>JAJHZJ010000162.1:613333-1226666 GCA_023548195.1 Bettongia penicillata ogilbyi | reverse complement strand
CTCACATGCACACACACACACATATGTGCGCACACACACACACGAACACTCACATACACCATGAGCTTCTCCATTGCCCTCTCGGAAACACTCATTTTTAGTTCTTTGGAGGCAGTTGTATTTCATGTCTGGTTGCCATATAGCAATCCTAGTAAAATGTTTGCATTGAAAAGAGGGGCCTTTACTTCCATAGGAAGGTTGAGGTCAATAAAAGAGCTTTGTAATTTCCTAAAAGAAGTCCAGCCTACTCTCCTCTTACTGTTCAACTCTTGGGCCAAAGCCATTGTCAGATTGTTGGGAAAACTCCGGAGTGTGTTCGTTTAAATATATGTTGAAATTGTCACAATAGATATTCTTCATCCATTTTGTCTTTCTTGTGGACAGGCCACATTCCTTTGAGTCATTACCAGTCTTACCCAGGAAGTTCTCCAGTATTTGGGGTTTTGATATATTCAGCCCAATGACATCCTCAAAGAGGAGCACGTAGAAGATATCAACGTCCACAAGGAATTATTTTTCCCTGTCATCTGTGCTGAACCTTACTCATTATAGTGGCATATACCTTGTGGTGAGCTCACATCTCCTTGTGTTGTGTTTCACCTGTTCTTTATTATTAAAGAGCTGCTGAACTATTGTTATGTGTGTGAAGGACTCTTGAATGATTTTATAATGTGGATGAACTACACCTTGTTATTAAAAAAGCTTGCAAGGTGAGGTTCTGTTCTACTGAATCAAATGCATTTTCACAACCAATGGACACTAAATGCAATGAGATTTTATCTTCTCTACATCTTTTAGTTAATTGCAAAATGGTAAAGATATGGACAACATTTGTGAATGGCTGCTTGTTCCCTAGTAATTCCTTCACCAAGGATGTCCTCAATTTGTGTATAGATGAATCTGACAAAGATTTTGTAGAGGTGGAAGAATGGGCATACAGGTTAGTATTTATTGATGTTTTTTTTTTTTATCCAGTGTTAATGAGGTCTAAGAGTTTTCACATAGTGTGGGTAAGTCCCCTTCCTTCACTATCCAAAGTCCTTCCTTACCCTCACAGATGTTTTGCCTTTAACATACACACTCTATTTATTTGGTTCAGTCTCACTGATTGTCCGTCCCATCTTCATTCTCCTTAGTGCTGTTTTTGTCTCTTTTATAAACATGTGTAGGACTGAGATTTTAAGGTCCAAGGATGGTGGATCTGCTGTCCTTGTTAGAGAAAAGAGCTTTGTAAATCTTTTCCATTTTTGTTTTATTTTGTAGTGCTCTTTCTTTTTTTCATACTTGAATACCTTGGGATGACTTTCCTTTGTTAGATATATTGCTGAGCTTTCTTCAAAATGTTTTTATTTTCTGCTTCTCTTTGTTTCATGAGAAGATATTTTTCATGAATAATAATCATCCATCATTTTTCTAGGTGATTAGGACTTAGGATTTTAAATCTAGGAAGACCTAAATTTAAGTTTAACCTCAGACACTTCTTAGCTCTGTGATCCTGGACAAGTCATTGAACCTCTGTTTGCCTCACTTTTCTCAGCTGTAAAAGGGGGAGCCTCTCTCTCCTAGAATAGTTGTGAGAATCAAGTTAGATAATTTTAATAAAGTGTTTAGTACAATGGCACATAGCTTAGCCCAGCACATAGTAGGTGCTTAAAAATGCTTGCATTCTTCTTTCATGAGATTTTACAAATGAGTTTATATTTAACCTGATGAATATTGTATTTGGCAATCGTCTCCATTTGTAGTCAAATGTTTTCTGACTAGCCTACTTGCAGGCTTCTTGTTCTTCTTGTGGTAATTAACTTACATCAGTTTCAGTCAATGTCAACATCATTTTCATTTCTATTGTCCATTTTTCATTTTCATTAACTTGTTTATGTATTCAGAGTTAAGTTGCTTCAATTATATGCCATATTTTCTCATCTTTATTCCTCCTCCTCCACTCTCTTCTTTTTCTCTCTCATTTATTTATTTATTCACTCATTTATTTATATATACTAATTCTAATCTTAGATCTGATGACTCTATGACTGCAGTTGTTTCAGGAGTAACTTCCGCATTAAAACCAAATATCTTCTTTTGTTAAATAGCATCAGTTTCATTCTTTATGGTGTCATTTGATATCATTTCCAGTGTCTACCAATTCTATTTTCAAAGAAATTGTCCATGAATATAGAGGCATGAGGCTTCTGTGTAGTCTCTAAATCTTTGTCCTCTCTCATTCCTTTTTCCGGAACCATACTTTCTCATATAAATCTCTCCATCCTCAACCTTTTTCCACTATTACATTAAAATCACAATTTTAGGCAGGGTGTTTATTGATTTGACTTGGAGGTCTTTATCAAATTCTTTATTATTTCTCTACTTCTTGGTCCTCAACCACTGATATTGATGTATAAGTTGCAATTACTTTCATGGTGACCATTTTCTAAATACTTATCATTAATGCTTCTATATACAATGACCAAATTTAGTCCATGAAATAATATTTCTTGTTATCTCTGAGCATATTATAAAGGTCCATATTCAATCTCATTTTTTTGATTTTGGCTATTTTACTGTATCTTTTCTTTGAGAACAGAATTCTCTTTGAAGTCAGTGAGTGAATTGAAAGGGGAGGATATGCCTTAAGGTCTATGTGAAAGAGATAAAAATAAAACTGATTATTATCTCATTATTATGACTTAAATTGATATGCTGCACTCATGAAAGAACTTACTGGTTGTATTTATAGTCACATGGGGATATCATTAAATCTCAAACACTCCCAGATCCCTTATTAAAAAAATTAGAATTCTAGCCTTTCTACTTCCTTAACTAACAGGTCGCATGAAAAGGGAGCCAGTCCTGGGGAAACAGCTATAGAAGTTCCCAAGAATGCCAGTATTTCACTAAAAGTAGGAAAGAAACTAGGACATAGGACCATTCAATCATATATAATTATCTTGATCCTTTTAGAAGTCAGAAACCTGGTCATAATGTCACTAGAGTCTGAAACTTTATCTTGTTTTCTGATTCCAGTGGATTTTGGTTTATTTTAAGGATAGGTCTAGAGAGAGTTCGTTAAACTGTGTACCTGTTAGGTAGGGGTATCCTGGTAAATATTCAACCACTCTCTTTCCAAGAAAACTATGTGTACTGAGCATATACTGTTAAATTTAATCTGAATTGATATCTTCTCCATTACTTTCTTAAGTCTTGAAAATTAACAAAACAATATATCAAGCTTTGATCTGTAGCATTTGGTGATTTTCTAGATAGAAATGCTCAACCAAAAATTTAATATAATAATAATCTCTCCTGAACCCACTGGAGTTGGCTCCAGCACATCACTGTTGTTAGGTTATGAAGACAGGGGGGATGCTCAAGAATTCAAAGAAGTTAGAGCTGAAGGAGACTTCGAGATTATCCAGTCCTAGAATCACAGGATTTAGAACAGGAAGGGATCAGAGAGATCAGTTAATCCAACTCCTTCATTTTATAGAGGACAAAACTGAGACCTGGAGAGAAGTTAAGTCTTGTGCAAATCTTTGGGATTATTGGTCTTTCAAAGACATTAATTTAAAGTAGCCTTCCATTGCAGATAGGTTATTGTAAACTATAATCTAAGTTATTTATCTCTGACTCTTCCTCCTTACTGAGCAGTGAGAAGAGAGTAGATTATGTGAGATAATATTTGACAATGATGAAAAAGGAAATGGATTTTTTAGGCAACTGCCTCACTGTGATGAGGCTGGTAAAAGAATAAGGGACAGGATGGTGAGCTCAATTCTCTCTTAGGATTGTTAGAAAATTGTGAAGAGATGTACTAGACTCCCTTTCATTACTTTATGAAGTATGGATGGATGTTGGGGTGGCAGCAGACCTTCTTCATGATTGAGACACAGAGTCAATTTTGGGGGATGCTGCAAAGGGGGTCCCTGCTTAGATATGGATTGGTCTAGAAGACTTGTGAGGTCCTTTCAAACTCATAAATATATGATAATAAGACTTACATAGTTACATGCAAGAAAACTGTATCCTTCAAATTCCTAAGGTCGTTTGTATCTGGGAGGAAGAGAAGAAAGGAATGGAAGGAAAGAAGGAGACAGAGGGAGGCTCCTTTGCCTTCTGAAACTCAGGAGGATGTATTCCAGAAAGAGAAGGATCAAGCTAAATGAGTTGGATAGTGTGTTCTTTTCTATATATAACATCTTCAGTGAAGGGATTACATCTTTATGGGAAACTGGTGGTACTAAGAATGATCATGGTACTGACCTCACTACATCAACCTGTATTCCCATCATTCTTTTCAGGTTCTATCCAAATGAGGGGGTTGGATTTGACAGTCTATAAAGTCCCTTCTTGCTCTAAATGTACAGTCTTATGATACTAGACTCACATGGTCAAGAGATGAGGTTGGCCTAGTCCTTGCTCCACTCTGTTGGTTTCCTACTGTTTTCTGACCATGACTTAGCAATCTCTCCATGTCATTCATAAAAAACCTCTCCTCTCACATTCCTTGCAGACTTCAGCCCATTACTTACATGTTTTTTCTTCTCCATTCACTTTCTCTTCCATCCAGATTGCCTACTTCAACATACAATTTAGCATTCAGTTCTGCACAAAGCTTTTTCCAATCCCTCCAACTGCTCGTGCCTTTTTCTCTGAGATTACCTTCTATGTACACTTTACGTCTTCTTATATGTACCTAGATTGCGTACTTCAACATACAATATAGCATTCAGTTCTGCACAAAGCTTTTTCCAATCCCTCCAACTGCTCATGCCTTTTTCTTTGAGATTACCTTCTATGTACACTTTACATCTTCTTATATGTACCTAGTAATTAACATAATTTCTTTCCTGTTAAAATGTGAACTTCTTGAGGGAAGGGACTAGTTTTCTTTATATCTTATATAAGAATGTCTAATGTCTGGCATACAGTCAGTATTTAATAAATGCTTATTGACTACTATCCTTCAACACATGTAGTGCTTTCATGAGCTGTGTTAGCTAAACAGTTAACAGCTTTGCAAGTCACTTTCCATATATCATACCATTTGATCCTCACAGCAACACTGTGAGGTATGTGCTGTTATCATTTCCATTTTACAGATAAGGAAACTGAGGCTAGTGGAGACTAAGTGACTTGCCCAGGGCCGTATTCCTAGTGAGTGTTGAAGGCAGTATTTGACCCCGGGGTCCCTTATTCCAAGTTCAGCACTCTAGATGTTGCATTGTCCAGCTGTTTCTACCACATAGAAGGTGCTTTGGGAATATCTTGGGATACCCAGAGGTACATCCCAGATCTTTCTCCCAAAGATCTTTTAGTCTAATGGAAAAAGTACAAATAGATAAAAAGCTAGGACAAGGATGAATGAGATAAATGCAAAGATGAGGCTCAGGCAAAGTGTATGGGAACTTTGAGGAGGGAGATACCAGGGGATGGGAGTAGGGATTTCAGAGAGGACTTTGTGGAGCTTAGGACATCTAAGCTAACCACTGAAAGAAGGGGAGGATTTAACAGACAGAGACAGAGAAGTGGGAGAATCTTTACTTTCTCATCATCCACACAGATACAGAAGACAGCAGGGCAAGAGCAGAGTGTGGTGAGCAGTCCAATTTAACTAGACTGTAGAATGCATGAAAAAAAACATTATGGGATAATGGAAGGGGAATAAGCATTTATTAAGAGTTTACTATGTGCCAGGCACCATGCTAAGAGTTTTACAGATATCTCATTTTGATTGTCATTGTGAGTTAGGTACTGTTATTATCTCCATTTTTCAGTTGAGGAAACTGAGGTAGATGGAGGTGAAGTGACTTATCTAGGATCACAAAGCTAGTAGGATTCTGAGGCCTTATTTGAACTCAGATCTATATAGATTGGAGCCACACTGTAGTCAGCCTTGAATGTTAGGGGGTGGTGTTGATATTTTATTCTATGCACAATAGGTAAGATTTGAATTGCTCCTCTTCAAAGCTACATGGTCACTGTCTGATGGGCCAAGGGAAGGAGGTAGAAATCCCTTCCTTCCTCTCTGCTGGGATCTCCTCCATAGGTCACTCCCAGCTTGTATTTCCTCCTACTTTCAAAACTATTATTCCATTTCTTTCCTCTAAACACTGTGTGGAGATCCATAGGACCTGAGAGGTATCCACTGGTTATCTTACTCCTTGTGATAGCCCTCTCTTTTTTTCCATTCATCTTTTTCGATGGCATCCTTTAAAGTACACTATTTCTCCAGTATAATTCTTTATTTGTAATGTGCTGCTGTCTGATTATGCCCATCATGCATCCTTGCATTGGCTTTCGGGTGATCCTCAATTTCAAGACTGTAATATTCCATGGCTTATAGTCATACCACATCACCAGAAGAGTATTGGCGTTAAAAAAAAAAAATCCAGGCCTTCAGACTGGAGAAATTCAGATTGAATAAGAGGATTGTCTATTTACCCAAAGGCAATTTAGTCTACTCTCTTTCTTCCTTTTTGATTCTGACTCTTCCAAATGAAAACCATAATCTCTGAAAATATTTCAGCATAGCTGCCTACATGGGAAAACCAAGTGGATGAAAATGCTTAGACTATGATATGCAGTTAAAAGGATTGCCCACAGAACTCATCCATCAGTACATGTATCATGTTCAGGCACTACAAATGGACAATTAACTAGACCAGATCTGAAATAAGGATGTAAGACTTATAAGTTTTCAAGATAAATGAAGAAATAGTGCTTTGGCTGTCTGTATGTAATAGGAAGTGATCATGAAGTAATGAGCTGGTATTCCTGGCTGGCAAGAGCAAAGATTCTATCTTCATTCTTAAAGTAGGTGATAAATCTTATGCTAATATTTTATTACAATGAATGTATTCCTGTTCTACCAGCTACTGATATAGCTTACTCATTCAGGTGGCAGTGATGTAATAGACTAACATTTGCTTTATCCCTGATTAAAAAGGGTTGCCTTTTTATTATATGTTTAAATTCATCATCACACTTTATAATAGGCGTGACATCCTAAAAATAATTAAACGATTGACTCGTAGCCGATTCATCTTAAATGTGGATGTCAGTTCAACTAAAATGAAAATTGATCTTCAAAATGGTCACTTTCCAACTTCATAACTGTGTAGCTTCCTTCCATTGCATTTTATCTCTTTTCTTTTGCCTATTAATCCTGGAGTCTTGTGCAAGAAGTACTCTGTCGTCTTGAACTGTCATCATGGAACATCATGGAAACAATTTTTCAGCTAGGAAGGACCTTAGATATTATCTAGCCCAATCTTCTCATTTTACAGATAAAGAAAATGAGGTTCAGATGGAGGAAGTGAAGGGTCACACAACACCTCTTAGCAGTCAGGATAAGTGCCCAAATTATGATTGCTACAGCTATTACCACCCCTACTCATTCTTATAGCTTTTTTCAAGGTTTACAAAGAACTCTACATATATGATATCATTTGCTCTCAAAATGCTTTATGTATATTATCTTGTTGTACCATATCTCCTCATCTCTGAGTTTAGGGCTACTCTATCTCATAGTTTGTTCACTTTCCCTCATCGTGGGATTGACTTTACCCACAGTGATCACAGTTTTGGAGCCTACATCAAGATATTGTTGGGTTTAGGGCGTTTTTTTGTTTTGTGTTCTTTTTTGTTTGGGGAAGCAGTTGGGATTAAGTGACTTACCATAGCTTGCTCCACTAGTAAGCATCAAGTGTCTGAGATCAGATCTGAATTCAGGTCCTCCTGATTCCAGGCCCAGGGCTCTATCCACGGTGCTACCTAGTTGCTTTCCCCCATATTTTATTTTTTGAATTTATATTAAACTTATATATAAAATAAGGAATGAAAAAAGCATTGCCATGTATGTAGCAGAACACGAGAGGATTCAATATAAAGCAATAAATTTCCATTTCAAGAAAACATATATGATGAATACTATACATTATTTTCAAAGCTATCCATCTTTTCCTTGCTTCCCTGTATGTTTTCTTTTGCCCTGTGCTGTGCATTTTTTATTTTCTTTTTCCCTTTCTCCCCCTCCTGAAAAAGGAGGCTACAATTAAGCATGGATGCACACACATACATATACACGTACCCATATATACATACATATATATACATGCATAAATATCCATACACATGTATATGTAAGACCACATTATGCATATTCCCACTTGTCATCTGTTTCTCTGAAGATGGATAGCATCTTCATAAGTCCAAATCTTTTCATAGTTTTCTAGATGCACCAGCTCATCATTTCCTATACTACAACAGTATTCTGACCCAATCACATTCCATCTGAGAGACTGTTTATGAGTTTTTCCTCAAATTTTTCTGCATTCTATCTATTCTTGGCTTTATAGATTTTACTTATGCAGGAAAATTTTAATTTAAAATAATCAAAATTATCCATTTTTACACTTCAACACTGCTGTCACCTTATAATATGGTTTAAGGTCTGATAATACTGAATCTAGTTCATTCACATATTTTTCCCCTGTTTTCCTTGAAATTCCTGACCCTTTGCTCTTTCAAATGAACCCTGTTATTTTTTCTGACTCAGGTAATTTTTTAATAATTTAATTGGGATGGCATTACATAAATTAGAGGGTTTTTTAAGGACGGGAAGACTCAGGCATGTTTGGGCAATGGATAAGGATAATAGAGGGCAAGGAGGGATGATTGTGGGTGTGGTCTTCTGGAAAAGACAGAAGCAGATGGGATCAGGGATATATAAAGAGGGTTGGTCTCATGAAGAGAAGGGCCACCACTTCATTAGAGATTGGAGTAAAGGAGGAGAGAGTGGAGGGTGATGTCAAGAAGTTGTGGGATAAAAAGAAGGGAAGAAGAGGGAACTCAGAAGTGGCTTCAGCTTTCTCTGTAAAGGATGATGGGAGGTCCTCAACTAAGAGAGTGAGGGACTGCATTTGAGGGACTGCATTTGGAACAACTGCTCGCATGAGTAAGATAGAGAATAAGCTAGAAAGGAGTGGAGGCTCATGCGGAGCTGTGATCTGATTTGGCTGGGCTTATAGAGGCCTGATCTCAATGCTGCTACC
The DNA here is from genome assembly GCA_023548195.1 of Bettongia penicillata ogilbyi. NCBI lineage: Eukaryota > Metazoa > Chordata > Mammalia > Diprotodontia > Potoroidae > Bettongia > Bettongia penicillata. Next base: position 1,217,616 of record JAJHZJ010000162.1, on the reverse strand, counting down.
CTTCGGTGTTCAGATAGGCTGTCCTCTGCATAGTGGGATGCCTATATTGAAGGTTCTGTAAATTATTGATTCTGCCTCTTTAACATATGCCATCAGCTCTGTTTCCTCCATCTTACTGTCTGTTTTGTATTCAGCACTTCCTGGCAATTTTATCCCATTGGATTCACTGAACCAAATCATTAAGGATTTAATGTATTCCCCTAAAGTGGATTTTCCAAGCCTGAAGTGTTGATGAATAAATTAGTTTCTGACAAATCCACAGCTTATATGCAAACTTTAGTTGCAATTAATCATCAGAAATGCCAAATTTATTACCAGTTTGTCAGCATCATACATATTATTGTACACATATTTGACCTATAGAATCCAGAGACTTTTTTAATAACAAACCCCACCCCCCCAAACAGAGCAGAGTTATGTGACATTCTTGTCTGAACTTTTGCAAAAAGCTTAACAAAAATAGGTCAGCAGGACAGCTTATAGGAAGTGGATGGAACTAGGTTATTATAAATTAAGTTAGCAACAGCCTAATGAAATGAAATTTACACTGCCAAGATGTAGAACCATGTCAAATCAATTTGTATTTCTCAAGATATCCTGAAATGAAGCAACATCAATGAGGGGTATGTGTATTAACTCCAAACACCTAAAATTGGGATGTATACTTCTTAGCTGTGTGATTTCTGGAAAATCCTTTTTCTCTCTGAACCTCAGTTTCCTGATTTGTAAAACAGGGACATTATCACCAATTTTGCCTTTCTTTGTATCCCAAGCACTTAGCACAGTACCTGACACAAAGTAAGTGCTTGAGAAATGTTTGTTGACATTAATATTTCAAATGAAATGACACTACATCTGTATTTTGTAGACTATATGGCATTATATAAATGCTACCTATTATTACTGTTATTTGATTGCAACTGTGACTTAATCTATTTGAAGGACTCCTTGGTATAGAAATTCCTACCAATGAAGTTGAGCAATCTATAATTTATAGTCTTGGGGACCTTTCCCCAAGGGGAACACTAGTAAGGTGTTTTGTTCATAGTAGGTGCTCAATTAGTACTTATTACTTGATTGGCATCGACAAGTTGAGTGAATTGATCCAAGGTCATACAGTTTCTATGTGTAAGACGTAAGGATTCAATCCAACTTTTTCTGATTCCAAGGCCAGCTCTCTATCTACATACCATGCTGTCAAGAACTATATAAATGTGAGTTATAAGTGTTCTTAATAAAGAAGGAAGAATGATGTTTTCATAGACCCTTGGGACTTGAAGCCAGTTTTAAGTGAAATGTAGTTGTGAAAAATGTTTGGTGAATTTGTTTCAACTGTTTTAGCTAGGTGTGAGACTTATGAGATTTCTGACTTAGAGCACCCTTTTCTTCACCAGTATTTACAAATAAGTTTTCAAATAACTTTGGACATGCTACTTGGGTATAAAAGACAGTACTTTATTCAGCCATAAAAAACCAAGCAAAGGGGCCGGTAGGGAGGGATTGGGTGTTTGAGGGGTTGGTAGCTGGCCAGCAACTTTTTGCCTCCAAGTCATAAATTCCAATCTGGCCATAGTGGTAGTTACAATTAAAGGATTCATTTCCCTCCTCCCCCCATCCCCTTCTCCTCTGCCTCTGACCAAGGTTACAGCAGGAATGGGCAATTCTGCAACACTCTTTATGCCTTTTCAGAATAATTATGAACCTTCAGTAACCAAGGCTGTCAGCCTAGCTTCTTTCAGAATATAATGCATAAACAAAATAAAAATTGGGCAGATAGGAAGGAAACTTCAGAGTATCTTACCGAGCATTAATGATATTTTAAAAATAGGGTCTTTGTAGAAAGAGCATGGTCTCTTCCCCCATCCTTTGCTCTTTTAACTCTTTTCTCAGGTAGGCCTATGTATTTATTGTAAAAAAAAAAGTTGGGGATACTTTGTTTCTGAGTCCTCATATGGAAGGGTAATGCTAGATTACTGAATAGTGAGAGCAGGTACATGCCTAGGGGCTCCCAGTGTATGGTTGTTTTTAGGCTGTTGGAAACAAGCTAGTCAAGTTTCTACCAAATTGGAATGAATATTTTTCCCTTTTATTGCCCAGGGGCTGCAAGGCTAGAACTTGAATAGCCCTTCACAACCCAGCCTTAACTTACCTTTTTAGTCTTATTACACATTTCCTCTAAGAACACTGAATTCTAGCCAAATCAACATATACCCTATACCTTTTTGCACTGTCTTTCATGCCTGGAATGTACTGCTTCCTCACCCCTGATTCTCAGGATCTGTGATTCTTAGTCTGACCATTCAACCAGTTAGGAATCCATTTATCTGTATTACCATTGCATTATCATTTATAGCATTCCCCTTGAAATTTTCTTTAAGCTCAGCTCAAGTTCTCCCTCCTATATGAAGCCTTTCCTGATTTCCCCAACTCCCTACCATATCCCAGTGCCTTCTATCCCAAATCATCATCTATCTGTTTTGCATTTACACACATATATATGTATATACACATATATTTTTGTTCTTACCCCAAACCTCTAGACTATATAAACTCCTTGAAATCAGGGTAAATCTATCACCTGGAAGAGTATTGGACCCGTATTAAGTGTTAACAAATACTTGTGGATTGATTGGCTGATTAGACAGCAACTTTTCCCTCTGTGTCTGTTCTTTCCAGATCCGATGACCAAGGTAACAATAACTGACTAAGTTCAGAGGACTTATGAATTGGGATTAGGAATGGGACAAGGGAGCACTAGGATATTGATCAGAGTCAGGAGAAAGTCAGACATTTCATTGTCCCCATGAAACAATCTGAGTACTCTCCAGGAATCTCTTATCACCTTGGTCCTATTGGAGGACAAAATGGCCAGAGGGGAAGGAAAGAGTTTGGTGTCGTGGGACTTATCCACTTCATAAAGAACATGAAATAACTATATATATTTTACATTTCTGACCACAGATGAAAGTAAACAGGGCCAATTTTAGGCAAAAAGGGGTAAGTTGTTAGAATTCATCATCAGCTTCGTCTCCCCTTGTCTTTTCTTTTTAGGGATCTCTCCTTCCCAGGTTCAGTGTTCCTGTGTGTTTGGGTTTTTTTTAGCTGTCTTCTATCAGGAGTGAGGAGAGATTTGGGTTGGAATCCTCCTTCTGATGCTTAACCAGCGGTGTGACCTTGAGCAAGTCAATTTTGGGTTTGTTTCCTCATTTGCCAATAAGAATATTGGCCTGGATAACTTGTAAGATTTCTTTTGAATCTGAATCTATGATACCTTTGAGTAAAAATTTATTCTCTTCTCTCTGAAGGTTATTTATATATTAAACATTTTATTTTTAATTGTAGAATAAGAGGTTTGATCTCTTGGTAAAAGAATTTGAGGCATCAGCAAGATTTATGGGATTTGGATCGTGTTTCAAGAAGATCTTTTCTTTGATTCAGTCATTTTTGACTTCATGGGGAGGCTGGTCAAAAGGCAATTTGTATCTACACAAGTGTGTCTCTAGAACAGAAAAATATTAGTTGGGGTTTCTGGTTTGTTATTCTCCGGGCTGTGTTGGCAAATATTTAATAACTGGCTCTCTGAAAGAAATGTATGCAAGACTGCTTTTGAGATTAATATGCGTTATTAACATTCTCTCCCTCACTTTCTTAAGTCTAGACACCAACAAAACAATGAATCAAACCCTGATTTATAGCGTTTTTTGATTTCAGAGGTATAAATGCTCACACTGAAAATTTAGCATGTCCCTGATTACTCTCCAGGAGCTTCTAGGTGGAGGGAAAGGAACGTATATCAGCATCGCCAGTGTTTTGCTCTTGGAGTCTTAAGACGTGGAGCCTGATCTGCTTCATGAAATGTTCATGTGATGCTTCTCTGATACATCTCTTCTTCCCCTTCCCTGGAATTAAACGTTTCTTTAGATCACTTTCCAGGGACCAAGTCAGGCATAAAAGAGGCAGACAGACATATGCTTGCCAAAGGGGTTTATAATAATACTTCTCATACAATTACACAATTTGAAAGTTGAAAGAAACTTCAGTTATTATTGAGTTCGACCCATATCTGAAGGGTATCCCAGGTTATTGGTCATGTCAGAGAAAGGGCCTTACAAGCTCTTGATGTTTCCTGCTCCTGATGAAGCCACACACCTTTTGAAAGGAGCTTCCCTCTATATAGTAACCCAGTAAGTGATCATCCAATCTCTACTTGACAACTTGAAATGAAGTGAAATCCATCCCTTCTCAAGGAAGTTCATTTAGCTTTGGGCTCTAATTATTAAGAATTTTTTCCCTAACATCAAGCTTAAATTTTCCTCCTTGTGATTCCACTCATTGTTTTTGTTTCTACCTTCCTACGACAAGCAGAACAAATCTAAATTCTTCCTTCCATGACAGCCCTTCAGATGAAAGAATGAAAAAGGATTTATTAAGCATTTATTATGTACTAATCACAAGGTGAAGTGCTAGGAATGAAAATCAAAAAATAAAGAGTCTCCGACCTCAAAGAGCTCATACTTTTATAGAATAGAAAATACATATGGAGGATTGATGGCCAGGGAGGGTCATTTTTTTGAATGTTAAAAGAATACCAAGTGAAGTTATTTGAATGTCAAAAGAATACCAAGAGGAGTTATAGTCACATACCCTTTCTAGTAGCAATATTCTGAAAGGGGTCAGGGAAGACAGGGCAATGGAGGATAAATGGAGCATGTAGAGGCTGGCCAAAAAAGGAGCTAGGGAATCAAGCATGTTATTGGGAAGAATATTAAACAGAACAGGGCAAATTATTCTGGGGGCCCTCTACTGGAGACCTCCTCATAACCAATCTTGAAACATTAATATCTGCTCTTTGAATCTGACCATTCACCCAGTGAGGAATTCATTTAATTGTATTATCATCTCTGTGTCTTCTCCACAAGAAAAGTATGAGATAAGATCAAATGTTTTGCTAAAAGCTATATGTTGTTTTTTTTTTAAATAGAATTCCCCTGGTCTACCAGTTTACCAAACATGTCCAAAAAAAAAAAAAGGAAATAAAGTTGGTCTGAAACATGTCCTGTTCTTGATGAACACATGCTGGCTCTTTGTTATCACTACTTCCTTTTCTAAATCTTGAGTACTCACCTCTTTAATGATCTATTTTAGAATTTTCCCAGGGATTGAAGTCAAGCTCATTTCTGTAGTTTTCATACTCTGTTTTTTTTCCTTAAAAAAACATAATGACATCATTTGCCCTTCTCTAATGATGTGTTACTTCTCTTGTTTTCCTCAACCTTTCAAATATCACTGACAGTTGGTTCAGTCATCACATCTGCCACATGTCCAAGTACCTAAGGTTGTGGGCCAGGTAACTTGAATTATATAAAAATAACTAGGTGCTCTTTTGCTATCTTCCTCCTTATCCATTTGTCAAATCTTGCTATTATTGCCCTCAAAACATCTTTCAAATCTATTTTCTCTACTCCCACCGTTATCTACTACATTAGTTTGGGGCAGCTAGGTGGTGTAGTGGATAGAGCACCAGTGCAGGAGTCAGGAGGACCTAAGTTCAAATCTCACCCCAGACACTGGACACTCACTACCTGTGTGACCTTGGGCAAGTCATTTAACCCCAATTATCTCATCCTGGGTCATCTCCAGTCATCCTAATGAATATCTGGTCACTGGATTCAGATAGCTCTGGAGGACAAGTGAGGGTGGTGACCTGCACAGCCCTCCCTCACTCAAAACAAAGTCAAGTGCAAGTTATGTCATCATTTCTCTGATGGCATGGTCTTCTTCAGCAATGAAAGATTAACACACACTACCTTAATTCAGAGCCTCATCACCTCTCACCTAAGTTATTATGATAACCTCCTAAATGGTTTTCCTACCTCAAGTTTCTTTCCACTACAATCCTTAGTACACACTGTAGCCAAAGTAATTTTCCTTAAACACAAACCAGACCATGAAACTCTCTTCATCAACTTCAGTGACTTCTTCTTGTCTCTAGTGTAAAATAGAAACTCATCTATTTAACTTTTAAAGCCTTATGAACAGGATGCTTTCAGAACAACTGGGAAGACTTACATGAATGGAGGCAGAATGAAGTGAACAGAACCAGGAAAACATTGTACACAGTAATAGCAGCATTGTGTGATGAACAAATGTGAATGACTTAGCTATTCTTAGCAACATAACAATTCAAGACAAACCCAAAGAATTCATCATGAAAAATGCTCTCTGGCTCCAGAAAAAGAACGATGGTATCTGAATGCAGATCAAAGCAGTGCATTTTTCTTTCTTTCTTTCTTTCTTTCTTTCTTTCTTTCTTTCTTTCTTTCTTTCTTTCTTTCTTTCTTTCTTTCTTTCTTTCTTTCTTTCTTTCTTTCTTTCTTTCTTTCTTTCTTTCTTCTTCTTTCTTTCTTTTTCTCTTTCTTTCTTTCCTTTCTTTCTTTCTTCCTTCCTTCCTTCCTTCCTTCCTTCCTTCCCTCTCCCTCCCTCCCCTCCCTCCCTCCCTCCCTCCCTCCCTCCCTTCCTTCCTTCCTTCCTTCCTTCCTTCCTTCCTTCCTTCCTTCCTTCCTTCCTTCCTTCCTTCCTTCCTTCCTTCCTTCTTGTTGTTTTCCCCCACAAAAAGCACCAATATGGAAACAGGTTTTATATGATTCCTATATCAGATTGTTTACCATCTCAGGGAGGGAGGAGGGAAGGGAAAAAGACACAGAGAGAATATGGAACTCAAAATTCAAAAAAAGAAATGTTGAAAATTGTCTTTATATGTACTTAGGGAAACACAAAATATTATTTAAAATAAATGCTTATTGCTTGATCCTAGTTATCAACTTCTTGCTAGTCATTTTTGTTTTGTCGTTTATAGTGGGAAGGTTATTCTCCTTGACAGAGAAAACAGCAAATGCTAACTGAGCCATTCTGTCTCTTCTCTATTAATTCTTTCTGTCCAATGCACCCCAGTAAGTAGTTATCTTCTTATGTTGATTCTCCTCTTCTCCTCAGGATAGAAAACACAGGAAAAGAAACAAAATAAGCCTCCCCCTTTTGTTGTCCTTAGCTTCCCTTGCTTGCCTCAGTTCACTGTAGTGACAGGACATGAATATAATACGTGTTATTCTCTTATATTAATCCTCTGTCTTCTGCCTTTGTTTCTATCCCCTGTATATATATCTCTCTAAAATCTATATTCTCTGTTCCCCCACTCCAACAGCCTGCCTCAAGATTATCCCTACCGTAGTCATTTTCCACTCAGTTGTCAAATTAATATTCTAACGCGTAGATGTGACTCCCCTCCCCCATTCAAATGACTTCAGTGGCCTCCTATAACCTTCAGGATCAAATGTGAAATTCTCTATCCTTCAAACACTTCCACAATTTGGCCCTTGAGGTATAAGAAGACCTTTGTAATCTTTCTACACCTGTCAGCTATGGATCCATAAAGCTGTAGCATGCACAGCAGCCACACCCTGGTAAAACTGTCATGACAGATGGGCTAAACCAGGTTGAGGGTAACTGACAGGCTGAAAAACCTGTTGATGAGTTAGGGGGATATCTACCCCAAGTATGTGAAGATTTCCCCTGGCAGAATGGAGATGAAAACAGCTTGTTCCAGTTGGTCATGAAGGCCGCTGAAGCAGGTGCTGTGGAATGCTTAGAGCTTGGTAAGATATAGAAGAGGCCAATGTCATTCACTGAATCCTGGGCCATGGCCAGTTGGCTTGGTTTTTGTCTTGCCATTGGACTTGAATGACTCGGCAAGAGAAAGTGAGGCAGATGACTTTGTGCAACTCTGCGTCACTTAAATCCGATTCGTGTACAAGTCAAGAGATCACCTTGTGATATTATTGGTCTCTGAAAACAAAGGACGAAGATAAGAGACACTAGTCTCCTTGTTGTTCCTTCAATAAGACACTCTGTTTTTCTACTTTGTACATTTTTTCTTTCATATTTTATTTTTCCCAGTTACATGTAAAAGCATTTTTTTACATTCATTTTTAAAACCTTGAGTTCCAAATTCTCTTCCTTCCTCCCTCTCTACCCATCCTCACTGAGAAGGAAAGTAATTTGATATAGGTTATATACATGTATAACCATGCAAAACACATTCCATATTAGGCAAGTTGTGAAAGAAAACAGACCAAAACCAAAAAAAAAAACCCAACAAAAAAAACTCAAGAAAAATAGAGGGATTAGCATTTTTTCATCATAAATCTTGCAGAGTTATCTTGGATCATTGTATTACTCAAAATAGCTAAGTCTTTCACAGCTGATCATCTTCCAATATCGCTATTGTTTTGTACACAGTGCATTTCACTTTGCATCAGCTAATGTAAGTCTCTCCAGGCTTTTCTGAGAGCATCCCATTCTTCATTTCTCATGGAACCCTAACATTCCGTTGCAGTCACATACCACGACTTGTTCGGCCATTCCTCAATGGCCAGGGATCTCCTTAATTTCCAATTCTTTGCCTCCACAGAAAAAGCTGCTATAAATATTTTTGTACACATAGTATACATTTTCACTGGCTGCTGTCTTGCCCAGGAAAATCTCACTTGTCCTCTCTACCACCTACCTTCCCCAAGGTCCTTCCTTCCTTCCTTCCTTCCTTCCTTCCTTCCTTCCTTCCTTCCTTCCTTCCTTCCTTCCTTCCTTCCTTCCTTCCTTCTTGTGGTTTTCCCCCACGGAAAGCCTCATTTTCTTCAAGAAGCCTTTACTGATCATCCTTAATGCTTATCTTCAATTGATCCTACATAGGGCTTGTTTATGTATGATTGTTTTCATGTTATCTCTCCATTAAACTGCGAAGTCTTGAAGAACAGGGGCTTTTCTTTGCCTTTCTTTGACCTGTCAGTGCTCAGTACAGTGCCTGACATGCAGAAGGCACTTAATAAATGCTTGTTGACTGACTGTCTTGGTTGGTTGGTAAATCTCTTGCAGACACATTCATCTCTTGAGACAATTCTTATTTTCCTTCATTGTGTGTCCCTGTGTGTCTTCAGAATTTCACTCCTGAGAGCTTTCCATCCCTCCTAGGCTGACTTCAAAAATGTTTTAGTCCATAGGAGACAATCTAGCATTGTTCTGAATGCTTCAAAATCTATTTTCCCAAGATTTAGAATCCAGGTTAGATTATGTCTGACTTTTCTCTCTATCACAAATTCTAAGACAGAGTGATTAGCTTCCTACAAAGTTCCTATCAGTTATATTCCAGTAGCCAGTTTCTGCTCATGAAAAATCTGATCTACTATAGAAATTTCCCATTGTTGATTGCTCCACCTTTTGATAGATAAAATTATCATAACATCAAAGTAAAAAATTATTCATTGTTTTCAGAGACAGAGAGAGGGAGGGAGGGAGAGAGAGAGGAGAAGAGAAAAAGGGACAGAAGGAGGAGGAGGAGGAGAGAAGGGAGGGGAGTGGGGGAGAAGAGAGCATTCTAGTAGAGGTCTGAGTAACTGAAATCTCCCATCTCTACTCTGTCATGCATCTGTTCTGGACTTGTGCGCTGTTTCCCAAATTTCTCATTTATTTCCTCTTTCTGTCTATTTTCTGTTGTATACTTTGATGACAAAATTACATCTTTTTCTCTCTTTCTGTTTGCTACTAAATGTTTCCTGTTATGTTTCCCCATTCTTGGCTTTGGATTTCTTAACGTAAATATGCCTTCTTAATGTTTGTTGCCCCCTTCCCATTTCACCTATCATGTTTCTTTTGAATAATGTATGTCCTTCTAGAGCTTTAGACCAGTTATGGGTTTTATTCCATTAAGTCTCAGTGATATCTATGATGTGAGTTCTCCTATTTATATTAGAGCCTCCAGATCCTCTGTCTAAATGATGGCCATTTGTATATGTACATTGAGGTAGCAGGTTGTACAACTGCTTTATTTCTTGAATTTTGTCTCCTTTGAAATTTTGTGTGACTCAGCGACTACTGGCAACTAGGTGAAACAGTAGGACCTGCAGTCAGGAAGACCTGGGTTCAAATTCTGCCTTAGATGCTTGCTAGCTGTGTGACCCTGGGCAAGTCATTTAACCTCTGTCTTAATTTCCTCTTTTATAAAATGGAGATAATAGTAGTATCTACCGACCTTCCAGGGTGGCTGTGGAGATCAAATGAGATAAATTTGTAAAGTGTTTTTTTGTAAACCTTGAGTATATAGCTGTATAAATGCTAGCTATTGTCAATTCTTCGTTGTGGTTATTCCTTATGATATCTGCCTTGTTGGATGCATGTAGATAGCTTTTGCTCTACCCAGCTCTTTTATCTAAAAGCAAGGGTGCAAGGCACCCAGCAAATACCTTTGTAAGATACACCCCATCCCTGGCCAAGAGTGTCATCTCAATATTTTAAGCCGTGGTCCATTCTCAGATACCACCTTCTTAGGTGGCTGTTCATTTCCCAAATCATTTTTCTCTTCCATATATTTTGCCTCCAATAGGCAGCAATGAGCAAAAATACATACTGTGCCCCTAAGATACTTAATTTCTTGCCTCAAACTTTATTATCTTTGGAAATACTTTTTAGGTTATTTGTGGTCATATTGATGAAGTTATAGGGGTGTAGGGACTCCAGAATACCAAGGTTCAGGACAGAGTTGTCTAGAAAGAATCTGTAGATTCAAGTGGTCTTCTGGTCAAGTGGCAAAAAGTTTATTGTAATGCTAATAAAGGTGGACAGAACTCCTCTGGGGAACTTGAAACCCAATAGGAGTGTTGCTAAAGTTTATATAGGAAAAGTTCAGTGAGTGTGGTATGCCAAGAGTGCTAATTAGGTGGTAACATACAATTTCTTTACCTTGGGTGCAGCTGTCCCTCACTACTGGCATGAACTGTGTAGGTAGGCTCCTAAGAGATCTGTGCATCTGTATATCTTATATCTGTAACAAGATAACTTTGGGAGTTGATGTCTATAGCTTGAACTTTAGATTATATGTGGTAACTGGCAATCAGTACATCATAGTTTTGCTGGTACAAGATGGTCTTGTTCATACATGGGAAATTCTATAGAGGTCAGCTTTTTCTTATAATAGGGAGAGATAGTTTGGGGCCTACTCATGAGTTATTGCCCACGATAGGGTCTTTGGGCTGGAGAGAGATATAGTCCTAGGGCTGGGGTTGAAGCACAAGCAACCCATCAATATCATGTGACTCACCAGAAATGGGTGCTAGCCATCTGTTTTGCTAAGCCTTGGTAACTTCTCAGTCATATCTAGGGCATATACTGGGAATACAATAAACCTCTTTTTGTTATGAGGTCAACAAATAACTGATGAGATATTTCTCATCAGGGATTCCCCTACCACTGCTTCTCTTTTCTTCTTCTCTGACTCTGATGGGATGATCACCATTTTGATGGCTTCTCTGTCTTGGCTGTATCATTCTTTTTTGTACAAGTAGCTACATTCTCTCCAAAGCACCTCCTCATCTTTGCAAAGCCCAAGCAGACAAGAGTTTTCCTAAAGATTATGAGATTCTCCAGGTGCTCTTTTTCATAGGCAACATTGCACTGGTGGTTCTGAGTCTTGAGACACAATAGGGCTTTATCCATGAAATCCACATTTACTTTACTCCAATACAGCACAATGCCAGGCAAATACTAGGCACTTTGAAGATGTGTGTTCATTGATTGATTGACTTAAAAGAGATTGATCTTTTCCAAAGTCTATGCAGAAAAAATTAAGTGGATACAGACATCATTTGTCGATATGCATTTGAATGGGGAGACTATTTTAATCCCCACTACACACACACACACACACACATCTATATCTATCTGTCTATCTATCTTATCTATCTATGACAAGTTATGAACTGAGCCAAAATTTGAATAGGCGGTGGCTCTGAGGTTGAATTGAATTTGGGAAATTGTCTAATATTTATTGATCTGTTTCCTACTTTCCAAAACCATCTTTTTAATGCTCTTATCCTCCTGTTATTCTATGTGATTGTGAATCTTAGAACACTTATCTCAGAAGAATTAGAATTTTCATACCTCCAAGAGGCATGTAAAGATTTGTGGTGCATACAGTAGACTTCTTTCTGTTGTCGGTGGTAACATCTTCAAAGAGTTGCATAAAAGTTATCAGTAAAGATATAACTGATTAAAAAGGGAAGCAGGCAAGTCAAATAGCATGATTGCAGGATAACAGATGAACAGCTTGAGCACTTTGTTGCCATCCACAAAATATATTAAAAAACAATAAAGGAAGGCATCTAGCATTTGGGGTAAACCCTCTAGAAGATTTATGGAAAGATATGGGGACAAGAGTCACACATGGTGAAAAGACAGGGTGGATTGGAATTTTTTTTTAGTGGACAAAGTATTTGCAGTTGTGAGGTCGTGGATCATCTATCTTTCCAATCAAAGACATTTTAAAAATGCTTATTAAGTACCAGGCATGTCTATCACATCAATGCAATATTGATCGAGGTTGAGTATGTCAATATCTCCAGTACCTTGTGTAGTGCCTTAAACCTCATTGAATGTGTGAAGGTTATGCAATTTCTTCTGTTTTGAGAACTCCTGTGATGAGCACTGCCTCCACCGAGGCAGAGCTACCTATGACTTAGCAGGTAAGTCTTAATTAGTTGCCTGAAGCATTAAGAACTGAAGAGATCTCCAAAATCATATAGAAAATCAGTGTCAGAAGGATTTGAAGCTAAATCTTTCTGACTAGAAGCTGGCAGGTAGTTCAGTGGAAAGAGCACTGCACTTAAAATCAGGAAAACTTGAGTTCAAATCTAGCCTTAGAAACTTACTAGATGTATAATCCTCTGCAAGTCAGTTAACATTTGTCTACCTCAGTTTCCTCATCTGTAAAATGAAAGCCTCTACCTTCCAGGATTGTTGTGATGATAAAATGAGAAATATTTGTAGGCAATTTTGCAAATCTTAATGTGCTATATATAAATGCCAGCTACTATTTCTAAAAGCCTAGTGATCTTTTCAACATTCCACCGCTCTCTTAAATTTAACTCTGCCTCAAACACAGTAGGTGTTTAATGAACATTTCTTGTGGTTTTTGTTATTGTCCTTGCTTTGGCTGTCTTCTTTAACCTTAATCTTTCTCCTCTCTTTTATCTAGACTCCCAGAAGTCAGGGATCCAGAGTCCATACTCATTCTGCTTTCAACAAGAACAGTCCACCGTCCTCACCCCCTTGGGTATCTAACCCACCTCCACCTCTAACTCCTGAATCATAGGAACCTATTGCCTCTTTTCATTTCCAAAAGAATTTACAACCTCAGGGTTCAATTTCTATTGTCTTCAGTCCATGGTCAGTGTGGACACTGGGTTGGGTGCAGGGAAGGGGTTGGTGAGCTTCTCAGGGACCCTTTGGGTCAAAGGGGAAATTACCAGAGAGGCTTTGTAGGAAGAATGAATGAGTGAAGCAAGAAGGAAGCTAGCCTAGGAGGAGAGGGCGTTAGCATGTGAACAGTGTGATGTTTAAAAAGTCAGGAAACAATTCCGTAAGCCTCCCATAAAAGCCACTTCTTTCACAGTCACAGCAGCTGAATCTGAGTGCTGAGTCTGCATGCCTTGTTTCCCATGAAACACCATCATCTGCTTACCTCTTTAAAACATTTGAGAGAACATTGGGTGGGAAACTTCTTTTCATTTTTTTTTCCCATCAAAGGCATCTTTTTCCACAGATGAAAAAAAAAAGTTGAGGGAAACATATAAGAAAAAGCCATCTTAAGCTATTTTTAGTTTTGAGGGGTTTTTTCTTAAGAGAATTATTGAAGAGGTTCTCTATTTGCTTTTTTCTTGTTCTTCAAAATAAGACTAAGGAACTTCAGTGGCTAAATAAGGAAAATAACAGTCAAAGGGACACACCAGTGCTTCTCTGTACTTAAATTGTCTTGTCCTGTATCAGCTTCATAAGCATGAGGTTAAAATGGAGATCTGAGCAGATTGTTAGCTCCTTGAGGGAAAAAACTCTCACTAATCTTCCTGCCTCAAGCTGTGCCTGTTGCAGGATACTACACATAATAAGTGGTCAGGAAACATTTTTGAATGGATAGATGAAACCTAAAAGGAAAAAAAAAAAGAATTAAAAATAGCAAAAGCAAATAAGAAAGGCATAGATAATCTCTGAGTCCTGGGAAGGGAATCTGAACATATTAAGAAGGAAATGAGCATTCATGGAGTGCCTACTATGTATGAGGCACTACTACGCTAAACTGTTCACAAATCTGTTCATCTTCACAACTCTGGGAAATAGATGTTATTATTATCTCCATTTTACAGTTGAAAGAGGCTAAGTGACTTGCCCAGGGTCCCATAACTAGTATCTGGTACTGAGATTTGAACTTGACTCTTTTTTATTCTAGGATTGGGCTATAACCACTGTGTCACATAAATAGTGGTTCATTCTGAAGTTTTGGTAATAACTTTCCACATTTATCAGTGGATAGAGTACCTGAGTTGGATTCAGGAAGACAGTTTGAATCCTGCTTCAGACAATTACTAGTTGGGTGATCTTGGGCAAATCACTTACCTTCTATTTCTTTTAGTGCTCCCATCTGTGAAATGGGGATAATAGTAATACCTACATCCCAGGGTTGCTGTGAAGAACCTGTAAGATAATATTTATGAAATGCCTTACCAAATCTTAAAGCACTATATAAATGCTAACTCTTAGTATTAGTTTTGTTTTTATTTTAATGTGAGTAGGTACTAGAGAGCAGGGAAGTATGAGAAGGGTGAATAAAAAATATGGAGTTTTAACCCTAGGTTGACCCATGAAAGATGAAGAATCTTCCCTTCTTGAGTTAATGTGAACTGTACAGATGAAGAGATAATAGATGGAGGAGCACCATGAAACCCACCCCCTGTAACCAAATAGTTTCCTAGTCATCACCTTTTTTTCTTTCACCAAGGTTCAATAGCAGGGATAACTTTTTCCTTTAAAATGTATAGGAACGAGTGGAGTAGTAGTTTTCCAGTAACATTAAACAAATGGAAATGCTCAGAAAATATCATCATAAGCACTTACTCACTTTCCAGGATGTTGTCCTTTGTACTGACAAGAATTCATTGAGCAAGCATTAGCTTTACACTGAGCTCTGTAACTCTGCAGAGGCGTCATAGATAATTATCTTATAAAACCAAAGCCCTGCCTGGCTAATACATACAAAACATCCCTGGAGCTATTGTCACTGAGTCTTAGAAGCTGGAAAGGGTGAGGTCCTTTGTAAGTTGTCTAAAATCTGGTCTATAAAATGTTCCTAGCATGGATGGCTTAAAACCAGCTAAAGACATTCACTGGATCAGAAGACAAACCTGTTGTCAGCTGTATTTTAATTGCCCTTCTCCTTCTCCTCCTCCTCCTCCTCCTCATTTTATAAGGTTGAAACGCAAACTCTTCTGGGGAGTGAAGCAAAATAAAATTGATGAAAATAGTGGGGGATGATGTGGGAAACCAAGAGAGCAACTTGGGTTTAACAGAGAGCAGGATAGTGAGTTCTTAAGCAGGATAGTGATTGGACAATAATATATAAATGTTACTCTGTAGTATGTTATATGTGTAGGAAAGATTTGAAAGGGGAGCTTGTGGGAATAGTAAATGTGCTAGTTGCCTTTTGATGATGCTACTGTCTTCCACATCTGGGTTCTCAAGGTCAGAGGCATTCCTGACTCTTCCTGGCTCATTAGTTGCCAAATCTTGTGAATTCCTTTCTCCATCTTCACCACCCCAGTTCAAATGCTAATCATTTCTCTTTCAGATTTTTGCAGTATCCTCTTGATTGCTTCCAGTCCTTCGCAGGGCTGCCAAAATAGTCTTCCTGTAGCACAGGTCTGACCACGTTACTGCTTTACCCAAGAATTTTCGGTGACTCTCTATTACCTCTAAGATAAAATATAGACTCCTCAGGCTGGTGTTGAAAGCCCTTTATAGTCTGGCTCCAGCCTACCTTTCCAGACTTAATTTATATCACTCCTTTTCACACACTCTATATTTCAGCCAAATTGAATCTACTTGTTCTTTCCTCAGATCATCATTCCATTTCTCACCTCCATGCCTTTGTATAGGATAATCTATATGCCTGGAACGTACTCTTATTTCACTTTAACCCAGATGTCCCCTCCTAATCCTTCTCGTTGTTAATATTCTCTCTTCCAATGACCTTGCACTTATTCATCTGTATAAATGTTATTTCTTCCCAGTAGAATGTAAGACCTTTGGGAGCCAGGTCTGACTGGGTTGTTGTTTTTGCTGTCCATCATCTAGCATACTTGATAAATTCTTGGTGAGGAGAATAGATTAGGATGGGATGGAATGGAATGGAACAGAACAGAACTTCCTTATAATTATATTGACTACATTGTTTTACAATGCAATTGTAAAGAGTCAGAAATTGGCAATAACACAAATAAGGTAATTAAAAAAAGGAAAGGTTTAACAAGGACTCTATCCAAAGGAACATATGGTGATTCAGTGGTAAAACTCAAGAAGGAAGACAGATATGACTCATAATCCAATATTCTAGCTATTGGAAGATGATGCCTTAACAATTCTTTTATTGAAGGTTGGATCAGAAAGAGCTAAAAATGCTAACAAACGAACCTCAAGGACAGACTTCTTTTCCTCACTGTTTCATTTACTATTTTTTATAACTTAACTTCAGACTGTTCCCATACTTAAAAGAAACTCCTGGACTTTACAGGCTTCTTTTTCTCCTTGAGTCATTTTATTATTTCCATCTTTTCTCATGTTATCAAAAGCCATTTCTTCTTTTGAAAAATGTAGATACCCAGACCCTCTGTTCATGATTACATGATTTTGAAAGTTACCATCCTTGGTCACTCTTATTAAAACAGACTGTGCACAGATTCATTTCCTTCTTCTTAGTGCTTGTATAGGGAGGAAATGTGACAGAATTTGACAAAAACAGACCATAAGACCCTGGGCAAGTCACAACCTCTCAGTATCTCAAGAAATGATCTAAGACTAAGTTGTAAATAAGTCATATCTTGTTATATTGCATTGCATATTGCTATATCATATTGTATATATTATATATGTAATGCTTATTACATATTATATGTTGTTATATTGTATATATGTTATATAAGTTAAATTGTTAGCAACAGTTTCTTACATCCCTAAAATCAGAGGTCCAAACCAAAAAAAGGAGTGAGGGAGGAGTGGCCTGTATACTACATTGGGCTCAATATGGTGCATATTTTTCATTGTTTAAAATCTCTACACCTGGTCTGACATTTTCTCTGCTTCTCAGTCCTGGTCTTGAGGTGCTGTTTCTCAGTTTACTTCTCTTCGTTTAGTCCCTTCTCCCAAAGTGTTCCCTGAAGATCTCCATCCTTTCATTGGATAGGCAATTGTGGTGGTGATAGCTTAAATTCAGATCTTTGAAAACTTGCCCTCCAGTCCCATAAATATTCTCACAATATATGTTTTGGGAATTAGACTCCTTTCTGAGCAGACCAGGCTGTTGCCAAACAGAAGGCATGTCAGCATTCACTGGTGGTAATTTTCCATTGCAACCTCTCAAAACATCAGAAATTTCTTCTCTTTATGCTTGACCTTGGTACCATGGACTTCCTTTTCAGCAAAATGCATGCTCAGTCATTTAGAGTATAAAGATGCTATGCTACATTCTGAGAAAATCTCTATCATATACTATCAAACTATTTTATATAGAGGCTGTTAATTTATTAGCTCACAGTTCATTCACAGAATCTAGTTTAACTCAAAAAGGAAGTCTCTCCATACAATTCTAAATAATCTCAACCCATTCACCCCCAAAGTGTTTTGCTCACTCTTGATATCAGGCATTGGACTTATCATCAGAAACCTCATCATCTTGTAAGACTGGATCAGCATTGGTGCCTACACCTATCCAGTTCCCTCTGCCCATCTGATTGGAAGGCAGAGATATGAACACTTCCCATTCTTCCATTTAAACAGACCACCCAGATCAACCGTCTGTTCATTTCCTTCTGTGAGATTTCTCCATAATGCCTCACTGCCATCCTTCCGCAGACCCCCCTTTCAGTTTCCTTTTGTTTGTTGTCTCCTACCTTTAGACTATCAGCTCCTTGAGAACAGAAACTGCTTTTTTCCCCTATTTGTATCCTTGGGACCTATACAGTGTCTGGCACATAGTAGGTACTTAACAAATGTTTATTGACTGATCTAGCTGATTTAGTCCTTTCAGATCAACAATCACTTATTGAGTAACTATTGTGTGTCTGGCACTCCACTAAGTGCTAACTCGTTTTTTGCCAACCTCTACATATAAGCATTTCATTTCAGGTTGAATCTGTTCTGCCTCAAACCATTTGAACTTAACCTGGTGATTTTCTTCTATTACTCAAATAACATGAATTCTACATAAACTCTACGTAATCGTGAATTCTACATGACATCTTTCTGATAAGTGGACCTTTCCCAGAGGACTTTTGCCTGGGAAAATAATCCTTTCAGTGGTACCCTTAGGGGCTCCCCTCACTTCTGAACTTCATCCCCCAAAGCTACCTAAGGTTTAAGGAAATTTTAGGTTAGCTTCTGCTCAAAAACCATTTCTCTTGAGTCCTCAGGAATGTTTCTTTTACCAAACCAAATGGGAAAACTTTAGTTCAAAGCAAAAAAAAAATTAATGAAATGTAGTGGAACTAATGATAAGAAAATCTTCCATCATATACAATGAGGTATAGGGGGCATTGTGCTTCCAAGGGACTGGGGGAAATGTTTGTATGATATTGCTATTTCTTTGAAGTTAATATACCTTTGTAAAGAGCTAATCTGATATTAGATAGCTAAATATAAGTTGGGTCACCATTAAGCCCCCTAACAAATGGGGTACCACCAGTAGGGGCTTGGGCTGATGGCATTAGAGAAGTGAGATAATCCAACCTCCTCACAATACCTTAGAACCCTGAGAGGCAGATTTAGCAGTCTGCCCCCTATACCACTTTGAGCTCTTGGAGAGAGAGTAAGAATCACAACTTAGCTTAATCAGTTTCTACATGGTATTGGTCCAATCAAATGTATGCCCAAAGATGACATGGCTGTTGTTTTTTACTGGCCTGGGGGCCTGAAGGTCACTCCAGATGACTGATTTCTCCATGCTCCTCAAGGTATCAGCATGAGACTGGCTATAATATTTGGGCCAGACTCTTATGGCTCATGCTTCGGTCATGAAACTCTCAAAACGGAGACTCTCTTCTCTGTACCTAGAATACTAAGGACCCAGGTCCATTTAACAAAGGGACAGAAGGCTTTGGGAAGAAGAGAGAAGATCCCATGGTTCTTTAGTGGTTGCCTCACTGGAAATCATGAGTAAAGAAGTCACTTCACTCTCTCAGACACCAGTAGAGCAAAGAGAAGTGGCCAGAGCTGATTCAGGCCGTTTAGACGATGCCAATAATTACTGTCAAGCAGCCAATGGAAAAATACTCCTCCCAATATGTGGTAGGCCAACCAGAGCTGGTTATGAGATATCCACATATGCAAAGTAGGGGGATAGGGAATCTTTTTATATGTCTTCTTTGGGGCCATACTTATTCTTTATAACTTTGCAACATTCACTTTTCATTGTTTTGTGGATGTTAGTCTTTCATTCACATTTTTTTAGTCATCCTGTATGTATTCTTGGCTCTGATTACTTCACGATGCATCAATCTTTCCATGTTTCATAATAATCATTGTTTCTTATAGCACAGTAATATTCCATTACATTCATTATGGACCACAGTTTGTTTAGCCATTCCCTAACTGATAGGTACCACTTTGTTTCCAATTCTTTACTACCTTAAGGATTGTTATAAATATTTTGGCATACATAGGGATATACTTTTATCATTGACCTCCTTGGGAGGTATATGCCTAGTAATGAAATTTCTGGATCAAAGAACATGGACATGTTAGTACTTTTATTTGCCTAATTGCATTGTTAGTCAATATTTATTAAGTATCTATAGTGTGCAAGGTGCTATGCTTGATGAGGATTAACTATAAATAATATCAGGGAAATGTGCTGATTTCAACAGTGATTATAGACATTAAAAAACTAACAATGGAATGAGAAAAGATATAAATATTTGGTTTGCCTGTGCAGAAGTCATATAACATTGTTGGTAGAGCTGTGAATTAATACAATCATTTTGGAAAGCACTTTGGAATTATGTAAACATGTAAAATCTTCAACTTAGGTAGAGATGATGACTAGCTCTTTTTCCTCCTGATGTTGATATCAGAGAACCTTTGACACTTCACCCGATATTCCTTTATTAATCTCTTCCTGAAATGAGCTTACTAGTTTTAGAGCACTAAGGAAGAACTCCCCAAATAGCTTTGAAAAATATCAGAGTCATTTGTCAAAGAAAATGATTTCTTTCCATTGAAAGTCATAGACTTTTGCCCTTGCTCTCCTGGTAGGGCACAAAGTTTCTGTTCTTTTTAAAGCATCATTAATGTTTGCCACACCACCTGACAAACAAGTCCCACATATCCGTGTGTGGTTTGATAAATGATTTGACCTTAGATGTTCAACAAAACTGACCATACCCTGACTACATTCCTCTTATGTTTTTTTCTGACCTGTTTTCTGATGGTTACAGGTTCTGGGGGTGGCAAGGAAATATAAACAGCTGGTTCTGAATGCACAAGAAGGGCCCTGTGGGACAAACACAGTGGCAGTCCAACACTAAGTCTTTTGAACTGGGACTAGCTCTGTACTCTGGGGAAATAGAACACTGCTGAGCCAGATCCCTGGAAAATGTGTGAACATATGTGGTAGAGTTTTGCTTATTAAAAAAATTATTTCGGATTTGACTTTCCTGCCCCCATCCTTTCTTCCAAAAGGATTTTGCCATCAGTGATTCAGATCAGAAAGAGACTGTAGAGGAGTCTGGTCTAACCTCTTTATTTTATATATTGGAGAAAACAGATTGAAGAGAAGCTGAATTTACCTAAAATGACCCCGTTGACCCATGTCCTGTGAGACCAGACCCAGAGCTCTTTCGGCTGTAGGTTTTGAGGCAGTATGATTTTGTGGAATTTTAACTCATTTGGTATATACTTTAAAATGCCTAGAGGCTCACTTTGTTGCCAAATGGGAAGATGCAGTGCATCGTTAGGGAAAGTACATTTCTTTGCTTCAAAGGTGATCCTTCCTAATGTGCAGTGTGTTGTGCTTCCTCTGGAGCCAAGGAAAATAGCTTCTTCCCAGGACTGTGATATGGGACCAAATCAGGCAAATCTGGGGCACTTTTGGGGCAACTGAGTGGTGCAATGGATAGAATGATGGGCCAGGAGCTAGGAAGACCTGAGTTCAAATCTAGCCTCAGATTCTGGGCAAGTCATTTAGCCACTGTTTGCCTCAGTTTCCTCATCTATAAAATGGGGATAATAATAGCACCTACTTTCCAGGATTGTTGTAAGGGTGCTTAGCATGGTACCTGGCACATAGTAAATGCTATATAAATATTTATTTCAAGCCTGGAAAGAACTTCCACGGACTAATGCATAGTGAAGTGAACAGAACTAAAAGAACATTGTACACAGTAACAGCAATATTGTATGAAGACCTGTGAATGACAGCTATTCTCAGTAACAAAATGATCCAAGACAATCCCAAGGGACTAATGATGAAGCATACTATCCACCTCCAGAGGAAGAACTGATATTGATTTAATACAGACTGAAATATGCTATTTTTCACTTTCTTTCTTTTTGCTTTCATTTGAATCTTTTTGTGCAAAATGACTAATATGGAAATATAAACATAATTGCATATATAATGCCTGTATCTGATTCCTTACCATCTCAGGGAAAAGGGAAGGGAGAGAGGTATAGAATTTGAACTCAAAATTTTAAATAAAAATGTTAAAAATTTAGAGGAAAAAAATATTTCATCATCACTTCATTATTATTATTTTACTTAGTTTAAGGTATGATCAAATATTTTGGCGATTGGCACCCACTATTGTCACTAAGTGTGCTAAGGCTATAGGAATGCTGGGTACAAGCATGTTTTTGTAACAGAAATAGGAATCAGTAAGAATAATGGTTCACATTTCCATAGTGCTTCACACCTTACAAAGGACTTTCCTTAAAGATCAGTCACATTTAAAGGATAAAGAAACAGGTTCATAAAGGTTACTTTATTTTCCCACTTTTACAGGGCTAAATGGCAATGTCTTCACATTCAGGTCTTTTGACTCTAAGTCCAATTCTATGGCAGCTATACTATCCAGTTTATAAAAGAATGTGAGGAGAGTGGGATGCTGAATGCTTAGGAAGCAGGGCAACTTGAACAGACCAGTCAGAAGTCAGCACCATGATTGGTGCTAAAGAAATTTGTTACTGGAGGAAAACCTAGCTCTTCTGACCTGGAGACAAAGACTATTTGACCTTAAAGGGCTGAGTCAAGGCTTGTTCCTACTGTGTGAAAAAATCCTCTCCCTCTCAGGATCATACCCATGAAGAATGTATTCTCTGGTTGGGTTTGGGTCTATCTTGAGGGTTTCAATATAACCTAAAATAGACAGAAGTAGCTCAGGTAGTGTTCTATAAACTACAAAATACTACGTAAATGCAAACTATTATTATTAATTATTGCAGTGGAAGGGCCAACCCAGTCCTTAGAACATGCATAATATACCAAGCCATGTGGAGACTTGGTGTACCTGCTTCCTGGCATGTGAAATCCCTCTACTCCAGAACATTCACCAGTATTCTCTGATTATTTCTGTTAGCTTATTGGGTGATGATGGAAAGTCTTTTAATTGGTAACTGATCCAGAATTGAGTGTGCATACAAAAGACTTTAGCAGATAATTTCTCAGTCTCTTCCCTGGTATCAAAGAGGCAAGAACTGCTAGGAATTGCTGGTTGGGCATGTCTCTCTCCATTTTGACTGCCATGTGACCATGAATGAATGGTGATTTTTGTGTGTGTGTGTGTGTGCGTGTGTGTGTGTGTGTGTGTGTGTGTGTGTGTGTGTGTGTATTTCATTCACCTGGAAGGACTCCCTGGAGCTAGAAGAGACCAGATTATGACACTGTGAACTTCAAATGGTCAGAAGACCTATCAGAGATTCCACAAATGGATTTGGCTTGCAAAGTCTTCTTGTAGCCACAACATATGAATCCAGTGAGAGGACATCCCTAAGAAGTGTCCACCCTGCCAGTAGCCATTCCAGAGAAGCAAGGAATAATGTTCCCATCTTAAGGCTGTGTCACACCTAGAAGTGAAAGTGGAGTGGGCTTCTGTAGGGAAGAAAAGGTCTCTTAGACTTTTACTCCAGTTCCCCCACCCAAGGACTTAGAGGGGGTGGAGAAGGAGGAAGGGAAAGCATACTTTTCAGTTGTGGGGAATATTGCATTTCAATCTTTGCTACACCTCAATAAATCTCTTTGTAAAATCTAACAGATATTAATTGATTAATTGGTATCAGAATGCACACTGGTAAGAAATAAAACTAGAAACTTAAAATCTTCAGGATTATCCCTAAAATCCTGAGGAGAGGAGTATTCATTTGTGCTCTGCAGACCCCCCTGCCATTAAGAGTGGGGGTCAGGAGAGGGAGCACAGAGGGGGGTGCTGTAATATTCTGAGAGGACTGCCTCTAGAAATTACTAGTTTTGTGACCCCTGGTAAATCATAGCCCCTAAATTTCATTTTTTTTATCTGTGAAATAAAGATAAGATTGCACAACAAGCTTTAAAAGGTTGTTTTGAAGTAACGCATTTTGTAAACCTTCATGCATTATTCAGGGCTTCCCAAAAACCTTAGCAAAGTTTTCAGTTTTAGGACACCTTGCATGAATGTGAACTTTAAGGGAATCATAGATTCTCACCTTTAAGGGTCAAAGAGATAGTAATGTATGATAAACCTGTGAGGCTGTATTAGGAATCAACCAGTCAATGCACAAGTGTTTATGAAGTGACTGCAAAGTTCTAGGCACTATGGTAGGTAGTAAGGATGCTGATAAAAATGCAATATAGTCTGGCTATACTCAAGAAGTTTATATTCTACCGGAAATCAGGGGACTTTAATTCAAATCTCATCGCTCTCATTTCCTTTCTGTGTGACTTTGGTAAAGCCACAACCTCTCTGAGTCTCAGTTTCTTTATCTACAAAACGAGGAGTTTGGGCTAGGTGACTTCTAATCCTGCCAATCCTAAATCTATGTGTGGTTCTCTGTTCTATGCTAAATATAATGAAAAACAAAACACCTCCCCACGACAGTTGGGCAATAGAATTAGGTTCCGGAAGAAAACCAGCCATTCTTTGCTTCTTTCATTCCTTACTAGCTAGAGGCACCACAGTGTGGGTCCATGTGGGCGCCAGAGAAGTGTGGCATAATCAGTCAGTGCTACATGTCTTTTGTAACTTCCTGTTTGTGCCAGCTCAGAGCAGCTGGACACAGAACAAGAAATATCTCCCTCACAAAAAAGAGGGAGTTGCTTAACTTTGGAGGACACAGACCTTTTCTGCAAGGGGATATTATAGGCTATTTATCTTTTTTTTTTGCTGGTTTTTTTTTTTTTTGCACAAGAAACTGCAATTCTGTTATGTACAAGTTGCTTTTCCTTTTAAATATATAATAAAGTTACCACGTAAATTTCATTTTTTCCCCTTCCCTTGCCTGTAATTGCCTGTTCCTCTTATTCTGTTAACTGGTTCTCTAGAAAAGTACTTATCAGTCACAGTCTCTTGGTGTCACATGACTTCATCCAAAATTGAAAGACAGGAAATGGAAAGTGTTAGACTTATTCTTTGACTAAATACAGTGTTCCTTCAGATATGAGGTAGCTTCATATTTAACTGCCAATTAACTCCTCCAAGTTCTATCCCCATTGAGTTCCCCAAACCTTCCTTGGAAATTTGAGAATGACATTTTTAATTGAATCACATGTGCCTCAAAGCCTCTGAGAACTTGAACAAAGATCAGGAAACAAAAAAGTTGCTGTAAGTACATTACAAAAAATTAAATATACATTTTTAAATTATCTGTTACATCCTAAGGGACTGAGGTACAGTCAGGATAATTAAAATGCAATGTTAATGAGCAATAAATGATAAAAAAAATCACTAAATGGAAAAATAAGGGGTTGATATCAATCCCACCTCTGCTTGACTGAATTTAACTCACTTCAATTCAACAAGCATCAAACATCTACTAGGTGTCTGCTAGGTAAGCCTTACGAAATGCCTAGTAATGAATGAACTAAAAATACAATCTCAAGTTAATGGAATACATAATTAATGTCACTCTATTGTTCTACATTGGTTTGTTTTACACTTTCCTTTTTAGAATGTCTTCCCTATTTTGTGTCTGTATATGATCAGATATTTGAGCAGAGAAGAAACTCAAGGGTATATTTACTGTTATTGTTATTATTTTATATGAACTATCACAATAGAAAATATCGGCCAAAAAAAAGGGAAAGAGAACAAAAATGAGGTGCAGGTTTTTAGAAACCTGATAGTTCTATGGTGCTTCAATGTATGGAAAACCCACCTTTTACACCTATTTCATTTGATCGTCCTATTGGCTTTACGAAGTAGGTGCCATTAACATCATCTCCATTCCACCCATTAGGAGATTAGGGCTCAAGTTGCTGACCTGAGCTGCCCAGGGTCACTTAGCTAAGTCAGTGTTTGAATGAAGGTCTACATGAATCCTAGTTCGGTGCCCTCTCAGCAAGACTAAAGGGAAAAAGCACCTGCTGTCTACGTAACAATGGGCAAATAGCTTCACCTCTTTGGGCCCCAAAGTTCCTCTTCTGCAAAATTAAGAGATTGTACTCAATGTCCTTTCAAGTTCTCTTCTCAGTCTAAGAATCTACAAAATGAATTCTATTCATGTTGTGTTCCTTGGAGTGTGGCTACCCAGCCCAGCACATAATATTTATCTTGTCTGACTCACTGGGGCAGCTCAGTGCTGCCATTTGAGTCGCCGGTGAATCAGGCTGAAAGGACATTTCCATTCTGGTCCTTTTGGTTAGTGCTCTGTCTCAAAGTCAGTGAGGGTTTCCATGATAACACATGCTATTCCTTCTTAGTTTCTTGCTATAAGTGAAACCTCACCTTTAACTCCAGCTTCATCAGCGAGCAGTTTTGTTTTGTTGCCTAATCTAACAATGACTGCACCGCATCTTTTTTTACTTAATGAGAGTAGGGAGGACTTTGTTAGGTCTTTCCCTTCAAACGCTTTCTTAATTCACGGTTCTACACTATGCTACCTTTCCTATCTGAAGGATTGCTGCATTTAGTCAATGAGAGGGAATGGAGGGAAATAATCTAATATAACCCTTCCTAATATAATAATGTTATTAATATGCCCTTGCTAATATGCTGATTCCAGGAAGCACCCACTATATAGCCCTTATTAATAGGCTAATATGCTACTAATATGCTACTGATTCTAGGTCCTTTTCTTTTTAGGAAAGGCTTTCTTCACAGAACTGGACTTAGTCTCGGAAGATTGGGAAGCAAATTGATTATCAGCTCAGAGGGAAATGCCATAATCAGAGACCCTATGTGGTGAAATCCTCTATATAAATAATACTATAATGCATTGTAGGTTAAATCAAGGATTCTTAACCTAGTGCCTCTTTGGAATCCTTAGGAATAGATTTGATTTCAATGGACTCATTGTCTTGGATAAGAAAAAAGTATTACATTTTCATTTTCACTAATATCTAATTGAAATTTATAATTTTCTCCAATTTACTAAAAAAATTCTGAAAAG
Organism: Bettongia penicillata ogilbyi; assembly: GCA_023548195.1. NCBI lineage: Eukaryota > Metazoa > Chordata > Mammalia > Diprotodontia > Potoroidae > Bettongia > Bettongia penicillata. The sequence continues at coordinate 1,190,895 of JAJHZJ010000162.1, read as the reverse complement.
GGGTCTAGAGACTTCGTTGGATTGTCAGAGAGGTTTAATGATACTAAAAGTTAAGAACCCATAGGTGAAAGGAAGACTCTTTTACGGGCAAGGGCAAGTGGTCATTTTTTGATCTCAGCCTCTTCCGTGAGACTCAACGAAAAGGTAAATAACCACTGAAGTCTGAAGATGAGAGCTGTGGAGCCACACTGACCTTATGGTCATACACAGCAGTCAGCCTAAAGGTAATAATATAAAAGGCAGAAGATAAAATTCCTCCCCCATCCCCAAATAAATTGCCTCATTAGCCTGAAGTTCCACCGTGAAAGAATTTTTTATTTTTGTAGTGGGAGAGGTGCTCTGGAAACCTTTCGTTATAGGATCATTGATTTAGGGCAGTTGGAAACCTCAGAAACTATCTGGTAGGGCACCTCCTCCACTTCCATTTTATAGGTAAGGGAACAGAGATGTGGGAAAGTTGTTACTTGTCCAAGATCACACCCATTTATAATCATTAGAGGTGGTATTTGGGCCCAACTCCTGTGACTCAATCCATATTTTTTTCCAATAAGATGCAAATAACCCTGGAAGTAGGTAATACAGCCTCAGTCGCTTATGTTGGGAATTCATTCCCTCCTTATGTCGCTTGTCAGAATCCTGGTCTTTTCTTCAGTCATCAGTCAATCGATAGGCATTTTGTTAAATGCCTACTTTGTGCCAGGCACATTGCTAGGCACTGGGGTTACAAAAGTAAAAGTGAAAGTCTCTACCCTCAAGGAGCTAATCATCTCATCATCTCAGGTGCCACCACTTTCCCCTCAGAACCTTCCCTGATCCCCTGTCTTTTAGTACTTCTCATATAACTTCAGTGGTCCAAGGAGATCTGTGATCTCGCAGATGTGGGGGTACCTTCCCTCCACTGGTCCATCCAGTGCAGCTCTTGTTCATATCTTCCCATTAGTTGACTACAGACATTCTGTCCAATGTGGCCGGTGGTTGGGGTCTGCTTTGAATTTTCTTCATATTTATACTCATTTGTTTATACTTTTATATACATATTTATACTTACTTGTATACACGTTGTATTCCTTGAGGAGAATATAAGCTCCTTGAGGGTAGGGCCTATATGTCTTTTTATCCAAAGAACTTCAAATAATACTGGCCCAAAACAGTTACCTCACAACTGTTTATTGAATTGAATGACTTGTGAGGATAAGTTCTGTATGAAAACTAGGGGCTTCTAGGAGAAGATCTCAGAGGAATTTTGTCTATTTCAGTTTTGTTGAGGGCCAACTTTGAAGTGAATGGATGGATGGCTCTAGCCACAACCTGAGGGAAGAAATCACTGAGTAGAATTTGGTGTCAGGTAGTTTCGACTTTTTATTCAGCATCTGGTCTTTCAATGGTAAAGGTATAAGGGGCATGAGGCAGGGGATTGCTTCATCCTGGCTCTCCTTTGTAAATAAGACTTTTAGCTTCTTTTCTCTTACTCTGTCTTCATAGAAACTCTTTTGAACCCACCAATAACTTAACTCCTGCATGTCGATTCTAAGGACCACATCTGGGAGAGCAAGTTCGGTAAAAAAACAAACAAAAAAAAAACCTCCTGGGTCATAGTCCAAAGAAATGAGGCTTCCTGTTTTTTTTTTTTTTCCAAAATGCCAATTTTCCAGCCCCTTTTTATTTTCATACTGACTCCAGAAGTTTGATTTTTATAACTTGGCTAAGACATTTTGTACCAGGTCATTGAATCTAAGAATGAGCATGCTAGAGAGCCTTCCACAAAGTGAAATAGGTCTCTTTAGCCTGCCTAGCTCATTGAAGTACCATACCTTATGGACTAAGTTCTTCTGTTGTATTCATGTAAAACCCCTAAAAGAAACAGTGTTTAATTTTTAAGTGCACCATAGCTAGGGTTATACCGGTAAATATTTAACAGGTGGTTCTGTGGGGAAAATATGTACCCAGGACATACTTTTTAAGTTTAATATGTGTTATTAATATTTCTCCATCACTTAAGTCTAGATAGTTGACAAAAACAAATCATGTCCTTTGTCACCTTCAAAGATGTAAATGCTCACACTGTAAATTTAACGATCAGTTTTCTGAATGAGCTAACACATGCTCAATTGCAGATTACGGATGATAGGAAACAAATGATAAAGTGGATGAGCAGGTTTCCTGTCCACATTTGTAAATATCTGCAATATTTACTCTCAAAAGATATTCATTATATTTTTATTTGTAGCCATTATTTCTAAAGAAGAAAATAAATCCAGTACAAAGTGGCTGGTTAGGTGGACAGATGTCATAGGCAAGAAGGCATGTCCATGTTTCACTGACGTCCTATAGTTCTTGTTGGTGTGGAAGAAATCATTATCAAAAGAATGGGAGAAATAAATATGGTTGAACTTTATGTCTCATTTTATGTATATGTATGTATATCTTTTCTGTCTAAATATTGTGAAGGTGAACCTGATGGCAAACTGCTTATTTCCCCTAAAGGTACAGAGTTGGGGAATGTGGAGAGGATAATTAACTGGGCCATGAATGTATTGAAGGTTCTGTTCTTTGGATATAAAGAGGGTGTTACTGACCCACCGTCCATCCCTGGGGAAGAGAGAGCCCTTTTCACTGGCTGGGTCATTTCTAGGGAGATGTGGGGCTCAGAGTCATTTCTGGGGCACTATAGTCCACAAACATTTACTAAGTACCTACTATGTGCCAGTCATTGTGCCACGCACCAAGTATACAAAGAAAGGTAAAAGCAAGGGAGATAACCTGTACAAACAAGATACATATACATAAATTAGAGGTAATCAATGGAGGGAAAGGCTTCTTGGAGAAGGTGTAATTTTAGCTGGAACTGGAAGGAAGCCAAGGAATCTAGAAGAGATGAGGAGGGAAAGAATTTGAGTCATGGAGGGTAGCAAGTGAAAATGTACAGAGTCAGCAGATAGAGAGGCATGGTTAAGGACAATAACTGAATTTCAGAGTTTGTTGGGGTAAGGTATGAGAAGACTGAAAAGGTGGGAGGGGGCCAGGTCTTTGAATATTTTATGTTTGATCCTAGAGGTGATAGAGAACCATTGGAGTTTGTTGAGTAGGAGGAAGACACAATCAGATCGGAGATTTAGAAAGATCAGTTTGACGGATAAGTGGAGGATGGACTCCAGGGAGATATGATTCAGGGAAACTAACCAGTAAGCTATGGTAATAGTCTGAATATGAATGAAAGGCCTGCATCAAAGTGGTGACAGTGTCAGGAGAGGGCGAAGGAGGGGGTGCATTCTGTGTTTTCATCTTCCCTCTAATGTGTTTTTATGAAAAAATCTTATGGAAATGCTTGTTTTATTTCTTAAGTTAAGAATAAAATAAAAATTTTTAAAAGATAAATAAAGGAAGTCACCACCTTTTACTGCAACACAATGGTGGAATGCAAGACTTAAAGTGGCTTCCAAATAAATTGTGGATAACAGAAGGCTGGTTGAGAAGCAGTATGGAGGAGATAGAGAGCTGGCTTTGGAGTCATGTGGATCTGGGTTCAAATCCTGACTCAAACACATGTTAGCTGTGAGACCCTGGACAAGTCACTTAACCCTTCAATGATCCAGGCATTTTCTAAGATTATAAATTATAGAAGTTACTGATTTGCAATGGTGGAGAGAATTTCTGCCTAGGGAGCACAGATCCACTTGAACAGATGAAATCATAGATCTGACTAGAGGAAAAATAGTGACAGAATTCTGAACCAAAATCTTCATATCAAATAAATGATGTATACATTAAATAGATCATAAAAGCTAGAAATAATAAACATCTATAATATAAATGTTAAAATTATGCTCCAGACCCTACCAAACGTATCTAATTAAAGGGGACAAATTGTTTATATTAGGTCCCATTTTCTGTAATTTTACTATATTTGTCCCTAAAATAGACATAATGAATATTATTGGTAATAATTTTGTTTGTTGCCTTAGCTTAGAAGGGCCTTCAATAATGACCTAGATGTCTCAGGACTCTAGACTAAAGCTGTCCAAGGAGATTTGAGCTGATGCCTTTTTTTCTTGATTATTTTTCCTGTAGTTAGAACATCTTCTATAGTAAGGCATTCAAAACCATTCCAATAACTTTGGAGCTAACTCAGAGGTCCATTGTAGATACTCAATATGGGATGTTTTTCTATCTGAAATATACTTTTAAAAGGAAAGTCTGATAAGACTTTTCTCTCTTCTCTCTTGTATCCTTCCCTTATTCAAAGCTACAAATAAAACTGTAGCTTTCCAGTATTAGACCAGCAAAAGGAGTCCCAGGAAGTAATGCCATGAAATCATTCTGCCTGACATTTTCCTGATAGCTGTTGGAACACTTTGTGCTACCTCAGTAAGCTAGAAAAATAAGGATTAGCTCATGATTCTGAATGTATTGGAAGGAATTTCAAAACATTTCTCACATAGTTTTTATAAGAGGCACAAGACAAGTCTTTTGTTTGTCAGGCAGTAGGCTGTCCTGTGTTCATGTATTAGCAGACCTGACAGAATGAGAAGATCAAGTCAGTGAACATTTGAATCACAGAACTCACAGCTGGAAAGGGCTCCAGAGGCCACCAAGTCTAACCTTGATCTGAATAGCCATCCCTTTGTCAACATGTCTGACAAGCAGGCATCTTCCCTCTGAGAAAGAGGAAAATGCCATTCCATCACACTCTCTCCATCAGTTGCTTTTCTTGAGTCTGACCCATGGGTACCTCTTCCCTTTTGGCCAATCACATGCTAAGTCCTGTCATTTTAACCTTCCCAACACCCCTCTTCTTTCCTCTGACCGTCATCATCCTGGTACAGGTCCCCTTCAAACCTAGACTGCTGCAATAGTCTTCTAATGGGTCTGCCTGACACAGATCTCGCCTCTCTCCAGTCTAGCCTCTACTCATTGTCAAATTGATCTTTCCAAAGCATAGGTTGAACTGTGTGATATTCCTATTCCCCTATTCCCATATAATCAACTGGGTTTTTTTTTTTATCACTTCTAAGATCAAATATAAAATCCTCTGGCATTCAAAACCCTGCTTGAGCCCTAACGTGTAAAAGGTTTTCTTATACCTTATTTATTAACCTTACTCTCCCCATGCCTCCTCAAACCCCATGTACCCTGTCTTCCAGTGATATGATTGTCTTTGTTCTTCCTTGAATAAGACACTATTTACTGACTGCATTTTCACTGGTAGCCCCGCATTCCTGGGATTGTCCCCTGGAATTGTCTCCTGCCTCATCTCTACTTCCTGGCTTCCTTCAAGTCCCAGCCAAAATCCTATCTTGTTCAAAATGCCTTTCCTCATCATCTTTAATGCTAGCGTCTTCCCTCTGTGGATTATTTTGAATTTATGCCATTTGTTAATTTTGCTTGGTCATGCTGTTTGAATGTTACCTCCTATGTTAGATGGTAAGCTCCTTGAGAATAAAGACTGTTTTTTCCTATTTTTGTATCTCCAGCACTTTACACAATGCTTGGCTTATGTTAGATGCGTAAAAAATCCTACTTCACCGATTGACTAGTTGAAGAGGAGGAGCCTGTGAATTTTTTCCTTACAACAAGCCTGAATGTGCCTCTTTGCTTCTAGTTTTTATTTCTGGTACTAAGCAGGACAAGTCAAATCTCAACTCTTCAAATAGTTGACTATAGTTATCTTTTATTCTTTGGGTCTTTAATGGATACCTCTAAGGCATGGTCTCTAGTGTCACTACTGTCCATTGTGGACTTGCTGCCTTGATTGTCAGTGTCTTTTTGGACGTGATAACTTGCATTGAACACATCTCAAATATTGTGTGATCACAGCAGAAGGCAGGTAGTACATTGTTGGATACCATGTTTCTTAATGCAACCAAAGATCTCATAAATTTTTTTGGTTGTCATATTACACTGTTATCTCTTATTGAGTTTGTAGTACCCTAAAATTCTCATTCCTTATCACATAAAATATTGTTAGGCCATAAGGTCTCATCCTATACTCACAACATTTATTTTTTTTTAACCTAAGCGTAGAACTTCAAATTAATCCTAATTAGATTTCATCTCACATGATTCAGAAGGTCCCAAACTTATTTGGCCTACTGCTCTCTTTTCAAAAATCATTACTCAATGCCCCTCTGGGGGTTAGGTTAAGTTAACCCTTATTTTTATTTAATGCCCCCCCAAATTCCACCAGAATATAGTTCCAGCACGCCCCAGGGGGAAGTATTGTCCACTTTGAGGACCTATGTTTTGGATCCTATCATTTAATTCTTCCTGGTTTGTATCATCTACAAATTTGTTGAGCATGCCATCTATGAATGGTAGAACTCAGGGACAAACTTACTGGCTTACAATTTAAAGACTAAACCCTTTACCCTTTTTTGAAAGTTGGTAAACCATTTTTCCTTTACCATTTCTGCAACATATCTCCCATTCTCTGCAATTTTTCCAAGGTCAGGGGCAGCTCCTCTGCAAAGATACCTGCTGTCATTCCTCTCCCCTCCCTCCACCTCACCCCACTACTCTAGAATGTAGTTTTTATATGGGCCTGATAATTTAAAGGTTTTGAAGGTAGCCAGGTGAAATTATTCACATTATTCCCATCACCTTTTGAAGATTGAAATTACCATTAAGTGAAGTAAAAAAGTTATTAACGAGTCTGATTTTATCAGAGAGCTAAAATAGATTTTCAAGTATTTGTCATCACTATAATTTCATGCCTTACTAATAGGTTTGTGATTTTTCCCTAAACTTCTCATCTAATTTTTCCTTATGCCTAGGTGGTCTGTACTTATGTGATAATCACTTTTACTTCTTCCTGCATCTATTTTCATCCAGTGCTTTCCATCATACTTCTCCCTCCCATTCCTAGGTTTTCTTACACAAATATACATTCTTATCATGTCATACTTCCAGGCTGGAGACAGAAATACTAATATACTATTGTTAGAGACACGAATTAGTTCTGCTGCTCTGGAAAAAATTCAAAACTATGCCACAAAAGTGATTAAACTTCATACCCTTTGAAAAGATTGTATGTATGCCAAAATATTTATTTCAGTGCTTTTTGTGGGAGGACAAAACTGGAAACAAAAGAGTTAGCAAGCCATTGGGGAATAGTTGAAGAAATTATGGCATGTGAGTGCAATAAAATATTGCCATACTGAAAGAAATAACCAATGTGAAAAATTCAGAGAAACTTGTGAAGAGCTGAATGTTATATTCACAATAACTGCAATAATGTAAAGGAAATCAGGACTAAAGATAATCAGAACTAGAGTGCTGCTGCTAAAGCAAAGATCCCTCCCCTTCAGTAGAGAGATGGTACAAGCATGGAATGAAACATATGCAGTTAGACATGGTCAATAGGTCAGTTTGTTTTGCTTATGTGAACTTCTATTTGGTTGCAAAAGAAAATTCTGTTCTAGGGGAGTGGGGTTATTGGAAAATAGTAGTAGTATGCAGAAAAAGCAGGAACGATAAAACATAATACTCCGTGGCTTTTTATTCATTCATTTCCCTTTGAGTTAGGTATAACCTTTATCATCATATGCCAGTCCCACTTCCCATCCCCCCAAATCTTACTCTAGTTAATCTCCTTGCCTTAGTATTTCTGGCCCACCTCATTGACCATGCTTGGTGCATTTGTGGATAGACTATAGATTTCATGGTTGTTTATCTTCTGAGTTACTGTTCTCTGTGAATTTCTCTTTGCTTCTACTGCACTTCCTTTATCTTTTTTATAGGCTCCTTTTCACAGTACCTGACTTGGCAGATGTGTTTGGGGAATTTTCTCCACGGTCTTTTTTTTTCGTCTAGAGTTCCTTTGTTCAGATTTAAAAGATTCCGTGAAGAAATATTTTTACCAGCTCTCTTTAGGTACACTCTATCCCTGGCCAAGATCCCATCATTGCTATACTTTAAACAATGGGCCAGGAATCCAAATCCCTGTCTCAGACACCATATCTTTAATCAACTGTTTATTTCCTGAATTTTTTTCTTCCAAAGCTCTACTTTCAGGTGTCAGCAGTGATGAAAACATTACCCATTACCCTAAATTCCTAAATTTCTTCCTCTGGGCTTTATAATTCTTAGCAACAATTTCCAGATTCCTTCTGGTGCTATCATTTGTCTTCACAAATGAATCAGATCACAAGACTTGAGGGATCTTAGGTATGTCTCTGAGGCAGGTAGAAGACAGAACAGATAGGGCATGGCCCTGCAGTCAGGAAGATCTGAATTCAAAGGCAACCTTGCACCAGCTGTGTGACCTTGTACAAGTCATTCTCCATTTGCCTCAGTTTCCTCAACTGTAAAATGGGGATGATAATAATACTTACCTCCTAGGGTTGGTGTGAGGACCAAATGAGATAATATTTGTAAATCCTTTCGCATAATGCCTGGAATATTTTGTTTGTTTTGTTCAGTCATTTTAGTTGTATGTAGTCTCCATGACCTCATTTGGGGTTTTCTTGGGAAAGATACTGGAGTGGTTTGCCATTTCCTTCTCCAGCTCACTTTACAGATAAGGAAACTGAGACAAACACAGTTAAGTGATACTCAGGAGGGGACATGAATTGACCACATGTGTTTCTAAACAATTGTAGCATCTGTTGTTGGAGCTGCCTTCTCTTCTTCAGCTGGCTGTCCCTACCCCTGCCCTCCCTCCGAGTTCCTTTGATCTCTAACCCCTGGGAGTGAAGGAGTTTCATCCATATTTTTAAGGTCTGTTTCTCTTATATTCTGATCCGCTGTACTCTTTTGTGCTCAGATATATACCTTAACTTATCTATCTGTCCATCCATCTAGTTATTTATTTTCTCGGTTACTCATTTTCTCACATTATTAATTTCTATCATCCATTCATTCATTTTAAATTATTTTTTATTTATTCATTTCTCTCTCACTCTCCACATCTGTCTGTCCCCGTCTGTCTGTCTCTTTCATAAAGTGCACTTCGCTGCCCTATCCCCAGAAACTGTTTAGGCCAGGACTCAATGCACAACCAGAACTTCCTAGCTCAGTATTTGGCCTGGCACTAAATGAGTCACCTCCCTTTCTCCTCCCGCTCAATTCTCTCTCCACATTCACTGATTCCTCTGTTTGCCCACTCTTTTTCAGACTCTCCTGACCCTCCCCAACCAGTTTCCAAAACAAAGGCCCTGTCAACTCCTTGTCTCTGCACAAAACCACCTTTAGGTCCACATTCCTTCCTGCACACAACCGCACCCACATCACTTTCCATCTTCCAAAATGACCAACCTCAAGCCCTGAGGCTAATTCCTGATGCTCCTAAGTAAGCCACGGAATATCTAGCAGCTGCCAGCCCATGCATTCAGACAACCTTGTGCACACAGCTACTTTTCCTTTCCTTGAATGCACCCCAAAGTATCTTGAACTTCTGATACACAGTGCATAAAAAAGCATTATGCAGTATGCTTTAATAGTGGGAATAAATAGTGCTAGATTTAGGGTCAAAAGACCTGGGTTCAAGTTCTTAATTTGCCATTTACTAGCTGTGTGACTGTGGGCAAGTCAGGGAAACTTTCTGAACCTTAGTTTGCTCATCTATAAAACAGCAAGCATGCTACAAAGTTGTTGTGAGGAAAATGCTTCTGAAGGCTTATTGTAAACAATAAGTTATTATTATTGGCTTCCTGACATCTCTCATTGATTTGAGGCATCATTTAAATCTTTTTATTATTTAACATATGTATACAGTGGCTGAAGTAGAAGGTATTTGACTGAGAAGAAGAAATAACTACTTCCTCTATCTCTGTGGTTATCTTCCCCCAGACTCCCAACTCCTTCCTTCAGGGGAGACTCTTCCCAACAGCTTCAACCCTAAGGGGAAGGAAAAGTTGGTCCCAGTGTCTTCCTTTCAAAGCTTCTCACTGTCAAACTTTATACCACTGACTTATTTTTGCCCAGAGTAATCCATGACAATCTGAATTCATATGGCTTTGGGGAAGTTGTGATAATACTTATCAATAAAATCTCTTAGTTTTGTTTTGAACCCTCACCTAGAGAATCCCCAGCAATTTAGAGAGTTTCCTTCTCTTTAAAAGTAGCTGACCCTAACCTCCTTCTCAGCTGATTTTGAACAGAAGAAATACATACAGATCAAGAATGCGTTGGGTTAACCACCGTTTTATCTCATTGTTGTCTTTTTTAGAGACTAAGTGAAATGCAGAGCAAAATGCAAATTAAAAAGAAACAGCTAAGCTTTGGAACAGATCCTCTAGCTAGGAGGGCAAGGGGAGTTTCTGGTTCCTGACAAACAAGGACAGCTCCAATTTTTCCCTGTTCCTGGTGATTTCTTTTCGGCATCCAATGGAAGCAACAGTAACAGTAATTGGGGCATTCAGCCCCAGGAGTTTCTCCTTCTCCTTGGTTGTAGAGGTGGTGCCTGGTGGGTGGCAGCCTCTTTACCTCCACACACAGTGGCAGGGGAGATTTCTTATTTGTTGTGATGACAATGTGATGGAGACCCTCAATCAACACTCAGCTTGCTTGTAGCCTTCATCCTTTCAAGAGATTTCAGTTACGTGCCCCCTTTCCTCTGCCTCTAGTGTGGAAGAAGAAAGAGACTGAGAGTCAGCGGCCCTCCAGTTCTCTGCCCCATTATATTCAGATACCCTGCTTCTTTAGTATAAGGATGGGGTCTCCAGTACATTTGTAGCCCTCCACAGCTCCAAGGACAGTGCCTTTATCAACTGTTGGTGCTCAATTAAAGCACAGTGTCTGGCATATAATAGGTGCTATATAAATGCTCTTTCCCTTCTCTTCTTTCCTTCGATAAATATTTATTATTTGATTTTAATTTGTTTAGTGTAAACAGCTTGTTTATTGTACTGGTTGATGTAACATGAAGGTTACAGTCAACATTCATCTTTGACCCAAATTGTAGGTATAGCCCAAGACAGACTTTCTGGTGATGATCCTTCTGTGCTCAGACCCAATTCAAATTACACTTCTGATCACACTCCCACATCATACTACCTTGATATGAAAACAGGAGATTTTTTCTTAAGGATTAAAGACCCTCCCTCCCCCATTCCATCCATGGCAGATTCCTCCTTGGGACCAAATTCCTACAGCATAATTACCCAAAGCCTTCCCTCCAATGTGGACATCATCATAATCCTCCCAGTGGACCAAGTTCACCATTTGGGAGTCATCTTTCCCCTTTCTTTTTCTCACTCCTCACATCCAATCAGTTGTCAAGTTTTGTGGTTTCTATCTTGCAACATCTCTCCCATTCTTTTTTTTCTCTCCCTTCATACAACCACCAAACTAGCTTAGACCTGCATTGCTTTTCTTTTTTTTTTTTTGGTGGGAATAAATTCTTGCAAGAGAAAGAAAAGAGGAATATTAGAGAAGAGGGAGAGTCAGTGGATCTATACAGTCAGTGCCAGAGGCCACAAACTGTGGGATGCTTTAGACTTTAAAGCAGACCTTAAAATTGAACTGATGCTAAGGGTCTTCAGGCCTTACCATCCACCCTGTGCCTATGACTTGCAGACTCCTAGCACTGTGAACTGACCTACTGACCAAACTTGAGAACCTTTAGGCCTTGCTGTCTACCCTGCCACTGAGGCCATAGGGCCTCTTGGTCTTCCTATTATCCATATTGCTGAGCATTCTTTCATGGGGTGTCTGCTGAGCTTCTTGAGAGAGCAGAGATTATCTCACTTTTTCTCTCTGTACTCCCGGTGTTTACCACAATGACTGTCTGTATGTAGTCTTCTTTCCTCCCTCCCTCCCTCCCTCCCTTCCTTCCTTCCTTCCTTCCTTCCTTCCTTCCTTCCTTCCTTCCTTCCTTCCTTCCTTCCTTCCTTCCTCCCTTCCTTCCTTCCTCCCTTCCTCCCTTCCTCCCTTCCTCCCTTCCTCCCTTCCTCCCTTCCTCCCTTCCTCCCTTCCTTCCTTCCTTCCTTCCTTCCTTCCTTCCTTCCTTCCTTCCTTCCTTCCTTCCTTCCCTCCTTGCATCCCTCCCTAAAAAAGGACAATCAGAAACTGAGATGTGACGTCTTGCCCCAGAGTGAGATGAAACTAGCTCTAATTGCTGGAAGATTGTTCAGTTTTCACTGTGAACCTTTACACTTCAGAAAGCAGCAATCATTATAAATCAGGGCTTGATTGATTGCCTTATCAATTGTCTAGACTTAATAAGTCTTAATCATGCAGATTAAATTGAAAATTGTGTGCACACGTGCTCTTCACCTCCCTTCATGCAGGTTGTTAAGCATTTATTCCTCCACTCCCTGTATTGCCCTATAAAAATGTTTGAGCTCAGTAGGATAGTAAAAGACTTAGGGAATGAAATCATTCCTAGACTGGAGGCCTAGTGACTGTAGGATAATGATGACGATAATAATGATATAATGGTAAGCCTAGATAATAATAAGCCGCCATGTGGTTTATAAAGTGCTTTGTACCCATGATCTCACTTGAGCCTCACAATGCCTTACAGACCCCATCTTCCTTCTACTCTTAGAGTTTCTGGCATGGGGGACATGGGGGACAGCCAGTGAAAATACTCAGTCTGGAGATGGAATGTCTTGGTTAAGAATGCAAGGAGTCCAGCACAGAGTCGTGTCACTAGATTGAAGAGTATATGTGGGGGTGAGGAGAGAAGTTCTAAGGTATGAATTGTAGGAAAACTGGAAAGTTAGGAAGGACCATCATTATCAAGAACTTGAAAAGCAAATCCAAGGATTTTGTTTGATCCTAGAGGTAACAGGGAGTCTCTGGAGTTTGTTGAATAGGGAGGTGTATGGGGTGTTAAGGGAGGACTGGCATCTCTGGTGTGAGGACTTACTGAGCCCTTTTCAGGGCTGTTCATCTACCTTTGGTGTCCACCTTTCACCCAGCATGCACAGCAGCCACTCCCTGGCCTCTAATCCATCAATAAGTTAAGGAGATGTCTACTCCAAACATGTGAAGACTTCCCCTGATGGAATGGGTGGATGAGAACAATTTGTTCCAATGGTCAAGAAGGTGGTTGAAGCATGTATTGTGGAGCACCTAGAACTTAGTCAGACATCAAAGACAAATGGTTGTCCACTGCTTTCTGGGCCATCACCAGTTGTCTTGGCATTTGTCCTCCCATTGGACTTGGATGACTCAGGAAAAGAGAGTGAGACCAATGACTTTGTGCGATTCTGCCTCACTTAAATCCAGTTCACCCAGGAGTCAAGACATCACCCCATGTTGTCACTGGGCCTCTTCAGAAATGAAGGATATACAACAATGTGGTCTGACCATTTTGTCTGAGGAAGATTAATTTGATGACTGATAGCAGGATGGACAAAGGAAACCCACCAGTAGGCTATTGCACTATCCAGGCCTGAGGTGATGAAAGCCTACATATACCAGCATGGTAGCTGAGTCAGAAGACAGGAGAATGTGAAGAAGGTAGAAGGTGTGAAAAAGAGTGAGAAATCAGGGATGACACCTGGGTTATTATAATCACAGAGAAAGAGGGAATACCCTAGGGAAGAATGATGTGGATGAAGCTTCCTTTCCCATGGATTTGGAGCTTTATTTCTTATACCTCAGCAACCTTTTCCTGACCAGGGATGATTGATGTGTCAATTTGGTGCTGATTTGGATGGTCAGTCTTTGGTGCCTGAGACAGGTGTTTAGACCTGAGGTCTATGGCTAGATTTCAGGGAGCTGGTGAACTTGGATGGGAAAATACCCCTATGTCTGTATTTTCAATACCTCTCATTGACATGTAGCATTTTCTTCAGCTGCTTAAAAACATTATTCTGAAAAGGCATGCATTAGGATTCATTAGACTGCCCAAAGGGTCTAGAATCCAGAACAAGGTTAAGAGCCTCTGACTGTAAGCGAAGATTAAGGTTATGGCATGACCCACAAAGGTTATCTGGAGTGTTCAAACTCAGAATGAGAGGAGGCTGAGGAGGGAAGTCCAGAAAACCAAGAAGTTTTTTTGGGTGAGGACTTTGGAGAGGAGGCTCTGGCTCAGTTCTTAATTTTGCTTCCCTCTCTGTCTCTCTGTTTTTCTGACTCTCCATCTCTCATTCTGATAAGGGGAAAGGCTTTTGTACTGAAAATGACAGAATAAAACTGACTAAGGGTGGGGGAAGGGGGATTTATACCTAACATAAGTAAGGCACCTAATTGCCCTTAATAAATTTAATTCCCCAGGCCCAGAGGAATTAGGTGGCAGATTTGATGGTGAGCCATTGTTAGTAATGTTTGAGAGATCACAGAAAATGAAAAAAGTACTAAAAGTCTGAAGAAGGGCAAATATCTCAATTTTCAAAAAAGAGAAGAGAATTGATTTGGAAAACTATAGTTATGGGAGTGACTGATGCCTGGGAAGAATCTAGAATAGATTTTTAAGATATTCAACCTGCCACTTTGTTTGGATCATTGGATTATTTAATTTATTCACATTTAAAATTATAAGAGATAGGTTTACATTTTTTCCATTTATCCCTGATATTTTTTTCCTTTTCTAAATTAAGATCCTTCATGCCCTTTTCTTCTATAAAGATAATACTTTGTCTCTTCAGTTATGGTTGTTTAATCTACTTTAAGGCAATATAATTCCCACTGTTTCTCTTCCCCTCATCCTCAATCTCCCATCCCATCCATTTTTTCATCTTTTTTCTTTAGTTTTTCTTCATTTAATTCTGTTTTTTTCTCTCTTTACTTAGTTATCTAATTTTTCTCTTAGTTAAGTAGTCAAGTACAATTCTCCCTTCTGCTCCTCCCCTTCAGCTTGTTCGTTTATTTCATTGTTTTGCATACTTTTCTAAAAAATGATTTCTTTCCTTCATTCTCTATCTTTTCTGTCTATTCTAGACTTTTGTTCCTTATATCATGGGTTTTATATTTTTTGTTTCTTCTTTAGCCTCTGTTTTATGAAATTAAAATTTCTAAGGGAACTATTTAGAGGTGCTTCTTCTAAACAGTTTCTGTGTCATTGCCTTATAGATCCTACCCTCGCCCTCCTTTCTCTGGTGGTCCTCACTCGTAGAATTACCACTTCCTGCAGGAGGTAGAGAGGATGGAGGTACTGCTCTGTGGGAGCTAAGTGGTATGATGAAGACAGTGCTGGACCTGGAGTCGGGAAGAGCTGAGTTTAAAACCAGTCAGTTTTGCTTAATTTTTTTAATTACAAAAGAAAGTCTAGTAAGTCAGTGAACATTTATTAAGCACCTACTAAATTACAGGTAGGGCAGCTAGTGCAATGGATAGAATGCTGGTCCTGGAATCAGGAAGAACTGAGTTCAAATATAGTCTCAGACACTTACTAGCTGTGCTGCCCTGGGCAGGTCACTTTACCCTGTCTGCCTCTGTTCCTCATTTGTAAAATGAGCTGGAGAAGGAAGTGGTAAACCACTCCAGTATCTTTGCCAAGAAAACCCCCAGCAGAGTCACAAAGAGTAAGATATGACTGAATAACAAATTCAGACCCCTGGCAGAGAGTGTGGCTCCACTGGAACTGAGATCTGTGAAAGTGTTTTAAAGTGTTTTATTGTCCTTCCCTCCCTCTTTGAAGACAGCAGACACAGAGATTTCTCTATTCCTTCAGACTTGTTTATTCCTGATTTTTATAGTAACTTAAAAGCTGTCTCACTTATATTATGAAATTATGTCCATTCATAATTGTTCTAGATGTGGATATATCCTTAGTTGTGAACATTGAGGCTACTAGAGAAAGAGACAGTGAATTGTTTGTGGTATACAGACATAAAACAGGATAGGTTTGAACTTTGGTCCAAAATGCTAGGGTTTTCTCCTAACTGGGGGCTCTGAGTTGATTTTATTGATTTTATCTTGATTTTATTAGTAACTTGTAAACAGCAGAGAAGATTATGCCGTGTGGATCCAGGTCCTCATTTATTTCCTGTGGGCTAAAACCATAAGCCAGGTGGTCGTGGGGGTCAGGAGAAAGGAATGTGCTGCTGAACCACATATTAGAACGTGTTAGCCCTGTTTCAGGGATCAAATAAGGTAAAGTACGTAATGTTCCTTGTAAACCTTAAAACAATATGGAAACATCAGCTTTTATTATTTTTTCCACTAAACCCTAAATTGAAAATTACTCAGAGGTATAACAATCTTATGAGAAAGTTAATGGTAAGAGACTCATACAGATAAAGTTGAGATTTTATATATATAAATATATATATGTGTGTGTGTGTATACACACATATATGTACACACACACATATATCCAGCACATTACTAGTGTGAGACAGTGGGTAGAATGAATAGAAATTAAAGATAATGACTTTCTCTTTTATTATTTCTACTAATTGTCTACTTGTTTTTCCAGTTGTGTCTGACTTTGTGACCCCATTTAGGTTTTCTTGGCGAAGATATAGGAGTAGTTTGCTATTTACTTCTCCATCTTGTTTTACATATGAGGAAACTGAGGCAGACAGGATGAAATGACTTGCCCAGGGTGACATGAATAGTAAGAGTCTGAGGCTGTTTTACCAAGACCAGCACTCTTTCCACTGCACCTCCTGTATCTTACCACACCATTCTGCAAGACTGAGGCCCACATAGACATAGTAAGGCACTTACTATAGAGACAGCATGAATTAGTGGCAAGAGCACTGGGTGTGGAATCAGATGACTTGTGTTCAGATTCTAGCTCTGCCACTTATCACCTGTGTGACCTTGAGCAAGTGGCTTCTCCTTTCAGGATGCTCATTCCTTCATGTGTAAACCTACTGAGTCTTTAACGGCAACTAGTGGAAAGTGAATGGGACTTTCCCTGAGTTATTCACATGTAGGTGGGACAGCCTTGTAGACTCCAGGGCCACAGAAGTCATCTCATGGTCCTGTGCTGCTCTGTGCTGCATTTGGCAAGGCCCTCCGGGGCTCATGTCTCCCGGAGATGGTTGCTGTGGTGCCTCTCTCCTGGGGCTGAACCTACAACTGACATGACTGTCCAGAGGGACAGTCCTTGTATCGCTGCCATCCACATCCCCCGCTGTTTTTTGCCTCTGCTGAAATAATTTCTGGTTTTAGCTCAAGGACATTCTTTTAGATGGTCCTTTCTGAAACAGCCTTGTATTTAACTACTTTGTATGTATATGCATGTATTTTCTTCAAGTATATTCCATGGATACTGACATATATACCTGTGTCTATTTGAATATAAGCTCCTTGAGAACAGAGATTATTTCATTCTTTGAACTTGTATCCCTAGGTGCACAGCACAGGCACATGATAAGTGCTTAATAAATGTTGATTGATTCATTATTTATCCATAGGGTCCCTTTCAGTTCAAAAGTCAATGACTATCAAGTGGTGTTAGATGTGAGCATGGCAGGTCTAACTCCTTATTCCTTTTCCCCCAGTGATCATTTTTGAACATTTTCTTTTCTCTGTAACCCAACAAAACACTTTCTCCCTCCCTCTATCCCCATATACATAGATTTGTTATAGGCCTGGGGTTTATGTTCAAATTATGTATGGTTCCTTGCATAATAATTACATCTACCTCACATAGTTGCTGTGGGGTTCAAATGATATATAAAGCTTTTTACAAATCCTATGGTATTCTTTTATAAATGCTAGCTTTAGTCAGTTAATAGTATTTCAGAGATGCACAGTATGATGGAAGGAATGGATTTCTTTTTAAAAAAGGATCACAGTATTAAAAAGTTTAAATAATTATTAGATGATAGATAGCTAGAAATTCAAGTCCTTCAGATTTCTACCATAGGTCTTTGTAAGGGTTCCTCCACAGTTAGAGCAAAGGTCATTTCTACCATAAGGCTTTTCCTGACTCTCTAGGTTATGTGGCAGACTGTACTATACATAGGATACTCAGGGTCAGTCTGATACCCTTTTGGGAAAGGAAAGCTAAGCAGGAAAACAAAATCCATTTCACACGTCAACTGCTATTTTCTCCCAGGCTGGTGAGTTGTTTCCTGCTTGAGTCACTTCCTTGAGTACTGCACCCTGTAGGCCCCCCCTTTTTCTGAGGACTAGACAGAGGCCATGTGGGAACTGTATCAATGAGGATCATGAGGTGTAAACAAACATCCTTTCATTCCCCTGCTCCCGCTTACCTCGGTCTGGAAAGAATGTGTAATACAAACTGCTATAACTCACCATCTTACTCTTGGCTGCTGTAAAACCAGAGGAGGCTGGTGCGGGCCTCACATGGTCTGCATATGAAGTAAGAAGAAACTTGGGTGACACAAAAGCTTGTGTTTTTCCATCTAGGCTCTGTGTTGGGTTTGCAGTTTCCTTTACTCATTCACTCCCTGGTAGCTTTTGGGAACGGAGAGATCATAGCAGTGTTATCTGACAGCCTGGCCCTGTCTTTTGAAAGGAACACGTCCATTGCTTAAGAAGGTTTACTTCCAAATCTGGCCTCCTTTTCAGTGTGTGTTGACTTCCTACAGATTTGTTTTGGTTCCGCTTAGCTTGTTGATTTAAATCTTTCAAGGTTTGTGGTTTAGAGACCCAAGTACTTCCCTTCTGTTTCTCTGGCCCTTTGCACTGTGGAGATTTGCTAGATTTCAAAGTTCAGGGTGGGAACATCAGGCTGATGGGGGAGTTTTCCCAGATATTCTATATGTTTGAGGCTTCCTTGTCTGATGGGTTGTGACCCCTAAATTATTAGCTTCTTGGTGGTATGGATGTAAATCATTAATTAATGAGGATTTCCATAATTGTTAGCTGGAAATGATAGACCAATCTTGTGGTTTGTTGATACAAATACACGGAGACTTTAAAAATGTATGTTTATGCATCTTAAAAAGTAAGTCAAATATTTACTATGAATTCAAATGGTGTTTCCAGTTTATATTTGAGCCTTGTGGATTTGGCAGTCCAAGTCCTAAATAGCATGCTTATGAAATGGTTTATCATAAAGAGGGTTAGAGGGTTTTTTTCTGAAAATTTTCCATTGCTAAGTTTGCCAACACAATAACTCAGATTAATATATAATTATAAGTTTTCATTCTAGTCAGTTTAATTCAACAAGCATTTCATAGGCATCTGTCGTGTATTAGGCATGGCAGAAATTCAGCTCCTTCTCTCCCAGCTCATTCTCTCAACTAGTAATGCTATTTGGCTCTAGGAGTGTGATTTACTACTTTTCTCCTCAGAGTTCTAGACTTTACTCTTTGGTGCTGGAAGTAGTTTTCATTTTTTTTTTCTGAGTCTTTTGCTTTTATTTGCTTTATTTCTTAAAGTCTTCATTGTTATTTTTTTCTTAATAAAAATTTATTTATTTAACTTTTTACATTCATTTTCACAAAATTTTGGGTTCCAACTTTTCTCCCCTTTTATCGCCTCCCCCCACCCCAATACCCCAAGCAATCTAATTTTCCCTATCACCAATCTGCCCTGTCTTCTATCATCCCTTCCTTCTCTTGTCCCCATCTTCTCTTTTGTCCTGTAGGGCCAGATGACTTTCTATTCCTCATTAACTGTATGTCTTATTTCCTAGTAGCAACAACAATACTAAACAGTTGTTCCTAAAACTTTGAGTTCCAAATTCTCCCCATCCCTCCCTCCCCACCCATTCACTTTGGGAAGGCAGGCAATTCGATATAGGCCCTATCTGTGTAGTTTTGCAAATGACTTCAATGATAGTCGTTTTGTGTAAGACTAACTGAATTACCCTCCATCCTATCCTGCCCCTCATTGTTTCTATTCTGTCTTTTGATCCTGTCCCTCCCCGAGTGGTGACTTCAAATTGCTCCCTCCTCCCATTGCCCTCCCTTCCATCATCCCCCCCCCTTGCTTATCTCCTTCTCCCCCACTTTCCTGTACTGTAAGATAGGTTTTCATACCAAAATGAGTGTGCATTTTATTCCTTCTTTTAGTCAAATGTGATGAGGGTAAACTTCTTGTTTTTTTTCCCTCAGCTCTCCTCTTTTTCCCTCCACTAAAAAGTCTCCTGCTTGCCTCTTGCATGACATATAATTTACCCCATTCCATTTCACTCTCTTTCCTCCCCCTACCTTTCTCACCATTTACCTTAATTTCTTTTAAGATATGGTCCCATCCTGTTCAATTCACTCTGTGCTCTCTGTCTCTGTATGTGCATGCATGTGTGTATGTGTGTGTGCGTGCATGCGTGTACATGAGTGTGTGTGTATGTGTGTGTCTGATCCCACCAACTACCCAGATACTGAAAAGTTTTAAGAGTTACAAATATTGTCTTTCCATGTAGGAATGTAAACAGTTCACTTTTGGTAAGTCCCTTCTGACTTCTCTTTGCTGTTTACTTTTTCATGCTTCTTCTCATTCTTGTGTTTGAAAGTCAAATTTTCTTTTCAGCTCTGGTCTTTTCATCAAGAATGCTTGAAAGTCCTCTGTTTCATTGAAAGACCATCTTTTCCCCTGAAGTATTATACTCAGTTTTACTGGGTAGGTGATTCTTGGTTTCAGTCCTAGTTCCTTTGACTTCTGGAATATCCTATTCCACGCCCTTCGATCCCATAATGTAGAAGCTGCTAGATCTTGAGTTATCCTCATTGTATTTCCACAATACTGGAATTGTTTCTTTCTAGCTGCTTGCAAGATTTTCTCCTTGACCTGGGAGTTCTGGAATTTGGCCACAATGTTCCTAGGAGTTTCTCTTTTTGGATCTCTTTCAGGCGGTGATTGATGGATTCTTTCAATACTTATTTTGCCCTCTGGTTGTAGAATCTCAGGGCAGTTTTCCTTGATAATTTCATGCAAGATGATGTCTAGGCTCTTTTTTTGATCATGGCTTTCAGGTAGTCCCATAATTTTTAAATTGTCTCTCCTGGATCTATTTTCTAGGTCAGTTGTTTTTCCCATGAGATATTTCACATTCTCTTCCATTTTTTCATTCTTTTGGTTTTGTTTGGTGATTTCTTGGTTTCTCAGAAAGTCATTAGACTCTATCTGTTCCATTCTAATTTTGAGAGAACTATTCTCTTCAGTGAGCTTTTGAACCTCTTTTTCCATTTGGCTAATTCTGCTTTTGAAAGCATTCTTCTTCTCATTGGCTTTTGAACCTCTTTTGCCAATTGAGTGAGCCTATTTTTCAAGGTGTTATTTTCTTCAGCATTTTTTGGGGTCTCCTTTACCAAGGTATTGACCTGTTTTTCATGCTTTTCTTGCATCTCATTTCTCTTTCCTCCACCTGTCTAACTTGCTTTTCAAAATCCTTTTTGAGCTCTCCCAAGGCCTGAGCCCACCCGACATCCCCCTGGGATGTCTGGGATACAGAGGCCCCGCCCTCCACGTCTTTCCCTGATGGTAAGAATATTTCCTCGTCATCAGAATTGAAAGGTGGGAACATTTGCACCCTCTCAAAGAAGCTCTCTATAGTCTTATTTTTCTTCCCTTTTCTGGGCATTTTCCCAGCCAGTTACTTGACTTCTGAGATTCCTGTCCACCCCTGCCTAGATCCGCCCAGCTAGTGCTTGGGGTCTGAGATTCAAATGCTGCTTCCCAGTCTCAGGGCTATCTGCAGCGGGAGCGGCTGCTATTCAATGTGAGCTTAAGTTCTGGTGCTGGGGTGGGGGCAGGGCCACCTCCCAGGCTCAGTTCCCTCAGGGGCTTTATGCAGAGACCTTCAGTAATGGAGCGGGTGGGGGCAGGGCCATCTCCCAGGCTCAGCTCCCTCACGGGATTTATGCAGAGACCTGAGCTTCTGCTTGCTGCTTGGGGAGTTCCGGGCTGCTGCTACCTCTGCCACTGCCCCTGCCTCTGCCTCCGCTGCTTCCTCCCAAGGGGGCCCGAGCCACGGAGACACCCCGCTCCTCTCTCGGCCAGCCCAGACATCTCTCTCACTGACCTGGAGCATCTGTGGGTGGAGGGACCTTCTTAGCTGCTGGAGGTTCCTTCCCTGAAGCCTACTCAGATCTGCTCCTCTGGGGCCATCCGGCCAGGGCAGGGCAGGGGTAGACTCTGCTTTCCGGGGTGCGACGGACCCTGGGGACGACTCTCCAGGGCTCTGTGGAACGGAAATGTTTTCCACTGTGTTTCTGCACACCTTGCAGTGATCCAGAATTCGTGGGGAGTTCTTCTTACAGGAAATTTATGGGCTGTGGATTTGGAGCTAGCATACGTGAGTTTTTCTACTCCGCCATCTTGACTCCACCCCCTGGGAGTAGTTTTCTAATAATATTTTGCTCATGAGCCCCCATCTTGTGTGTTCCCTATTAATTATCAATTAACTAGCCAGAGTTAATTTAGTTTTTTAGAAAAGGTTATTTACTAATGTGTGATGGTAAGAACTGGTTAGGCAGAAAGTCACTCAGAAATCTGACTCTCTCAGAAGTGCATGCAGAGTCCAGAGGAAAGTGTTCTCATACTAAGAAAGCATATTTAGCCAAGGGGTAACTCAATTCCTGATTGGATGGAAGTCCTGTTTGTCTTCTTGGAGGCTTCATGAAATTCTGTAATCTGCATTGCACCTTCCTGGGCTGCAGGGGTTAGAGCTCTTGCAGACAACTGAAGTTGTGTCTGTTTCTGAAGCCATCATGTACTCTTTGATCCAGTGATGCTGACCTACTTGCTGTTCCTCAAATAAGACAGTGCATTTCTTGAACATTTTCTCTGGCTCTCCTGTATATTTTGATTACTCTTCCCCCTCATTTCTGCTTACTGGTTGCTGTAGCTTCCTTCAAGTTCCCAACTATAATCCCATCTTCTATAGGAAGTCTTTACCAATCTCTCTTAATTTCTAGAGCCTTCCCTCTGATGAATATTTTCAGTGTCTCCTGTATATAGCTTGTTTGTACCTAGTTCTTGGCTTGCTGTTTCCCTCATTAGATTGTAAGGTTCTTGAGGGCATTTAGGGTTAGGGTTGAGGGCAGGGACCTACCTTTCTTTGTATCGCCAGAGCTTAGTACAGTGCCCGGTACACAGTAGGCACATAATAAATGCTCATTGACTGACTCTGCTCCTCTGGGGATACCAATTCTGATGCAAATGGAAAGTCTAAACCTAGTGAACTAGGAAATTCACAAAGTCATCTTCTGGTCAAGGATGAGGGAAAGGGATTCAATCCTCCCCTTCATAGAGAAACCATCACTCAAGTGTTTAGTTGCTGGAGTCTCTTGCTAGACTCATGCTGCTGGAATGCTGGATTTCGAATTAGCCCAATGTAATTAAAATACATCAGCTAGAAGGTGTGTGCTCCATCAAAGCATTTCACTCCTCTCAAGTCGACTAAGCACCTATTTATTTCTAGTTTTTATTAATTGGTTCAGTAGACATATCTAGGATTTGTTCACATCTAATTTCTACCACTGATAGATTGATTCCATTGAGAAGACTGAGTCTTCTTTGTTTATACTAATTGCAATGGTAGTATAAAACACTGTTCCCCCTACCCCCCTTACAGAAAAGAATAGTCCCTGCTGTGCTCTCCAGTGACTTACATTCTACTGGGCTTTTATAACACCTGGAAGGTAGGTAGTATAGGTATTATTATCTCAATTTTATAAATGAGAAAACTGAGACTTGGAAAGGTTGTAACTTAGTCAGGATCATATATGACATCTTGTAAGTGTTGAAATCAGAATCTGAAATTTCCTTACTCCAAGTTAGGCAGTAAAGTGGGGAACCACAAGGTTCAGCTTCCCTGTAAAACCACTGCTGAATCTTCTTCCTCCTCTGGCCATGGACTAAAGATGCCTGGCAACCACTTTAGATTAAGTCTTCCTTTGTTGCCTCTGGCTTCTCACCCTTAGCGTCCTTTTAAGAGATATAAGCCTTCTCTTATTCAAAGTTAAAGTAAACCCAATAAAGGCCTTTTGACTTGTCTGACTTTTGTGGATACTTCCAAGTCCCCCAAATGGACTGGCATAAGATAACATGTGATAACTTAATTTATCATTTATTCAACACTAATGTTTAAGGCACCAGACTTGGTGCTGGGAATGTATGAATGAAAAATTATACAACCCCTTACACTTAAGGAGTTTACAATCTAATAATAGTGTTGAACTTCAAGTTGGTTTTGATTATACCCAAGCCTTGGAAGTTTAGCTTACCAGTAAAAGCAGTGAAGTAGACAAGACTCTTTAGAGAATTATAGAATTATTGCATTTTAGAGCTAGAAGGGAATAATACTAATAATAGTACTATCATAGTAATAAATTCCTATGTATATATATGTATAAATAGAGTAAGTCTGACCCAAGGTCAGACTGGTCGACTGAAAGGATGGTGACAGCCTCCAAAAAAAACGGAGAAATTCCACAAACATATTCATAACCTCCACATTAATCATCTCCATTTTAGAATAAAAGTTCTCTGAAGATAGAGACCTAGCAGAAAAAATCAAAGCCGTAGAGGGACAGAATGAAGGACATAACATTCCTATTGTCCTGTCTGTAACTGGAGTGATGACAAAGATGCTTTCAGTGAACTTATAGAACATGAGCTAATATCTCAGGGCTTTTTTTAATTATAAAAAGCAGTCATTTTGCCAGTTACATAGTAGTTCCCCCAAACATTAAACGTAAAAGAAGACTAGTAGGATCTGAACTTCATCAAATACACTGTAAGATGAGAATGAGAAACAAACAAACCAATGATAATAGCATTCTTAGATTTGGCAGGAGTTATTTGATCTCGTTTCTTACCTCGTTCAGAAATCCCTTCTATAACCAATAAGTTTATTCTACCTCTGTTTGAATGCTTCCAGGTAGTTCTTTAAGTGTTGGATATCCCTAATAGTTAGAAAGTTCTTCCTGATATTGAGCTGAAATATACCTCCCCCTAACTTCTACCCACTGGTTCCTTGTTTTTTTGTCTAAGTCATCAGTTATCAAAGTGTGTTTCAGGGACTCCCAGAGTCCCCGAGACCTCTTTAGGAGAACTAGAGATCAAAACTATTTTTATAGTAATATTAAGATATTTTGCTTTTTAACATGTTAAATATTGATAAATATAACCCACATAAAAGCTCAGTAATTTTAAGAAGATAAATGGATCCTGAGCCCCAAATTTTTACAAGTTCTGCTCTAGATCAACACAGAAATGAATTTTCCCTTTTTACATGCTAGCACTTCAAATATGTGAAGCCAGCTCTCATATATCTACTGAATCTTCCACTCCTTATATACTATAAAATTTCCAGATCTTTCACTATGCTCTGGATACATTTCTATTTTTCAGAATTTCTCTTACATGCCATCTGGTTCCTTCTTGACCTTTTTGCTAAGATTGAACTGAACATCATTCTAGATATAACCTGACATGTGCAGGATATATTTTGGACTATTAAATTCTTTGTTCTGGTCATTGTAAGTTTAATAATGCAGGTCAAGATTGTGTTAGCTTTTTCTTTTTAAAGCTATCACATTATGTTTCTTGATTCAAATTGAACTTATCTGCAGCTAAAGTCCCCAGATTTTTGTGAAAGTACTGCCAAATTTGTTTTCTCCTATGCTGTACTTGGACAATTGAGCTTTTTAATATGTTTATAACTTTATGTCTCTGTAAAGCTTTTTCTGATTAGCTTTGTGTAGATAATTTTGTACTTTGATTCTGTTATATATTGTTAGTTACAACTTCCAACTTTTGTTGTGAAGTTTTGATAAGAATATTTTACTGTCATTGAAAAAAATTGATTAAAATGTCAGGCAGGACAAGAGTTATGGCATGCCATTGGAAACATCCTTTCAGAAGGTCAATGTTGATAAGAAATTTTTGAATTTGGTTATTCAATTATCTCTAAGTACGCTTAATTTTACTGTTGATGAGCCTATGTGTCTACATCTGGTCAATTTAATGCAAAAAGAATGTAATAAGTTCCTACCCTAGGCAAGTCACTTAACCCTGTTTGCCTCAATTTCCTCATTTGTGCAATGAGCTGGAGAAGAAAATGGCAAACCATTTCAGTATGTTTGCCAAGAAAACCTCAAATGGGGTCATGAAGAGTTGAGCACAACTAAAATGACTTACCGGTAGCAAGATAACTCATGAAATCTTTGTCATGTGTGTTGGTCAAAAAGAGATATATGGAACTAGTCACCTGACCTTGAGGATAGCCTAACCAACCTAATGTCATTTACTATTAAAGAACTGGGAGAAAGATAAGAAAGTATATTCCAACAAATCTCACTGGAAAGAGTGCTTTTTTGGATGACATAATAGCATGATGTTGTCAGATATTTAAAAAAAATTTTAAATTAAATACTCACCTACTCAAATGAATCTGTGATCTTTTAAATGGACGAACAAACAGCTTCTGTACCTGCTCATCTTGTGTGATTCTTATCTATATCATATAAATCCACCATATGAGCTGCATTCAACCTGCCAAATATCTTTTGACATTGCAGAGATACCAGTGGAACACGCAGACTCTCCATTGCATCACTCTTGCTATGGACCAGTTCCCATTTTTTTTCTGGACAAACGTCTTTTTGATAACATTCCTCATAGCATTTCTCCTACATATTTCTTTATTTGTAATGTGTTGCAACCTGCTCATGTCCGCCATACACCGTTGCAGTGCTCTTAGAGTGATCCTCAGCCTGAATTTTGTGAGTATAATTGAGAATTTCACAGGTTATGTGCACAGCAGAACTTACTCTTCTTTTCAAAATTAGTTTTCAGTTTTCAACAATCACTTCCATAAGTTTTAAATTTTCTCCCCCTCCCTCCCCACTCCCTCACCAAGATAACATGCAATCTTTAAACACATTTTCACATTAGTCATATTGTGTGGAAGAATTAAAACAAATGGGAGAAACCATGAGAAAAACAAAACATAACATAACAGAAAATAGCCTGCTTCATTCTGCATTCCAATTCCATAGTTCTTTCTCTGGATGTGGATGGCATTTTGCATCATGAGTCCTTTGGGAATGTTTTAGGTCCTTGCATTGCTGTGAAGGGCTAAGTCTATCAGAAACAGTCCTTGTACACTGTGGCAATGTTCTCCTGGTTCTGCTCATTTCATTCAGCATCAGTTCAAATAAGTCCTTCCAGGCCTCTCTGAAGTCTTCCTGTTCATCATTTCTTATAACACAATAGTATTCCATTGCATTTATATATCACAACTTGTCCAACTGTTCCTCAATTGATGGGCATCCCCTCAATTTCCAGTTCTTGACCACCACAAAGAGTGCTGATATAAAGATTTTTGTACATGTGAAACCCTTTCCCATTTTTATGATCTCTTTGGGATGCAGCCCTAGAAGCTATATTGCTGGGTCAAAGGATATGCACATTTTTGTAGCTCTGTGGGCATAGTTCCAAATTGCTCTCCAAAATGGTTGGACCAACTCACAGTTATACCAACAATGAATTAGTGTTCCAACTCTCCCACATCTTCTCCAACATTTATCATCTTCCTGTTCTGTCATGTTAGACAATCTGATAAGTGTGATGTGGTACCTCAGAGTTGTTTTGATTTGCATCTCTCTAATCAATAGTGATTTCGAGCATTTTTTCATATGACTATAGATACCTTTAATTTCTTCCACTGAAAACTGCCTGTTCATATCCTTTGACCATATATCAGTTGGAGAATGACTTGTATTCTTTTACATTTGACTCAGTTCTCTTTATATGTTAGAAATGAGGCCTTTATCACAGACACTGGTTGTAAAAATTCTTTCCCACTTTGCAGAACTTATTCTTATTGGCCACATGTGTGATTCAGTGTTGAAGGGCTTGTGTTTTGAGGTGATGAAATCATCCCCTTAAATGTTCACTGAGCAAATCAATAAAGAGCTTATGACTCAGTGGATGATTAAAAAGGGAATGACTCGGCCCCTGGCTCTCTGTTCTCTCCTATAGATTTCCAACTGTAGATTGAACCTCTTCCTATGAGAGACAAGGGAAGGCCAGATTGCCCTATCTCCCTCCCTTTCCCCTCCTCCCCCCCAGTGCCATGTATCTAGGATCTGATAAAGTCCCTGTCCTGTCTAGGCAAGTCTAATCCTAGGTTTGGGACTATTTTATTCGTTTTTCATGAAAATGCATGGGCTTGGAAACCATTTTGAGAGTTTAAGATTTCAACTGTTTGGAGTCTTTTGGTTAGAGTGGAGTGGGAGTGAGAGGAAGAATCCTCGAAAACTTTTCTAGTGCTCTTGGAGAAGATAACCATCAACCAAAGAATAAACCCAATTACTTGCTTGATCTGCCAGCAGGTGTGAACTCTGTGGGAAAATGTAGAATTATAGTAGAATATAAAGTACTGTTATAATAGTAGAATATAAAGTACTGTTATAACAGTTCCATAATTTGTTTCATGTTTAGACAGTTTTAAGCATCCACCTCTCATGCATGAGGCAGCTAGGTGTCTCAGTGGATAGAGCACTAAGTCTGTAGACAGGAGGATCCAAGTTCAAAACCAACTCTGACACTTACTAGCTGGGTGACTGTGGGTAAGTCACTTAATCTGTTTACCTCAGTTTCCTCAAATGTAAAATAGGAATAATGATAGTCCTAACCTCCCATAGTTGTTGTGGGATCAAATGAGATAATATTTGTAAAGAGCTTAGCACAGTGTCTGGCATATAGAAAGTGTTCAATAAATGCTTGTTCTCTTTCTCCTCCCCCTCTTCCATTGCATGGTGTATAACTGTAGTTAATAATGCTATTCGTCTTTTTTTCAATGTGTACTTAGGATTATTTTTCATTTAGCATTTGTGGAGGAGATGTGGGTGTGGGTGTGGGTGGGGTGAGTGGGTGTGAAGAAAGTGCTTATACTAGATTTTAACTGTATGCTAGGAACCTTTCTACTCCCACTTCGTAGAGAACCTTGACCTGAGTCAAAACCTAGGCCTTAAGCAAATGTACCTAAGGTTGGATACAGAGTTAGGGGGAAAGAGGCAGGGTATAATGATCTAAAGGTATGAGAAAAGGGAACTAATGTCTTTCAAAGGCTAGGTTTCTTCAGGTCTTTATTGTCATAGGAAATAACGGTGTTTCATCACTCTCACTCATATATCATCATGAGAAGAATATTGGTGCTAAAGAAATGGGCTTTTTCTTCAGGGTGAAAACTGAAGGGGGATCATTAAAATAACTTTGCAACCCACAGGACTTGTCTATTTATATGTATGCATTGTATAGACCTTGAAAATGGACAAGGGACTAAAATTAAACGAGAGGAAGAGAGCAAGCCGTATTGTCTTTTATTAAACATCTGCCTGAGACAGAAATATAGATCGACAGTTATAGATATGACTATCACTAAAAACTCCAATATTCAATGGACCACAATTTGAGATTCTCCTTTCCCCATGCTGAACCATCCAGGATATTCTCAGTTGCTTTTTTGGAGACCTCTAACAAAGGAGCTTCCCAGATCATGGTTGGTCAATGTTTCTAAGCTAATGTTTACTTTCACACTCAGAGAGAGGCACTTTATAATTTTTTCTCCCTAGAAGGATGAATTTCATGTTCAGTACTAAAAATACTTGGGGCCTTTTTTTTCCCCAAAACATCAGTATCCATGGAAAAACTGTACTATTGCAAATCAGATGGAATCAAGCATCACTCCTTTGCCCATTGTGTTGTCTTTATCTCTCCTCTTCTTTCATGGAAACCAGCATTTGTTTTCAAATCTGACCTAGTAACAGTTTATTACAGAAAGAGAAAAAAATGTGAATTCCTTGTGAAATGCTTACTCTTAAGAGAAATTTTTTGTTTAACTGTTCAAGAAACAGAAGCCTCTTGATGGCTTAATACAGTTCCTTTCTGCAATTTTATTTTTCCTTTTAAGGGTTTAAAAAACAGGGGATGTATTGATAACTTTAACAACTAGTTCCTTTTGGGGGGAGGGGAATATATGTATGAGAAACTTTTAAGTCTAATTAACATTATTCGCACTTTTCTCATCTTTTTCTTAAGTCTAGAAATCAACAGAGTGGTAAATCAATCCCTGACTTATACCTATGACAATTTCTAAGCTCTAAATGCCCACCCTGAAAATTTAACATTCAGATCAATCCAGTGCCAGTTAGTTCTGGCACATCCCTGAAAATGGCACTGTGGAATGTAAGCTATTATCGAACACATGAGGGTTGGAAGTCAAGATTCATCAGAACAGTTCCTTTGGGCTGAGAATAATCGCTTGGCCAGAAAGAATAGGATTAGAGAGTTAAAGTGTAAAGGTCATCTAGTCAGGTCAGGTCTCTTCATTTTACAGATGAAGAAACTGAGGCCTCGAGAACTTTGGTCATAAAAGTAGTGAGAGAACCTGAATTTGAATTCAGGTCCTTTGACATTCTTTCTACTCTTCCACCCAGTTTATAGTCATGTAATAATTTTAGATTTAGTTTACAAAGTCTTTTTTGCATTTGTCTTCATTTGACCCCCATAATAGGGTAGGTACTTTTTAATTCCGGCTTTAAAGCTGAAGCTAGTAAATTCAGAGAAGTTGTATCTTACCAATGGTCACAATGAATAGTAAGTATGTGTCAGAGCTGGATCTGATCTTCTACTCCAAGTCCAGTGCTCTTTTCACTAGACTGCACTATGTTTCTGAGAATCAGTTTTCTTTTTTGTAAAATGGGAGTAAATAGGACTATTGTGATGATAAACTGATTTCAAAACTTCTGAGTGCTATATAAATGTGAATTCTTCTAATTACTGCCATACTGCCATGGGAAGGCAAGTCTATGATTTCTTCTTTGCTGTTTCATTTGTCTACATCCTACTGCTTTGCTTTTGCATTTTTGGCATGTTCCCATGTCACAGCATCCCTCCTGACGGATTCTGAGAGTTGGGCAAAGGAGAGAACAAAGTTATAGCCTTGGGGGGAATTGTTCTTTCTCTTTTCCTTTCCTTTTCCTTGTTCTTTTCCTGGTTTGTGCTTCTACTCTGTACTAAAAAGAGAGAGGTAAGTATATATGCTGTATTCATACATAAATACGTGCACATATACATATATCTATACATATATATGTTTGCATGTGCATTTATGCATATATCCTGCCTATACCTATTTTTTAAAAAGTAAGTTTGGAAGAAGACCTTGAGACAATAGACTACAGAGCTTGTAGCTGTTTATGTCATATGCATGGTTGGTATTTAGTAGTATCCAACTGTAGCCATCTTCATTTCTCCTGACTGAACAAACTGGCACTGAATCTACATTTTTCACATGTGTTAAATTCTTGTTGTGTCTCAGGGCTAAGAAGTGTATGTAACTGTTAGCAGCCAAAGACTCCCATGGATAAATAGTGTACGTTAACAACCCTTGTAGCATGAAAGCAAAACAAGGTCAGACATCTGGGTCTTCTCATTTAAGCAAATATGAGTTTGCACAAGTGATACAAAATATTTCTTTTGTGAAAATGGTCAAAAACTTCTTATTTTGTGTCTCCATATCCATGTGTTGTTTGGAAGCAGGAGTGGAAGGAAATCCAATTGAATAAAAAGTTGAACAGAATCTCCATTTCAAGAACCATTATCTGAGGCATTCCCCTCCTCCTGGTGTTCCCTTCCTGCCATCTATTAGGTTGTTGTCACCAATGAATGGTTCAGTTCCAGTTTCATCCATTAGCTTTATCAGTGGCTACAGGAGTCTCGTGCTCATATCTCTTTGGCCACATGGCTCTATGGAATTATGCTTGTTTCTGGATGTCTTTTTATGTAATTTTGTTTATCTCATTAAATATGGAGGTAGATTATGAGCAGTATGGCGGTGGAGTGGATAGAAGACTGAACTTGGCACCAGAAAGGCCCTTGATTCAAATTTTGCATATTACATTTGCTAGTTATGTGATTATGGGCAAGTACTTTAAACTCTACAACCCTCAACATTTTCAATGTAAAATTATGTTAATAAAACCTGTGCAAGACCTCCTCTAGAGAACTTGCCCTCCCAACTTGTAGTCACTTTGATAGTTTGGGTCCCCACAGGAAAATTGTTAGCTTGAGGTACCTGGTGGGTAACTACTTCTAAAACCATAGCTCATGAGTATCCACTGGAGTACTTCCCATGAACAGTTAGTATGCTTCCCATGAACAGTAGCAAAAGCATTTATTAAAATTATGTAATAAGAAGAGTAACTCCAAACATCTCTCCATAAATCTGGGGAATGGTCTTCCACCAATACACGTAACAACCATGAATGTAAACTTAGAGTACAGTGGTAGGGAAGTATGCATGTAGGGACACATGTGTAGGTAACTCACAATACCAGTCAGTCAATCAGTAAATACATATTAAATACCTGCTATGTGCTAGGCACTGTGCTAAGGCCTGGAGAGACAAAAAGAGGCCAAAGACAGCCTCTGCCTTTAAGGAAGTTACAGTATTATGACATGCAAACAAATATATACAAAGCAAGCTATATACAAGCTAATCTGAAAATAATTACCAGGAAAGGGAGTAGAATTAAGAGGAATTGGACAGGACTTATTAGAAAAGATGGGATTTTAGTTGGAACTTAAAGAAAGCCGGGAAAGACAATAAATGGAGATGAGAAGGGAGAGCATTCCAGGCACAGAGGACAGCCATAGAAAAGGCTTGAGGCCGAAAGGAGTGTCTTATCTGTGGAACAGTCGGTGTCACTGGATCGAAGAGGGGCAGGAAATGAGGTGTAAGAAGACTGGAAAGGTAGAAGGGAGCTCGGTTATGAAAAGTTTTAAATGTCAAACAGATCCTGGAAGCATTAGGAAGTCCCTGTAGGACCAGGAAGCCCCTTTTCCCCTTGGGTAGAACTCTCTGTGGCCTGACTCCCGTATTGCCTGTACTAACTCTCTTTTGAGTTGATAACTGGTCCTCTTCTCTGCCTGTAAGGGTCATGCTCCTGGAAGCTGCTTTGTTCTTTGGTGATGGTCTCTTTAGAGCCTTATCCAAAAAAAGTGTGTTGCAATCACCATACAATCTTTATTCCTTTATTATGAAACCACATATCATATTGAATTTTGTAAAGCTTTTAAAATAGAATATTTATAGAGAATATATAGCAAGAACAGAAGTTATAGATATCCCCCCCAAACAAAAACTGAGGTGGGAAAAACTCTCCGTTATACCACCTTGGGCCCTGGTGAACGTGGGCTCCAATTTAAAGCTATTTCTATATAGCATTGTCCCACCAAGTCCACTTTAAAATGTGGCATAACCATAAATGAATGAGTTCATATTTCTGTTACCATTGGGCTGGGTCAAGCTGGTCCTTCTTCAGCTGTTGCCCTCCATGATCAGCCTTTCATAGATACTGGCATGGACTCTAGATGCTACACTTCTGGCAGTTTGCTCTCATGACATTTTGAGACTCACAAGATTGAAGCTATTTCCAATTTTCCTTCACTAAAAGCAGGAAAAAGAAGCAGTAGCAGGGACATGAACTCTTGGTTTCATGCCATCTCCAGGTAAAAGAGTGACCAAGGCCTCTCTCCAACTTGGAAGTCCATAGCAGTTCATTCTGCTTCTTGATGCCAGTCAAGGGGCAGCTAGAAGGTGCAGTGGATAGAGCACCAGTGCAGGAGTCAGGAGGACCTGAGTTCAAATCTCACCTCAGACACTTGATACTCACTAGCTGTGGGACCTTGGGCAAGTCATTTAACCCCAATTGCCTCATCCTGGGTCATCTCCAGTTAACCTGATGAATATCTGGTCACTGGATTCAGATGACTCTGGAGGAGAAATGAGGCTGGTGACCTGCATAGCCCTCCCTCACTCAAAACAAAGTCAAATGAAAGTTATCTCATCATTTCTCTGATGGCATGGTCTTCTTCGGCAATACTTCATGATGCCAACCAGGAAAGAAAGAGCTGGATAAAGAGCTTTTTCATTGGATATTAATTACTGATATTAATTAATTCTAATGAACACTCATTTTTCAAGTCTAGCCTTGTGTATTGGCTGTTAGTTTTCAATAGGGCTCAAGTTAGTGTAGTCTCGGGCCATTGAAGCATGCTTATTACCATCTAAGATAAATTTCTTTTCATAATGTGCAGCACAATGAAAAGTTGCCTTGTAGTATTCCATCTCCAATAGGAAATTTCTATAATTCTGGAATAATACTTTTTCTCTGCATACCAATATATTTTTCAATTCACCATTCCCTTCATAAGACTAAGACTAAGACTTCCAGGCTCTCTGATAGTAAAAAGTTCTCTGAACTTTTTATTGGTTAGACATTCTACAGTCTGATGAAGATGCCCAAATCTAAGATGCTGGACTTCTTTTCACAATGATTTTTGATATATCCTTGATTGAAAAGAAGTGTTTCCTTATAGAAATTAAAATTTTATAATCTTCAGTATACCCAGTCTATGTATATTTTTGCTTTAGACAAACAATTTGTATTTCTACATAGAAATAGATGTTTTTTTTACTGTTCTCACTGTCCTTCCAACCTCAGGTATCTTATTTTGCATTATATTGCATCCCTCACACTTCTAGGTGCTTCTGAATGTCTATGCTTATTTCCTTGGGATTAATTAGGCTGCAGTAGTAGTTTTTCAGTTCTTGGCATTGTCTTCTGATTCCGACTGCTTTCCTTTGTGCTTCAGTGTGACCGATCCAGTTTTGTCATGGACTTCAATGACCCTTGACATTCTCAATTTCCCCACACCAATAGCTGAGACAATATTTCTAATAGTCATTTAAGAGCTACAGTTTTTGCCCATTTCCTAGTAGTAATATCCATTTTTAAAAAAAAATCACAGAATAAAAAAAACACAACAAAGGAGAGAAATGAAATGTGAATGGCATAAAATCCAGTACTCAAATGACAGAGAAC
The DNA here is from genome assembly GCA_023548195.1 of Bettongia penicillata ogilbyi. Taxonomy (NCBI): domain Eukaryota; kingdom Metazoa; phylum Chordata; class Mammalia; order Diprotodontia; family Potoroidae; genus Bettongia; species Bettongia penicillata. Next base: position 1,156,234 of record JAJHZJ010000162.1, on the reverse strand, counting down.
TTTTTGAAGTTTGGAAAGCCAACGCAACACAATTTCCTATGTTCAAAGTCAGTTATTCTGAGTCCGTTTAGTCTCAGTAGAAGTACATATGCTTCATGATGGCAATCACACAATGAAATCACATGAGAATGATGTCTTGCCCCAAGTAATTCTCATATTTTTGTATACAGATCCAAAGAATTTGACTGATTCTCTCAGTCAATTACTAGGGGTTTTCTGGGTGGTGGTAGTTGTCTTCATAAAATAACAAAGACCTTGTAATTTTCTCATTCGTATTTTGTTGTCTGGTTGTGGAAAAGCTCCTTAACAATTGGTTGCTTGGCATTCACCTGTCACAGCCAGGTGAGATTCAGATAAGAATATATGTCAAGTACTTCACAAACTTTGAAGTACTATACAAATTTATTATTATTGTCCTCCATATGTGCCTTCCTATGACCCAAGGACCATAAGTTCAACTTGGCCAGTCATCAGAGATGGCCCTTTCTATATGTCTTCAAAGCTAAGACAGCAGGATTCAGGGCAGGGCATTCTGATGACCAAAGAAATCACAATTGTTAGTGACAAAAAATGAAAATATTGTTTTAAAATGCACTTCCTATTGCCTCTGAAATAGAACAAAAACTCCATTTAACTTTTTAATCCCTTCAAAATCTGGCCCCAGTTTATCTTCCCAATCTCATTAGCCATGCCCCTTCTCTAACTCTGAGTCAGCCAGACTAACCTTCTCTTTGTTCCTCTCAAGAGATACTGAGTTCCCTGACTCCATCTGTGCCCTGTACCAGCTACCTTGTGTGACTAGGATGCACTCTGACTTCACCTCACAGCCCTTCTCTTTCTTTAGGATATAAGTCAAGCATCATCTCTATTTGGGGCATTTTGTATCCTCGCCTTCTAACTCAAATTTGCCTGCTTTAACCATTTAGTATTTATTTTCTTTATATTTATTCTGCATCTACTTGTATATGTCCTTGTTGACTCCCATGCTGGAATGTCATTTCCTTGCAAGTAGGGATAATTTCATTCTTTGTATTTGTATCCTCAGTGCTTGACACTTAGGAGGTACTCAAGGAATGCTTTTTGATCAAAAGATTGATTCTAAGACAATACTAGAGGAAATTAAGAAAGTATTCGACTTGTTTTATGAGATACCTATATATCTCTATTTACAAACATAAGAAGACTGCAGATCTAGCTGTCATTGATTTTGTTACAGGGAAGACCTTCATTGATTAGCCAATATGTATAATTTTAGGAAATTATATCATAAAATGGAAAATATAAGAGAGTGAAAAGAAGATGGGACTTAAATGGATGTTTGCCAAAGTGTGTTAAAGGAAGAGGGAAATAAGGAAAAGTCAAATACAATGAATGGAAATTCTACCATGTCCAGGCTGAAAGAAAAATTGGAAGATAATACAGAATTTCTATTGGGAGCTTAGAAGCTAATGGAAAATCTAGAATGGTAAAGATGAGTGAGCATATCTTTTGAGTGAGGATGTTGCATACTGTTTTGGAGCCAGCAAGATATGAGGGTTGGGTGACGGGATATTATGATGCTTCTTTGACCTCTGTGGGAGGAAGTGGCCAAAATCAGTGGGAGAGGCCTAGAGAAGTAGTAACTCTTCCTATTGGTTCATTTTTACTGTTTGCAAGAGCTTCAAATTTCAGCTTTCTTAGCTTTTGGATGCTGAGTATGCTTCTGTTATATATCCTGCACTCCCCAATTCTCTCACTCTCTGTCTGTCTGTCTGTCTCTTTCTCTCCCTCTTCCCTCCTTCCTTCCCTCCCTCCATCCTCCTGGAGATTGAATCCTGGAATGGGATTATTATAATATCAAAAGGACCATTGCCTGCCCCATCTAAGAAATGACTGCTTCTTTCAGGTTGTCATTTGGAAGGTTTTTCAAGGTTTCTCTCTGGAAAGAATGGAAAGAACTCAATAGTCATCAGTTTCTTTCACTTGGGAACCTGCTTGGTCTTTTCCAAAATGGTCAAGAAAAACCAATTAATCTCATGGTGAGGTTTTGTGGGGTTTTTGAGCTCAATTAATTTAGCCATGGTCTTACATGTAAAATCTGGTATTGAGATAAGGGCAGGACAGAGTCTGGTGCTCAGAGTCAGACTGTTGACACTTACATGATGATCAATAAAGGGATTATTTCAATCTGGCTGAATCCTATTTAGCTATAACAAGGATTAGCAAGCCATCTGGTATGAAGAGCCTTGGGAGAAAATTAAAAGGAAATACTGTTGGTTATGAAAATAATAGTGAATAGAGCTCAACCAGGTGACTATATTATGCTTGAGATGTTCTGGGATTAAATCTCATACTTTGCTGAAGTCCAGGCCTTTTTTTGGATGGGTACAAAAGATAAGGAAGCAAGAGAGAGGGAGGGGGAAGGAGGAAGAGGGAGAAAAGCAGGGAGGTAGGGAAGGAGAGAGCGGCTTTGATCTACTGGGGTTCAGTTGTCTAAGAAAAAAATAGAAAATTGGGTGGTCTTCATCATTTTCCAGCTTTCTGCAGTCCATTCCCACCTCCCAGTCCTGCCAGAGGCCAGCCATTCTCCCTTTTTCTTGGTTGATACTATGGTTCCTCCTCTGGTTTCCATCCCTCAAAGGGGTTTATCTGAACATATCTCATCCCCTCTGGGGCAGGCTTCATGTCATTGATCTGATCAACTAATCTGTAAAACACCTTTCTCCCCAGAGGAAGATGTGTATTTTCCTAATCTGGAGGCCTGTGTTTATGGACCTAACCCAGAGGAGATTCCAGTATACTTTTAATGAAGCGTTTTTGATCCAGCTGGGCCCTTACGGCAATGCTCAAGTCATGTACAAAATTGCTGGTCTGATATTCAAGTATGATTTTAAAAAAAAGTTGAGAGAGGACTGACTCCTTCTCTGGTTTGGCATGGGGAATCAGGGCACTATTATCTTAGGTAACCATGATATAGGTTCATAAACATCGACACTTTCAGCCAGATCCCTATAAGATAATAGAAGGAGATGCATCTCAAAAGCAATGTGTGTCATGTAGCATGCCTCATGGGCTGTCCTCTCTATGCAGGTGGCTACAAACCTATAAAAGCAGCCCTTCTCTCTCTTCTGTGCTCCAGTCTCACATCTTTAACTCCCTATAGGATATCTTCCTGTAGATGTCCCGTAGGTATCCCCAAATCAGAATGTTTCAAGCCAAGCTCTTTCTCCCTAAACTCACCCAGGCTTAGCACGGTGCCTGGCACATAATTGGCTCTTAATAGATGCTTATTGACTTGTCGATTTTATCCACCCTGCCTCCTATTTCTGTTGAGGACACCACAATTCAAGTTCACCGCCTAAGAGTCATCTTCAGCTCCTAACGCTGTTCATCTTCCTGTACAATCAGTTACCTGCTCCACACTTCTGGCATTCATCTCGTTCTCTCTATTAGCACCAAAACACTCTGGTCTAGGCCCTTATTTTGATTAGCCTCCGAAATGATCTTTCTCCCTCCAGTTATTCCCCCCTCCGAGCCATCTTCCATATAACCTCCTTTAGAACATACTTCTACCCATGTCAGTCTCCTAAGAAACTCCCTAGCTCATTTATGATAAAATACAAAGATCTTCTGTTTGGCATCTGAAGCCATTACCAGTCTGGTTCCCTGTTACCATTTCAGGCTGATTGCACAGTATTCCATCTCATTTATTTAATACTGCAGACAAACTAGCCTACTTGGTGCTCCCCATTTACAGTACTCTATATCTTTATACCAGTTGTTCCCCAGGACCAAAACACTTTTCTTTTTCATCTCTACATCTTGGAAAACTTAGCTCCCTTCAGGCTTTTACTGATACCCCCCTAGTTGAGAAACTTCTGGGGCCAGCTGCAAAACCTGTTACCACAAAATTGTCAAAATAATTTAAAATTTGTCATATATATGTATATATACATATATATATATATATATATACATACATACATATACTATATTTAGCTATGGAAGGGTGTTTAATGCCTCCCAGATTATCAAAATAGCTTTGAATTTATTTTGTGTATTTCACTATGTGAGGTTGCAGAAGGTAAGCTCCCCAAGAGCAAGGACTTATTCACTTTTATTTTGTATGTCCTTTGCCTCAAACAGTGCCTGGCACAGAGTAGATGCCCACTAAGTGCTTCACGCTTGATGCAGGGTAGAGGTCAGGCCTAAAAGATCAAGACCTTTTAGACTAAACCTGCAGTTCTTATAATCACTGCTCAGATCCTTTATTTGGGGTATGCTGTGGGTTTAATACAGAGCAGCACAAGGTCTAACTGTGGACCACATACATTACAAACATTTGGAGAGAATGGATGAGTCATCTGATCTCTTCATCCTTCCCCCAGCTGTTTAGCAGGCAAGACCCCACAAAACAAATAGGAGAAACATGAAGAACGGCCCAGAGCAGCATGGCTGAGCCTTACCTGGCTGTCTACTCTAATGCTCCCCTGAACACTGTGAGTCTCACAAAAGATGTACTCTTTTGAGTATTGTACAAGGAGTACAGTGAACTTAGCTTGAATACCTTCCCTCCCTTGTATCAGCCAAGGGAAAGCCTCAGAAGCTCGTCCCTAGCACACATCCAGCTAAGTAGAGCAGTGGAGAGAATGTTTGACTAGAAGACCTGAACTCAAATTCTGTTTCAGACATTTACCCGCTGTGTGGCCCCGGGGAAGTCACTTCAAATTCTGTCTGTCTCAGTGTCTTCATCTGTAAAATGGGGATTATAATAGCACCCACAGGATTCTTAGTAGGAGAAAAAGAAATGATGTCACCTTAAAACATCATCTAAGTGCCAGCTTTATTCCTTCATCCCCAGGCCTTTGGCAAATAGCTTGTGATTCTTCTGTAGCTCTTCTCCAGAGATGGTCTGAGGACTATCCCTTGATATAAATTGAAGTCTCTCTGGCTAGAGAGTGAGAGGGTTATAGCTGGGGATTTTACACACAGGTTGGTGCCAGCAATGTCTTTGAGACTTGGGGATACCAAATGCATGTTGAGCTGAGGGGCCAGAGACAAATGTTAGTCTGGATCAGAAGCAGTATCCCTGCCAGGATGAAAATAAGGTCATGATCTAGGGATCAGTTTTAAGTAACTGGAGCTGAAGTATAGCAGAATTAATTGTCTCAGTTGGCCACACTTAGCTTTCTTTGGGCATTTGTATTTTTTTAATTTCTGGTTGTGTGAAGTTAGCACAGAGGGGACTATCATTTCCTCAAAGGGTATACCAGCAGAATGTAAGAGGTGGCAGGTTCTACCAAGGGGTTGGTGATAAATTGTGTCTGATATCTAAGGAACAGCCTAGGGTAACTGTGAGAGGCCTGTTAGCAGTGGACCAGTCTTCAGCTCATGGATTCTGCAATCATGACAATTATTGGAAAAAAAACAGATATAAAATGGCCTTCACTTCTCAAAGGCTCCTTCTACTTCTATTATACAAAATAGCGGTGGTCATTATATAATAGTGATGGTAGAGTCCTAGAAAAGAGAGTGGAGCATCTTAAAAATGACAGGTTTTGATCCATCCATTAATATTAATTTATCCATTATTATTCTAAATATAAGGTCTGAGTTCAATGATCAAGAAGCCAACATATTTACTTAATCATAAATACTAGTATTCTCACTGTAGATGAAAGCAGAAGAAAGAAAGAAAGTTCCAATAATGGAGAAGGATGGCTATGCAAATTCTCCTTGGAAGAGCAAATTGAGGGATGAATGGAGTTGAGAACTTCATGCCCTTCCTGGATCTGCCTCTAGTCCACTCCAAGCTTAATGTGCATAACTCATTTCATAGACTCCTTGTTCTAATCAGACACAGCACAAAAGACTGCACTTCTTATCTCATCATCTTCGAACATCTTGTTCTCCATGCTTAGAACATATGCCCTCCTCAACTTCACTTTGGAAAACCTTGAGTCCTACAGGAAGCCTATCCTGATCCCCAGAGTTATTAACACTTTTCTCTCTGCCTCTGAGATTACTCTGTATTTATATGCTACGTATATTATATGCACTCATTTGTATACATTTTTTTTCCCTCAAAGAATGTCAGCTTCTCAAGTATATTCCTGTAAGGAATATTCCTGTATATTGCTTGATTATTGTAGCCTCACTGCTGAAGTGAGGGTGTGACATAAAGCACAGAAATTTGACTCAGCATCCCTATACTAACTAAGATAATGAGCCATAACCAAAAAACCCCACGTCTGAAAAGAAGAAGGGAAAGAGGAAGAAGAAGGGGGAGAAGGGAGAGATGAGAGGGAAAAGGAAAAGGAGAGAGAGATACCGAGACAGACAGAGAGAGAAGAGAGTGAGAGAGAGAGAAGGAAAAGGAGATAAGGGGAGAGAGAGAAAAGAGAGAGAGAGAAAGAGAGAGAGAGAGAAAGGTGAGATGAAAGACTATTTAAACAATTGATCAAGGAGGAGTCAAGAATTCTAAATTATACTCCTTCCTCCCCAGTGACTCATAAGATATCGTACTCCTTTTGTGCACTTGCATTATAATTTGTACTCCATTTATCTATGGAGACATCAAGTCACTTATTTATGGCACTTATTTTATGGCACTCTCGCAGCATCCTTTTTAGAAGCAGCTGGTGACTGGAGCCAGGAAGACCTGAGTGGGAATGCAACCTCAGACCTTACTAGATATGTAACTTAACCTCTGTTTGCCCCAGTTCCCTCAACTGTAAATGAAAATAATAATAGCATCTAACTCCTAAGGGTTGTTGTGAGGAGCAAATGAGATTATATTTGTAAAAGTGCTTAGCACAGTTCTTGGCACATAGTAGGCGCTGTATAAAAGTTTATTCTCTTTAGTAGACTAATACCCATGAGCATGTGAGCCATGTCTTTATAGGTCTTTCAATATCTAGCACAATTCATACACGTAGTAGGATCTTTAATGCTTTCCTTCCTTTATTCTTGAAAAGAATCAATGACATCAGGAGGGTGATGTCTTGACTTGCATGTGAATTGGACTTAAATGAGGCAGAACTGTGCAAAGTCAGCAGCCTCACTATCTCCTTCAGAGTCACTGAGAGTGCAATGGCAAGATGTAAATCAAGACGGCTGTCAATGGCCCAGGATCTTTTATAAATGTTTCCTGAAGGAAACAGTGACCAGTGGTCAAGTTATTTTAATTTTCTCTCTTTGTTTTTTTGCTTATAAAACTGAAATGTATCTGGTAGCAGAGTAGCTGCTACCTATTTTTAAGAATTCTCTGCTGTTAGTGTCATGGGAAACCTGAATGGGGTGAATTCTCCTTTGTGCATTATATTATAATTTAACATACTGTACAGTGGAGACTGTCAAGCACCAGATGTTAAATATTCTTGCCACCCACTCAAGAATATTGTTAGTGACTGCTGACAAATTTTGCCATTTTTCAGAAGGGTGCCAAGTACCAACTGGAAGAGGGTGAAGTAATAGAGGTAAAGTAGCAAGTGAAAAATCAGCAAAATTAACTTTTTAGTTAAACAGAGAAATAGACAAGAGATAACAACCCTTTCAGTCTCATACATTCTGAAAGTCTGAGCTGCATTTTTTTATCATGGACTTTCTGATTATACTGTAAATGCAATTTCTGTTGCTAGTAAATGGGTTTTTATCTACCAGGAATAAATTTCTTGGAATTGTAATATTTGGTTCAGGGCCCTCAAGGTCATGCCTGGACTATTATTGATATCGTTATGTTAAATACTCTTTGAATAATGTTTGGATCAGCCCTTATAAGGGACAAGTGAAGACTTGATTGGATCAGACTTTCACTCTACTTTAAAGTGATAGATGAATATGAGCTATTTGTCATTACTACCCAACCAGCATTGAGGTACAACTCAGCTGAGCCCACTGAGGCTGGGACTCTCACTGCCCCCTGACCTTTACCTAGCTATGTGGTTTGGACATCTTGATCACTGTCTTCTAGATACCTTATGGTCATTCATTCCTTTCCCCCAAATCTGGCACCTAAAACTAATCGAAAAGTGGTCTGACTAAGAAAGGGTTCAGCCATCAGCCCTTTTCTGGATATTATCTTTTTTTTTATGTGGCCAAAGATTACATTTCACTTGTGTTCCTGTTTCCTCACTCACAAAATCAGGTGGCTAGTATAGGTGACTTCTAACATCCCCCTCTGGCTCTAAATTCTAAGGTCCTCTCATCTTTACTTCATGGTACAATTAATTATTCTAAAGAACTGCTAGTCATCAATATGGAAATATGTTTTGCATGACTATGTATAACATGTAACAAATTATTTTTCTTGTCAATGAGAAAAAGGGGAAGGAGAGAGAAGAATTTGGAGCTCAAAACATTTTTAAATGAGTGGTAAAAATTGTTTTTACATGTAATTGGGAAAAATATCAAATCACCCTAAAAAAGAAATGCTAGTCATTAATTCAGCAAGCATTTCTAAAGCAAGCTACTCCTTATTGAAGGCAGGGTTTGAGGGGATGCGGGTTATATACATCAGTGAAGCCAAATCCAGTCATTGAATATGAATGTTGTTCCAGGTGATATGCTAAGTGCTAGGGATACAAAGAAAGGTAAGAACAATCCCTGCTCTCAAAGAACTTGCAGTCTAAGGGGGAGACAATGTACAAAGAAATAAGATAGTTGCAGATTAGGTTGTTGATAATGTCTAAGGAAAGACACAAGCATTATGGGAAAGTTTGGGTTTTTTTTTGTTCAGAAGGTGGGATTTGAATTGAATTTTGAAGGAAGCTGGGAAGCCAGGAAGCAGAGGCAAGGAGGGAGAGAATTCTAGATATGAGGGACAGTCAGTATAAATGTATGCCATTGGGAGATGGAGTATCTTATATTAGAAACAACCAGGAGGCCAGTGTGACTGGACTGTAGAGAAAGTGGTGGGGAATAAGGTGTAAGAAGACTGGAAAAACAAGAGGAGGCCATATTATGAAAACCAAACAGAGAATTGCACATTTGATTGAGGAGAATAGGGAGATAATAGAATATGTTCCTTGTTCTCGAGGAATTTACAACCTAGTAAGAAAGATAAATTCAAATACTATGACGAAAAGTAGAGCATAAGTACACAAGACAGATGCGAAGTTCCTTGCGAGTTCAGAGATAGGAGAAATCACTTTCAGTTGGGAAAGTAAGGGAGGTGTTATAGAATAAGTGGCATTTGATCTGGATAGGTAGGTTTTCAGCAAGGGGAGAAGGCATTCTAGATGGAAGGAGCAAGTGTGGAGACATGATACAATAAGATATGTTTGCAGATCAGTGTGTTTGTGATTGCATATGTATAACCTATATTAGATCACTTATTATTTTGGAGGGAAGGGAACAAGAGAAGGAGATAATTTGGAACTCAAAAACTTTAAAAAAAGTAAAAAGTTGTTTTTTCATATCATTGGGAAAAATAAAATATTAAAAAAGATCAGTGTGTTTGGCTAGAATATATGGCACACATACATAAAGGGGAATAGTGTGAGGTAAAGCTGGGAAGGTAGATTGTTATAGATTCAGGGAATGACATAAATGCCAAACTTAGGAGTTCAGATTTCCTTAAGCAGGCAAAGAGAAGGATCAGAAAATTTCCGAACAAATGATTCAATTTAATCTTTCTGCATTAGGAAGATCAGTCTGATGGTAATGTGTAGAAAGATTTGATAAAGGAGATACTAACATTAAGGGAATCTATAAGGAGTCTGTTGTCGCAGCCCAAACAAGAGATAATGTCAGCTGGAGTTAGTGTAGTGAGTGGAGTATTGGGCATGATGGGGCAGATTATGTAGAGAAACTGTGGAGGAAGAATTGACAGCACTGGAGGGATTGGAAGTGATGTGACTGAGGGAGAAGCCAAGGGTCAGAACTCAATCTTGGTGACTAGGAGAATGGTGGTGTGATTGCCAGACATTGAATAGAAAACAAACTATTGAGAAAAGCTGCCATATATGATCAGGTGTACTGGATTTCTCTCTATTAAAAGTCTTCCTCTTCTTGGCAGAGAGGTATAAATTGCTTTTTTTAAATTCAGAATTGTCTCTCAGTAGCCTGGTATTATATGAAGCAGATCAAATGGCTAGGAACGATTTGCTCTCTGGGCCACTGAAATTTACTGAGATTTGTTGGTCAAAAGTTATCGCCCTCCTATTGACCTAGACCTAGAACAGGCCTTTTACAATTCTTTATCTAGACAATTGGCTTATTAGAGCTGTCAATGTAACTTGTGAATGCAGGCTTTGCAGTAAATTCTTTCCTTATTTTAAAGGTTTATTGACATCTGTGACGATAACAAGACGGATACATGGTATGTATTTGCTTTATAGGACAATTGTGGAATATTAAATCTGGGCTCTTGGCAAAGGTCACTGTGTCAGTGAATGGCACTCATCTGATTCATAGAAAGAAGACATACAAGCTTTGATTAGTTATTGGATTAATAAGTTATGCATACAGCTATTATTTTTCTTTGAAAATATTTTCATTAATATCTTTTATTTTTATATAACCCAGATTTCCCCTCTTCCCAGAATCCCCCTTTTCCCTTCCTACAGAGCCATCACTCACAAGAAAGAATTTTTTTTAAGCTGAAGAGGGAAAATAATCCAAACAAAATCAACCAACACATGAGTGAAAAATGACATAATATGCAGTCCTCCACACCTGGTAATCCCAGGCTCTACAAGAGCGCAGTGCCTACTATCTCTTGAGGACTTCAGAATGAAACTGTGATTGAACCAAGAAGCAATCATTGCACAAACAGTAAAATCCACCAGATTTCCCTAGAAACACTGATTCTCAATTAGAGAACTAAGCTGTCAATCTCATCTGGCCATACATACACTCTGTGGGTTGAGGCAGTCTGGCAATGCAGTGCCACTTTTTAACATGCAGAACAGACAAGAGTGAGTCATTGGTTTTAAACCCATGCTTTTGTCCTTTTTTAAGTTTTTCCAACAATAGTGATAAAATACATTGGACTGTGGAAAGGCACACATGAAAACAAAAGTGAAGTGTATTGTGAGGAAAGTAAAAGGAGTAAACCCTTCCAGAATTCCTTCCCTTGTAATTATTATTTAGTGATGCCATAATGTCTAACGTGCTGCTCTTTCAAAATTCCCTTTGGTGGATTTGTGATATTTTAATTGTATGTGTTGTACTAAAAGGCTTTGGTGGGGGAGAGGGATAAAAGTATTTAATGGTTAAAAAAAATAACATTATTGCTACATGAAAGAAGGATATTATTGTAGTTTAAAAAAAAATAATTTCATAACTGAAGTTCCACATTGTTTCTCCTTGCCTCTCCAAATAGTATTATGGCATTCATTACTCACTAAAATAAGCATTAGTTAAATCTGTACTTTGGTTGACATTGATTAGCAAGTGAAGCAATATTATTTTCACTTTGCTTAAAAATTTGTGATGTTCTCCTTATATCTGTAATTTAACAGTGATGCTGAATTTATCCAGTACTGTTGATAAATGAATTACTTTTCATATTGGAATTTTCCAGGTAATTAAAATTTACCCCTTTTAGCCTCAAAATATTAAAAAAATTTTAAATCATTTTGGAAAATTGTCAAAAATGTATTGTATGTTTCTCTACCTATTTAAAAAGAGGATAATGAGCATAATCTAATCTTTTGATGACTCAGGGCTGCCAGTATGAATGTCTGCTTTTTGTTATACATACAGCACAGTTCTGTATCTGCTTTTTAGTTTTTTTGTTTCTTCCCTTAAGGTCAGATTATCAGCTATCATTTTCCACTGCTTTCATAAAGCCTATTTTTAATAGATCTTCTTCATCCCTCCTTATAAATGTTATTTGATAACAAAAAGGTTCCCTTCCCCATAAAGCTCTATTGGAGGAAAAAGTCCCTCATAAAATTATGTCAGGGGAAAGTTGGGGGATTAGAAAAAGGGTAGGATTGCTGCTTAGGTTGGATAAGACAATGATAACTGATGACGGAAAGATGGCAGAGTTATTCAATTTTCATTTTGCTTTTTTTCTGTGAAAAATGACATTTGTACAGGAAATGATGGAACAAAAATGATTAATAGGAAGTTAGTACCCAAGATAATTAAGGAGCTAATGAAAGCACTTAGCTACTCATGATGAGTTTGAGTCACCTAGCCCATTTGAACCACCATGTCATAGGGATACTGAAAGAAGCAGCAGATGTGATTCTCGAGTCCCTGTTAGAAATGTGTGAAAGTTTATGGAGAATCAGGAAATGAGCCACAGATGAGAGAAGGACAAAGGCTGTTCCAATTTTAAAAAGATAAGAAAAGGAAGACAATAGAGTCTACCAGCCATACGCCAGTGAGTCTGACTTCAATTCCTGGTAAAAGGCTGGAGTAGTTTGTTAAAGAGATGATTAATGAATATTTAGACAATGAAATGATGATCATAAAAAGCCAAAATGGTCTCATTGCTTTTTTTTTTTTTGATGAGGTTATTACACTGGGAAGAAGTGCTGCAGACCAAGTTTACCTAGGTGTTAGCCAAAATATTTGATAAGTTATTTCATACTATTCTTTGGAAAATGTAGATACGTGAGCATGAAAAATTACCAAGACAGATTCTGAAGTGGTTGCATGACAGGACTCAACTAATCATTAATAGGCCCACGTCTCCTTGGCAGGGGTCTCCAGTGGAGTGCCCAGGAATTTATGCTTGGCCCTAGGCTGTTGAACGTTTTCATTGATAACTTGGGAAAAGTCCCAGATAGCATGTTTATCACATTTGCATATGACACAATGCTGAGAGGGATAAATACAAAGTCTTACATTTAGATTTAAGAAATCAATCTCATAAGTACAAGATGAGGAAGGCATGATTAGACAGTCGTTTGGCTGAAAAAAGGATCATGGGGGTTTTAGTGGATTGTAGGTTCAGTTTAAGTCAGCAGTGTGATGTGAAACCCCCCGCCCCCCGCAAAAGCTGAATCAATCTTAGGTTACATGAAAAGACATAGCTTCTAGGAATAAGGAAGTGATAGTCCTACTGTGGTCAGACCACACTGAGAGTGTTCAATCCTGGGCTCCATAGTTGAGGAAGGATGTTGGTGAGCTACACAGGACACAAAAGGCAGCCAGGGTGGTAGAGGGCCTTAAGCTTATTTCATATGAGGATCATTTAAAGGGAATGGGGGGCACTTAGGTGAGTGAGTAGTGGAAGGTGGGGTATGATAGCTATGGTTAAGTATTTGAAAGGCTATCTCCTGTAAAAAGGAAGAGGGGGGTAATTCTGTTTTATCTTGGAATGGGGTTGGGATGGGGATAGAACTAGGAATTATGGGTGGATATGACAAAGAAGGAAACATAGGCTCGGTGTCAGGAAGGACTTCCTAACGGTTAAAAATAACAAAGATTGAATGGCCGTTGTGGGTTCTATCTCATTAGAGTCCTTCAGGTAGAGCCTCCAGGACTCCTTGTTGAGTCTGTAGCACTCTGACATTCCTCAGAAGGTATGAATTGGACCAGATGGTGGCTGATATTCCTTCCAGCTCTCGTAGTCTGTGGATTCTGTGAGTCCACCTTCTCTGCCTGCCCTTTCTTCCCATTTTGACTGGCTTGTCTTGTACTGGACATTCCTAATTATATCTGATGCCTTACTGAGAGGGTAAGAAAAGGCAGTCCTTTAGATAAAGGTATGGCAGTCCAAGCAAGTAGGGTTCTGCTTGCAAAGTGGCAAAGTTAGTCAGGACAAATTCATAAGGTAAAAATAGAAGGAGTTTCTTGAAAACATAACTGGACTGCAATATTCCAGGCAAAGGCAGATTGAACCCACTGGGTCACATATATTAGAGGCAACTCTTTGATGGGTTCACTTGAAGCTTCATGGCGATTCCTATTTGTACCAGTGACATGATGCCTCACCACCCTCTTTTCCTTTTGGTGACTGCTAATAGCTGGGATATCTACCTTGCTGTGGTCTTTCTGAACTACTCTACATTAGGATATCAAACAGCTAAGTCTGTAAAAATGTCTTAAGAGCAAATGGGTCCTGAGTGGGAAGAGGAAAGAAAGGGAAGGAAGAGAAAAGGGGAAGGGAACAGGCATTTATATAGTACCTACTATGTGCCAGGCACTGTGCTGAGACTGAGGATTTAAGGACTCCTACTAAATAAGGAGCATGGCTTTACTGATAGCTCAGAGTCTGTCTTTATTTCTGAGATTTGGTATCTTTTCAGGGTATGAGGTTGTAAATCCGATCTTCGGAGAAACCAGACTTTATTCTGCTGTCTCGGCTTGATTGTGTCTCCCTCTCTTAAACCCCAAATATCTGCATTATTTAGTTCTCTGATTTTGTTACATATTTTGGTGATACGCTGCTTATTTAAGTGATAATGGAATCAATGAATGAATGTCCTGTTACACTCCAGCTATTTGAAGAGAGTTTGAATGAGGAAAGAAGGAAGCCAAAAGAAAGGGGAAGTATTTGGGGAAGTGTGATTGAATCAGGAATAAAATGATTTCTGTGATGATGGTTCAGGATTTCTCTTGGCCTACATGGATCTCTCTTGAGGAGGCCCTATATGGATGTCAGTAGGGAGAATGATGTGTTGTGGGGCAGGGATGGGAAAGGGAGGATCTGGTACTTCGTGCAATGTACAGAAGTTACCCGGGGGCATTTCCATCATGCCGTGGCTTGGTGGGGAGGGGGAAAATAGTAGGATAAAGTGGCCATTTATATCAGCATTTCCTCACTGCCTTCCATAATCCATTTCACTTTTGGAGAGTATCTGCAAGGAAATTTTGCAAGGGAGTCAGTGAGAATGGAGCTAAAGTGTGATTGCTCAGATGAAACCAAGTATGGTAGTTAAATGGAAAAAAGTATATAGTAAGACCTAGTGGGCTAAGAGAAAGCCCACTAGGAGCAACATCCAAAGTATTGAGGCTCTTCCTGGAGATAGGGAACTAATTTTGAAAATCTAGAATAATCTCTTCTTCCTATTCCCAGATTAATTATATCTGTGACTCTCAAGTGCCACCTCCCCCATCTTACCACCCTACCTATGTTCCATGTCCACATCACCCATCAGGCTAATACCACAACAGAGATTCAGTTTTAGGTTGCCTCAGGAAAACCTCATCATCACAGAGACCTAATACCAGATGACTGACCTCCAGCAGAGACATCATTCTCAAGATATCCAGAGATAAGGAGAACGTAAACACACCAGTATACACATAATTCCCCTGGCTAGTGTCCTGGGGGAGGAAGCACAGTGACATGTTCCTGTAAGGGAAGTCCCATAGAAGGCTTGACAATGTCATCATTTTCTTCCTGAAAGCTGGAGGCCAACTTTAGTCCCTGGAACCCTCCAAAGACTGCTGAAACTGATTCAGAGCTTTGGACTTTTAGTCTCTGGTTGTTGGCAGTGAGGTCTAATCTCTTTTCTTAAGCCTCCCACTACAGTTGGTGAACTGTTAGTAATGGCAGTACAATACAGCTCAGCTCTAAGCACCTGGATTTCATCCTTTTCAGCAATGGCAATTCAACTAAGAGTTCTTACCCTCCCTGCCACCTTCAGTCTCATCAACTTTCGATACCTTCATTCCCTTAGAATCACATTTATATACAGTGCTCATTAAAAATTCCTATATTAAACGACTTTGCTGTACTTAAGAATTTTGATCAATGCAATGCCCAACCTTGATTCCAGAGGACCAGATGAACTCGTCTACCCACTTCTTGATAGAGGAGTTATATACTCAAGAAGAAAATGAGACATTACAGTTTTGGACTTGGACAAGGTAGGAATTCATTTTGCTTGACTATGCATCATTTGTTACAAGGATTTTCTTTTTCTTCTAAACTAGGGTTGGAGTGGTGTGGGAAGAAGATAAAATAAATGCTGATTAACTGATAAATAAAATAAAAGATTAAAATATCTTTACACAAAGAGTTTAAAAATATTCTCTTCTATTGTTCTCTGTTGAATTCAGTACAAAATTCTTAGTCTGAAATCCATATCCCTTCCTTCCCCCAATAAAATTAAATCATTCTGCCTCCTCTAGGTCATTCATTGCTTCCTTAGTTATCTCCTTTTCTTTTCCTGTGCCCTAGAAGGCCTAAATAAGAGCACTGTGTTAAGGTTGTGGAACAGCTAGGTAGCACCATGGATAATGCCAGACCTGAAACCAGGAAGACTCATCTTTGTGAGTTCAAATCTGTCTTCAACCTCTTCCTAAGTATGTGACCCTGGGCAAGTCACTTAACTGGGTGTGCCTCAGTTTTCTCATCTGGAGAAGAAAATGGCAAACCACTCCAATATTTCTCCCAAAACACCAAATAGTGTCACAAAGTGTTGGACAAGACTGAAAACTGACAACAACATAACTGAGGTTGTAGAGTGGCTCATTTCAGTTCAGTATAAGGAAAAGCTTCCTAAGATTAATATTCTCCAAAAGTGAAATGAATTATGGAAGGCAGTGAGGGCCTCCACATGGTGACTGCTTCCTGAGGATGTTGTAGAGAAGCTTCCTGCTCAAGTGCAGCTAGAACTAGAGATACTTCTGAAATCTCTTCCAACTCTGAGAAGCTTGGGTTGTCAATTTTTCCTCTTCCAGGACACCTTCTTTCTCTTTTATAAACATGCCCTACTTTCCCTTATCCAAGGAAAAAATTTTCTTACATCTATAAACTGACTTGAGCCGACATCCTGTTCTTTATCTTTTGATAACCAGACAGCTTGAAAGAGAAGTCTGTATTCCCTTCACTTCCTCATCAGTCACATATTTTCTCTACCAATCTTTGACTTTCATTCTTGTCAGGTCACTGAAATTTGTTTTCTTGGGGATGACTTATAACTTGCTATTTACCATAGCCTTTTCTCATTCCTCCTTCTTCTTGACATTATAACAAATGTAGATAGGGCCTCCTGGACCTTTGATTTCATTAGTTATAGGGAACTCCCTGGTGGGAAAAGTCCTTCAGCTGATACAGGTTGGTACCTTCTCTGTAACTCTGAAAGGCTAAATGACTTACCTTGGGTTATACAGCGAGTTAGAGGTGGAAATTGAATCCAGGTCTTCTTTTGTGAGGGCTAGTTCTTTATCCACTATGGCCACTGTCTTTTATTATAGTAAACAAAAAATCTTTTCTTGTATTTGATGTTATTGACCATCTTCTAAAAATTCTTTCCTCTTTTTTTGTGACACTGCACTGTCCTGGTTCTCTGGTTCATCATTTTTCCCCTGTCATTGCCTTTTCTGCTTCTTTTTCCACTTGAAAAATTAATAGTGTAGTCTACACATATCAGTTCCTTTCAATCTGAATTTAACTCCATATCCTAGAGAAAGAACTCTCTCAGATGTCACCAAATGATTTCTTAATTGCCAAACATTATAGCCTTTTCTAAGTCCTAATTTTCTTTGAGTTCTCTGTAATGTCAGATACTATTGACAAACCTTCTTTGATGTGTTTTTTATGGTACTCTTATTTAAACATTCTTTATAATTTTCCTTCACTAGTTTGCTAGTTTCCTCTACTCCCTAAATTTAGGGCCCAAGACCCTATTCTGGGACTTTTCTTTTCCTTCTACAATCTCTCCCTTGATTATCTCTGTTATTCCCATTGGTTCAGTTAGCAACTCGGTAAATGACTACTCAACCTATAAATCCTGCCCCAATCTTTCTCCTAGCCCCAAATCTCACATCTCCATCTGGATATCCTGTTGGCATCTCAATCTCAATATGTCCCCAAGGCAAACCACTCATCTTCCCTGTAGGACTACTTTTCCTCAAAACATTCCACTCTTTGTGGACATCACTGCCATCCTCCAAGTCCTAGGGTCAGAGAATCATAGATTTGGAGTTAGGAGAGACTGCAGTCTAGCCCTCTCATTTTAGAGAGGAGGAAACTGAGACCCAGATTGCTGAAATGATTTTCCCACAGTTGCCTGGGTACTAAGCGTGAGAGCTGAGATTTGAATAAAAACTTCGAACCCTGAAGATGTGTTTAAATCCCCTTTTCCTCTCTTCCTACATCCACTCAATCATCAGCTATAACTCCACTATGTCACAATCTACTCCCTCCTCTCTATGCACCTCACTACCATCCTATTTCAGTCCCCTCATTATCTTTCACCTGCCCTTCCCACCTGTCTCTCCCCTCTATAATCTTTTATGCAATTATCGAAAGTTGTCTTAGTTCACCAGTCTTACCCTGCCACATAACCTTATGTGGTTCCATATGTTCTCTAAGCCATAATAAAATAATAAGAGGTAGCATTTATATAGTACTTTAAGGTTGGCAAAGCCCTAAATCATATCTTATTTCATTCTCACAACAACACTGGGAGGTAGATGCTATTATTATCCCCATTTTGAAGTTGAGAAAACTGAGAGACACAAAGATTAAGTGACTTTCCTAGGGTCTACAGCTATTAAGTGTCTGAGGCTAGATCTGAACGCAGGCCTTCCTGACTTCCAGCCCAGTGTTCTAAGCACAGCAATGGATTGGATGGGGGCGGAATTGGAGATTCTAAGGTTTCCAGCTGTAGTATCTTAGAGTGCCCCTACATGAACCAAATAAGCTATCAGGAGAATCAAGAAGCAGGTTTTTTGTTTTGTTTTTAAAAGTTTAAGGGCTTGCTTTCCCTCTCCCCCAAGGATGGTAGATATTTGGTTTTAAACATCTAGGACTTGCTTGCTTTAATTTTGAAACCCTTATATGTATCTATAAACTCTGATTCTTCTATATTTGACTTCCCAAGACAATTGGATTCCTGGTAATTTTTTTGATTTGTTTATCCTGATCACATCTTTGCCTGATGTGGATCTTGGAATGCCCACTCTAGACCGACTGCATAAATAGGTCTTATTTGTGCCCTCTCCTCTAGACTCATGGTTACACCATTCTTCCTGCCAAAATAGATAGCCCCTAGAGTCATTCCGGATGCTTCAGCGTCTAAGCTGGACAACCTAGCCTCCACTTCTGACAGCTCCTTCCTTCCGTATTTGGTGGCCAACCACCACCTAGTATGGACAGAAAAATCCAAATTCAGGCAAACAGAAACTGAAGGATTGAGGTGAAGAGGCATTAGGACTGAAGAAGGCACCAGGAATGAGTGACAAGGTAGGATTTGGAGGGATCTTTCATATTTCATACTCAGAGCATTCATATGGTTCCATCCTGGCAGAGCCAGCTTAGGGTGGTCAGGTTAGGCGTGTTAGTCTGATGATGTCTAAGGTTCATAAATCCATAGCTCTGGAGTTAAAAGGGACTTCAGAGGCTGTCCAATCTACTCCCTTCATTTTACTGGTAAGAAAACTGAGACCCAGAAAAATGATGTGATGTAAGCAGCTAGGTGCTACAAAGAGATAGAGACCAGGGACTGAATGAGGAAAACTTTACTTTAAATCCTCTATGAACCTTTGTTTCAGTTCCCTCATATGTGAAATGTGGATAATAATAGCATCTAGCTAACATATACCAATGGCTTCAAATACTAGGTGTTGTTACCCCATAGTCACACAGGTAACAAGGTAGAGGTAGGATTTGAACTCTAGTCTTCTAGGTGCTCTGTTACTAGTTGGTACTCTTTGTCCTCTACTGCTATGCAATTCCTTGAATATTCCCTCAACATTCATCTGATGTGGAGAGTTCATGGGAAGAAACCATTTTTGGTGCTAGGAATTTGGCGAAAGCTCACTTTACTGGATCCATGTGGATGAGTCTTAAGGAGAAATCGAAGAAATACTATTTCAAAATTATTTTTAAAAAGTAGATAGGAAGCATGAAATAGTGATCTCAACATCAGGAAGACTTGGGTTCGAGTCCCTTGTCTAACAGTACATACAGATTGTGTGGTCTTGGGTAAGTCACCCAGCTTCTTGGTGCCTCCAGCAACTCTCTTAATATTATACATTTCAGAACTCCATTGATTGGTAGGTGTCTTTCCCACTTGTGAGTTTCCTTCACTAATGAAGTCATAGCATTGGCCCTGGACCCCATTCCCATCCTGGACAAAGACACAGAAAGATAGAGAGAGACAGAGACAGAGAGACAGATGAAGGCGAGGGAGGAAGGGAGAGAGAGAGAGAGAGAGAGAGAGAGAGAGAGAGAGAGGGGGGGGGGGGGAGGGAGGGGTGGGAAGAGAGAAAGAGAAGCAAAGAAAAGATTACATTTTCCTTGGTTAGCCTTTCTTATTCAGGGAGTGTAAATATAATTCATCAGATTGCCAATGATCTGACTTCATAGCATCCAACAATTCTGGGTCAGCTGGAACAGAGGGATCCTTCACAATACACCTACTATGCATGCTGGCTTCTAAAGGCTTGACACGTGGTCTGAATGTCCTGAAAGTGGAGCTGACCTCCTGGATTCCAGAGGACTTTCTGCCAGTCACAGGCTTGCTGAGTGACCTTAAACAAATTACTCACATATCTCAGTAGCACATTCCCTTTATCTACAGTGGGAATGTCAAGTGTTCTCTTCTGTGTTTGGGACATTCTTTGTTCTTGATTAATTTAAAAGCACATTTAGTTAAATTGTCTAACAAGTGGTGGTAGACTGGCACTTATATGGTTTTCTAAGTTGCATAGTTGGTCCAAACTTTGCAGAATTTTGTTCTTTTATTTTTTTTATCTGAAGTTTTCCACAGAGTGTTTTAATCACTTAAAACTACACTAAGACTTTTGGGATACCCTGCACTGTCCTTCATGTACTATAGTTTATTTCAAAATTGTCTCCCTGTTCTTCTTGAGACTCTTAAAAAATTATTTTTTTTTATGATTCTTATTCCTGGCAGAATGTTTGTCCCTGTAGTTTTCTGCTATATTTTAGCCTGGCTTGTTGGGATCCTTGTTCCCTCTCCTCTACATTTTTATTGCATGATCCTGGCCAAACCATTTCTCCTCTCTGTTTCTGGATTTCTTTGTGTATGAAATAGGGCTATGAGTACTTACACTGCTTTCTTTACCCACAGGGTTGCTGTGAAGGAAGCATTTGGCAAAATCTTCAAGAGATATTCCAGCTATTATTTCTTTCTAGTTTTATATCAAGATTTATTGACTAGTGAGTGAAAAACGAGGACAAGTCAAATTACTTTTCCTGACGTAAGCCCGAAAGGATGTAAGTCATTTTGAACTTAAAAATGACTCAACTACATTCTGTTGATCCTAAAAAACGCTACGGAGGGAAACAAACTAGCAAGAAAGGATATGGCTATAAAAGTTGATACTTGCCATGAGAAAGGTTTCAACCTATTTTTAGGATAATGAGTATTGTGTTTAGTACCATGTCCTCAGAAACAGAGTATTTATGTCCCAAAACTGTCTAGCACTTGGCATGGTAAGGAGAAAAACACACCAAATGTTCTGATGTGTTTCACAGACTACACTCAATAGATATGATCGCAGCAAAAGTTCAGTTAACCATAATCCCATTAACTGAAATTTGTGTTGTTTTTTTTTTTCCCCTTCACGTGCAGGAAGAAAGATGCAAATAGCAAGAAAACAGGCTTGTATTAGCAGTTCATCATTATTCTTATTTTAAAAGACACACCCAAACTTCCTGCGTGTGTCCCGGGTCTCATTCAGTACAATCTCCCATGCTGGAGAAGCACTGCAGTATAGTAAATAAAGCTCTGGAATGAGAAAGACCTTAGTGCAAGGTCTTTCTGTACATAGAGAACTGATTTGCTGAATGATGACTGCGGGTATTGCAAGATTCTTAGCTCTCAGAGTTTAAATTATGTTCATCACATGATAATTAATAAGATATAAACTGATACATTTTTTATTTCCTTTTGTCATTGTTGTTGAATTCATTAACACATTTCGTTTTAACCCAACAGTGACTTCCTCCCCAAATAGCCACTTTCTTGCAGAATGTATTCCTTGAGAAAGTTTGTGGTTTTTAAATTTAATTTTATTATTTTTTATTAACAAGCATTTCTTTTCCTTCCCTCCTACATTTCTCACCTCTAATTGAACAACAACCAAAAAGATAAAATAAAACCCTCTAACTAATATACAGTCAATCAAAAACCAGCACCAACACTGGTCATGTGCAAAAATGTGTATCTCTTTCCTTTTGAGTTCAACACCTTTCAGTCAGGAATTTACTGATTGTTAAGAGGAAAGGAACAACGTGTCCTTCAAGCCTGACAGCATGTTCCTTGCAGTGACCTAACTGGATCAGAGCTTTTTGCTTCTTCCTATTGACATTACTTGTTTGTTATCAATACATGTCACTCTTTCTTCACTCTGTAATTTTCTGCAGGTCTCTCATGTTTATCTGGAGTTTTCACGTCGAAAGGATCATAAGGAGGGAAGAGAAAAAGAAAAAAAGAAATTCACATGATTACATTTGAAACGAATAGCAAGTTGTGCATAGTATAGCTCATGTACAATCATCTTTTTTATTTAACTGTGTTATGGAAATGCTTGTTTTATTTAATAAATTAAAAATAAAATGCAAAAACGTCATAGAGAATTAGAAAGGATCTCAGCAGCCTCATAGTTCATCATGCTCATTTTATAATGAGATCTAGGTGTGTTAAATGACTTACATCCTAAGATCACATAGGTCGTAAATGTTAGAGGCAGAATCTGATCCCAGATCCTCTAAATCAAGAGCCTTTTACTGTAATTTATTCAGATATTCCCTATTTATCAGTTATATTTTACCACAGCTTTGAAAAACATCACAAATAATGTTGCTATATATATATATGTACATGAGTCTTTTATTTTATTTTAAACAATTTTATTGTTGTCAGTAACATCCTTGGGACATGAACCTATTAATGAAATCTTTGCTGACAAAGATATAAATAATTTATAAATTTTCTTGCACAACTCCAAATCATTTTTCAGAATTGTTGAGTTAATTCACACTTCCATCAAGAGGGAGGCAGCATGGTGGAGTGGAAAAATGGCCATGAACTTGAAATCACAGGGCATGAGCTCATCTCCCAGATCTTGTCACCATCACTTCCTCATCTGTAAATGAGATTGGGATGGGTAATTGCAAGGTACTTTCCAGGTCTAGATTTACAAGGTAATGATTATTTTGCTAGGCATCCCACAGCCTCCTTAACTATGGATTTCCCATCTTTATGTTAGATTAGGTCTCTCTTTCTCTTCCAAAATGAAAATGCAGAATTTCATGGAAATAGAAGTCTTCATTTCCAAACTATGCTAGTTTGTCCCACCTTAGGCATTCCAGTGGCTCTCTGTTCTCTGAAACTCATCATATTGTCACCAGACTTAGTGTAGGCATCAGATAGGTTTACTGCAACTCAAAATTCCTAAGTTTAAGTGATCCGTAAACCTCCGCTTCCCCTGAAATAGGGATTACAATTGGACGTGTTATAGTATTCTTGCCAGCATGATAGGTAAATACTGTTATAATTTGAGCTTTTTTAATGTGCATTTTTCTACTAGTGACTTTTGGCCTTTTTTTGTGGTTATTTATACATTATATTTCTTCTTTTAAAAATTAAGGGCCATAGCATCTTTTCATCTGACTCATATGGGTTTCATCAACCCATATGAGCTGGCTCTCCTTATTAAAATGTACATAACTTAGAGCAATAACTATTTTGGTTTTCAAGTTCTTAGCATAGTATTTGTGCAGAGCAAATGTTTTTTCTTCCTGACTTCCTTCCCTCCCTCCTTCATTCTTTATATCTTTTTTCATTTCTATTAAAAAAGACTGTAGTTTTATTCAACTTGATTCTATGTGTCTCTTGTCAGGTTAAATTTCAGATATTTAATGTATTTTATATTTACATTTAGTAGAATTTCTCTTCCTGCCTCTTCCTCCAGGGTTCCATTAATATTAGACAGAAAAGCTGGTGATCTCTATGGATTTATTTTGTATGACTGGTACACTTTCAGAAAGAATTTTCAACAACAAAGATGGAAACAAAGAGAAATTTCTGCTTAAGACATAAGAAGTCCATTTGACTCAAACATATCAGTCCCCTGTGAGTTCTGTGGAACTGAAATTTTGCTATGATCCTTGTTTAACTATAGGAGGAAGATCCATAACTATTCCTTAAATAAAAGTTAATATTTTGGCCCCCAGGGACTTCTGGTGTTTTAATAAAAGACTGTGGAGTTTTTTTTCAAGTTTTTTAACACTTAAAAATTCATATGTTCCACTTGAAACCTATAAATATGAACCCAAGCTGATGTGCTAGTGCAGTTGGATAGATAAATCCAGGATGGGGACAGCCTGGCCATATTCTAATTCTTGTTCAAATTCCGTGAAAACTGTTGTGATTTTCAGAAAAGCTCTTCTTGCCTTCCTGTTCTAGCTTTCTAATGCTTCAGCATTTTGAGGATTTAGGATTTCATTTGTATTGAGTCTTCATCAATTCTTCTGAAAATACTGTAGTAAAAAAAATTATCACTTTCTGGCTAAACTGATGGTAAGTCTCTATGAAATTAACTAGACTGCTTGTCAGAGGACAGGCGTACAGTTGATCATGGGACCCATCCTTCAACCTATTCTGACTTGGTAAGAAATACTACAATTAGTTTATGGTCTTGCCTTGAGAACCACAATATGGCATCAGAGTTGGCCTTCGGCAGAAGGAGTATGTTTCTAGGAAGTTAAGAGCGGGGGCATTTGGTAAACTTCTTCACTTACAATATAAAATATATCCCAAAAGTCTCAGTGCAGATGTTAAGCTTTTTAATAGTTTTGATTAAGTTTAATAGCTTAAAACTGAACTATAAAGTACTTGAAGGAAATCCTTTTTAAAAAGGCTTTTCTGACTTTTTTATATCATTACATTTTTATATCATTTTTTACATTTTTAACATACATTTTTACATACATTTTTTACATTTATATTTTTTTTACTGCTTCCTGATGACAGCTCCTCCTTTTCCCTTTTTAAAATCCCATCATTTTTTAAAAGTATAGTTAAACAATGGAAGCTAACACCTTAGTTCTGTCTAACCAAAAAATGTCCCACTCAGCACCTTCTACCGAGAGGAGGGAGGTGCACATGTCACTGTAAGGCTTCTGAAATCACCATGGATCTTTGTGTTGATTCGACTTCTGATGTCATTTGGTGTGCAAAATTCTCCTCAATGCTATTGTGGCCACCGTGGAAACTTTTCTTGTGATTCTGCTTACTTTGCTCAGAATAATTTCATACAAGGTTGGAAAGAAATCCTAGTGAAGGATTCATCCTCCTTGTAAAGACAAACAACAGAAGTGGCATTTCATTCCTGGAAATAATGGCACTTGGATAAGTAGGAAGCTCTTTCCATAAAATCTCAGCATACGGTGGCATTTGAACATGCCAAAAAGAAACCAGAGGAGGTAGATGTATGCTTCAAAGGTAGCTCTTTACACTATATATTGGAAGAAGGGGGAAGGGAATGGAGAAGCCTATAAAATGTTGCTATTCAGAAGTGCAAAAAGTTAATTTTACGGACATTTTCTTGTGGTCATAAAAAATTCATTCCACTCCATTTTGAATAGAGGGTTTAACAAGAAGAAACCCACAGGATGCTTCCCCTCCCCTTTAGCTGTGTGTGTTTGTCCATTGCAGAAGAGGACCATGCTATCAGAGAAATGATGACATGACTTGCACTTGACTTTGTTTTGAGTGAGGGAGGGCTAAATGGATTTTAAAAGTGGAAGATGTTTAATTACTTGAGTTCTGTGATCTTGGGTATTGCCTGATTACAGCTGTTCCCAGGAAGTGGATTGAATATCATTTTCCCTCTACCCTTCTCAAATCAAAACCTTTCATAAAAATAGCCCTGGCTAATTTACAGTTGATGAGCTCAGCATTTTTCCATTTTGGCTCCCCATTTTCCCTAGTTATGCAAATGAACATTTGCTTGCATGGCTTGGGAACAGTTTTTAAAAATAAGCAGTCAACAAGAAAGAAATGAGGGAGGGCCCTACATGAATTTAAATGCCTTCTCATTCCTTCCCATGGCCACTTTCATGATCCAAGGTTCTACCTAAATTTTTCTTCTTTAATAATATTTTCCTCTGCGTTGTTGCTCTTAGAATTACATAATCTTTCTCCCCACTGCAACCATTAGTTATATCAGGCCATCCATATTTAGGACACTAACTATGAGCCATGGCAGCCTTTTATTTTAGAGACTATTCTGGATTAATCCAGGTGGGAGTCATGAACCAAAGGAAAGGAAATTGATGCTTTGAGTTTAAATCCCAGATCAGACTCCATCTGTGTGAGTCTTGGGGGATGTTGGTCATGGATTACAGTTCTCCTTGTTCTCCAAGCCCATCTCCCCTTGCTCTGTCCTGCCTTTTCTCTCTTATTCTTGACCACATGCGTGACTGGTTCAACAATACTTTATCTTTGAATCCTTTGTCGCCTGATCTTACAACTAATTCATGACTTGTCAAAAATCAACCAGGGATTGCTCTCAATAGTTACCTTCTCCAGTCCCATGCTAGAAGGAGTTGAATGCATCTGTGCAGAAGAGGGCTGTTACAAATTCATGTTGTCTCATTTGCATCATGCCTTCTATGCTGCTTAGCAATCCTTTGATCTTTTCTGGATTAGTGGTTCCTTCTACAATGAAAGTTGGAAGAGACCTCACAGGTCATTAGGTACAAAGTCTTCATTTACAAATGAGAAAACCAAGGACCAAAGAAGAGAAGCAATGGTACTAGAAGGCAGAACCAAGACTTAAACCCAGATCCTCTCACTCCAGATTCAGTGCTTGTTTTTAAACTGTGACGTGCTTTATAATGTGTTTTCCTCACTCTTGTGAAGAACATAGGAAGTCCTTAATGAAATGTTTGTTGGTTACTGGCTGTGAACACTTTAAAGAAATGAATGACAAGGTCTGTGATATTAATAACCAATGGACAGATAACTGGATTTCTGTGTGATTTTTTTTAATTCATTAATTGATTTTTGTTTGCCTGTAGAAGAAAAGAATATATGTGTATATAGTGTTTTGGAAGCACCTCTCATTAACATGCAGTCATTTCTCCTTGAAGCAAGGTTCAACTAGGCCAACTTTGATCTACTCTTAAGAATATCCTCTAACAACTTCCAAATCACATTTGATTGTAGCCAGAAGCTACTAAGAACTAATTTTATACCAGACATCTAATATTATTAAGTATCAGAGTGTGAACATGGAACTCTGGACAGGTCATTTCACCTCTATCTGCTTCAATTTCCTCATCTATAAAATGATTATAATAATAGCATTTACTTCACAGGTCTGTTGTGAGGACCAAATACAATAGTATTTGTAAAGTGCTTTGCAAATCTTAAAGCGTTATATAAATGCTAGCTGTTTATTGCTATTATCTCGAAACAAGAAAACATTCCACAGCAAAGTAGGACAAAAGTAAAAAGAGTTTAAATTAGAACTATTGATTGATTTAAACAGAACAGTAAGAATGTTACTGCTAGTGAATCTGAAGAGAAAATACCTTCCTGAGTGCAATGACTCCCTTTAACTACTCTCTCTAAAAATCCCTCTTTCAATATGGTAAAAGAATGAATAAGGACTAAAGAATAATCTTTCTTAACTAGATTAAACAAGAAGAGATTACTGCCCTTAGATTGGTAACTGTAAACAAGAAAAATAATCTTATGATCTTAATCTCAAGGAATTAAATTCCCTCCTTGAAACTAATCATCTTCTTTTCTGGGATGAGTAGAAAAGACAGAATGTTGATGTAGTTGAGATCAAGGACTTCAGTCTAGGACAGGGTCAGAATGTTAATATTTTAAATGTTTTTAATTAATATTAATATTTTATAAGATGTTTTTAAAGACATTTTGTTGATGCCTTTATATTTTATATCAGAGTAATTTCTAAATATTAACAGATGCAACTTCCTCCTCTTTCCCCATTACCTTCCCTTGTTACTGAGCTAGCTCTGGCAATGCATGCATCAATCTCATTATCAATGTGTACATCCCTGGTAACTGTGTACTACCAAGGTAATTGAACTTATCCACAGCATTCAAAACTTCTCCATTTGCTGTAATCGATGTTTCCACGTATGGATGGTGTGGTGGTGGCTGATGGAGCACCTGCCAAAATTAGCACAAGCAGCAGAGAATTGATCCATATTTTGTTGCATCTCAGTTTCAGAGGCTGCGTTGAGTGCACAATCATCTGTAAACAGAAAATCACCAACACTCCCTCCACTTTGGCTTGTAGCCTTTTCTAGTTGAAGAATTTTCCATCAGTGACTTTGATACCATGTTCATCCTCACTTAAAGCATTTTACAACAAGGCTGAAAACATCATGCTAAAAAGCATGGGAATTGTTTTTGTGACATGGGAGACACTAGCACATGACTGCTCAGCATGGCAAGCCCACATCAGAGAAAGTGCTGTGCTCAAAGGAAATGCAGGATGCACAAATTGAAAGTATTCACCCCACGTGTTCACACAGACTATTTATACCCAACCAGTGGTAGAGCATTCCAAGCTCGTATTGGTCTGATCAGCCACCGTCAGACACACTGAAACTTGACTCTAACATAGTGATATCATTTTCGTCCTCTTCATGGATCAAGGACAACAACCAACCAACCAACCCTTGTGACTAAGAAAAAAAAAGAAAAAACAGTTAAGAAAAATCAACTAACATTCCACCTCATACACATCTCAAAAAGAGGAAAGTGCCTATACTCATCTCTTCACTGCAACCAGGATTAATCAATATAATTATATCGTATTGAGTTTTGTTTTATAATTCTTTTCAATTCCAATCTTGTAGACATCATTCTACATTGTTTTTCTGATTCTGATAACTTCATTCTTCATCAGTTTATGTGTCTTCCTACATTTTTTTGAATTTCTCAATCTACTTATTATAATGTAATAACTGACATTTTATTATGTATATATATTTGTTCAGGAACTCCAATTGATGGACACTTGGTTTGTTTGCTACTCTTTGCTACTAAAAAGGTGCTGCTATGAATTTTTTGTTATATCACAAGACCTTTTTGCCTTTGGCCTCTTTGGATTATAGTATGATCTTTAGGTTATAGAATATGAACAAGTTGGTCTCTCCTCCCCCTTTCCTTTTTTGCATAATTCTAAATTATTTTCCAAAATGGTTGGACAAATCCATGGCTCCATCAACAGTTTACTAGTGAGCTAGTCTTCCTACGTTCTCTCCAACTTTGACTATTTTTTTGATGATTAGACTTCCATGGGTTTAAATAGAATTAGTTACCATCAGCGTTACTATCAGGAATGGTGTCATCATAAACTGGTTATGATTAAGATAAATTGGTTTAAGTTTAGTTTAATATTGGTTTGATACTGATCAAGAAAATATGCTTCATGTCCTCATTTGAGCTCTTATTTTGGTCAAGATACAGACAACCAGTTGTCTATAGTCTTTGCTTGCTGAATCAAAGAGTTGGAAGGACTTCAGAAATCTAACCCACATCTGAGAAAAGAAACATCATTGACATATTCTATGAGAAGTCATTTAGCCTTTGCTTGAAGACACCTAATTAATAGGAATCTATTCATTCTCAACACAGCCTCTTCCATTTTAGGGATATCTCTAATTGATACAGAATGTCTTCCTTCATCAAGATTAAATTTGATCCCTTTGCGATGTCTGTGCATTGCTCCAAGTTCTGACCCCAGAGGTGAAGCAGAGCAAATTGAATCCTTCATATAGTTTGCCTAACCTGGCTCCTCCCTACCTTTTCAGATTTCTTAGTCCTTACTTCCCTCCACACACTCTGTGATATTTACACTGGCGACACTCCTTGTACCAGCTGTCCTCCATGTCTGGTTCATTTTGTTTCATCTCTTTATTTCCTTGGTTTCCTTTATGATATAACTCAAATTCCACTTTCTGCTGGAGACTTTTCACTAGTGTCCCTCTCCCCCTGCTCCAAGCCACTAAAGACTTCGCCTTTCAGACTACCTTTATAAACCCAAATAACTTGTATAAATCAAGATGTTTAGGTGCTGGTTTCCCTATTAGAATGTGTTTTCACTGATAACAGGGAGTGTGGTTTTTGGTTGTGTTATTTTTGGCCTTTCTTTGTCTCCTCAGGGTTTAGCACATTAGATAAATAATTAATAAATGATTGTTGACTGAATAACACCATGACTGTACATGCACAACCTATATTAGATTGTTTGCTCTCTTGGGGAGGGGAGAGTGAAAGGAGAGAGGGGAAAAAAATTTGGAACTCAGAATCTTATGGAAGCAAATCTTAGTTGATTAAGTAACACATGACAATCTTTCAAATACTTTAAGACATCTTGAGCAGTTCATATGTAACTAAGACAGAAGCATGAGGATCACAAAGTATAGGAGCTGGATTTTGTACAACAAAGCACTGAACACCACAGAGCAAATGCTTTACCGTAGTCACACCCAAAAGTCTGTCCACTTCCAGCCTAGCCAAATCTTAATGCATTGTTGGTCCAAAAGTTGTAATTAACTTGGTCTTTGGTGCGTTTTATGGCTCACGGATGACTAGGGGATCACACTGGATTCTCTTAAGGCCTCTTTATTTTTGAATGGACCTTTGGGAGTCCATACTGCTATGACTCAAATGCCATGGTTGAAGGTTGACCAAACTAACTCCTTGGTAGGGGGGGAAGTGGTAGATGGAGAAGTACTTGGATGAAACTAGTGTTGCTGTAGTCATTGCTGTGGTCTCTCAAAAACGTTTCTCAGTCTGAGAATGGCTGAAAGGATGCTCTCTCTGATTGTTTTCTGATCCTTCTAAGCTCTTTAATCAGTCAATCTGCAAGTTAAGCTCAAGATAGAAAAAAAATCAGTGAGACCACATAATACTTCAAGGGTGGTTAGGACAGCCTCTGACAATAAACCCCCACGCTGATGGAACAGCTGGCAATTCCTCTTAGCATCTGGGAAGAAGGTCTGAAAATTGCCACAATACTCTTTAGTTTGCATTGCTTTACAGGTGCTCATCTCACACAAGCAGATGGTGATAAAAAGAGAAGACGTCATAGCAAACTGATGGGAAGCAAGGTGGAAACTTATTAGTGACATTATATAAAACCAGTGAATAGTATAGAAGTGATTCGGTTAAGTCTCCCAAACAAAATTGTAAAGGGACAATATAACATTTTTAAGCAAAGGTGGATTATGTCCATAAAGACACTCAGGGCACCAGTAGAGTTTCCAGGTTATAAATTCTTCCTTCCTTTACTCTCAAAGCAAAAAAAAAAAAAAATGCAGTTGATTCCATCAGCCATTGCACAAATAGTTAGCTGACATTTGTGATAGCTTGACTCTGATAATTAGTCCTCAAATGATGACATACTTTCTATAAAGTCACAGAATCTTAGGGTTTGAAGGGACTCCAGAAGCTGTCTGGTCCAACGCACACCAGAACAAGAATCTCCTCTATGTATTCCCTGACAAATAGCTATTTAATTTCTGATGAAAAGATATTTATTCAAAGGGGAATCCACTATCTTCCCCTGAAAGATTACACTCAGTTTTGCTGGGTAAGTTATTATTTTTTTTTTTTTGGAGTATCATGTTCCATGCTCTCCATTCACCAATATTAATGGTTGCTAAATTTTGTTTGATTATGACTATATCTTTGATACTTGAATTCTTTATTTCTGGCTGCTTATAGATTTTTTTTTGACCAGGATACTCTGGATTTTTGCTATAGCATTCCCGGGAGTTTTCATTTTGGGATTTCTTTCAAGAAGTTAGCAATGGAATCTTTCTTTTTTCCGCTTTATCCTTTGGTTCTAACAGATATAGGCATTTTTCTTTCATGATTTTTTGAAATATGTCTGGGTTTTTTTTGTGTTATGGTTTTCAGGTAGATCAATAATTCTTAAATTATCTCTTTTATGGCATGTTTAACTTCTATTTGGTTCATTCTAATTTTAAAGGAGTCCTTTTGGATAAGGTTTTTTTAACTTTTTGTACAGTAGTTGATTCTTTCTCCAAGTCTTTCTTCCATAACTCTTATTTCTTTTCTAATTCTCTTTCATTTTCATTTAATTCATTTTATTTTAAACTCATTTTAAAACATTTGCATAATTTCTTTTAGGAATTTGAATTGAATTCAAATTGGACAAGCTGTGTTTTCATTTGAGGTTTTGCTTGTAGGTTCTATAGAGTTATTTTCTTCTTATGCATTTGTGTCTTGGGCAACCCTAATCTCATAACAGCACTTTATCTTTTTTAGTCCAGTCATTCATCCAATGATCTGTTCTGAATAGCTAGTTCTTGGCCTAGATGGGAGCCCTAGATTGAAGTCTGCAATCCAACCCCATCTCTCATAGTTGTCCGGGGGTGGGAAGAGCAGAACTGAGTTCAAGATTTTCTCTTGTTGATCCCATGCATTCTGGGCACTGTGTCTGTGTTCTTGACCCCATGCTGCTGGTCTCTGCTAGGGGATGAGTCCATAATCAGGTCTGGGTGTCTCTGTGTTGCTGGCCTTCTTCCAAACTCTGGGCACTGAGCCAACCCCTGTTCCACAGTTCCACCTCTGCTAACTTTCCTGTAGGTAAAATTTGTGATTTTTGGGCTAGGAAGAAGACCCATTGTGGTTTTTCTTTTGATTTCCTGGCTGCTATTCAGCCCTGTGCCAGCTACTACTGTTGTTGGAGGAGCTGGGTTATAATGCTTGCCCATATTCTACCATCTTGGCTGGTCTTCAGTCAATCTTCCATGGAAAGCATTCAACTTTTGGATAAATCTAATTATTAGGAAGATTTTCCTTACATAGAACTGAAAAATGAGTCTGCAAAATCTACCTATCGTTTCTTGTTCTGTCCTTTGCTTGCAAGCAGAATCTGCTGACAGGCTTGCAAATACTTAAAGTCAGTTAGCACATCTCTTTTATCTAGGCTGAATATCTCCATTTCCATCAGTTTTTTTTGGATATTATGTTCTCTATTCCTCTTCTTGTCTTGGTCATCTGCTTCCAGGCTTGTTCCAGTGTATCATTCTGACAATTTTCATTATATGGGTTAGTATTGGTGTGCTGGTATAAAAATAGTATCACTTTTGAAAGAATCACTTTTACTTTTATGGGAATCTGCTTTTTGGGAAAAGGTTTATCTCCATGACAGTACCATCTTGGGAGAGGAATGGATACATTGCTTTTGACATTGAGGTTCTGGATTGGTACTCTGTTTTTGACACAGGAATATTTTGTAAAAAGAATACAAATCTAGGACTTGAAGTCATATGCCAACAATCTTGTAAGCTGGTAAGTGGGAAACAATACATAGCAACTGCGTGATCCGAAGTTTCTCTAGGGAAAGCAAGACTTCTTGGAGATCAGACTGTTTCTTTCTTGGCTCATAATTCCCAACCATGGTGTTAACTGTATTTATGAATCAGCTGCACCAGAAAAGCTGTAGTGGTATACTGGAAAGAAGAGCAGCCAGGGGACTCAATGGGTAGGGTGCCAAGCCTGGAATCTGGAAGACTCATCTTGCAGGCTCCCAATCTAGCCTCAGAAACTTACTAACTGTGTGATGCTGGTCAAGTCACTTAACCCTATTTACCTCAGTTTTCTCATCTGTAAAATGAACTGGAGAAGGAAAGAGCAAATCACTCTGGTCTCTTTGCCAAGAACCCATCTCCCCCCTCCATGGAGTCACAAAAAGTTGGACAAGGCTGAATAACAGCAGCAATGACGGATACAGGAAGTAACGCTGATCTTGAAGTCTAAAGAGCCTAGTTCGAATCTCAGCTGTGGTTCTTATGAGTTGTGTGACCTTGGACAAGTTGACCTCATCTGTAACATGGGGATCGTAAGTACTTGCCCTGTTTCTCTCGCAGAATTATTGTCATAAAAGCATTGAGAAAACCATAAGTGCTATGGAATCTGTGATTCTGTGAAAAGTTTATCCCCATTTGAGGATTAATTTGCAGGGTCAGGCTACCAGAAATGTCAATTGCTTATTTGTTCAGTGGTCCATGGAATCAAGTACATTTTTTGCCTTTGGGGTAAAGGGAGGAAAAATCCATGCTCTGAAATTCTACTAGTGCCCTGAATGTCTTTCTGGACATAGTCCAGCCTGGCTTAAATTATTTACCCTTTGGCTCCTATGATGAACTGAAAAATTGATCTCCAACTCCAGGATATCACATTGGAAATTTATTTCTCCCTGACTAAACATCCACGCCTGTTTAAGTGATAATACAAATAAATCTGGCTCCTTTCTCTTTTCCTGCCCTTCTGACCACCGGCTCCCTCCCCACCCCATGTGACAATTTCAGGTGTACCATCTAGAGGACCTGCAGCATATGACTGCTCTCACTCTTATGAATGTGTGTGAGATTCACATGTCAGCAGTTTCTTGCCAAAGAGCATGGCACAAAGGCAAACGCACCCTTAGGTGATGAGGTTTGGCTCTGTTGTTAATCCAGCTATTTGAATTCTCTAATCAAGTTGTATTGGTGGCTGTACTGCAGAAAGTGGATCTTTTTAAAAATGACTAGAAATCTCTCTAGAGACTCACTGGAGGTGGCATTAAGGAGATTTCATTCTATACCATGTCTCCTCTCTTTTTTAAAGTTCTCCTTTTACCAGCTACTTCTGCCTTTTTTTTTTTGTCTCTCTTTTTTTCTCCTGGCCAAATTAAATAATAATCAACACCTGTTATGAGCAAAGTATTGTGGGGAATGCAAGAGAATTGGATCTGCCTTCAGGGAACTTAGAATTTAGCTGGAAGACAATATTGCAGCATATGAAAAGTTCAATAAGGATAGTTTTAGCAGTATGAGAGAGCAATGGAGGAGACTTCATAAGGTAAGATGTAATTAATAAGCAGACGAGTGGTACCAACAATACATGTTTACACAGAGGCCAGTAACTTTGGATTTTTGGTTTTGGTTTGAGTTGATCAGGGAAGTGAGATTTAAGCTGACTTGGATGATGAATCAGTTCTAGAGAAGTAGAAAGGAAGAAGAAGCTGTTTAATGTAGGAGTAATGAAATGGACATGGAAAAGCACAATTTGTTACCAGATAGGGCAAACTGCATAGATTTTAGAAATCATGAAAATAAGCATTTATTAAGAATATTTTATGTGCTAGGGAGAAAGAGCTAAAAGTGCCTTGCATAAAGTAGGTACTTAAAAATGCTTGGATTGAACTGACTTTGTTGAATTTCCTTCCTTGTGAAAAACCAAAAGATGAAGTGAAAGGTTCTGTTTTATATTTTGGTCATAAGGGGGCAAGGGAAGGCAGAAAGTAAAGAGGGGAAGAGGAAGGACAGCAGCTTTAGAGTCTAGAGTCTAGCTTTACAGAGACTACAACCAAATCATTTTTATTTTTTTGTCAGCCTCTCTACAACCATTAGGGATTTAGCTATTAACCATGACTAAGGTTGCATCTGAACTATGACCTAAGGCTGAAAAGGCATTTTTATCCGTTGCCACTCCTTATATTTATAACTTGGTTACTCTGTATAATCATATTGTGAAATGAAGTCATCCAAATTCTGTGGATTGCCATTTTGCAAATGAATCCTGGGATTAATTTCATTCTTTGTGTTTTCATAGCAAGGGTGTGAAGAGTCAGCTCTGTGATTCTGCTTGAATACTTTAGGGGTTTGAAATGTGTTTCAAAATCTTTCTGAAGTTTTTCTTAGTATTTTGGGGAAGGTAAGCTGGATTTATTGTGAGCTAATGATTTCTGAACTCATGCCATTCTTGTGAAGGAAATAGATATGAACCATAAGGTAATATAGTTAAATGGATTAAGAACTGGTTGCCAGGTGTGACTCCAACGGTAGTAGTTAATGGCTCAGTGTCAACACAATGGACAGTCTCCAATGGAATACCCTGGGGATGTGTGTTTGGCCTTATATTGCTTAACATTTTTATCAATGATTTGGGCAGAAGCACTGAAGGCCCTGCTTATCAAACTTACAGATGAGGCAGGAGGAGAAAATAATTTATATTCTGCATGATAATGCCAGGATCC
The DNA here is from genome assembly GCA_023548195.1 of Bettongia penicillata ogilbyi. Lineage (NCBI taxonomy): Eukaryota > Metazoa > Chordata > Mammalia > Diprotodontia > Potoroidae > Bettongia > Bettongia penicillata. The sequence goes on along the minus strand of JAJHZJ010000162.1, from coordinate 1,120,321 downwards.
AAAATGAACTTGATAGCCTAGCATTGGGCTGACTCTAATACTATGAAATTTAAAAGGTCTACCTGTTCATTCTTGCAGTGGGATACAGGTACAAGAAGGAGGAGGCATGTTTAGACAACACTTCTCCTGAAAAAGATCTGATGATTTTAGTGCAATGCAAGCTCAGGATGAGCCAGAAATGTGATGTGACAGTCAAACAAGACAAACGTGGGCTAGGACTGTGTTGATGGGCAGGCAGAGCTTCTAGGAATAGGAAGGGATGGGATACTGTGCTCTGTCCCAATCAGACCTCCTAGGGAGTGCTACATTTTAAGTGACACCATTTAGGGACAGAGACAAGCCAACCAAGATGGTGGAGGGCCTTGAATTCATCAATTGATGGAAATTGGCATGTTTAGTTTGGAAAAGATAGTATTCAGAGATGGAAGAATATGGATAGACTAGCTTTTTCCAGGTATTTGAAAGGCCCAGACAAGCCCTACACAACTCTACAGGACGGAACAAGGAGCTGTGAGGGCACAATGACTCATATCTATGACGTTTCTTTCCAAGACTGCTCAGAAGCAACAACTGTAGGACCACATCCCTTCCAAAGTCACCTCCTGCTGTCTCTGAAGGTGGACAGACTTTGTGTTCAAGTGTCTGTCTTGCTGGTTCTTTCCTCTTTTCCCTGCTAAGTGACACGTTAAGAATGGCACAGCAGCTACTGAGGTCACTGGGAGTGATTAATGTCATATGGGTTAGAATTTCGAAGTCCTTCCTGTTGGACTGTAAATAATACGTGAATGGCTGAGTGTCCACACCCAAAGAAATAGCTCAAAGATGTTTTCCAAGTTTGACATTAGGCACGTTAGCTTGTAAGCACCGACAAACTATGGAAAATGTGGAAAAACAGTACTGGTCTTCACTCTTAGCAACTGTCTTTATTTTGGGGGTTCCTGTCCGCCATATTTGAAATCAAGGCTGGAGATCTCTTCTGGAGAAACTTACTTCCTGTCAGAGGTTTATTGATGTAGTCCCTTCTCTTTGTTCAACAAGGCCTAATAGATAGAGTGCTGGACTGTGAAGACCCAGATTCAAATTCTGCCTCTGAGACTTTTTATACAACAAACTCTCACTATGTGCTAAGTACTGTGGATACAAAGAAAATGAAAAATAATCTGTACCCTCAAGGACAGTACATTCTTCTGGAGGCAGTAATGTGAAAATAACTAGCTACATAGTGTATTTCTATACACACACCACTGTGTAAAATATGTGTGTATATGTACCCATGTGGGAGCATATCTGTGTCTATACATGTGCATATGCATACACATGCAGAGTAGATAGAAAGTTATTGAAGACAGGGAAGTGCCAAACATTGGAGGGAGTAAGAAAATCTTCCTGCAAAAGGTGAGATTTAAGTTGAGTCTTGAAGAAAGTCATGGAAACTAAGAAGGGGGATGAGGAAATAAAGTGTTCCAGTTTGGGAGAATGGTCAATGCAAAGACATCGAGACAGGAGATGAGAATGTTGTGATTAAAGTGCTGCCATAGGACCAGTCCAGCAGGATTATGGAGTAGATGGGGATTTGGGGCTGGGGTGAAGTAAAATGTAAAAAAACTGGAAAGGCGGAAAGAGGCCAATCAGTGCAGAACTTTAAATGCTAAACAGAGGATATAGAGAGCCACTGGGGCTCCTTGCTTGAGAAAGATCACCTTGGCAGCTGAGTGGAGGATGGAGTCAGGTAGGGAGAGGTGACGGGGGAGAGGAGTTAAGATTCTAATGCAAGAGTGCAAGAGAGTTGATAAAGGTCTGGACTAGGGTGCTAACTCTGTACAGTAGAGAATGTGACTTATATAGGAGATTTATTTTGTGAAAGCTGGGAGAGTTCTGTGACCATAACTAAGTTATTTAGAATCTCTGAAGTGATTTTCTCACCTGTAAAAGGGATATAATAATGCCTGTAGTAGCTACTTCATGGGGTTGTTGTGAGGACCAAATGAGATACTGTATGTAAAACACTCTGTAACTGTAAAATGAAATGCTGGGTAAATGTCAATTATTATTTAGATTAATACATGAAGTTTTTGTTAAGGGAGACATAACTTTATGCTAATAGATGTGTGCTATAAATTTAAAATTGACATGAAATTTGAATTTGACGCCCCAGCTCCCCCTGTTTGGTAACTGTCCACAAAAGCTCCATATGATTTGGCATAAGTTAATATAGAGGCTATCTGAGTATTAAGAGCATAAGGGAGAAATAATTACTGCCTTTCAAATATGTTGATAAAAATGGGGTTTACATTGAGTTGAATCATTCTGGGCTACAGATGGAGGTCAGTATCTCTCTTTTTAATCCTTTAATGCTTTGGTTTCTATCCTGTCTGGAAAGAAGGTTTTCCGGGACTGCAAATTCTATGTGAGGCAATAGTATGGAGCTAATTCTGTGTTTGTTCTTGTTCAGTCAGGTCCAATTTTTCCTGACCCCATTTGGGGTTTTCTTGGCAAAGATACTGGGGAAGTTGTCCATTTCCTTCTCTAGCTCACTTTACAGATGAGGAAACTGAGGCAAGCAGGGTTAGGGGGGACTTGCCCAGGGTCACACAGCTAGTGTCAGAGGCCAGATTTAAACTCAATATGAGTCTTCCTGACTTCAGGCCTGGCCCGCTATCCATTGTAATGACTGTATCAACTAATCCTGTGTTAAGGTATAGCAATAGATACAGATTATTCTGAATGAGGCAGTTAATGATCCTGCTGCTTTTTGCTCTGGGCAGGTCAGAACTGTATCATTGTACAACATATTTTAGAACAGACAAGGACAACCTGGAGTGGACTACGGGAGCACAATGAAAATGCCAAGAAGACTAGAGAACATGGCACAGGGGAATTACTTGGGGGAGCTGGAGATATTTAGCTTGAAGAAGGCAATACTTAAAGGGAGATATGACAGCTGTCCTCAAGTATTTGAAGGTCTGCCATGTAGAAGAAGGACTACATTTGCCCTGGCTGACCCTGGAACCTGGAAGTAGGAACGATAGATTTAAGGTGTATTGGCAGATTTAGAATGTAACAACCTTCTGACAATTATATTTCCCCCCAAACGTGAGGTAGTAGGTATCAATCAGACAAAACTAGCCCTAACTGTGGGTGGCCAGAGCTGAACAAAGCAGGCTAGAGACAGTCAGGAATAAAACAGAAGTTTAATTTCAAAATGAGGAAAATGATTTTCAAGCAAGGACACATGCTCTGGAACCCTGCCTTTAGTAGGTGAGACCTGAGGCAATGTGGGGAGATCTCAATACTTTTATTTATGGTTATGCAGTGATCTGTAGCTCTGACAATGAGGGGCTGAGATTTTCCTGTGGCTGAGATCTTCCAGAGGGTGAGTGCAAAGGACTGCTGTTATGCCAAGCTCAAGGCACAGCCTGCTTGCTGGATCTTAGCTCTGGAACACAGGGTGTTTCCTAATATCTTGACATTTCCCCCTTTTGGCCAAAGGGAGTGGGTCTGAAAGAACCCTTAACCTTTTGGTTAACAAAGAAGAGGCAGATATAAGTCAAGATGCCATGAGAGACGAGTTGGGCCAGGACAACATGTTGCCCAGGGGATTAGTTCCTTGAGGGGACCCATTGGGGAAGTGTATCCCAGGTATCATTGCTAGCCATTGTTTGCTTTCAAGCATAAAAGAGAGGAGGGACAAGAATGTAGAAGTAGACTGTGCCTACATACACTTGAAAGAAGGCTTTGGTGGTTGAGTACATAATAAAAGGGAAGAACACAAGAAATTAGGACAGTATACTCAGCCCTCATCCAGGATCTTGGGACAGCCTTCTTACCTATATGTTGGCTACTTCTGGGTCCATACTAGATGAACTCTACAGTACCAGGAGGGTCCTACTGTCCACTCAGGAGCAGATTCTTTCTTCAGATGATCCAGGAGTCCACACCCACAAGTTAGACAGCTGTGGGAATAATCAGAAAGTAGGGGCCCTGAGAGAAAACTCCTTGCATCAATCTCTGAATCTAAGTTTCTGGTGATCATAACATAGGTCCTTAGTTAAGAGTCTCTAAACAATATATAGAGATGATCCAGTATCCCAGGTACACCGGGCTATGTTCAAACAATGCAATAAAGTTTGTCTCAAAATTCCCACAATCTCATAATTACATGAAATCTGATATAGATCAAACTACTTAGCTATCTCACAGTAGTCTAGTCCTGAAGGAAGATTTACATCACCAAGGTAACCAAGAAAACTTTAACATAACTAAAGTCAAATCTCCTTATATTCTACTGATATATTCTCAATATCTATTTAACCAGCACATTTTGAATCCCAGATATTTCATGAAGTTATCATGTCCCTAGGTATATTTTCTTGGACAATAGCCATCATTCTCAGGACAGCTCTCTCATTCCAAATCTAGAGGTTGCTAGATAATTCTGCTAGTAATATCATTTAAATTTGATTCTCCAAATTTGAAATAGCATTTGCTCTTTCTATCCTTACCTAAATTCTGTATCTGATGTAAGAATCTTTTTTTTTAAATTTATGAGCTATTTTTCTATTTCTTCACCAGCACTGGATACTTTTGATAATTACTACTTATAATATAGTTTAAGATCTGATACTGCTAACCCTCATTACTTCATATTTTTATTAGTTTCTTTGATACTCTTGACTTTTTGTTCTTTATTTTTATTATGTTGGCCCTGAATAATTTATATTTCTAAAATTATTTCAGTCTTCTGTAGTTTCTGGGCTTGTTTTGGTAGATGTACTTCCAGGTATTTTATATTGTCTAGAGCTGTTTTAAATAGAGTATCTCTTATTATCTCTTCTTGCAGGGGGTTGTTTGGGATATATCTAAGATTAATTGTTTCAAGTAACTTTTTAGTTGAATTTGGGATTTTCCAGGCATATCATCATATTATCTGCAAAAAGAGAGAGTGTTATTACCTCATTCCCTGTTTTTTTAAGTCCTCATTTCTTTTTTTTTCTCTTATTGCTGTTGCTAGGATTTCTAATACAATATTGAATAATATAGATGGCAGTGGGCTTCCTTGTTTCACACCTGATCCTATAAGGAAGGCTTCTATCTTCTCCTTTTCCAAATAATGCTTGCTGATGGTTTCAGATAAACAGGCTTTTTTTCTTATCAATTTAAGGAAAAATCCACTTATACCTATATTCTCAAATAGAAATGAGTATTATACTTTATCAAAAGCTTTTTCTGCATCTATTAATAAATCATATGATTTTTTCTTTTCTTATTGAAAGAATTAATTATGTTAATAGTTTTCCTCATGTTAAATCATTCCTGCATTCCTGGAATAAATCACACTTGGTCATAATGTATAATCTTTACAATATATTGTTGTAATCGTTTAGCTAGTATTTTATTTAGGATTTTTGCATCTGTATTCATGAATGAAATTAGTCTAATTTTCTTTTTCTGTTTTTACTCTTCCTGGTTTTAGGTATCAGTATTATATTTGTTTCATAATAGGAGCTTGGTAGGATCCTTTCTTTGCCTATTATTCCACATAATTTATTCAATATTGGAATTAGTTGATCTTTAAATATTTGGTAGATTTCACTTGTAAATCTGTATGCTCCTTGGTTCTTTTTTCTTAGGAAGCTGATTTATGGCCAGTTCTGTCTTTTAAAAATATCAGACAAATACTATGAAAATGGGAAAATAATTTCATTTTCTCTACCATTATCAGTACAATTTTATATGTAAAATCTTTAATACAATTTTGAGAACTTATAATAGTCATGATAGATAAATATGGGAGTCAATCATATACATATATTTATTTCTTAAAGAAAATGATCTAATCCTGTTGTTTTTCTCAAAATTTACTCTTTACTTATTTAATTAGTGTACTTACTTAATTAGTTTAATTACTATTACTTATTTAATTAGAAATATTTTACATCTTTGTATTATTATGTTATCTCATCATTTTCCCCTTAGAAGGCTATCATCCCTATATTATAATTTGACCACAAATACAGGTTAAAATTGTAAGATGTTCATATTTACATCCTGTTATAGTAACTCAGAGATGTTCCAGTATCAATCTATTACTTAATGGATTTAGCATTATACTTACAGAACTTCTGAATTATAGAAATTTTCTATAAAAAGAAAAAGAGGGACATAGTTATAACAATATCATGTATTGTAATGGGGGAGGGGGAAACTTCCATCTCTCTGCTTAATTCCAGGCATGAATCATATCTGACAGCCAATCATGTAGTCACAGGGTAGCAAAAGCAAGGCTCAGGATTAACTAGGTGGGAAAATTTCCATTTCAGAAAAGAAATAGGACAATGGAGAAACAGAGTCAGGAGAGTCCTACCTAGGCAGTGCCCAAGTTGTCTCCAATACTTTTCCCAGACACAAATATCCATCTTTAGCAGTTCCCAGACTGCAGCACATGCCATTTTCTACTATTGGCTTCATGACAATTCAGACAACCATCCCTGTAATTGAAGCTTGGAATAATAGTTAAGTTAAAGTCCCAGGAACTTTTACCTTAAATGGCAAAATTTCACTAACCGTAATTTGGGGCTTGAATAGCTTTCCTGATGTTCCTTTATTAGCTAAAATTTCATTTTTCCTTTACCTATAAATTAAAATTACCCATATTCTGGGGCTTCAGACATACAGCAAATACCTGATAATTGATTCATCATTAATATGTTGAAGCTACATCTTTAAACCACCATATACACTTTCATAATTGCCAAAAGTTTCGAATGAAAATTTGCCATTATATGTTACTGTTATCTGCTTTACAATGAAATATACCTCATTAAATGTTTAAGTTTTCAAATATCTATTTTTTTTAAATCACATTCTTTTAAAAGTTTAATTCATGTATAAGAGTATCAAGATTAAAAAGTTGTTTTGTCTAACAGCATTTCTGGAATGATGGTCTCTTAAATTTCACATTATAAGATAATTTAGAAATATAATAATAACACAAACAATATCATGTATTTAAAACATGAAATAAAACTTCAGATGACAGTTGCATTTCCAAATTATCACTTATAAAAATCATTAATCTTATTACCTTTGTCATTTTAAAACCATGTTAGAGTTATCAGGTATAGAGCAATTACATTCAGTTAAAGAAATAATGTAGTGCTTAGCATATGCCAGTCACTGTATTAAACTCTTTACAATAATTATATTATTATGATCTTCACAGCAACCTTGGCAGGTGGGTACCATCATTATTTATGTCTTTACAGAAACTGGAGCAAACAGAGGTAAGATAATTTACCTGAGATCACACAGCTAATAAATTTCTATAACCAGAACAAAGAAAGCTGGGCTCACCAAAGGCAGAGGCTGGCTGGTCTCCCCACCTCATATTGCCACATTAGACTCTGTCAAGCTTCCCAGGCAGTAGCTGGGATGAGCCTACCAAGGAATGAGTCTGCCCTGGAGACACTGATTGGGCTTTGGGGAGTATGGTGTGGAGCACTCATGCAGAATGGGAATCCCAGGGACTGGGGTGGCTGGTGCTAGGACCTTCCCTTTGGTGGGTAGTTCCTGGTGGCTGGGCAAAGTGGCTCCTGGTCACAGTGCCTGATCCCCTGACAGCTGAGCTTTGGGGCCAGGTGATACTGGGTCTGGGGCCACTTGCAGCTACGGGGGCAGGATGGGCAGGATGTACTGCACCTGGTTGATGCCCCCAGGCTTGCCTAGAGGAGTGGCCTGCAGGATGCAACAGGGCTGTTGGAGCCACTGCCTCCTTCAGCTACAACTGTTCCCCCTCCCCATCAGGTACACACTGAATGGCTGGAGGGACAGGATGTAATTCAAGTTTTCCTACATTTTTCTAGAATTTTTTTTTAACATCTGTATTTGGGAATTTGATCTGAGATGAGAGAGCTTAACAGGGAGAGGGAGAGGGTCTTTGACTTGGGGGAGTTACAAGAGATCTCTGGTTTAAACAATCATTCACGGAAGGATTAACAGAGGGTTGCTGTAAAGTGCCAACCATTTACCTATTTTTTTCTTTTTTCACTATGGAATTGCTTCCAAACTACCTGCCTTCCTTCATTGCCCTAGAACAATGAAACTATTAAGCTTGCCACTTACTTTTAACTTTTATAAAATTTAATCTTTATTTTTCCTTAAAACGAGTTCTACAGAATTCAAAACTTACTAAGATACATCAGAGGGGAATGAATTCCTGGAATTACCCAAAAGTCTTAGGGGCTCCCTCTTGCAGTTTTAAAAATGTTAAATCTTCAGACTCCTTAATCTGGTAAAATGTTTTTAGTAGTTCCACAAACTTTGATTATCTGACTTTACTTATATAACTCCTACCTAACCAAAGCTGAAATGATAGGAAAAAAAAGTGTTTTGCAGGTTTTTTCTTTTTTTTTCTTTTCTTTTCTTATAACCTAATCTCACTTGGAAAGCCTAAAGTGGGAGTTAATCCTGTTACTGAGACAATTGGTTCAAGTATGAAAGTTCATTAATCTTTCCCAATGCTCTAAACTCTCTGGCTACAGCCCTTAAAAGTTTTTCTGGCTGGCTGCATTTTAAATCTTTTAACCTAACAATCTGGTTCACAGCACAAACATGACACTGTTATTTTACATTTTACAAAGACACACCAACACAATGACAAGACAACTTACAAAGAATTCTAACAAAGTGTATAGTTGCAGTCCATACTGAGGCACACAGGTTACCAAGGCATTCAGTTTTCAACTTTAGGCTCATAGTTACAATTTTACAGAAGCATGCAGAGAGGCCAGTTAACAGAGATGTGCAATTAGGAAAGGATATCCTTACCAGAGTGATTCAGGATGAACTGGGTCAAAGAAGGGGACCTGGAGTTTTCCTCACAAAGAATGATGAGCTTAACCAAGGTAGGAGCTCAGAGGATTGGAACAGAGAGAAGTGCAGAGGACTCAACAGAAAAAAGACAGGTTGGATTTTGGAGAAATAAATATCCAGTGGCACCTAGTCCATTCCCATTGGTACCAGAGAGTCCAGTGGCCCAGTTCAATGTCCAATACCACTTCTGACATATGTTTCTTATCACTTGAGGTCTTCAAATGGAGGCTGAATGACCACATGTTGGGGATATTGTAGGGGGGATACCTATTTAGGCACAATTTTCATGCATTTAAGTGACCATGAAACCACATCAATATGACCAGAGACTACCAGGAAGCTTCATCAAGGAAGATATAGCTTAAGCTTTAGCCCTCCAGGCCAAACAAGTCCGGGAGAACAGCTTTTCAGCCTTTAACGAAAAAAAACCAAAACAAACAAATGAAAAAAACTAGTCAAACCCATCCTCTAAGGAGAGGGGGAAAGCTAGTAGATGGTGATGATCCTATCATAGTGGTAGATTGATGGTAGTAGAACTGTTCATTCTTTGTACCAAGTCAGTTCATTTGTTGTTGACAATTCAGCTGCTCATGAATTATTTATAACACAAACTGGATTATGAGAATTCAATAAATGTTAACTAGGAGACCTTAATTGGTGCCTACAAGCTCCACAGTTCATGAAACTATCTTGACATAAACATGACTATGTTATGTAAGCAACAATGCAGATCAAAGGATAAAAGATCTAGAACTTAGAAGAAACTTAAAGGCTGCCTTGTACAATTCCTTCATTTTACAAATAAGAAAACTGAGTCTAAAGAAAGTTAAATAATTTTCTCAAGGTCACATAGGAACAAGAGTTAGAGACAGAATTTGAACCCTGGCCCTCTGATTTCAAAGATGGTGCTTTTTCCCATTAAATCAAATTTGTCCCTTTAGGTCATAATAGATAATTCTTAGAGAATTTTATGCATCTGAGACTTGCCCATCCTTGCAACAGATAGTGTCAAGGAGAGGGTTTAAATTCAACGTTTTGTCTCTTCAAGAGCAATCAATACACTAAGCCCTGCTTCTCATAGATATGACATCTCTTTAAAAAGCAGTAATAAATTTAACAGCCTATATTTTTTGACTGAATTTTCCATTGCAAGTTTTTTTTTATTTGTTAATATTATTAGAAATACTCCCCATGCTTGAAATTCCTTTGCAGAGCTAATGTATTTGAGAGAGGCTTCATTTATGTTCACTGCCTTGTGTGTTTGATATGTATATATTCCTCTATATGTTAGTTGTAATGGTTGACTGTTATTTACAGCCACTCTAGGGAGGATTTCACATTTTCCTTCAAAATTCCATAACAGAGACAATGTTTTATCCCTGTGTGAAGTGACTTAGAGCAGGAAGAGCAAAATGTCACTTTCAGGGTTTGCAGTACCACTTCTGGCTAATATCTTTAGGTAGCAAAAAATTGTTTTGTCACAGGACTGAAAGGAAGGTCAATTAAAACCTTCATGAATAGCATGCCTCACTTAATGTTATACAATAAGTAGTTTTCAGAGAAGTTTTGTGTTAATGGGAATTCTGCAAATTGAAAAATCTTTTTAATGGATTAGACATGTTTGCAATCACTTGCAAGGACTCCCTTTTTTAATATAAAGAGTCTCCCACATATTGCAAATATTACCCAATTTGTCTGCTTCATAAATTTGGAGTTTGGGATCTGGGCTTTCTTAAAGCCACCTCTTATGTCTGTTGTACTTGTATATCTAGTTCCTGATGATTCTGGGAGCAGAACTTTCAGTGTAATTGGCTAAAATCTTCTTGGTGCTTTGCCCAAAATGCTAAAACTCTCAGATTGTTGCATTTTTCCTCTTTGGGACTTTCTTTTATCTCAGCAACCCCAAAATGAACACTGATCAGAAACTTTTTTATGAATTTAATTAAACAAAACATTTTTAAAGGACCAAGTGCAGAGCATTCTTTGAGGCACTATGGTAAATTCAAAGCTCAAAAGGACCCAATCTCTGGATTTACAGTTTTAGTAGGGGACAGAATGGAGTTTGACACATAAAAAGTAGAAGGCATCGCAGGTCTGGAATCAGAGGATTAGGAGTTAACACCTCACTCTCCTATTTACTACTTGTGGGATCTTGGGATTTAATGTCCCTTGTTTTTACTCATCCTTAGTATGACGAGTTTGGATTAGATGGCGTTTGAATTGCCTTCCAAGCTCCAGATCCATGATCTTGTACTACAAAATGGGCTAAATACCTAGCTAGCTAGGTAGAAAAGAAACAAATGGAATGCATTATGAAACCCGAGGAAAGAAAGATCTTTTCCAATAAGGAATTATGGAAGGCTTTGTATAGGATACATCATTTGTGCTGGATCCTGAAAGAGAAGTAGCCATTTAATAAACGAAGATATGGGGAAGAGGAATTCAAGGCCATGGGAATGGTGTAGACAGAGATCCGGCATGGAGGAAGGAAACTGGGATACATATAGAGAACAAGCCAGTTTGGTTGGTTCATGTCATGATGAATAGAAATGTAGATTATTGCCAGATTATGGAAATGCCAATCTGAGGAGTTTGGGCTGGGCAAGGAGGACCTGAAATGAGCAGCGGCTGGAAAGAGGTGGAGGTGGGGGAGTGAACAAATTCTTTTAAACTAGATGCATAATAGTCTTGGATAATGAGAAAAAGTCAAGAGCCTGAAATAAGAATAATAAAAGTGGGAACTCAAGTTAAAAGGAGAAAAATGAAAAAAAGCAATTTGAAAGAAGATATATGAAAAGAAAAGCTTTTGAGTGTGGATGTGTTTTCCTTCTTTGCCTTTCCCCTTTCACACATATAAAATCTTTGAATTAGAAGGGACTTCAAAGACTGTTTAGAACAAACGGTGCTTGAATATAATGGTGCTGCTTCTTCAGACCTGATAAGCCACCATCCAGCCTTTTCCTAGAGGCTGCCAGTGAGCTGATACCAGCTATGTCCCAATGGAGCTCATTCCCTTTTGGGACAGCTCTAATTGTTGCCACAAAGTTTCTTTAGACCTTCTACCAATTGTCCTTAATCCATTCTTTGAGGCCAAAAAGAACAAGTCTAGTTTTTTCCATTTTACAGCCCATCAGATACTTAAAGACAATAATCTTGCCTTCTATAGGCTAAATATTTTTATTTCCTTTGACTGATTCTCATACATGAACTCAGTTCCTCTTTCATCAATTTTCTTGTCCTTCTCTTTGATATCTTCACTAAAATCTGACCCTCAGAACTTGTTTGGTCATTTCAGTTGTGTCTGACTCTGTATGATCCTATTTAGGGTTTTCTTGGCAAAGATATTGGAGTGGTTTGCCATTTCCTTCTCCAGCTTGTTTTACAAATGATGAAACTGAGACAGACAAGGTTAGTTAAGTGACTTGCCTGGGGTCACAAAACTAGTAAATGTCTGAAGCCACATATGAACTCAGGAAGAGGAGTCTTCTTGACTACAGACTGGGTGCTCTATCCACTGTTCCACCTACCTGTCACACAAACCAGAATACAGAGTGACTGTCATGCCCTTCTCTAGTCCCAGATTCCACGCCTCTCAGTGCAGTCAGATTTTTACTTAGCTTTCTCGTCTGGAATATCAAACTGTTGATATTCACATTCACACTCCCCAAGTATTTGTGAATATCTTTTCATAGATTTTATTTTAAGAAAGAGGAAGTTAATTTAGAACCAGTTTGCCATAAAGAGCAGAGTATCTTTAAAAGGATGGCAAGAGCAAACACCACCAATTTTTGCAAATGACAGGCCTAACACAGGGACCTACACCCCATCACCCCCTTTGGCTCAATTTCCTAACCCCAGATAGACAACTCTGAAGGGAGGAAAAGAGATAAACATTTATATAGCCCCTGTAATATGCTAGGGACTGTACTAAGTGCTCTTAAAAACATATTTTATTTTCCCCCAATTATATTTTCAGAATAGCTAAATCTTTCATGAGTAGTCATTATTACAATACTACTTTTACTGTATACAATGTTCTCCTGGTTCTGCTCACTTCACCTTGCATCAATTCACATAAATCTCCCTAGGTTTTTCTGAAACTATCCAGTTCATCACTTCTTATAGCACAATAATATTTCCTCATAATCATATGCCATAACTTGTCCAGCCATTCCTATTGGTATGCGTCCCCTCAATTTTGAATTCTTTACCATTACAGAAAGAGCTGCTATAAATATATTTTTGTGCATATAGGTTCTTTTCCCTTTTATTTCTTTCTGATATAAACCTAGTAATGATATTGTTGGGTCAAAATGTATACACAATTCTGTAGATCTTTGGTCATAGTCCCACATTGTTCTCCAGCATTGTTGGACCAGTTCACAACCAACAGGGAAAGACTTTTTTTAAGGTATAATAGATAACTTGTCAGATATTATAAGGGTCTTCCTGATGTCAGAGAAAATCACATGGAAAAGATATCATTTGAACTGGGCTTTAAAGGAGGAGTCAGCATTATAATAAAACACTGGATGAGTATCTAAAGAAACCTGAATTTTAATTCTGCCTTAGACACTTATTAGCTATGTAACTCTGGGCAAGTCATTTGACCTCTGTGATCTTCTGTGTTTTAGCATCTTTAGAGTGGCTGAAACAATACTTGCAGTTTTTTTCTCATGGGATTGTTGTAGGGATCAAATGAGATAATGTACATTAAATTCAGTGTAGATGTCAGTTTTGTTTAGTGGGAGGGAAGACATTCTAGGCATAGTTACTGTTGAGCAGTGTCAGCAAAAGCATGGAGAAGGGAAGATGGAATTTTTGTGGGGCCAAGTTCTCGTGCAACTTTTAACTTGGTGCTTAAAATGTCTAAATACATTTAGACTATCTAGACCTGGGATCACTGGAGCACTCAGTAGGGATCATAGGCTAGGTTATTAAAATTGGTATGGGATTAGAAGTTCCTTGTGGACAATATAATAAGAACAATGCCCCCAAGTCCCACTTTTTGTCTTTTCCTCTCGTGACTTCATTTTTAGTGAGCTAGCCATGGACTGAAATGAAAACTAAAAAGAATAAGTCATTCGTTTCCCATCATCAACTTCTAAAACAACAAATTCACATTCGTTTTAGTATTTTAAAGCTGGCAAAATATCCCCAAACAACCTTGTGAAGTAGTAGCACCTGCCTTCCTTACGGTTCTCATCTTATAAAAGAGGAAATTGTGGACCCCAAAGTTTCTATGACTTGCTCATTGTCACATGACTACCTATTGGAGGTAGGATTTATTTATTTCGGTTGATTGAAGCTATTTATTGGTAAGAATGCTTACCATGAAAAATCAAACTTCAGTTTATAGTTACCTCTGGTTCCCAAAATTCTCAAATGGACTTAGGTGCAAATGCTAAACATCAAGTTCCCCCCCCCCTCAATTTTAATTAAATTGTATTTATTTTATTTAATTTTATTTATTTATTTATTTATTCATTTATTTTTATTTTATTTAGTCACTGGGTAAAAGACAACTGCTAAGTGGTTAGCCTCAGAATAAGGAAATCTCCAGCAGGGAAATCACAGGTTCAGTTGTTATTTCTGGGTTCTGAAAGGTTCTTCTTTCCCTCTCTTCCTTTCCTCTTTTCTTTCCTTCCTTCCTCCTCCCTTCCTGCCTTCCTTTCTTCCTTTTTTCCTTCTCAATTTTATTGGTATACTGCCTGCATGTGGGTCACAATATTCCTGAATGACTAAAACCAAATTAAAATGTAATTGGTAAATAGCTTACAAATACAATAAAACAGAGATAAGGTTAATATGTTATTTCTTAAGTCATTGTCCAGCCACAGGGATCCTTATGGCTTCATGACCTCCTCTTTTCTGTTTGAGTTTGACACCTAGGATATAGGGAATTTCTGTGAAGAATTTTCCTTTTCCATTATAGCTCACCATATGCCATATGAGTTAGTCTTAGTTGCCTGAGACACTTAGGAAGCACCTGACTTTTCCAAGGTCACACAGCCAGTGTGTCAGGCAGGAGTGCGCTGTCAGCTGGTGCTGGCTCAAGAGAGCCAATAATAGTTGAATTCTCAGTATGAGCATTTACACCTTGGCAAACAGCAAACTGCAAATCAAGGCTTGTTTTTTTGTTTTGTTTTGTTGATTGTGTAGAGACAATAAACCATGAAGAACACATTAATGATGCAGATCACACTTAAGTGTCTTTTTCTAGAGAGCTGCTTTATTCAATATATATCAGCAACCCCCTGATTGATGGATGGGAATCAAACCCAAGTTTTCCTGATTCTGAGATTGGTCCTCTGTCCCCTACACCATTCTGCCAATTGCACTTGCATACCCAAGCACCTCACAAAACAAATAGCAATGTAAAAAATGAAGGTTCTCATTTATATGGTAATTTATGCTTTCCAAAGTGTGTTGCTCACGATGGCTTTGGGAAATAAGGAGAACAAATTATATTATATGCCTATTCTACAGATGGAGAAACAGCCTAAATGATTTGCCAGGAATCACACAATCCAGCCTAAAATTTTCCTACCCTCCCCCATCTCCCCCATTTCAGGTTAGAAAGGTTGACTTAATCCATTAATCATCCTTGGAACATTTCAACATTTCTCTTGTGAAGTTTCATACCATCAGGACATCTGGCACCTTTGACACTCCCGGCCCCTGCCGGCAGATCTTGCTATAGTATTATATACTCGTTGGCAAACAGACCTGCCATCAAAATTAGAGCTTTCTTCCTCTGTTCTTCTATTGTATCTCAGACCAAGGTCTTGACTGTTGGTGATTATCTCCTACAAGCTTAGTGTAGCCTGGCTAACCTTCAGATCATTCTTTAAAAGCCAAAGATCTATCTATCTATCGATCCAGCCATCTATCTATCTATCTATCTATCTATCTATCTATCTATCTATCTATCTATCTATCTATCTATCTATCTATCTATCCATCCATCCATCTATCTATCTACCTATCTATCTACCTATCTATCGATCAATCGATGGATGGATAGATATAAACTAATAGCCAACTTTCACTCAGGGAGTCCTTGAAGGTGGGAGAAATGGGGTGATTTTCCATCTGTAACTTTTGCTGTAATCAACCTTTTTGAAAGGCAGAGGACTACTTCATGGGAGCCTTTTTCCTCACTTAGGTGATGTCAATTCTGTCCCTTCTTTTACATCAGTCCTTCTTCTAATCAGTACTTTACTGGATACATCTGATTGTTGAGTCTCAGGGCTGTGCTGCAGTCAAATCCAGCTGGCTATCCAGAGCCAACTATAAAATTTTCCATACTAGCATTTGCACCTCAGAACATTGTAGATGATACAAATCAAGGTTTGATTTATTGCCTCGTTTATTATTTAGACTTTAAAAAATGATGGAGAGAATGTCAATAAAGCAGATTATGAGGCAATTAGGTGATTTAGTGGATAGAACACTGGACTTGGAATCAGACTTCACATCCAGTCTCCATCAATTTATGTGACTCTGGAGAAAGTCACTTCTCTTCTGTTTGCCTTAGTTTTCTTATCTGTAAAAGGGGGACAATAACAGTGCCTACCTCTCAGGACTTTTGTGAGGATTGAATGAGATTGTACTTGTAAAGTACTTAACTGGCACATATTGATTGCTATATAAAGGCTAGAACTTATTATTTACCAGCAGGCTTAAATCCCCCAACTCCTTAGGTCCTAGTAGTCCTGATTACCACAAAAGCTCCGAACTATCTTGGACCTAAAGTATGATCAGGCTCATCTCTGTTATGTTATTAGGTGAAGAGGGGTATGGCTAGGATAGAGAACCTAGGAACCTGTGGGAAATCTACAAGATCCAGCAAATACAGGAGAAGTTTTCTATTGTTGTTATCACACATGAGCCAGAATTTCGGAGATAGATCAGCAACTCCTCTGTAATTTACTACTTTAAAACATTATCTGAGGCACTGATAGGTCAAGTAGCTTGCCCATGGTCACATGACTAGTACTTGAACCCAGGTATTCCTGATTCCAAGGTTAGCCCTTTGTCTATTTGACCATGCTGCCTCTCAATGAGAAATTGTTGTAGTACAAAACACAAAATACAACCTTTAAAAAAAGCAAACCTGTCTAAATTGATAACCTGGATCAGATCCCTAGAAAACTGGCCCGTGATTGGAATAAACATTAGATCAATGGGCAAATTTCCAGTAGTGATTTAAAGTCTACAAAGTACATGGAAACCAAAATCCAACTGTTTGTCCCCTGACCCTCCCCTAACATGGTACAGAGAAGATCACAGATCAGAGGAAGGAGCTTGCTCAAGGGCACATGGCAAATCCAAGGCAGAACTCTGCTTATAATGATTTCTTTTAAACTTTCATGTATCACACGGCCACTGTCCTTTTTCATAGACCAAAATTCCTAGGCTCTTGACAACTTGTCTTCACAGTGACCTAGCTTGTGTGTGTTCACCTGGCTTCTTTGTGGTTTTAAACCCTGGGTTCTCAGTTCTGGTTTTTCTTGTTTGCTTTGTTCAACTTGGTTTGTTTCTGCTGGTATCCTGCCCTCGTCAACTCAATGTTTGGTTTCTAAGTCTCCTTGTTTCTTTGGATTTGATGCTTCCAAATTGTCCCTTATTTCTGTTGATGTTTTCTGCATGTACAAATTTAACCTCTTGCCTCCTGCTATGCTTAGCTTGAGATCAGTTGTATGGGACTTTTCAAATATTATAAAGGATTACAAATCTCCCACTCTGTCTCAGGCAGACATGTTGGGATCAAGAAAACAGTCAACTGCTCTCACATATCTTCCATTTTGGAGCTCTTTCATTAAGTAGCTCCAGAGTAATTTGAATAACCCAGTTCAGCTGCCTCTAAGGGAAAAAGGGATAGCGAGGAGAATCAGAGAGTGAGGGTTTAACATGAACTTTGAAAGATGAGTGGGGAGAGTGCCAGTGTCAAAAAAAGTTAGTGATTAGCTCTGAGAGCTAAGGTAAAGAGGAGGAAAATGTGATGAGTAATATAGTAATGACTTACTCTAACCAGGTTTGGGGTTGGAGCCAGACATTCATCTGAACAATGCAAGAAAGTGGAGTTCTCGTGTCCTAATAATCTTGAAGGCTACAGGAATCATGCACAGAAGAAGGAAAAAAACCCACTAAGATTAATGAAGGGCTGGGTGTGGAGCCTAACAAAGCACCCTTTCCTTTGAAAAGCAGAGAAGAGAGAAGACAAGATGGGAACCTCCCACTGGAGGAGATCTGAACTGTGGATGTCAACTGTGATGACTCAAGCTGAATTATAGTTCATTCTCTAGGTTCGGTAGCCATTCAATGAATATTTGTTGAGTAAGTAAAGGAGTGATCTCATGTGATCCTCACAGCCACTCAGTATGGGGAGCAGGACAGTTAATGTCCTCATTTTCCAGATGAAGAAACTAAGGTTCTCAGGGGTGAACTGACTTACCCAAGTGTACATGGCTAGTAAATAGTGTAACCAGGATCTAGATCTTTTGAATCTTTGGATGTTACTTTTTAAAAATATTATACCGCATTTCCTTTCTAATGCCAAATATGAGAATGTAAGCTCTCTGAGGTAAGGGAGTATCTCACTTTTATATTTATGTCCCCAGTGCCCAACATAGTACTGACAAATCGCCAGTATTTAATAAAGTTTTGTTAATTTATTGATAGTTGTGCCCCAAAAGTATTCAAAACAAATATCACAAGGCTTTATTAGATTTCCAAAACCTTTGGCTGCCTCCTCTTGAAGTTTGTCTGACAGTATTTATTAAAATAGGTCAGTTTTTATTTAGCTCAGTTAAGAAGCTTAGACTTATTGTTGAATATAGATGATGCAAGGAAATTGAAGACATTGGGCAACATAACTTTAGCACCTACAAAATAGATTTTACTTTTAGTAATTGGGCAACATGAACACACATAACTGTATATAGGTGAACTTTGGTTGTATGGTGAGAGACAAAGTTGCACCTAGCATGAAATAAGCAAGCCCTTATGGAGGGGGAGTAGGTTGACATCCAAGAGCATGTACTTCTCTTTCCCCCAGTGGCTGCTATCCTTATGCTTTTGTGGTCCTTTATATGCCCATGCTATTGTGTTGTGTAGCCACATTCAGGCCATCAACCTGAGAGTCTGACTACCACTGAGCCTGTCTTCTGAGGCCTGCCTTCTCACTGTACTTCTTTGGGGATAAAGATTGGACTTTCTGGTGAATAGATTGCCTTCTTTCTAAGCATGCTGTGTTACTGTACCCAAGGCATTCAGCCTGCTCACACCTATGATTGAGAAGTCTTTCTTCCACTGTCCCCCTTTCCTCTCCAGCCCTGTTATTTAGAGTTAGAGGACCTGACTTCAATTTTTAACTCTGCCATGGATTAACTATGTGACTTTGAGTAAGTAACAATTTCCCTGGGTCTCAGTTTATAATAATAATTATATCTAATTCTTCTCATTTAGTTCAATGGAGTTCAGAAAGAAACAGTCTTAGAACCAGCCAATGTCTTATTATTATTCTATTAGGGTTGATGTATGGACCATAGATATGTGAGTAAAATAGCTATTTGTAATTAAATAAAAATATTGGGATGCAAACTCAGCTTTTGTAGGCTCACTAAAAGTGGGTAACTCCAATGACAGAGAGGACAAAGAGAATGTTAAAATAGAGGGTGACCCAAAAGGCTTAGGGAAGATTTAAGTTTATTAAAGCTTAAAACCCTATACCTCTACCTGCTGTACCTTCTGCTACTTTTCTAGATTTTGAAGGCTTTTCATTCCATGTGCCTTGGAGATTGATTGCTTGAAACATTCTCTCAAGAAGTTTTTCTTGGGGTAGAACCAAGATGGTGGAGTAGAAGCAGAGACCTGCTACAGCTCTCCCCCCAAACCCTTCAAAAGACCTGTAAAAATGACTCTAAATATTCTAGAGCAGCAGAAGCCACAAAATGACAGACTGCAGCAAATTTCTAGCCCAAAACAATCTGGAAGGTCGTTGGTTAGGGTCTATTGCACCAGGCTGAGAGCAGAGCTCCAGTTTAGCTTGGGTCATATAGGCACAGACTGAGTGGGAGCAGGCCTTCAGGGACTGAATTTCTGGCAGCTGCTGTGGATTTCAGACTTCTCAACCCACAAATGCTAAAGATAGCTTCAAAGATCAGTGGGAGGGAATCTCTCACCTGGTTGAAAAGGAAGCATGGTCTGGCCCCAGGCCTAGGGTGCAGGTTGCAGCCACTGCTGAAGCAGAGGCTGCTTATGGAGCCCTCCACTTAAAGCTCAAAAGTCAAGTAATTGGCTGGGAAAATGAGAAAACAGTGGAAAAAGAAACAGACTATAAATTCTTACTTTCTTGGTGAAGAGCTATTTTCTCACATCATTGGTGACAAGGAAGATCATAACATACAGCCAGAAGAAGATAATAAAGCCAAAGCCCCTGCATCCAAAGCCTATAAGAAAAATATGAATTAGTCTCAGGCCATGGAAGAACTCAAAAAGAATTTTGAAAATCAAGTAAGAGAAGTAGAGGAAAAATTAGGAAGAGAAATGAGAGTGATATAAGAATATCATGAAAAATGAGTCAATGGCTTGCTAAAGGAAAACCCCCAAAATGCTGAAAAAATAACACCTGTAAAATTAAACTAACTCAAATGGCAAAAGAGGTCCAAAAAACCAGTGAGGAGAAGAATGTCTTATAAAACAGAATGAGCTAAATGGAAAAAGGTGTCCAAAATCTCACTGAAGAAAATAATTCTTTAAAAATTAGAATGGAGCAAATGGAAGCTGATGAGTTTAGGAGAAATTGAGAAATTATAAAACAAAACCAAAAGAATGAACAAATAGAAGACAATGTGAAGCATCTCACTGGAAAAACAACTGACCTGGAAAATGGATCCAGGAGAGATAATTTAAAAATTATTGGACTGCCTGAAAGTCATGATCAAAAAAAAGAGCCTTAACATCATCTTTCAAGAAATGTTAAGGAAAATGCCCTGATATTGTAGAACCAGAGGGTAAAATAGAAATGGAAAGAATCCACTGATTACCTCCTGAAATAGATCCCCAAAGGAAAACTCCTAGCAATATTGTAGTCAAATTCCAGAGTTCCCAGTTTAAGGAGAAAATATTACAAGCAGCCAGAAAGAAACAATTCAAGTATTGTGGAAATGCAGTCAGAACAACACAGGACTTAGCAGCTTCTACACTAAGGGATCAGAAGGCTTAAAATATAATATTCTAGAGGTCAAAGGAGATAGGATTAAAACCAAGAATCCCCTACCTACCCAAAAAACTGAGTATGTATTTAAGGGGAAAAAATGGAACTTCAATGAAATAGAGCATTTCCAAGCATTCTTGTTGAAAAGACCAGAGCTGAATAGAAAATTTGGCTTTCAAATACAAGAATCAAGAGAAGCAGAAAAGAGAAACCATAAAGGACTCATTAAAATTGAACTGTTATATTCCTACATGAAAAGATGATATTTGTAACTCATGAGACCTTTCTCAGGATAATTTTGTGTATGTGTATGTATATATACATATATGCAGAGAGGGGGAGCACAGGGCGAGCTGAGTATGAAGGGATGATATCTAAAAAAGAAAATTAATGATTGAGAGGAATGTACTAGAAGAAAGAGAAAGGGAGAAATAGAATGTAAAAAATCATCTAGCATGAAAGAGGCAAGAAAAAACTTTTACAAGAGGGGAAGAAGGGAAAGATAAGAGAGAATAGGTGAAACTTCCTTTCATTGGGTTGGGCTTTAGGAGGGAATAACATACACCCTCAACTGGGTATGAAAGTTTATCTTACCCTACAGGAAAGAAGGGGGGAGGAGGATAAGAGAGGGAGGGATAATAGATGGGATGGCAGGTTAGGGGAAGGGACAGTCAAAAGCAAACATTTTGGTAGAGGGACAGGTCAAAGGAGAGAATGGAGGGTGGGACAGTATAGAGGGAAATATAGTTAGTCTTTCACAACATCACTATTACGGATGTGTTTTGCATGACCACACATGTATAACCTTTATCAAATTGCTTGCCTTCTCAATGAAGTTGGGTGGGGAGGGGAGAAGGGAGAAAATGTAGAATTCAAAGTTTTAAAAATCAATATTAGAGGTGATTTTTACATACGACTAGGAAATACGATGTATAAGCAATGGGGTATGGAAATCTATCTTATCCTACAGGAAAATAGAAGGGAAGGGAATTGGGGGGGTGGTAGAAAGGAGGGCATATTGGAGGAAAGGGCAAACAGAATACGTGGTCTCCTGGGGTGGAGGTAGGGGGAGGTGGGGAGAAAATTTGAAATTTGAAATTTTGTGGAAGTGAATGTTGAAAACTGAAAATGGATAAGTTTATATGAAGAAAATAAGTTTTCTTAAATTTTTATGGATCAGAATTATCTAACAGTTAGTGTTTGGCACATAATAAGTGCTTAACAAATATCTGTTGATTATTGATTATGTCTAGGCAATTATGGACAATAGTTTTTTCTGTGTTTGTTTTCCAGTTTACTTTATTTGTTGAATTCTCAAGGATATTTTAAAATTTGTGTTTGTTGTATGGAGTTTTGTTATCTGTTTAAGGAAGAATGAATGCCTTGGATGTATACTTTTAGTCACCTAGTGGTGTCTAGGCATTTGGTAGATAAGTTTTGAAACCTGTAGTAATATGTTGACCAACTTCTATCATTTTTTTGAATGATATGAATTGATAAATGAGTCCAGGTTTCTTAGAGATAATTCTTACATAATTTTTGGTAATAAAGTCCTAATCTGGAGTGTTCATCATAAACCCTTCTGTTCTTATAAACAGATCTGTATGATTGCTATGTGTTCAATACTTCTTTCTCAACATATTTTTGTGTGAATGTCACTCATGGGGAAGGAGACACATTTTGATTCTGTTCTCAGATGTTAATTGTTTAGTGGATTCAATCTGGTGGTAAACAACCTTTGACTACTTTCAAGAAATCCAATGGCATAATTTTACTCTAAGCTTTCATTACCAATTGGTGTAGTCATGTCTGTTTCAAAAGATTTTCTGAAATTTTATAACCTATTTATCACCTGTTCTGAGCATATTTATCAATCTTTTTCCTTTTTGCAATAAAGCATTAAATTTTACCATGAATGTGTTAGGTTTATGAACTCTTTGCTTTGTTAGAATATTATTTTTTGCTAAGGAGCTTTCCAAATCTGTTGTCTGCTGGTGTCACATAACTTGTTATCTTCTTTAAAAGTATTCTCATTGAACTTAGATGCCAAGAAGTCCCTTGACATTCATATACATAGCTTCTTCCTTGTTAATTTACATTTCTTATTTTTGCCTGAGAAACGTAAGTTTTTATGAGTATTGCCTTCTTGCATTGGTTTTATTTGATCTCCAGATTTCAGCTTGAAGCTTTTTATTTTCTGATTTTTCTTTGGAGGACATTAAGAATTTTACACTTACTGAATTCAAATGACATTTTATTATCCTTGGAGGAAGATTCCTCAGTGGAGAGAAACTGTGTAATGTTTATTTTGTAGGTCTACATCACTTGATTTTATTCTTGTGCATCAGATGATTAATACTATCAAGTCATTAATACCATTAATACCATGTAACTCCCCCTTTAACTTGAAAGTCATATTCAGTTTTTTTCAGGATATTATAACCATAGGACATTTAAACTGTTTGAAACAATGAAGGTATCTTCCAGGCAGCTTAATCCTTGGAAGATGTGATATTTTGTCTCAATTGCTTTTGATATTATTATGCTTGTCAAATTATTTTCAAACAAGTTTTTTAAACTAAACTTTGTTTTTTTAATTAATAAAAATCTATTTTCCATTTCTCCTATCTTCCCTCTTCCTGCCTACCTCCCAAAATCTTTGTAACAAATATGCAGTTAAACAAAACAAATTCCCCCATTGACCATGTCCAAAAATAGGTATGTCTCATTCTGTCTCACTTCATTACCTCTCTATCGGGAGATGGTAACATGTTATATCATGTATCCTCTGCAATCATGGTTAGTCCATTAGTAGAGGTTTTGTATTTTGCAAAGTACTTTTGTATCTATAGTGTTGTTATTGCATAGTTGTTTTCCTGGTTATGTTTACTTTATTCTGCATCGGTTCATACAAGTTGTCCCAGGTTTCTTTGAAGCCATGTCTTTTATTTCTTGTAGGACCATTCCTCAGTAGATGGGCATTCCTTTAGTTTCCCTTCACCACGGCAAGAAGTCTACATGGGTAATTTTTCCTCTTTCTTTGATTTCTGTGGTATAGGAGTAGTAGTAGTAGTATTACTAGATTGAAGGATATAAACAGTGTAATACCTTTATAACATATTTCCAAATTTCCAGGATGCTTTCCATTTCCAAATGCTTTCTAGAATGCCTGGACCAGTTTATAGCTCAACCAACAATAATGTCCCTGCTTTCCTACAGTTCTTTTAATATTTGTCATTTTCCTTTTTTGTCATTTTTGTTAGTTTGATGAATGTGAGTGACTCTAATTCACATTTCTCTAGTTATTAGTAATTTGGAGAATTTTTTCCTATGGCTATTTATTCATAGATTTCTTCCTTTAATATTGCCTACTCATATCTTTTGACTTTTAAGCAATGGAGGATTGACTTGAATGCTTACAAATTTCAATCAATTTGCTCTCTCTCTCTCTCTGTCTTTCTCTCTCCCTCCCTCCTTCCCTCTCTCCATGTTATATATGGAGACAGAGATATATTTATCAGAGAAATTTACTATAAAGATTTTTTTTCCTCCAAGTTATCGCTTCCTTTCCAATTTTAGCTGTATTGGCTTTGCTTCTACAAAACCTTTAATTTTATGTAATAAAAACGGTCCATTTTGTGGCATTTTATAAATAGAATATGGTTTTATAAACATATAGAAAATGTTTTAGTATTCTTACTATGCTTGTGTCTATTTTCTATATTTACATTACTCTCAGTAGCTGAAATGGAACATGATATAGTGAATATTTAGCATCAGATGGGATCTGGATTTGAATCATGTCTCTATTATATTTCAACTGGGAGATCATAGGCAAATCACTGAATGTCTCAGTGCTCTAGGCAGTTCTTATTTGCAAAAATATCATTTGCAATGCAGGTGCCAATATCCATTGATAAAAGCAATTTCCTATACCAATGAAATCACAAGTCCAAAAAAAAAAAAAAGCCTGTGGGTGTGGAACTGAGTCATAGTGGTGTAATAATCAATAAAGGGCAGTGTCCATATAAAAGCACTTTCAGGCTGACTGGATAATTACCAAGTTGATAATGAACTGCTTTTTATATTCCCCGGGACCTTTTTGGCAAATCTCTTTTATATTTTAGTCAATATGTTGACTTTTTTTGTAGAAAAAATATACATGCAAGTGTCTGTATGTATGCTGATATAATATGTGAATGTTTTATGTAAAGTAAATAAATGATTGACCTATATTTGGAGAGGTCAAAGGTTTTACCTTTAAGAAATAGATATATGGTGCTTATTGAAAAGAAATATCTATCTGAGGGGAAGCTGGTGAAGTGCTTTCCTAGTAGTAAATGTGCCACCGTAAAACATTTGTAGCGAAGGACGAACACACATGTACAGATAGTTGTAGATCTTATCTGGTTCTGCCACTTTCCATTTTTTTTGGAGATGTTAATTTGCTACTGCTCTTGAAATAACTCTTATGCACATTATATATCAATATACAAGTTTTCTGTTTCATATATGACCCAAATGTACTTTCATTGTGTTGGAATTCTTGCAAGCATGTTAGATGACTAAAAAAATCTTTCCCATCCTCCTCCCTTAGAATACTTTCTCTCCTCTGATGTTTTAGCTTCTCAAATTTCTATAATATATTTTTTAAAATAAAATTTTATTGCCATCTTTTGCTTTTACATTATCTACATTTCTCTCTATATCACTCTCCATTTCCCCTAGTAGAGATATCTAATATAAAAAAAAGTGTGTGTGTGTCCGTGTGTCTGTGTGTGTGTGTGTGAGAGAGAGAGAGAGAGAGAGAGAGAGAGAGAGAGAGAGAGAGAGAGAGAGAGAGAGAAACACCGTAAAACAACAATATATTGAAAAAAAAATCTGATCATATAGGTAACGTTCTACACTGCAAGAAAGAAGTGTAGGGAGATCTTTTCTCATATCTTTAGTCAGATTCTTTATAATTCCACAACATTCATTTTGTAGTTTTTTCTATTCATATTGTTGTGGTCATTGCATATATTGTTTTCTTGGATGAATTGTTTTTCATCCTTCATGCACAGAGAGGACCAATACCATCGCAAGGGTAATGTATTGATTTGCATATGAATTAGATTTAAGTGAGTCAGAGCTGCACAGAGTTACTGGCCTCACTTGCTCCTCTAGAGTCATTGGAATTCACTGGCAAGACAAAAGCCAAGATGATTAGCAGTGACCTTGACCTTCCTAAATTAAGGTCTTTCCCAGGTCTCAGTTTGTCAGAGGCCACAGTGGGCTTCTCTAGCAGGCTGGTGAAGTCCAAGTATTCCTGATCAGAACAATGTTGTTAGCATGTTTATTTTGTCCTTTGAGCTGCTTTGACTCCACATATCGTCTTGACCTCATGATTTCTACTTTCCACTGCTGATTAAAGAAATCTAGATTTTCTGATAATCTGCTGTTTTTAAAATTCTTTTCTGCATGTCTTTTTTTTTTTTTACCATTAATTAGATGGTATGACATTTGAGTTTTCTATTGCATACCTAAATATATAATACCTTTGTCCAATATCTTTCTGCGGATTTATAATATAGTTTTCTCACTCTTGCTGCCATGGTGGTATTTGGTGGTTCTACATTTCTTCCTGTGGTTTTTACTTTGGCAATGGTTGCTGCATATACTGTTGTGTGGAGGTGAAATGATTTTATGCTTTCTGTCAGAAACCATAGCAGAGTACATTTATTCATGATGGTTATTGTAAATGCCAAGTTTATGATTTACTGTTTGTGAAATAGTTGAATTCATATCACCAAACTCAGAATCCTCTTCGTACCAATTCGGAAATTTACCTTGATTTTGTCATCCATTTCATTATTGGGTAGAGTCTTTGGAGTTTATGGTAAGTAGAAATTTCAAAGGACTCAGGTTCCTTAATTTTTTCTTCTGTTTTTTTTTTTTTTTTTTTTTTTTTTTTTTGTAGCATCTCAATTTCAGCTCTTATTTCATCTAAAATTGGATTTAGGGATAATAATATTCATGAATTTAGGGATAATAATATTCATAAAACTTGTTCTACATTGGCCCACAATATGTTGTGTGACTGGGTGCCAAGGGTGCTAAAAATATATTTAAAGACTTAAGAACTCTGATGAATGCAATAGTAAACCACAAATGCAGAAGACTGATGATGAAACATAATATTCACCTCCTGCCAAAGAGGTGATGGATTTCAAATTCAGAATAAAACATGGCCAATGTAGGAATTTGTTTTGCTGGACTATGTATTGACAAAAGCAACATGAAGCTCTTATCTATAATTACTAGCATCTGTTTCCAATTTTGTTATGATATAGTAATGGTACATGATGGAAACATTCATATCTACACCCGACTTCATGCATGCTTGTGGTTTCTCTGCTTTGGTGATCAGATCCATTTGATCATTGGAAGCACTTTGAAAAGTCTTTTCTGATTTGTTCCAGTATATCCTGCTCCCTTGTGGTTCTAGAACCTGAAGCATTCTACTCATATCACTATCCTCTGTGTTAAGCTACACATTGCAGTGATTCGGAGTACTGCGTATTGTAACTCTGTGCTGCCCCATTGATTTCTTTGACTCTTGGGAGTGGTGATGTTGTGCTGACCACTATGCTGACCCATTCAGTGGCTTCCCCATTGTTTCAGGGTTTGGCCCAGGCCTTCATACATACTGTACCAGTCTCATGGCACCCAGTTCCTTGCTGTATGTTAAACTGATTGCACTTATCCTATTTTGTTTTTGTTCTTTTCACTCCTTGAATTTTAAACAAATATTATTATTTACAAGCATTTTTCAGAGATCTTGCAGGTTTGGTTCTAGACTACTGCATTAAAACAAGTCACACTTTTTTTGGTTTCTCAGTGCATATAAGAGTTATATTTATATTATAGTCTATTAAGTGTGGAATAGTATTTTGTCTACGAAAACTCTGTGCATACCTTAATAAGAAATACTTTATTGTTAAAAATGTGAACCATCATCTGAGTCTTCAGTGAGTCATAAAATTTTTAGCTGGTGGAGTGTCTTGCCTAGATATTGAAGGCTGCTGGCTGATCAGGGTACTAGTTGGTGAAGGTTGGGGTGGCTGTGGCAATTTCTTAAAATACGACAACAGTGAAGTTTGCCACATCAATTGACTATTTCATGTAAGATCTCTCTGTAGCATGAGATGCTATTTGATAGTATTTTACCCATAGTAAAGCTTCTTTCAAAACTGGAGTCAATTCTCTCAAACCTTGCCACTGCTTAATTAACTAAGTTTATGTAATTTTCTTCAACATTGTCATGTCTCAGGGAATAGGGAGGCCTGAGCAGGTGAAGCAGTCAGAACACACACAGAATTCGTTGATTAAGTTCACATCGAAGCAATTACAATAGTAACATCAAAGATCACTGATCACAAATCAGTATAACAGATAGAATGATAATGAAAAAGTTGAGAATACTGAGAGAATTACTAGAATGTGACAGAGAGATACAATGTGAGCATGGGCTTTTGGAAAAATGCTGCTAACTGTCTTGTTGGATGCCCGGGTTACCACAAACTTCCAATTTATGTAAAAAAAAAGCCGTACCCATGAAGTACAATAAAACAAAATGCAATAAAACAAGATATACATATATTATTAACATTTAAAAAAAATTTTGGATTCTAAATTCTTTCCCTCTCACCAGTCTATCCTCTATGCATTAATAAGGCAAGCAATGTGATATCAATTGTTTGTGTGAAGTCATGCATAACATACTTCCATATTAGCCATATTACAAAAAAGAACTCCCCCTGCCAAGGGGAAAAAAGTGAAAAAGTATCTTTCAGAGTTCATCAGATAGCTCTTTCTATAGGTGAATTGCATTTTCATCATGAGTCCTTTGGAATTGTCTTGGATCATTATATTGAGCAAAGTAGCTAAGCCTAAGTTGAGCTAAATCTAAGTTGAGCTAAGTTGAGCATCATTACAATATTATTGTTACTATACGCAGTATTCTCCTGGTTCTACTCACTTCACTTTTCATCAGTTGATAAAAGTTTTCCCAGGTTTCTTTTGAAACTATTTTTCTCATTTCTTATGGCATAATAGTATTTCATAACAATCTAGTTTAGCCTGTCTGCCAAGACTGTTTTAGTGGGATATTGCTGCTGTGCATGCAACAACTTCTTGGAACCACAGGTGAGAGTTCAATAACAGGTGGACTGCAAAGATGAATGAGCAGCCCTGAAAAGGACTTGACAAGCCAGACAGGCCCCAGACCTGTCAGTGAATTAGGGAGAAGTCTATCCCAAGCATGTGAAGATTTTCCTGAGCAGAATGGGCAGATAAAAGAAATTCCTTCCAATGACCACAAAGGCAGGTGAAGCAGTCACTGTAGAGGTCTTGGAAGTTGGTCAGACATTGAAGAGGCCAAGGTCATCCACTACATCCCAGGCAATTGCCAGTCATCACTTTTTTTCCTTCGTCTATTGATATAATTATATTATTTTGTTGGGTTTTGTTATTAAAATGGTCAGTTATGCTTATTTTCCCAACATTGAATCATGCCTGCATGGCTCCCATAAGTCCCACCTGGTCATAGTGTATAATCTTTGTGATGTTTTGTTGCAATCTCCTTGATAGTAATTTTTTAAAAAATTTGCATTATTATTCATTTGGGAGATTGACCTATTTTCTTTCTCTGCTTTTTTTCTCTTCCTGGCTTAGTGAGAGTGTCATATTTTTTTTTACCATGAAAGGAATTTGGTAGGACTCCTTATTTACTTATTTTTTTCAAAAAGTTCTTACAGCATTGGAATGAATTGTTCCGAAAATGTTTGGTAAAATTCACTTACAAATTTATCTGGCCCTGGATATTTTTTCTTTGGGAATTCATTTATGACTTGTTCAATTTATTTTTTTTTAAAGATAGGGTTATTTAAGTATTCTGTTTCCTCTTTTGTTAATCTGAGCAATTTATATTTTTGTAAATATTAATCCATTTTAACTTAGATCATCAGTTTTACTGGCATATAATTAGGTAATATAGCTCAGGATAATTGCCTTTATTTCATATTCATTGGTGGTATGTTTACCTTTTTCATTTTTGATACTGGTAATTTGTTTTTCTTCTTCAAATTAACCAATGGCTTATCATTTGCCCCTCCTGTAAAACTAGCTTCTTAATTTAATTATTAGTTCAGTGGTGGTTGTTTTTTTACTTTCAATTTCCTCACCCCTTTCTTTACATGACTGATGAGTTCTTGTTAATATTTTTATAGTCTCTTTTTTTGGATGGAATTCAGAAAAAAACCATCCTGAAACAAGTCTTTTACTCTCCAAGAATTATTTAATATTTTACATTCTGTGGACATTTGCAGATTGACAAACTAACTGTTCTTTGCAGATGAATAAAAGTATTGCAATGGTTTCATCTTCTATAGCCCAATGAAAGCATCCTTGGGAAACTCTTGTTTCAAACCGGATAATAAGAATGAGATGTACCTTATCCTGTTTCCCATGATTTTGGTTTCTTTTGAAAGGTGTTTTTTAATTAATTAATTAATTAATTTTTACAGACTTCATTTCCCTCCTCACTGAGCAATTAAAAAAATAAAACCCTTATAGCTAATATTCATAGTTTTGCAAAACAAATTCCTACCTTAGCCATGTTTTGTTCTGCATTTTAAATCCATCACTTGTTTGTCAGGAGGTAGATAACATTTTATCATCAGTCATCTGGATTTGTGATTTATCATTGCATTGATCAGAGTTCTGATGTTTTTCAAAGATGTTTTTCTCTATTATACTTGTCATTGGGTATGTTGTTCTTCTAGATCTACTCATTTCATTCTGCCTTACTTCATAGAGATTTTCCCAGTTTCCTCTGAAATTTTCCATTTTGTCATTCTTTGTGGCACAGTAACATTCTCTTACATTCCTTTACCACATTTTTAAAAAATGCATTTCTACACCCTTAGTTTCCAGTTTGGGGCTACTATTAATAGGTTCTCTTTATTTTGAAAATCATCCCTCTTGAGGGGTAGAGCCAAGATGGTGGAGTAACGGAACACATCTTCTAGAGTGCTGCCCCCAAGTCCAGCCAAATACCTGTAAAAATGACTCTAAACAAATTCTGAAGCTACAGAACTCACAGTATGATGGATACTCCATCATAGCAAATCTCCTACCCAAGACAGCCTGGAAGATCACCAGGAAGTGTCTATCATGGTATGCTGGGAGCAAAGCACAGTCTAGTGTGTGCCACACTGGCACAGACAGGACCTGAAGAGGTCTTGGGGAGACTGAATCTCTCACACCTGTGGCAGGTGTAAGACTTCAGACTTCAGGACCCCCAAATGCCGAGGAAAAATTGGAAGGTCAGTGGAAAAAGCCTGTGGGACCAGTGTGGGAGAGTGGAATAGTCTAGCCCCAGCTCCAGGGTAGCAGAGGGAGAAAGAGGTGAAGGAACTCACAGTAGCTACAGCAGCAGCAGGGGCAGAGACAGTTTCTGAAGCTCTAGGCCCATAGAGGGTGAGGGAATCGAACTGCTGACAGTACACCCCCCACCCTCAGTGGAAGCAGAGATCTACCTTGACGAAGAGCTCAAAAGTCAAGTAAATGGCTGGGGAAATGAGTAAAAATGGAAAAAAGAATCACACTATAGAATCTTACTTTGGTAACAAGGAAGAACAAAACATGCAAACAGAAGACAACAAAGTCAAAGCTCCTCCATCCAAAGCTTCCAAGAAAAATATGAATTGATCTCAGACCATGGAAGAGCTCAAGTAGGAGTTTGAAAATAAAGTAAGAGTAGAACAAAAATTGAGAAGAGAAATGAGAGTGATGCAAGAAAATCATGAAAAACAAGTCCATTGTTTGCTAAAGGAGACCCAAAAAATGCTGAAGAAAATAACAATGTGAAAAACAGAATAACTCAAATGACAAAAGAGATCCAAAAAGCCAATGAAGAGAAGAATGCCCTAAAAAGCAGAATTGGCCAGATGGAAAAAGAGGTTCAAAAGCTTACTGAAGAAAATTATTCCTTAAAGATTAGAATGGAGCAGATGGAAGCTAATGACTTTATGAAAAATCAAGAAATTCTGAAATAAAACCAAAGCAATGAAAAAATAGCAGAGAATGTGAAATATATCATTGGAAAAGCAACTGACCTGGAAAATAGATCCAGGAGAGACAATTTAAAAATTATGGGACTACCTGAAAGCCATGATCAAAAAAAGAGGCTAGACATCATCTTTCAAGAAATTATCAAGGAAAACTGCCCTGATATTGTAGAACCAGAGGGTAAAGTAAATATTGAAAAAATCCACTGATCACTTCCTGAAAGAGACCCCAAAGGTCAAACTCCTAGGAATATTGTAGCCAAATTCCAGAGCTCCCAGGTCAAGGAGAAAATATTGCAAACAGCCAGAAAGAAACAATTTGAGAATTGTGGAAATACAATCAGGATAACACAAAGTCTAGCAGCTTCTATATTAAAGGATCACAGGACTTGGAATATGATATTCCAGAAGTCAAAGGAACTAGGATTAAAACCAAGAATCACCTACCCAGAACTGAGTGTAATACTTCAGGGGAAAAATGGTCATTCAATGAAATAGAGAACTTTAAAGAATTCTTGATGAAAAGACCAGAGCTGAATAGAACATTTGATTTTCAAACACAAGAATCAAGAAAAGCATAAAAAGGTAAACAGGAAAGAGAAATCATAAGGGACTTCCTAAAGTTGAAAGGTTTACATTCCTACATGGAAAGATAATATTTGAGACTTTTCTCAGTATTTGGGTAATTTGGCGGGATTATATACATATAGACAGAGAGCACAGGGTAAGTTAATAGGAAGGGATGATATCTAAAAAATGTAATTAAGGGGTGAGAGAGGAATATATTGGGAGGAGAAAGGCAAAATTAGAATGGGGCAAAATATCTCTCATATATAAGAGTCAAGAAAATACTTTTTTCAATGGAAGGGAAGAGAGAGGCTTAAGGAAGGAGTAACATTCTCAATTTGGTATGAAAATCTATCTTACACTACAGGAAAGCAGGGGAGAAGGGGATAAGTAGGGTGTGGGAGGATGATAGAAGGGAGGGCATA
This sequence comes from Bettongia penicillata ogilbyi, assembly GCA_023548195.1. Classification (NCBI taxonomy): domain Eukaryota; kingdom Metazoa; phylum Chordata; class Mammalia; order Diprotodontia; family Potoroidae; genus Bettongia; species Bettongia penicillata. The sequence goes on along the minus strand of JAJHZJ010000162.1, from coordinate 1,087,124 downwards.
TGGGAGGAGAGCATAATTAAAAGTAAATACTTTTGAGGAGAGCTAGGGTCAAAAGAGAGGAGACAATAAATGTGAGACAGGATAGGGTGGAGGAAAATATAGTTAATCTTTTACAACATGACTTTTACTGAAGTCTTTTGCATAACTCCACATGTATAACATAAATAGAATTGCTTGCCTTCTTAGTGGGGATTGGGGGAGGGAGGAAGGGAGAGAAGTTGGAACTCAAAGTTTTAAAAATGAATGTTAAAAATTGTTTTTACATGCAACTGGGAAATAAGATACACATTTAATGGGGTATAGAAATCTATCTTGCCCTCCAAGAAAATAAAGGGGATGGGGATAAGATAAGGGAGGAGTGTGATATAAGGAAGGATAGATTAGGGGAAGGGATAATCAGAATGCATGCTGTCTTGGGGATGGGAGAGGGGAGAGATGAGGAGAAAATTTGGAACTCAAAATCTTGTGGAAATGAATGTTGAAAACTAAAAATAAATAAATAAGAACTAAAAAGAAAAAAGAAAATCATCTCTCTCTAAAAAATTCTTCATTGATTATGTCTTGCAGCCTGCTAACACAAACTACGCACCTCTTTCTTCTCCCTGAAAGATATTCATTTTCACTTCTTGAGAGCCTTTATTGTTCTATGTTTCACAAAGATGTAATACCAACAATAGAATATTGATATTTAAAAGATAGAGGTTTGTTTCTGGAACAAGCTTAGGGTTTTTAAAGTTTATAGATTTCTGATGGCAATCAACCCCACTTTGTTCCTCTTCTTTAATTCTGGGCCCATCTTATTGTTCATTTGCCCTGTCTCTCCTAGATATACACATTGATGAATAAACTTTAAGGATTGTCCATCTAACTGCATATTATCATCTAGCCAAAAGATATACTTTATCTACTTGGTCTTCAGCAGACCAAATTCTTTTCTGAAGTGACAGAAGGCTTTGTAATGTTCAGTGTGGCTTGATTCATCCATTTTCAAACAGAAGCATCTATAGTACTTCACCATTTGTATTGTCCTTACAGAATCATTTTTCATCTTGGACTCTAGGCTAAATTTCTTCTTTCACAATGGTGAATATCTTTGACCAGTATATGTCTCCATGTTTTACACTTCACCTGATGTTTATGATCAGGAGGTCACTGAATGGGGTTATTTTTGTTGTATCCTCTGGAGAATCCTGAATGATATTTGATATATGGGTAGGAGATAAATTGAGAGAACACCTTTAAGGCAATGTTTTGCTTTTTTGAATTAAATGCTTTTTCATTGTTAATAAACACTTAGCACAATGTGATCTTGTACCCTAGTACAAGGTACTTTTCTAGTACCCTAATCAATTAAGAAATGATAAAGCTGTGGTTCATTTTGGAATATTGTTTGTCAGAACTGCTTATTCCCTCCTAATGCCCTCATCAAGGATACCTTTGATTAATATGTAAATGACTCTTATAAAGATTTTACATAGATGAGAGAACTGTTGTTATCACTATTTTTATTATTCCTCATCAGTAAAATGATGCCTTTGGACTAGATGACCTCTAAGGCCCCTTCCAGCTCTAAAAACTTAATTCACTCAACTTGATTAGAAATTATCAGATAGGGCAGAGTCAAGATGACAGACTAAAACAGAGAAATGCTTGAGTTCTTCCCCCAAACCCCTGCAAATACCTGTAAAAATGACTTTAAACACATTCTAGAGCTGTGGAACCCACAAAGTGATGGAGTGAAGCAAATTTCTAGCCCAGGACAGCCTGGAAGGTCGACAGGAAGGAGCTGTAGCACTGAGCTTGGAGTGGAGCAGAGCCTAGTCCAGCGTGGGTCATGTCAGCACAGACAGGTTGGAGCAGGCCTCAAAGGACTGAATCACTGGCAGCCGGGGCAGTTTCCAAACTTCTCAACCCACAAATGCCAAAGACAGTGGGAAAACTCTGTTGGACCTAAGTGGGGAGGAGCATAGTCCTGTTGGGGTTTGGCCCCAGGGTGGAGGAAGAGGCAACACCATCAGCAGCAGTAGCTTACTGAGCTCTGTGCCAACAGATGAGTAGCTGATACAAAACTCCTGAAACCAGGGACAGTACATCCACTCACACCACCTCCCTCACTGGAAGCAGGGTCCTACTTTGACAAAGAGTTAGAAAGTCAAGTATTTGGGTGGGAAGATGAGCAAAAAGAGGAAAAAAAGTCAGACTATAGAATCTTGCTTTGGTGACAAAGAAGATTAGAACACAACTAGAAGACAACAAAGTTACAACTCCTACATCCAATGCCTCCAAGAAAAATATGAATTGGTTGCAGGTCATGGAAGAACTCAAAAAAGATTTTGAACATCAAGTAAGAGAAGTAGAGGAAAAATTGGGAAGAAAAATGAGAGCGATGCAAGAAAATCATGAAAATTGAGGCAACAGCTTGCAAAAGGAGACCCCCAAAAAATACTGAAGAAAGTAACACTTTAAGAAATTAAGTAACCCAAATAGCAAAAGAGGTTCAAAAGCTCACTGAAGAAAATAATTCCTTTAAAATTAGAATGGATTTGGGGACAGAGGGCATGAGGATTGGATTAGTGTATACATAAACTTGTAGGTGAACCTGGCCATATGATCCGATAGTAAATATGTGACTCATAAATAGATTAGATTGGTGATTCTTTTTGCATTGTAGGGTTGTTTATTTTATGACAGATCTCATCACTGCTTTCTAGTAGGGAGCTGTTCCTTTCAGGAGGTGCTAGCTATCATTACAATAGCACTTTCCTTTTCTCAATTTTAAGTAACAGTAAGCTGGGCACTATGCAGAAAACAGCTCTGTCTCTACCTGTATGGACAGGACCTCCCATCTAAAGACATTCTGTGTGATGCTCATGCACTGCCCGTGTTTTCTTTTAAGGACAGGAGTAGTTGGGGCAGTAGAATGAACATAGAACATCCCTGAAACAAGTCATTTGTAAATTGATGAGTTTATCCCCACGTAAGTGGGCTGGACAGAACCTGTGGTGCTGAGAGCAGCGAAGCTGGAGCAATGATGGATACCCTTGCTTGGGCAGAGACGCCTTGGTTTTTCCTGTCATTGTGCCCTCCCCCTTCTTATAGACCCCAGCATGACATCATGCATCCTTCCAGGAAGCAGGAAGAGTCCTTGGGAATTTTTTCACTTGGTTTACTAAATCTTACTTCTTACATTTAAGCAACACAAAAAGCTTGTCACAGTTGAGTTTGGGTAAGCTCACTTGATGTTAAGAAAACAGCCTGTGTTCAGAGTGTATTAGGTCTGATTGGTTTGCAGATACCAAGTTTATTCTCCATTTGTCCAGGAATGCAACATAATAGCCAAGCCTGTCAATTTTTTCTTGTACTAACAACACCACAAGAAAGAAAAATGTGAAAGGAGAGTTTGTATTTTTGTTTTTGCTTAAAAACAGAAATTATCAGATATTTCTAGTTGCCTTCACAAATAAAGGGTGGTTTTCAAACTGGAAAAACAAAAACAAAAAAAGGCAAAAAAACCCCCAAATTAGAATGGAGCAGATGGAAGCTAAATGAAAAATCAAGAAATTTTATGAAAAATTTTATGAAAAATCAAGAAATTATAAAACAGAACCAAAATGAAAAGATAGAAGACAATGTGAAATATCTTATTTGAAAAACCACTGACTTGGAAAATAGATCCAGGAGAGATAATTTAAAAATCACTGGACTACCGGAAAGCCATGATCAGTAAAAGAGCCTAGATATCATCTTTCAAGAAATTATCAAGGAAAACTTCCCTAATATTCTAGAACCAGAGGGTAAAATAGAAATGGAAAGAATCTACTGATCACCTCCTGAAAGACATCCCAAAAGGAAAACTCCTAGGAATATTGTTACCCAGTTCAGAGTTCCCAGGTCAAGGAGAAAAATACTGCAAGCAGCCAAAAAGAAACAGTTCAAGTATTGTAGGAATACAAGGATAACACAAGATCTAGCAACTTCTACATTAAGGGAAGAAAGGGCACAGAATATGATATTCCAGAGTTTACAGGAGCTAGGATTAAAACCAAGAATCACCTATCCAGCAAAACTGAGTATCATACTCCAGGGGAAAAATGGTTATTCAATGAAATAGAGAACTTTCAAGCATTATTGATGAAAAGGCCAGAGCTGAGTAGACAATTTGACTTTTGGGTATAAGAATTAAGAGAAGCATGAAAAGGTAAGCAGGAAAGAGAAATCATAAAGGACCTATTAAAGTTAAACTGTGTACATTCCTATATGGAAAGATGGTATTTGTAACTCATGAAACCTTGCTTAGTATTAGAATAGTTGAAGGAAATTAGATAGATAGATAGATAGATAGATAGATAGATAGATAGATAGATAGATGGATGGATGGCTCAGATGAATATGAAGGGATATCTGAAAAATAAAATTAAGAGGTGAGAGAGGAGTATATTGGGAGAAGAAAGAGAGAGATAGAATAGGGTAAATTATCTCACATAAAAGAGGCAAGAAAAAGGTTTCACAATGGAGAGGAAGAGGGGGGAGGTGCGAGGGAATGAGTGAACCTTAGTTTCATCAGATTTAGCTTAAGGAGGAAATAACATACAAACTCATTTGGGTATCTAACCTACAGGAAAGTAAGGGGGAAGGGGTAAGAGTAGGGGATGATAGAAAGTAGGGCAGATTGGGAAAAAGGGTAGTCAGAAGCAAATACTTTTGAAAAAGGACAGGGTCAAAATTGAAAATAGAATTAGTGGGGAGTGGGGTAGGATGGAGAGAGATATGTAGTATTTCACAACATGAGTATCATGAAAGTGTTTTGCATAACTACACATATATAACCTATATTGAAGTGCTTGCCATCTCAATGAGGGTGGGTAGGGAGGGAAGAAGGAACAGAATTTGGAACTCAAAGTTTTAAAAACAAATGTTAAAATTTGTTTTTACATACACCTGGGAAATAAGAGATATAGGCAGTTGGGTATAGAAATGTATCTTGCCCTACAAAAAAGGGAGAAGGGGATAAGGGATGGGGGAGGGGGGAAATAAAAGGGAGGACAGATCAGAGGAAGATGTAATCAAAATGCATGCCATATCAGAGTCTGGGGGGAGGGGAAAGATGGAGAGAAACTTTGGAACTCAAAATCTTGTGTAAATGAATGTTTAAAACTAAAAATAAATTAATTTTAAAAAAATTAAAAGAAGAAACTGTCTTTTAAATCCTCGGAAAATTACTCCACTTAAAATGAGTTTCTTAGCTCTAATTAATTTGCTGTGTTCTCCTTTAAATGTTGTAGTCCTGGAGGAGACACATGGTAAATATTCAGTGTAATGATGCTGCTAACACATAATAATCAAACCAATGACTGCTTCACTGAGCAGTCTAAAACCTGTGCAAGGCGGTGCACAATATGGACTGAGTTAGCATCTGTCTCACTCTACTTTTATATCACTTATCATGGTTTCCAAACACTTCACTAAGCAGTTTTAATTTTAAAAAGGTAAAAATATGTCCTCAGATTCACCTTCCTTAAAAATCAGTTTGGTTAAGTGGTAAAGACTTAATGAAGTTTTTAATCTCAGGTTCATGGATAGAATTTGGGAAGGGAGAAGGTACAAGAACTTCTATCAGGAAAATGTATCTTTATTTCTACACAATCAGTTTCTTTTGTAATCTTACATTTTATATTTTAAGTATTTAAAACATTCTACTATGGAGTCTTTAGACTTCACCAAAGTGGTACATTGACACAAAAATGGCAACCCTGACCTAGAAAGGAATCTCTAGATGCTCTCCTAGAGGTTTTTTAAGGAAGAACTTGAGAAAGGTAAACACAAAAGAACATATCAAGGAAAAAATATCTTTATTCCCTTAATGATCTATCATTCCTCTGTGGATCTGGGAGTTCATCATTGAGAGGAATGCAGCTATCAACCCATTGACTATATGAGTTATATTGAAATAAAAATAAAGGAAATTGCTTGAATTGCTTGGAAGTTAGGTGACTTGTTCAGAGCTGCACAGTTCATCATTATCAGAGGGTATTTGAGCCTGGGTTTTCTTGACTTGAAACTCAGGAGTGTGTCCATGGCACCAACACTATACTGCCTCTTCTATGTTTTCAATATCATATGCAAAATCAAAATCTAAACCTTCATTTTTAAAACAACAAATGAAACCTTATGCATAAAGATATTCTAGAAACACATTTATTTAGACTCTTTTATTTTGGAATTTCTATAAGATTTGATCTGGGCTTGGCTAAAATATATCAATGTGTTCTGGATGAACATTGGATTAGCTAAGAATATTAACAGTGAAAACAGAATTTCAGAGATAGAATTAACTCATTCAAAAGAATAGTTTAATGCATTCAATATCTTGTGGGCAAGTGATGATAATTACAAATGAGTAATTTTTTTATTCATTAAAGGTCTGGGAAGGCATCAGCTTGACCTTAGCTGAATTAGAATATACATTTCAAAGACTAAATAATTAAGTCAACCAATACATATTTATTAAAGGACTACTGTGTTCCAGGCACTATGCTAAGTTCTGGGGATATAAAAACAGACAAAAGACCTTACCCTCATGAAGCTCCCAATCTAATCAGGGAGACAAGAAGCAAACAAATATATACAAAGAGGTTGTATTTATGACAAATAGAAAGTAAATAAGAGTGGGAAGGGGTTAAGAGGGGTTTAAGAGGGGTTAGCAAGGACTTCCTGTAGAAGATGGGATTTTAGTTGGGACTTAAGAAGTCAATAGGTACAAATGAGGAAGGAAAGCATTCCAGGAGGGAAAGACAGAGAAAAATGCTTGGAGCCAAGTGATATAATGTCTTGTTCAAGGAATAGCAAGGAGGTCTTTTAAAATATTTCTTTAAAATTTTTTTTACAATTGTTATACCTAAATTAATTCAGGTTTGCCTAATAGTGTTGTTTATTGGAAAGGACATAAGGATTAGCATATGAAGATATTTCAATGAGTTTTGGCTTTGATACTTACTGGCTGTGTGACTTTGGGGCAAATCACTTCATCTCTCTGATCTATTTTCTTATTTCTAAAGCGAGGAGGTTGGACTAGATAAGTTCTGAGGGTATTTAAGTATTTAAGTTTCTATTATATATATTATATATATGCAGACACACACATGCACATATCCTGATTAGCCCAATTTAGTGAAATTTTTTTCCCTGTACTTCTATTTGTTTTATTTCCACATCAATTAATCCAGTACCTTGTTAATTTTTTTTCCTCTGGCCTCTAATTCAGTTCAACAACTACTTATTGAGTCCTTACTCTGTCATCCTACTTTGATGCTTCATTGTGGTGTCAAGATGATCCTAAGGTCCACTCAATAAATGGCTCCCCATTACCTCTAAGATCAATTATAAGCTCCACTGTTTGGTATTTAAAGCTCTTCACAATCTGATCCCCTCTTATCTTTTCAGCCTTATTCCATTTCTCCCCTCCATGTATTCTAGTCTACTCGTTGTTCCTAACATAAGACATTCAGTCTTGAGTCTCTACACTGGCTGTTCCAAGGTAGTGCAAATGCTCTTTCTCCTGAGCTCTAGCTAACAGAGCCCCAGGCTTTCTTTTATTTTTAATTTTTATTTATTTATTTTTAGATTACAACATTCATTTCCACAAAATTTTGAGTTCCAATTTTTCTCCCCATCTCCCCCCTCCCCCACCCCATAACACCTTGTCTTCTGATTACCCCTTCTCTTAATGTGCCCTCCCTTCTATCACATCCCACCCTTCCCATCTTCTATCTTTTCGTAAAGGGCAAGATAAATTTTTATACCCCATTACGTGTATTTCTTATTTCCCAATTATATGCAATAACAATACCCAACATTCGTTTCTAACACTTTGAATTCCAACTTCTCTCCCTTTCTTCCTCCCCACCCATCCCCACTGAGAAGGCAAGCAGTTCAATACAGGCTACATATGTGTCATTTTGTAAAAGACGCTCAGAATCCTGTGGGACAGACCTTTCCCGTCAGCCTTCCAGGTTACCTTTGGCTGGAAATCTCTTTCACTCTGTTGTTCTGTGATTTCTGCTGCTCTAGATTTTGTTGAGAGTCATTTTTTACAGGCATTTTATGGGCTGTGGGGGCAGAGCTAGAGTTATGTGTGTCTTTCTCCTCTGCCATCTTGACTCCACCCACCAGATTTTCTTTAAGGCTCATGTCAAGCATCAATTCCAACGGGAGAACTTCTCTGGAGCCCCTAGCTGCTAAGTTCTTTCCCTCTAAGGTTACCTTCCCTCTACTTTTATAGGTATTGCATGTGTGTGTGTGTGTGTGTGTGTGTGTGTGTGTGTGTGTGCGTGTGTGTGAGGGTTCACTTTGCCCCAATTAAATACAATAGGTCCAGGTTTCTCATTGAAATTATCTATCAAATGTGTAACCTAGGTATCAGTGATTCCCAGATACCTCAATTGAATCAATTGAAGGCATAAATGAGGTCCAAAATATCTTTAATCAATTTAGGAGTGAAGTTCCTGGATGCTTTGTGCCACACATGCACACAATGCAACACAAAAAGTGAATTGGGACTGGTTGAAGAGAATCAGTCACTGTCTGTGGAAGGTTTCAATAAAACAGCAAGCCAGTTCAGATCTTAGTATTCTCCTGACAGGTCAGCCTGATGGAAAAATGGTTCCAGTCAGGATTTGGGAGGAAATCATGATTGGGGTGTGGGAGGAGGAAAGACTCTCTGTCTCCTTCCCCTTCATCTCCCTCTTGACCAGAAGATGACTTGAAAAAAGATTTGGATTGCCCGTTGGTAATGGTTGGTGTCCCAGGAACAGTAGTAGTTGAAAGCAGTGTCTGTTTTTGAGAACTGAGGACAAACTAGACATCCTACTGAAAAGCAGCTTCAGGAATCTACAAGGAACTAGTAAAAATTAGACCTAAAGGGAACTTGTTGAGTATATAACAAAGAAAAGTAATCAAGAACCGAGCCTACCACTTTGCCTCATGTGCTTTCTAAACTTGCGATAAAGGAAAATTCACTTGTCCTTGAGTTATGTTTGTACATGTGAGAGAGTCTGTCCCTAACGCTTTCAGGGGAATGTTTTGTACCAATGTTAGTACTCTTACCTAAAAACTAATTAACTCTGGCTAATTGATATGTGTTGAAAATAAATATGGAAACAAACTGAGGAGAGTTCATGAGCAATAACACTAGAACCTTTTCCTGCCCAGTTCCTCATGGTTACCTCTAGAATTTCAAGAGAAGTTACTCATTTGCCTATTTATCTGAGGATAAACCATCATCAGGTTGGCTACCAAGTGATTTTATTTTTGGCTGTAGAAATTCTCAAAGACATTTTACTAAGTCATACAGGGGAAAGAAGGAAACAAGTATTTATTAAAGTTACACAGCTAGTAAGTACCCAAAGGTAGATTTGAACTTCAGTCGTATGACTTCAGATGCAGCACTTTATCCACTAAACCACCCTAGCTGCCATACTATTTGTTTAGCATAAGGTCCTATGCTAGATGTAATGAAACTAAACAAAGGACAAAAGTTTCTTTTCAGATCATACTTCTACCTATCATGCTTAAGAATATGTCAAGCATACCTAGCAGAAATATTATTCAGCAATGTTGTGCTGTGCCCATGGGTGCCTGCAGTGCCATTTGTGGTCTAAATATTGGCGTTTTACTCCAAACCTTCCTTTTCATAGCAGCTACCCAGGCCCTGCCCCTCCTGTTCTAAAATCACGTGGGAACGCCTCGTCTGTGTTTGCATTAGGTGATTAAGTAGGTCTGTAGGCAGCAATTTGCTTGCATGGCTGATCAGACTAATTGCATGGTAACAGCTATAGTCTTATTAATTTCATGAGCAGTGGGATAGCCCTGTGTGCCTATGGGATATCACCCATTTACTGGGTACTTCAGTTGGCATTTTGAGTTTCAACAACACGCTGGTTTGTAATTGACTCCAGTCCCAGAAGTGGATTGATTTTTGTCATGGCTTTTATGTTACTCTGTTCTCTTCATATGTTGTGATGGCTTAAATGAATGTAAACTTCTTATGGAAAGCAGGTGAAATACTCTTTCCAGCAGAATTATTTCTTCCTTAATTTCTTTGTAGTAAGTTATATAAATGTCTTAAGGGTAGTCTGTGCTGTGTGACTGGTAGCTGTTAATCATTTCTCAGTATGACGTCTGACATGTAAATAGAAGGTCACAGCATTTGATCTTATCCAGTGGAGAAAAAGGTCACTCTTTCATCTCAATGACCTATTTCTTTCTCCCAAACAGTGAGATGATGTGCTGGAAAAACAGACTGGTATAATGGGGGGGGGGGAATTCTGTATTTGGTGTCAGGGAATCTGTATTCGAATCTTAACCCTGCTCTTTACAACCTGTTTGACCTCTAAACCTCTTTGGGCCTCAATTTTCCAATGGAAAATGAGGAGATTGGATTAGATACTCCCAAAGTCACCAAATATTATGATTTTGTTCTGGTATTTGTCAGCTGTTTAGGTATATTTTAGCTTAGCTTAAATCATCAAATAGGGAGTCAGAACTTCTAATTTTGGTCCCTAGCCCCTCCAATGACATGTTCTAATTCAGTGCAATACATATTTATTAAGGGACTTGTATATAGGATTATACTGGATTTTGAGAGATATAAAGTTTAAATAATATATAATATATCTCTCAACATCCAGTAAGGACCTTTGAGGCACTTATAGTCTATTAGGAGAATAGTAGGTAGTATGCTTTGGAAGTTGGACTATAAATCCATGTCTCCTGATTCTAAGACCAGTGTCTCAGCTACCATACAATATTACAGGAGAGAGAGTCAAAGCAAAAGAAAACGCTATCTGCAGTCTAAGGTCATCACTGACAGATGGGATCAGAGAAGGAGTCAGGAAGGAGATGGCATTTGAGTTGGGTTGTCAAGGATAGATAGGATAGGTATTACTCGTGTCATCAGCTCAAATTACGCAAAGGCAGAATTTAAGTGCCAATAAGGAAGGAAATAAATCCACATGTATTTAGTAGGAGCCATACCTACCACACAATGGCAAATAGCAAAGATTAGCTATCTCAGACAGAGAGGACCCATATGCAGGCAGGAATCATGTACGCAATGCAGCTGAGGAGTCTTCTTGCCAGCTGCTTTCCATATTGGAAATAATGAACATTATCCTATAAAGGCTGGTGATCATCAGATATCTCTGGTGCTGATGAACTGATTTCTGACTGCTTGCCTCAGCTTAGCTGAGACAAGTAATTTTTGTGGAAACTCTGAGGAGTCACAAGTGAGAATCTTAAATAGAGCCATGCAACCTGCAAAATCTCAGTCTGGGTGTCATGGAATCATGTTTCTTCCTAATTTTCTTATTTTTAAGGAAAATTAATATTTTAAATTTTGATTAGTATTTTCTGTTTCTTATATCACCACAGTTGTGCCTTGTATCCCACCCTCTTCCCCTCTTGGAAAACCATCCAATATAACAAATAGTATTTTTTAAAGGGAAAAAAGGTAGCATAACTGATTGCTATAGTGAGAAAAATCTGCAAATATGTGCATCTCCCACCTCCCAAAGGGGTAAGTTGGGGATGTCTTCTCATATTTCTTCATTTGAGTCCCTGCCTGAACTTTATAATTTGTTACATTTAATTTTAATTTACATTGTTGTAGTTACTGTGTGTGTTGTTTTCTTGGCTCTCCTTCACTCTGTATTAGTTCATGTTGATTTTTTCATATTTATTTTTCATATTATTTTCATATCATATTCATATTTATCATACACATCATTTCTTACAACATAGCAACAGTCTGTTATATTCATGCATTTGTTTAACCATTTTCCAATACTTGGATGCCTACTTTGTTTCCTAAATTTTAGTTATCACAAAAGATATTACTACAAATGTTTTGAGGGGTATAGAGACTTTTTTTCTTAGCTATAGCTTCCTTGGAGTATAAACCGAGCGATGGAGTTCTGAATAATTCCAAATTGCTTCCCAAAATGGTTGTATCAGTTCATAGCTCTACCAACAACATATTAGCGTGCCTATCTTTCCATAACCCCTCCAGCATAGACTGCTGGCAATTTTTTGTTCATTTTTGCTCATTTGCAGGGCAGCAGGTAAAACCTCAGGGATACTTTGATTTGCATTTCTCTTATTAGTGATTTGGAGTAATTTTTTCATGTAGTTGTGAATACTTTGTAATTCTGAGAACTATTTGTTTCTATCCTTTGACCATTTATTATATAACAGGGAATGGCTGTTTCTGTCTAATTTTCTGTGTAGTTTTCTATATGTCCCTTAGAAGCTGCCCATTCCAGTTTGACCCCAACAAGGAATGTCATGTATGTTTCTAGGAAATTAGGGATCCCTTTATAGATACCATATTAAATTTATTTTTATTTAGGTATAGCAGGAAGTAGGGAGCTGGCCTGGGTTGATCATTTTATGAGAGCTAGTGGCCACTAATTTAAACTCCAGTCACAAATTCAGCTTCCTTACCTCTTGTCTAAGGCTGTGGTTCTTAGCTTTTTCCCATTTCTATTCTGTGATGAATGTCTCTCGGGGGAGAAAGTGGTGCCTACACAAAGCGAGGCAACTGATTTAACATCTTGGGATGAAGTCGGACCATTAAATGATGCAGCAATTTCTCTTTCTCTACTTCATGTTGTTTTTTAAAATTTATGGCAGAGGCAATAGAATATTCTGAGGAGGTTGACATGTGACGCCTTGACTGCTTTCTAATTGACAATATATGTGTACAAAGTTATTCCTATATTTTCACAGTTTTTAAAATAAATTTTTCTTGATATATTTTATTTCTACACTGTCTAAATTTCCCCTATTTCTTCTTCCCCTCCCAGAGAGCCATTACATATAATATAGAATTTTTAAAGTAAAAAAGAAAAAGAAGAAAAGAAATCTGCAAAATCCATCAATACATAAAAAAAATCTGACCATATATCCTATGTTATCCTCCTGTCGACTTCTACCTCTGAAAGGGAGTTGGGGGAGATGGCTTCTCATGACTCTTCTTTGGGGCTGTGCTTGTTCTTTGTAATTTTGCAACATCCATTTTTAGAATCATTTTTGTAGTTGTTTTTAAAGTTTACATTATGAACATTATATGTATTGTTTTCCTGCCTCAACATATTTCATTTTGCATCAGTTTGATTCTCTGTATCAATCATATTAACCTTTTTTAACAGCATTGAAACATTCCATTAGATATATGTACCACATTTTTTTTAGCCATTCCCCAACGTAAGGGAACCTACTTGGTTTCCATGTCTTTGCTACTGCAAAAAGTACTGATATAAATATATATATATTTTTCTTTTTGCCAATGACCTCCTTGGGGCATATGTCTAGAGATGGAACATCTAAGGGAATGGATATGGTCTATGCTCATTCTTCTTAAGAAGCTTTCTATTATTTTGATTATTCTTTGATACCTTGTTACATTTTTGCTATTTGAAGCTAGAGGCATTAATAGACCCCTTTCCTCAGTTTTAGTCATAACAATAGTTCTTAGGAAAGGAAGAAGACATATGTGGCTGGCTTGAAAAGGCAAGATCTTCTCAGTATGGGGGACAGGCAGGGCCCTTATAATGAGGTAATACTCCAGAGTGAGAATCAAATGTAGCCTACACCTTACTAGCTCTCCTTATGAGGTCAGAAGGAAAGGGACTTAAAGGAGGTTGGGCAAGGTTTAGGGCAAGTACCCTGGTCATCGATGGGGAAGGGTAGAGAAACAAGGAGTCTCTTCTCTTGTTACATGGGGTACACGCTCCCAGCCTATTCCCTCCAGGTACTCTCAGAAGAATCTTGGGAGGTATAGGACAGCTGCTGGGAGTTTTCAGATCTTTTATTCAAGATGTGAAAGCTAAAGTGTCCCAACACAATGCCAGAAGTTGGGTTTGGGGAATTCCTAGGAGGTGCTTAGGAAGAGCAAAAAATAGAAGAAGCAGAAAGCAGAGAAAACAAGCAGATATATTCAGTTCTTACTCATCACCAGAAACTGTTTGGATAGGGGAAAGGAAACCACTGGGTTAGGTCACAATCATTCTCAAGAACACACTTCAAAATGTGAAATAGTTTTAGAAAGAAATTTGTTAAGTCATTTGGGAGGGAGGGAGGGAGGAAGGGGGAGAGAGAGAGAGAGAGAGAGAGAGAGAGAGAGAGAGAGAGAGAGAGAGAGAGAGAGAGAGAGAGAGAGAGAGAGAGAACCAGAAAAAGGGTGGCTTCCTCTCAACCAGGCTTTAGAAAGTTTACATTATACAGGATTTAAGTAAGGGTACCCACACAGGAACAACATTTGTGCACTTAAATAATTTTGCTGAGAGGACAATTTAAAGTGAGGTAGATTAATATGGATATCAGCAAATGTAAATTTTCAATAAAATTGGAACATCTGAAACACAAGGGAAACCTGAAATGCAAGCTTAGGTATACTCAAAACAAGAAATGGGTATGGGGACCCAAAACAAACATTCCTTACAATCATCTGACTTCCCTGAAGTGTCTCTGAGATCAATCTTACCTCTACAATAATCTTTTTGGTTTTGACAATTTTCTAGTCATATAAAGCTAGGTTCAAATCATATTAATAAGTAATAATCTACATCATCCTCAGAAGAAGAGTGATGCCAGAGATTTGACTATATGGGGGAATTATATAAGGTTAAAATGGGGTCATAGTGATCCCCCTTTACTTGAGATCCTTAGTCAAAGAGGTTAGGCATGGCCAGGTTGTGATACTAAATCAGCCACACTGAGGCAAGGGGAGTAGTGGGTACCATTTGTTGATGATAAGGGAACTCAGGTCTTCATTTGAAAGGTAGACAAGCTTAAGATGATGGGCAAGTTCATTGTGACCATCCTTGAAGATTATCCTAGCCAAGGTAGACAAAAGGAGTAGAAGGATATAATGTACAGAAACTTTATATAGAGGGAAAGTCCTCTGTGGGACTTGTCTAGAGCTGAAGATTTATTTAGTCCTCTTTGTGACCAGAAGTTACTTGTTCCCTTTAGGTCTGGCTCTTAGGAAGCCTGACAGCTGCTGTCTGGAAGATATTTTCCTGATGCCTACTAGGCTCTCTTTAAGGCACTTTTACTCACAGATGGACTAGGAACTACCTCTTACTTAAACCCTTTTGGGTTTTTCTCTCTGTTTTCTGGTGAATTCAACAGGGACTCAACCAAAACTTTCCAGCCCTCTGGATCTAGTTCCCTAACAAAGCACATCTCTCTTTGTCCTTCTCAAATGGCCTGGTGCCAAGAAAGCCCAAAAGGGCCCAAAGGGAAGACAAGGTTTTGATCAAATTCCATCCCAGTGCTTAGCACAGTAGCGGGCTTGTCATAGCCACTTTGGACATTGCACTTCTACAAGGGGCTTGCTTCAGCCACACTTTGTATTCATTTTAATTTTCGTTCTCATATCTGCTCATTTCTCTTTTCCTGAATTTCAAATAACATTGGAACTGTCTGCCCGACCCTTTTATGCAGAAACTGGCAGGATGCCATGTGCTGTTAGTAGTGATTGGGGGTGGGACCAGAAGGAGTATCTGCTTCAGTAACCAGATCTGCATTTAACAATACTTGCCTTCACATGTTAAAATAATATATGCCAATTCCATCATAAGCCTGAAATTTTTACACATTTAAATGGTTTTTTTTAATGGTTCTGCCCACTAGCAGCTTGAAATTTGGATAGCCTATTGACTGGAATGCGATATTTTCAAGGAGAAAGTTTTCTGAGCTGTTTGCTCAGCTCAGTCAGTCTGCAAGCCTTTGCTAAGCAGCTATTATGTGCCAGACACTGGGAAGGGGATACAAAGAAAAGCAAAAAGTAGTCCTGGCTCTTCAGGTGCTCACAGCTTGATTGGGAGTGGAGAGAGACAGCATACAAACAAGATATATACATGACAAATAGGGAAAAAAATAAATGAAGGGAAAATACTAGAATTAAGGGGGATCGGAAAAGGTTTCTTGAAGAAGGTAGAATTTTAGCTGGGACTTGGAGGAAGCCAGGGAAGTGAGGAGGGAGAGTATTCCAAGCATGGTAGACAGCCAAGACAAATGCCCAGAGGCAAGAAATGTAGGGTCCTCTATAAGGAATAGAAAAGAAAGTGTAATTGGATTGCAAAGTAATGAGGGTAAGTAAGGTGCAACAAGGCTACAAAGGTAAGAAGGGATCAGGCTGTGAAGGACTTTGAAACCAAATGGAGAACTTTATATTGCATTCTGGAGGTAATAGGGAGCCACTGGAGTTTATTGATTGTATATATGTGTGGGGATGAAGAGCTGACATAGCCCTTTCCTTTAAGAAGGTCAGTTTGACAGCTGAAATGAGAACTTATCCGAGATAAGGAGATCAACCAGAAGGCTACTGCAATTGTATAGACTTAAGGTGGTAGGGGCTGGGGATGGTGGCAATGTCACAAGAGAGAAGAGGGCATATACAAGAGAGATTCATGAAAGGCAATGGTTTCTCCATGTTTAGGGCACACCCCTCCTCACTAATTATCCTTATCCTCCTCATCCATTTCTCACTAAGCAATGTACGCTTGAAAATTGAGTTAAATGAAAAACTGATATTAAAATGAACTTTACTTATAAAATTTCCTAAATTCAGCAGCATTTATGAAGCATCTCCATTGGGTGAGACACTGTACTAACTTCTGGAGATACAAAGATAAAAAAAAAAGACAGCTTTGCTCTCAAAATGCTGATGTTCTAGTAGGGAGATGTTATAATATGGAAAGTACCTAAGAGAGATAGAGAGGCACAAGAAAAAAGTAAGGAACAGATAATTTCTGGCCTAAAGGATTTAAGAGGGCTTAAGGAAGGAGATTTCCTTGAAGGAAGGAAAAGATTTCAAGAGCCAAGATATTGAGGGATTCTGTTCCAGTCATGGAGGACTGTGTGAGCAAATTGATGGAAGCCAGAGAACAGATGATTGATTAAGCGTAGGCAAAGAGGAAAAAACTATCGCTTTTTCAAGATATGATAGGTGATTTAGAGAACTCTAGAAGGTCAATTATTAAATTAATTGAAACAATTTATTTCTATGATTGATATTTTAACGAAAGTTGAAATAACCAAGTAATCACTAGTTCCACTGGGATGCTCTATTTGGTACAATAGAGTGATTGATGATGAGATTAGTACATTTGGGTTTAGACCATTTCAGTGAGTTCTTCATTTTCAAATAATGAAAATAACCTGTGGCCCATGCAATATCATCTTATTTTTAAACAGAATATCAAAGTAGAGAAAGAAGTGCTTTATATGGTGGCTGGTAGGTGAGGAAGAAAGAAGAAAGCTAGGGTCCAATTTAGACAGAAAGAAGAAGGGAATAAGCATTTAATGAAATGCCTAGTATTTATCAGGTGCTTCGCTAAGCTCTTTATAAATATTATCTCCTTTGATTTTTACAACAACCCTGGAAGGTAAGTTCTCATACTGAATCCAACTCATTGAAAAAGAAAGAGGTCAAATGATTTGCCCAGGGCTGCACAGTTAATAAAAGTTTGAGTCTAGATTTGAACTCATGTCTTCCTGTCTCCAGGTCCAGCTGCACTATAGAACCCTAGAAAGTCTTAAACAGGGGAGAGAAAGGGGAAAGTGCTAATAAGTCGGTGGGAAAGAGAATGAGAGTGGAGCAAAGACTAGAGAAGGTAAGCTCCTCTGATAGACTGTAAGCATCTTAAGGACAGGAACTGATTCATTTTTTTCTTTTGGCATTTGTAGCTTACACATCATAACAAATAATGAATGCTTGTTAAGTTGGATTGAATATAACTTAAGAACTGAGCTTCCTTCTCCACAGAGCAACTCACTGAAAAGCATAGCTAAATAAAGACTTTAATAGGAAGGAAATGCATAATTACATAACATGTTCCAAAATCAAGAGGAACTTTGTGGCCATGAACTTCTTCTAAAGAGAAATAAACTTGGACTGAATCTATAACAAGCAAATAAACTATATGCAGGAAAATACTAACAGGGTGATCATGGGTAGGTCACAGTTTCTCCGAGTTATTAAATGGAGATTATAATATCTGTAATACCTATCTTATTTTTGGGGTGGTCAAATGTAATAATGAATTTAAAGGTCTTTGCAATGCTTAAAGTGCATATATAAGTAAATGTCAAGTATTAGCATCCGTGTGGTCATTGCTGCTACTTCCTTAACTGTTGCAAATTTATAACCTATCCTTGTGTAGAAGCATAGATTTAGAGATTAAAAAAAGGAACTTAGAGCTCATCTAATCCAACCAGCTCATTTTACAGAGGAAGAAATAAGGACCAGAGAGCTTATGACTAACCCAAAATAGTACAGATAATTATTGCCAAGAGGCAGGATTCAATCTTAAAATTCGCTCTTTCGGTAGTACCATGGATAGAAACCTGAGGCTGGAGTTAGAAAAACCAGAATTCAAATTTGACCTCAAGACATTTACTAGCTGTATGACCCCAGCCACACTTTCTGCCTCAGTTTCCTCACCTGTAAAATGGAGACAGTAAAAGCTCCTACCTTACACAGTTGTTGTAAGGATCAAATGACAACATATTTGTAAAAGTGCTTAGCACAGTGCCTGGTAAAAGTGGTTCCTTCCCTCCCTTGCACTACTTCTTGTCTCCATATCTTCTTATCAATCTTCCATGAAAGATCTACCAACTTCTAGGAAGTCTGACTCTGATTCTTTCTTTTCTTAATACTTTGCTGATATTAAGTAGTAAAGCTCTCAGAGCGTATATCTGTTATCTCCGGTTCTTGCATTGTGACCAGTTTACTTTCTTTTTAGTCACACGTGTCCTGGATGATGCTTTTTATGTTATACCTAATGAGCCAGTTATCGGTAATATGTTCTATCGTTTTTGTTGCCCTTTTTCTCTGAAGTCATGGTGTCTCAAGGTTTTCAGTCATGTATCAGCATAATATAATGACCAAACTTTATATGCTATATTGTGTTTTGGCTCCTGTGGGATTCCAGCCCTGAAATGGGGAGTAAATGGTAGGGAAGAGAAAATAAATACCCAAATGGTATGGATTTTGTTGTTTTAATGGTTTCATTGTTGTAGCTGATGCTTAGTCATGGCAGCAGTGTCCAAATCTTTGTGACCTCATATTTTTTTGAGTGGGGGTGGATTTCTTGGCAGAGATACTAGAATGGTTCACCATTTCCTTTTCCAGCTCATTTTACACATGAGGAACTGAGGTAAACAGGGCTAAGTGACTTGCCCAGGGTCACACAGCTAGTAAGTATCCAAGGCCAAATTTGAACTCATGAAGAGGAGTCTTCCTGATTCCAAGTCCAGAGTTCTATTTACTGCCCCCTGTGGTGTTAAGCAGACATATGACAAATGAAGATTGTGTCTGAGTTCTTTGTCCCTCTCTGGTTTCGAATTGTAGACCTGAATGAGCTCCTGGTCATACTGGTAATATTGCTTGTTACATCCATGACATCTATTAACCCATGTGTAGGAGGACAACTAGTAATAATGATGATGACAGCTAACATTTGTATAACTCTTAATATGTGACAGGCATTGTGCTAAGCAATATAATTATCTCTTTTAATCATCACATCAACCCTGGAACACGGGTGCTATTATTATCATCCCCATTTTACAGATGAGGAAACTAAGGCAAGCTATGCCTAAGTGACTTTCCTCGATGTCACATAGCTAATAAGTGTGTGATGTGGATTTGAACTCTCATTTTCCTGCCCCCTGGCCCAGAAATCTGCACTATGGCTCTACCTAGCTAGTTCTAAATTCTACATGAGTGAGAATAAGAGCCTGACCTCTACCTGACCACCTGACACCGAGGTGTTAGTGCTCTTTCCCCCTTTGATTGATTTTTCAGTTACTTACCTTTTTACATCTTCTTCAGCTATAGAATGTGAGTTATTTGAGGTACCATTTAATTTTTGTCTCTGTTCCACGTGCTTATCATAATGCTTTGCATATAGTAAATGATCAATGAATACTTGTTGAACTGAGCTAAATAAGCATTATCAAATTATAAACATAAGTTTGAACTCAGGAAGAAGAGTCTTCTTCCTTACCCTAGAGCCAGCATTCTACCCATTGTACCACTAGCTGCCCATATATTATACAGCTAGATCTATATAGTTGTATAGATAATTCTATTGACATATATAATCTACATATGTCTTATAAATCTAGATCTTATAGATATACTTATATGCCATATAATAATATATTTATATATATATGTTACCTATGTCAATATATTTGCCATGTTCCCCTATTACCACCTTTATATTAAGATCAACAAATATTAAATATTGATTTACTTTAGAAAGTCTTAGCAAATTCTTTTTACAACTCTACCTCTTTCCAAGTCATTTAGCCCATCTCCTCTCCAATGGAACCTTGGATCTACTCCTTGATCAATCAAGGGCCAGAGTAGAATTAGCTAGCAATTAGATAATAGGCTGAATCCAAAAAGATAATGATGAACCAAAGTGTTAGACTGAGCTGAATAAAGAGAAATATGCTTGGTATTAAAGTAAAGTCTTATGCTTTCAGGTCAGTCATTTTTCAGTCATGTATGATTCTTTGTAACCCTATTTTGGGTTTCCTTAACAAAGATACTAAAGTAGTTTGTCATTTCCTTCTCCAGATCATTTTACAGATGAGAAAAGTGAGGCAAACAGGGTTAAGAGACTTACTCAGGTGTCTGAGGCCAGACTTGAACTCAGGAAGATGTCTTCCAGACTCTAGGCTTGGCACCCCATCCACTGTGCCACCTAGCTGCCTCAAAGTCTCATACTTAGGTTCCAAAAACTGACTTCAAGAACTAGAGGAGGAAGGTATGATTCAGTAGTAGTTTGAAAAATATTTGGAAGTTTTAATGGACTACAAGTTCAATATTAGTTAACAGTGTGATATGGCAACCAAAAAAACTACTGTGATTTTGGACTCCATTACCAGAGGTGGATACAGTTTCTAGGAATGAAGATGCGATGGTCCTTTTCTACTCTACCCTGTACAAGTCACAACTGGAACCTCATGTTCAGTGAGGAAAGACTTTGGTAAACAGCAAAGCATTCATAAAAAGGAGATCAAGGCAGAGAAGGGACTGGGAAATCATGCTATGTAGGGCTTGATTGAAGTAACTAAGAGTAGTTACTCTGGAAAAAAATTTTACAGGAAGGGGTTTTAAGTATTTGAAGGTCTGTCATGTAAAAGATGGATTAGTGATATTCTTGATCTCAAAGGGCACAAGGAGAAGAAATGAATAGTAGCTATAGAGAGATGCATTAGGTCTGATGTCATGGAAAGAGCCTTCTTGAGGTAGCAAGTTGGCTTCTCAAAAGAAATCTTAAAAAAAGACTGGATGACAATTCAATGTACTTGTATTAGAGGGCATTGTTGCGTAGTTAAAAATTGGACTAGATGGTCTCTATCCTTTCTAATTCTGAGGTTTTATAATGCATATAAAATTAGTTGTGAAGTTACTAAAATTATTGTCAATCAAAATCTTGTCTCCAGTACCACATTGTGGTATGGAGGTGACCCTGGCCTCCCAAAGGCTATGCCAATGGAATATATACTCTAATAAGTTCTACAAAGTCACAATGGCTTCAAGTATGATGCCTGTGATAGATCACATATGCTAAAAGCCTGGGATTTGATATTGGACAGCCTGAGTTTGAATCCTGGCCCTGCTGTGTATACTCCCTGTGTGACCTTGGACAAAGCATTTCCTTTCTCTGTGCTTTAGTTTCTTTCATTGGTGAAATAAATGGGTTGTAGTAGAAGACCTCTAAGGCCCCTCCCAATTTTGGATCTCTGATCCTCTGTTTTATTAAAATAATGCCTGTTGTCAGAGGACCAGGCAACATGAGCTAGAGAGTTTGATCCTCAGGGCTGGCTATGAGGTAGTAAAATCTGAGGCCACAGCAATCCTCCATCAGCATCAGTGGAGGGAGGCCCCTCCATCTAACATCAATGAAATCAGTTTTTTCAAGGATTCATGTAGTATCACTGCACTGCATGTGTATTTCTCCCTTTTTTGCTTTTCTTGAAGGATGTTCTGTTTCCCTGCTTTGGTTTACCCTGTCTATATTCTATGAGTGCCAATGAACCCTTAGCAAACTCCATTTCTACCAGTTGGCAAGACTTAACAATTCTGTGTTTAGCCAGTGGCACCAACGTTATATCAGAATCTCTCTGGGAACAAGATTTCTTAACTATCACGAGTGCACCCCCGTAGGGGATGGGGTGGGAGGAGAGTGGTGGAAGCTGTTATGCTTCCAGCATATGTACTTAAATATTATAGACCCTACAATAGAGACTTCTATTTTTAACAAAGGCTCTATGTAAGCCTTTATCTCCAGACTCTACCACCTGGTGTGTCTGACAGCTTGAAGTACACCATTATTCCCAGTTTAATCAAACCCAGGGCACAGAAGGCTCACCAGTGGCTCAGTGTGCCTTTGCTTGAAGCAGGGGGCCCCTCTTGAAATGGGACTGTTTGTCACGCCAAAGCTGCTCATTTTAGAGCTCAGTGGCCTGTGACACTGACCCAGCAGGAGATATTGACTGCATCCCTTACAGATGAAAGACATTTCTGAAGGTATTTCCCAGTTAAACTGCCCTCAAGGAGGAGGAAGGGATGTTGGTGGAAGGAAGCAGATGGAGAAAAAAAAAAGCAACACATCAACAGTAGTGACAACACATCTTGAGAATGCTCAGGGTGTGGAGCTGGCTGAACACGTTATTATCCAGATGTGACCTTTGCCCATTGATTGATTTGATTCGACTTTGTGACGTGAGGTCTGCTTGGGTATATTCAGAGAAGAATGGGGGAGGAGAAGGAGTAATGACTTTATAGTTCCCGAAATTTAAAGCCAGAAAAGATCTTGAAATCATTAAGCCTACCCCTTTTGTTTTACCAATGAGGAAACTGAGGCCCCAAGAAGTAAAGAGACTTTCCAAAATTTACCTCGGTAATAACAATTGATACTTATATAGATCTTTAAGATTGGACAATCATTATGTACCCATTGTCTAACTGATTCTCACTGGATCCCTAAAGCAAACCTGCGAGAAGGTTATTATAGACATCTCTCTTTTATGAATGAGGAAACTTGTTAAGATTTGCTCAGTGTTATATAGCTAGTAAGTCATAGAGCCACGACTCGAATCCAGGTTCTCCAGCCCCAAATCTAGAGCTCTTTCCAGTATAATGTTCTGCCTCTCCTGAAGTCTATCAGATGTGGGTCATATTAGCTGTTCCAAGGTTAGCCATTCTTTAAAGCAGCACACCGTAAGAGAGATTTACAAAGAAAGGAGATGGAATATATGTGATAACCCACTTCAATGTCAAAAGGAATTTGTCCATGTCTTGTAGGCTGTGGTCCAGAAGATAATGGTGATTCCTCTTGTTAACCCTATTATAATAAATAGAACTGGGCTGAGTCTACATAGCAGAGGGAGAAATTTGGGGCTTGGTCTAAATCACTTGGAATCACACAGTTTTAACAAGCTGACAATGGGACATTTAATGAGTGCCTTTTTTTAAAAATTTAATTAAGTTTTCAGTTCCAAATTCTCTTCCTTGCTCCACCTTCTCTCCCATCAATTAAAAAGGCAAGACATATAATACTCTTGACACATATCAAGTCATATAAAAATATGGTTACATTATTCATCTTCTGGGGAAAAATGAGAGAAAAAAGCTTACCTCTGCACTCTGAACCCTGAGTTCCTTATCTGGAGGTGGATAGCATTTTTCATAATGAGTCCTTTGGAATTGTGTTTGGTCACTGTCTTGATCAGTTACTAACTCTTTCAATAGTTGATTATCTTTATAATATTGCAGTTATTTTGTAAAATTCTCTTGGTTCTGATCACTTAGTTTTGCATCAATTCAGATTTTTCTGAAACCCTTCTCTTCATTATTTCTTGCAGCACAATAACATTACACTATATTCATAGAGTGTCTTGGTTTTAAAAGTAGGTTGATCAGGGGACTTTTATTGCCTAAATGAGTTGTTACCCTAAACTTCTAGTCATAGGTCTGATGCTATTTTTTTCTTGTGGTTTTAGTTCAATTATTTTCAAATTCATTATTTCCAGTTCAACCAGCCTTTACTAAGTGCTGTCAATGTTTAAGTCTGGAATTTATCACCAGTGAGATGTCAAGAAGACTCGATTTCAAATCCAGCACCAGATACTAACTGGGTTACCCTGCAGAAGTCACTTGACCACTATCTACCTCAGTTTCCTCATCTTATAGAGTAGGAATAAGTAATAGCCCCTGCCTCCCAAAGTTGTGAGGATAAAATGAGAGAGTGTTGGCAAGACACTTTGCAAACCTTGACTTATGCATGCCAGTGATTATCACTGGTAGTAGTATCATCATTATTTATATCATTAGGGAGAGATGATCAGAAAGGGAGATAGGACAATCATGAAGCAGGAGTTATCAATAATCAATGGACTGCTTTTGTAATGAGTATCTTGGAGCATGTTCATAGCATGTAGCATGAAGGCTTCTTTACTTTATTTCCCATGTGGGTGAGAGTAGCCTCCTTTGAACAGTCTTTTAAAACTGCCTGACTGAGATAGATGCTTTCTTTCCTGTGTGCTCCGTCCCCATGTCTCCAAAGGGTGAAGTTCATAGTTCACCCATTGTACAGTTGTGATGAGCTGAACTGGGGAAAGAGGCCTTCCTTCCTCTCCCTGCTGTCCTTTCTAACACATTCCTGGGAAGTTTGTCTTGCTAAACTTCATTTGTCCTTTTCAGTTTTAGGTGCTGTTAGTGATCCCCAAATGACAGGGAGTTCAAGCCATGGAAAACTTGGAGCCAGGATTCCAAAAGGGATGTTGCAGTTAGTAAACCTGGCAGTGATGCCTTGAAAATTCAGGGTGTCTGGGATATGAGTCTATAGGAGGTTTGGGACTTGCAAATGAGCTCTATAGAAACTGACTTAAGCTAGAATTCTAATCCCCTTCTCCTCTCCAGAGACGGAGGTAGTGCAAGATGGAGGGGATTAAGGCCCATGTGTTGTAGAGTAAGTGTGTATTTGTGATTACACCATGAAAGTAAATATTTCTATGTAAAAACTCATTGGACTGTTAGCAGTTAAATGGAGTTGAAAACAGGAAACTCAACACTGCTGATAGAGGCTGGAGCCTTCAGTAGAGAGCCTAGATACTCCCCAAATCCATCAAGTGTACTGAGGAACCCTAGGGGAGACTAAATAAGGAGAATTTGGCCTCCATGCAAGTGGGGAGGTGGGTAGGGTGGGCACTGCTGCATGCCACTGGTATCACCGCAATGTCAAGAGATCAGCACATTGGCAGCATCATACTTTTGAAGAGCTGTGGGAGGGCATAGTCAGATACACAAGATTAGAAAGATCCATGGATGATGCGTCATCAGAGCAAAGATTTGGAGCTTGAAGAGACCCTCATCTTGATTAATTCCAATCCTTTCGTTTTACTTTTGATTTTTCCAGTATATTCTGTCTGTCTCATGTTTCTATATAGATGTTTACATGTAGACTGTGAGTTCCTTTTGGGCAGGCATTGTCTTTTGTCCTTCTTTGTATCCCCATTGTGTGACACAAGTCTTGCCCTTTTCAGTCCTATTCAACTCTTCTTGACCCCATTTAGGGTTTTCTTGACAAAGACATTGGAGTAGTTTGCCATTTCCTTCTCCAGTTCATCTTACAGTTGAGGAAACTGAGGCAAACAGGGTTAAGTGACTTGCTCAGGGTTACACAGCAAGTAAGTGTCTGAGGCCAGATTTGAACTTAAGAAGAGGAGATGTCCTCATTTTAGACCTGGCACTCTATCCACTGGAGATACCTAGTAGGTGCTTAATAATTTTTTTTTTAATGAGACATATTTTTGTGCCCTGGGTCACACAACTAAGTAACTGAGCTGGGACTACAGTTGGTACCACTAGAAAAAGAACCTATATCCATAACATCATAGATCCATCAAAGCATTGAGGACTGTGCAAGGTACCAGGCAGAAATCAACATAAGACTGACAGTGCTGAACTGACTAAGGCACTCTCAGGGTAATGTGTCTTATAAATAACTTATACCATTAGGACAAGTGACTCATTAATTTTTAACAATGGGAATGTAAGGAAGAGAGACACAAACTCTCTGGGTACTAGAAAGTTTGAGCTGACCATATATAGAATCACAGGGCTTAAAAGTTGGAAGAACAATTGTTTTTTCAAATCTATGACCTGTACCATCCTTATTTCTGTTAAAAATGTCACCACCTGAACTAGCAACCTCTGTGTCCTCCTCGGTTTTTCCATCCCTTACTTATATCCTATCAAAAATATTTTCAAATCTATATCCACAGTAATAATAGCTCACACTTTTCTAATGCTCTAAGATTTGCAAACTGTCTTTTTACATGGATTATTTCATTTGAGTCTCTAGACACAACCCTGTGAGGTAGGTACTACGATTAACCCCCACTTTATAGATGAGGCATCCAGGACTTCAAGAAACAAAATTATTTATTCACCGTCACACAATTTATAAGACTCTGGGGAGGGATTTAAACTCAATTTCTTCCTGACTCCAAGTCTACAATTTTTTTCACCATGCTCTACCACCTTTGAATGAACCTGCTCACAACATCTCTTATATCCATCCATTTCTTTTCATTTGTATGCCACCATCCAAGTTCAGGCCCTCATCACTTCTCCCCTGGACTATTCTGTCAGATGGTCAGCATCTATTAAGTGCCTACTATGTGCCAGGTGTTGTACTAAGTGCTCAGGATGCAAAGAAAGCCAAGAGATGGTTCATGCTCTCAAGATGCTCACGGTCTACTGGGTAATAATATTGTAATATCCTAATTTGTCTCCTTACAATTCAACCTCTCTCTCTTTCCAATCAATTTTTCACACAGTTGCCAAAGTGATATCTCTAATGCACCATTCTGGCCACATTCATTGGTTCCCAATTACCTTTAGAATAAAGTAAAAACTCTTCATTTGGACATTAATAGTCACAGTCTGGCTGCCTCGTACTTTTCCATGATTTTTTCATAGTGTTTCCTCTTTATATACCATCTGTTGCAGCAAACAGGACTCCTAGCTATTCCTTGAACTCAACATTTCAGCTCCTGCATCTCTCACTTTGCAAAGGCTGTTAACATATGCCAAAAATAATAGCCGACATTGCATTGTGCTTGAAAGTTTCTGAAATACAATTATGTGGTATAATACAAATGAATGAGATAAACACAGATGAATGGGTTAATATCACCTACTGTATCAGGTAGGTGCTATTATCCCATTTTGCAAATAAGGAAACTGAAGGTAAGAGGAGTTGTTACTTGTTGAAACTCACATGACTCATAAATGTACAATGCAGGATTTGAATGTAGGTCTTTTTAACTCAAATTTTAGCCATCTGTACGTTATACAACACTCCCTCTGGAAAGCATCTCTTATTTCATGCCACCTCTTAGAATTCTTCTCTTTCTTCAAAGCTCAACTCAATGGCCACTTCCCACTGGAAACTTTTTTTTTCCTTTTTCAGTTCCCTTCCTTTAATTTTATTATTTATTTACCAGTTTAAATATCTTCCCTAAGGATGTAGTCACCTAAGGAGCAGCTACTGTTTTAAATTTTGTCTTTGTATCTCCCTCCTCCAACTAGTTTTTTTTTTTTTTTAACAACTACTTGTTGAATTGTTCAGTCGAATCCTTTGGGTCACCAGCAAATGCAATGATAACCGTGAATGGTGAGTTCTTAAATGTACCAAATAATACTATCTGTCTGCATTGCTATTGATTGCCAGCTGTTAAACTGCTGTTCTCCCTTTGTGCTAATGAAGTGGCTTGCCCAGAAATGTCAAATGCCCTTGTGTTTTTGTCAATGTGGAGCCAATCATTAGTTGGACAGATTAGTTCTCCAGGCATTGCAGGGTTTGGCTTCTTCTCTTCTCCAGCAATGCTCTTATTATTGTCAGTTGTGCCATATAATACAGATACTTGGAATCCTTGAGTCAGTTTACACAGATTGATTACTTATGATCTCTTAGATAGTAGCACCTACTGGTGTGGGCTGGGTTTAGCCACATAAAGTGGATGGAAAAGGACCTATAATCCAATTAGTAGTCTGACTCACTTTGTTTGTTTCCATGGTTGTCTATATCACCTCTCCCTCACTTTTTCCCTCATCTTTATTTTTCCTACCTTGTAGCTTCTATTCTGAATCCTACTTTCTTAGTTTTCTCTTCCCTGGTAAATATATATATTTTTTCCTTTTTTGAAGGGAGGGGAATTCTTCCAATTTGCCCTTCTTGTTGCAAATGGCTTTTCCTAGGGGCAAAGGTATTGATTGAATTAAATTGTAGATATTATAATATGACAATATTATAATATATTATTATTATTATTATATGATCTAGAATCTGGATTTCTTTTTTAGAAAACTGGAGGACAGTGTACTGACTGCCTCTAATAATTGGAAGAGGTCCTTTCAGTTAAGAACCTAATAGTAAGTCAAGAAGAAGTATAGAGTAATGAATAGAGAGCTGTCCTCAAAGCCAAAAAGACTTGAATTCAGCTCTTACTTCATACATGACTTGGAGAACCTGGACTTGTCACTCTCTCAAAGCTTATGGCCCCCCTCTAAGACTAAGTTATAGCAAGATGGAGTTCTTGTTGAGAATTCTGTGCACAAGTCAAGTCAACAAGGATTTATATGTTTACGTGCTAGGCATTGTGCAAAGCACTAGGGGTTTCATGAAAGGAAATCACTGGTCCGGTACCTATCCCTATAATGTGAAAAACACATAAGTTAGGGACACCTAGACATGTGAACCCCATTCACAATGAGTTTATAAATAGTACAAAGGCTATTGCAATAATCTGCTGTTGGGTCTGCCTGCCTTTATATCTCTCCCCACTCCAACCTATCCTACATTCAGTCACCAAAGTGATTTCCCTAATGTGTAGATTCAGCCATGCCATTGCCCCCACTCCAATAGACTCCAGTGGCTCCCTGTAACCTCCCAGATCAAATAGCAAAATGTTATGAGGTTTGGTTTTGGTTTTTTTTGACATTCAGAGCCCTTGATAACATAGTTGATAGTCTTCCTATATCTTCCTCTACCTTATTCCCTACCACCTATTCTTTAATCTAGTGATTCTGGCCTCCTGGCTATTCCTCCAACAAGACTCTCCATCTCGGTTGCAGTTTTCAATCTTGTCTGACTCTTTGTGACCCTACACATCATAATGTCCATGGGGTTTTCTTGGCAAAGATACCAGAGTGATTTGCCATTTCCTTCTCCAGTGGATTAAGTCAACAATGGTGAGGTGACTTGTGTAAGGTCACATAGCTAGTAAGTACCTGAGGCTGGATTTTAACTCAGGTCTTATTGACTCTATCCACTGAGCTATCTAGCTACCTCCATCCATGGGCTCTGACTATTTTCTCTGGTGGTTGTTCCCCATGCCTGGAATGTTCTCCCTCCTTAATCTCTGCCTACTGCCTTCCCTGGCTTTCTTTAATTTCCAACTAAAATCCCATCTCCTACAGGAAATCTTCCTCTTAATTCTTAATTCTAGTGCCTTTTCTGTATTAAATATTTCCTTTTTACTTTGTATTATACTTTGTATTACTTTGTATTAAACTGAATCCATGCTGATATCCTTTCAATCCATCAAAGTAGAAGACCATAAATAAATTACACCTAAATGGAAGGCTGACTTACAGGCTCTCTTTGAAGACACAAATAAGGAGGTCAAAATGTTAGACTGGGAATAGGAAACACCATTTCATGGGACACTTGGGCATCTCATCTTATCATTCCCATGATAAGTGCAATCAAATCATTCACCATGAAGATAAATTGAATCTTGGGCTCCAAATTGCTTGCAGCGAACGAAGAGATGAGAAATTTATGAAGAATCAACCAATAATCATTTATTTATTAAGTGTGTACCATAGTCCAGACACCATGCCAAGCATTTAGGTACACAAAGACCAAAATTAAAGTTCCTACCCTCAAGTAGCTTACATTCTGGTGGGGAAAACAATGCAAACATGAATATATTTTCAATAAATAGAAGACAGTTTTGGGAGGCAAGGCACTACCAATGAGTGAGTGAATCAGGAAGGCCTCTTGTAGAAGGCAACTATTGATCTGAATGTGGAAGGAAACCAGGGATTCCAAAATGTGGAGACGAGGAGGGAGTGCATTTCAGGTATTAGCTATAACTAGTGCAAAGCTACAGAGACAGGAGATTAATTATTATATGTTAGAGACATAGAAGATCAGTGTGGCTGTATCACCTCACAGCGTGAGGAAGAAAGGAATCTCGGAAAAGAGTAGAAAGGTAGGAATGGGCCAAGATTAAATGTCTGTCTGTATTTAGGTTTTATTTATAGATCCCAGAGGCAAAAGAGAGTCATTGGGTTCTAATGTGATATTCCTATGATTACTGGACAGATATAGACAAAGCCCACAATAGATGAGAAGGGGAAGGGGAGAGTTGACCTGTTCAATATGTATTTACTGAGTATGTATTTAGAGTATGGATAGAGTATGTAAATACTGAAAATTTCTAAATTCAAGTATTGCTCAAATTACTGGAATATAGTAGATTCCTCCCTCTTTTTTTTTCCTGGAGTTCTTCAAGCAGAAGTTACATGAAAAGCTTTTGGATATTTTTGTACTGGGGATACTTTCTCAGATATTTTTGTCATCTTCATTTAGTTGTTGTAGTGTACAACTTTATGGCTCCATTTGGGTTTTCTTGACAGATACTCTAGTGGTTTGCCATTTTCTTCTCCAGCTCATTTTACAAATGAGGAAACTGAGGTAATAGGATTAAGTGACTTGCCTGGGGTCATACAACTAGTTAGTATCTGAGCCCAGATTTGAACTCAAGAAGATGTCTTCTTGACTCCAGACCTTCTTCTAATAGTTTTTGGGTATGGGTAGGATTACATAGTTATTTAAATCCCTTCCAGCTCAGTGTTTCTTTCCCACTGCCCTTGTCTCACACGTCTTCTATTTAGTAACTCCATTTTTTAAGAACAAACTTTGTCCTGTCACTCCCCAAACTTTCTGTTCTTGTGCTAAGATTATGTAAGGTGGCTTAAATTGTAGCTGCTCGGGAGTCTTTGTTTTACCGGCTGGGATGTTGAAACAGCAGCAATATAGAACACTTATCAGTTGTAGCAGAAGGTAAGATGTGCTGGCTGGCTGTTTTAAAATTTCTTCCTGAATTGAGCAGCAGAGCAAAGGCTGTACATTTTAGTCACACCCCTTCTCCAAGCCAATGAGTTTGAGTAAACAAAAGAGAGGAGTGCAAATGTACAGTGTGATTTTCTGCCTTGAGGTTGATATTTTGCCTGCAGAACAGGGGAAAGTGTAAACTCTTGGCTCTCCAGGGACATTTATGGAAATTATGTTGATCATTATTTTAGTTCCTAACTAATTTAATTCAGTTCCTTACTACTTTTAGTTCCTCACTAGACTATACACATGTGCATCCAAAGAATATTACAATGTGCCAAAATAGGTGTTCAGGAAAAAAAAGTATAATCTGGGGTACAGGCCTAGGTATTTGCATAGAATCTTCCTCGTTGGTAGAGAAAATGATTGCTTAATGCTCCACCTGCTGAAGGGTGGAGGAGCATTATGGATGTAGGAGGATGCTACGCAGAGAGGATTGGATTCTCATCCATCTTCTTGACTCAGTTGTCAAAGTGATCCTCCTAAATTCATCACAGATCTGATCATCACCCCATCCCCATACTCCATGAACTCCAGGGGCTCCCTATTACCTCAAATATTAGATATAAAATCTTCTGCTTGGATTCTAAAGCCCTTTACAATCTGCCCAG
The DNA here is from genome assembly GCA_023548195.1 of Bettongia penicillata ogilbyi. NCBI lineage: Eukaryota > Metazoa > Chordata > Mammalia > Diprotodontia > Potoroidae > Bettongia > Bettongia penicillata. Next base: position 1,055,233 of record JAJHZJ010000162.1, on the reverse strand, counting down.
TCACATCCACACACACACACATACATACACACTTTTCTAGGTTTCTTAGACCTTACTTTCCCCACTCTGCACCACCCAACTCTGTGATCAGTGACCCTGGTCTCCTTGTTGTCCTTTGTGCCAGATATTTCATTTCTCAGCTCCATATTTTCACTGTCTGCTCCTCACGTCTGGAATGTTCTCCCTCCTCATCCATGCCTCCTGGCTTCCTTCAAGTCTCAGCTAAAATTCCACCATCAGCAAGAATGCTTTCCTGTTCCCTTCAATGCTTGTGTGTTCTCTGTGAAGGTAATTTACCTCCACTTTCTCCTGGATGTAACTTCTCATGTTTTCCTATTGTCTGCCCCATTCAATTGTCTTCTCATCGAGGACAGGAATTGTTTTAGCCTTTCTTGTATCCTCAGAATTAAGCACGATACATGGAAACTGTTGATAATAAATACTTGCTGACTTGTCTAGATTAGGAGCCAGAGGCTGAGGATTAAAATCCCATGTCTTGTGCTTATTTCTTGTGCTACCTTGAACAATATTTCTCGGATCCTCCATTTCCTCACCAGTTAAGTGAGGGTTTAAAGTGAGTAGACTCTGGTCTATTACACTTAACTCCTCTACCAAAGTCCTCCAGTACCTGAGGGGTTTGAGGAAGTGTCTCTCGACTGCCATTGGCCAGAGCCCCAAAAGATTGTGTTCTCTCACTTGCGGGGCATAGTGATGAGCATTTAAATTCTATTTTATCTTTTCTGTCAGATTAGCTTTTACAGAGGACTATTTGCTTTGAAGGTATTATAAGACCAAACATAAAAACATTTCTCTCTATACCCTGGTCTCTGAGGTGGAGAGGTATATCAGACTCATAGTTTAGCTTATTGGCTATATAAAATTCCTTGGGGAGCTAGGTGGTGCAGTGGATAGAGCACCAGTGCAGGAGTCTGGAGGACCTGAGTTCAAATCTCACCTCAGACACTTGACACTCACTAGCTGTGTGACCTAGGGCAAGCCACTTAACCCCAATTGCCTCATCCTGGGTCATCTCCAGTCATCCTGAAGAATATCTGGTCACTGGAATTCAGCTGGCTCTAGAGGAGAAATGAGGCTGGTGACCTGCCCAGCCCTCCCTCACTCAAAACCAAGTCAAATGCAAGATATGTCATTATTTCTCTGATGGCATAGTCTTCTTCAGTAACGAAGGACAAGTACACGTATAGTATTCTCACAAAGTTCAAGTCAGCCCTCCTCTTCCTCCAGCACATAGGAACCCTGGATTCTCAGGGTTTTCCTTCTGGTCTGACTCCAACAGCCAAGCTGTCATCCTCCACTTAACAGGAGGTAAATGAACCAGTCGGCATCCCTGGGTACTGCAGAAAAGAGAGAGCAGCTGTACTTAGATAGATTTAAAGATTCAGAAAGCTCCAGCTATAGCAGCCAATGGAAACAGGCTGCTCCCAACCATGTGGTCAGCTAACTCAGAATGTCCATGCTTGCACCAGCCTTCCTATCTTCCAGAAGCAGGTCCCTGCAACTCTCATGTGGGTGCCTCCATCTTAGGTGTCAGGGTGTGTGCCTTTCCCTTGTTTCAAGAAGGTTGGAGTACAGGATCTCTAAGGTCCTTTCCAGCTCTGAACCAGTGGACCTTAGAGGTCAATCAGTTCAACCCACCTCATTTAACTGATGAAAAATCTGGGGCTCAGAAAAGATAAATGCCTTGCTCAGAGTCACACAGGCAGTAAGTGGCAGACAGAGATTTGAAACATTAGACTTTCCTCTTTCCATTGAGCCATACATAGCCCAAGTCAGGAGAAGGAATTTTCAATTTTGAATGCCCAAATAGACGAGGACAATGAGTTCTGTCTACGTAATTTGACTGGACTGATTAAAAGATATTTAATTCTTTTCTCCCTACCCCACCCCCATTCTTGCAACCTCTCCTCAACCCCATCCATTTGAATTGGCTGTTAAGTAATTCATTTTGGTCTTTATGATGGCTGAAAAAATCAAACTATCAGTAGTTGGTCTACTTAATTGGTGGTCTTGAATGAATTTTATAGATTCGTTGTCTCTGCTGCCCAGTATCTTTGCTGCTGTTCTGTGGCATACACTACGGATAACTCCTCAGAGATATACTGCTGACCCTGAGTGAGGAGAATGAACCTAGAACGCAGGAGATGCTGAATTGAAAACTATTATTCCTTCTCTCCTCTCTTCCTCTCACCCCTTTTTTTGTCCTTAGCCTTTTCATTTAAAAAATCCGTTCATTTTCAATACTGAAATTTAGGGAGGATTAATTATATTTTGTAGTTCTTTTCATCCAGACTAATAGCTTGCTTGTTTTGGGTTATAAGCCAAATGAGAGTGGAATCTATTTGAAATAGTTTCAAGGGTTTCTAAGTACTGAGATATCTTCATAATGAGAGGACTTAATTATGTAGCTTTCTGTTGACTTAAAATTGTAGGCAGAATTGAAGATATGCTTGAGTTAGGTAGAAGGCAGTTTAATAGCTTTGTTTTTCCTTTTTTTCCTAGAAGAAAAGTTGTACTGTATGTACTCAATGTTCAGGAATAGGAACATGATAGAAAATGAGAGGTTAAATAATATTTGCTATGATTTAAGGACATGAACTATAGCATATGCATGTGGTGGGTTCTGGGCTTGATTTAGAAGATCTGAATTTGACTTAAGAAAGTCTAAGAATCAAATGATCTAAGTTTGGCATTTAACTGTGTAACTTCTCTGGACTTGGTTTCTTCATCTGTTAAATGAAAATGTTGGATCAGATGATTGTTAAGGTGACTTCTGGCTCAAATATTCTTTGATTTGGTGACTGACAATATTTCAGAACAATCCAGGATAGCTAAATGGACATCTCCAAACCATCCTCCAAACCCCAAATCCCCTTAACTTGGTTCTTTGAAGGGAAAGGGAAGGAAAACATAGAAGTGCTTACTCTGTGCCACACACTTTACAATTGTTACCTCATTTAAGCATCACAACAACCCTGTGAAGTAGATGGCATATCATCCCCATTTTACAGATGTTAGGAAAATTTTCTAGCAAATAGAGCTGTCCAGAAATGGAATGAGCTGTTTTAAGAGACTTTGGATTCCCCTCCCTTAGAGATCTTTATGCTGAAGGAACTTCTTGACAATTATCAGGGTTTGCACTGGCAATTGCTGCCTTTATGTAAGTACTGACTCAACTTACAAAATGTTCATCCATGTGTCACATTGAGGCACCAGATGGTGATGTCGTTTATAGTGGCAATCATATTAATCAACAAACATTTATTAATCACTTACTATGTGCCAGGTACTCTGCTAGGGTTGGTGAAACAAAGGCAGAAGTGAAACAGTCCCTAATCTCAAGGAGTTTATATGCCATATGTACTTGTGTTCCTTAGCATTCAGAAAAGAGCTTTGTTTTAGAGAACACTCAGTAAACACTCAGGGCAGATAGGTGGTGCAGTGGTTAGAGTACCGGACCTGGAATCAGGAAGACTCATCTTCCTGAGTTCAAATCTGGCTTAAGACATTTACTGGCTGTGTGATGCTGGGCAAGTCACTTAACCCTATTTGACTGAGTTTCTTCATCTGTGAAATGAGTTGGGAAGGAAATGGCAAACCACTATAGTATTTTTGCCAAGAAAACCCCAACTGGAGTCACAAAGAGTTGGACATGACTGAACTACCAAACACCAACAATAACACCAGTAAAGGTATGTTGTCCGTTGTCCTTTGCCAGAGTCTTCCTCCTCCCCACCTCTCTCCACGTGCCCCACACCCCATTGTTGTAAGTAGGTGAAGTGCTGAAATGAGTTGTTGATGAGAAGATTTGGTAAATGCTATTTTCTCCTCCCAATGTAATAATCATCATTGTAATGCTGGGAAAAATAGCTCCTATTTCTATGGCATGCTGTGATTTATGATAATGTGCAATTCTGTTGAATGATTTGCATTGTTAGCCTGTAGACTGATGTGATCTTCACCATAAAAAAAATTCCTGCCATCCCACACCATTCTTACTACTATACTAAAATGAAATGATGTTTTATTGTATAGACATGTTTTTTTTAAAAAAGAGACCTAGTATATATAAATCCAAACTTTGAATAAATCTATGAGATAATGAAATCATTGGAGCATCATGAAGGATACCCGGGTAGATGAACAAGTGTTCCATTATTCACATGTGAATACTGGCTCTGCTTGGAATAAATACTCAGGGAGAATTGGAAGGAACTTAGGAGGAAATCTAGCTCCCTCAATGGGTTTGTGGCAACCTGCTTCCTACCCCCCTAGTAGAACTGGAAAGTAGGGAGAATGATAATCAAGTCCATTGTAATACCTTTTGTAAATGTTTAAATGAATCACTATGAGCACTATACTCTCAATCAAGAGAAAGCAGGTGTTATTTATAAAACTTAAAATGATGCTTAGAGGTTGATTTTTGTATTCTCTTCCCTTTTTTTCCTTTCCCCAAATCCTAAATTACTCTCGTTCAGTCTATAAAAAAACTTTTTTTGTTTTTCCTCCCTACTTAAGAAAAAAATCAATCAAAAAGCACTTTAAAGTTTTTATTGATGTCTTTTGTTTTAACATCATCTAAATTTCCCAATATGTCCTTCTCCTTCCCTCCTAGAGAATCATTTCTTGAAAGAATAAAAAAGAGAGGGAAAAAAAGTTGAACAGTACTAACAAACCCATTAAACAAATCTGCCGTTACATGTCGCACTCACATCCATTGCATCCTGGGCCATCTCCAGTCATCCTGATGAATATCTGGTTGCTGAATCCAGATGGCTCAGAAGGAAAAAGTGAGGCTGGTGACCTTGCACAACCCTCTCTTACTCAAAACAAAGTCAAGTGCAAGTCAACTCATCATTTCTCTGATGGCGTGGTCTTCTTTGGCAACAAAGAACACATACAACAACACCCCTAGGTCCCCATCCTTCTGCAAAATGAGAAGGAGATGTACAATCTCATGTGTCTTCGTATAAGAATATATATAGAACAAATACAAAGAAAATAAGAAATAGGAAAGAGAAGGCATTAGCAGTTTCTGGTTTTGTGGTGACTGTTTTGTTGTAATCCTCGTTCAACTTCTCTTCCTATCTTCTCTGTGGTCATAATTTCTCGCAAATTACTTGCAGTGGAGTAATATTCTATTATATTCATGAATCACAATGTAGTCATTCTTGAGTCGACATGTTTTTCCTTTGTTTCTGATTCTTTGCTACTACAAAAGATGTCTACAGTGTATCAGATCAGGCACTGCTGACTCTTCACAAAGAATGAAAAAAAAATCTCCAAACAGTTGCTGTCCTCAAAGGTCTTATATTCTACACAGGCAGAAACAATGTGCTTTGTATACATATAAATACATAAAAATAAATATGTCTGACACGCCTAAGGAATTTCAGTGCTGTGATATTGAAGCATCAGGGTGGAATTGAAGTTAGGGAGGTGGTGGAAGCACAACAGAAAGGGCATGAAATTTGAGCTCAAACTGTAAGTTATGAATATTCCTCTTTTTTAAGACTCAATTTCTTCACTGTAAGAAATGGGGGGCTGAACTAGATAGCTTCCATCATCACTTCCAACCCTAATTCTACACTGAAATCCAAGATATGTAAGAATCAGATGAATAAATTACCCATCAAGGTGTACTCCTATCTTTTCCAATATAAGTTTGACTTTTACTTTTCTAACTAGCAGCTCAACTCTTTCAACTTTGTTTTCCTTCAATCTTTTGAGGGTTGGTGAAAAATGTAGACCAGGGACAGAGATAAATAATTATTTTACAGTCTATGTGGGCTTCTCATACTCTATAGACATTTTAAAACAAAGAAATGATGGTACAAATGACAGTAGGTATGTTTGACTATGGTTATTGTTAATAATTTATGCGGTACCTTATAAAATGTTTTATGTACATTATTTCATTGAATCCTCACAATAACCCTGGAATTGTGGTACCATAAAATTGGTATCCCCACCTCATAAATGAGAATACTCCCAAAAGCCTGGAAAAATTAAGTGACTTGCTCATGGTCACACAGTTAGTACATGATTGTACTCTTTCAGTGATACTAATCTCATAATCTTCCAATTTGGAGATCTTTTCTCAGTCATCATTATTGACCTTTTGGCTGCATTTGACAGTATTGATTAACTGGATACTCTTTTTTTCTCTGTTTTCATTTTTTTTTATGACACTAATCTTTTCCTCATTCTCCTCTTACCTCCCCTTCCACACTGCAGTCTTTTTGCTGGCTCATCATCCATAGCACCTCCCTCACAAACTGTGGATGTGTTCCATAAGGCTCTGTCCTGAGCCCTCTTCTCTTTTCCCTCTAATATTCTCTTGGTGACATTTTCAGCTCTCATGGGTTTATATTTATGCAGATATCTTAGAGCTCAATAGGCTCACCTCTGAGTTTCAATCCCACATCATTCACTCCCTATCAGACTTTTCAGGCTATATGCCCCTGAGAGTTTTTAAAGTCAACAAATCCAAAATAGACCTCATTTAACCTCCCAACCTACTCCTTTGCCAAACTTTCCTATTTCTGATGAAGGCATCACCAGTCTTCCAATCTCTCAGGCTTGTAGCTTTGGCATCATCCTCAACTCTATACTATTCTTCACCCATTTGGATTAGTTTTTCACCTATTTGGATTAGTTCTCAAATCTTGCCATTTCAAATCTTGCCATTTCTCCTTCCATGATATCTTTTAATCTGATCCCTTCTCTCTATTCACAGAACAATCAACTGAATTGAGGCCCTCATAGCCTCTTGCCCAGGTTATAGCAATGCCTACTGTTTGGTTTTGGTGCCTCAGATCTCTCCCCAAAATTCATTCTAATTCATCTTCCAAATCACTGCTAAAGTGATTTTCCTTAAGTAAAAATCTGATCAATGCTCAATAGACTCCAGCGGTTCCCCATTGCCTTTAGGATAAAATAGAAACTCCTATTTGGCTTTTAAAGTCCTTCACAACTTAGGTACAACCTACCTTTCCAAACTTGTTGTCCACTACTCTCCTCCCCTTCATTCTATAATCTGGTCAAACTGGCCTCCTCTCTATTCCTTCTATCTCTATCTCTCATCTCTGTTCCTTGTGCCTGGAATGTGCTGCTTCCTCATCTGTTCTCAAAGAATCCTCTTTCTTCAAGACTCAGCTTAAGCACTACCTTGTATATGAAACCTTTCCCGATATCCCCTGCTAACCCCCAAACTCTGAATGTTCTCGCTCCCTAAATGACTTGTATTTTGATAACTTGCATTTAATTTGTATTTGTTCTGCATATATTCCTTTTTTAAAAAGGAGTGTTTTATTTTTCCAATTATATATGAAGATATTTTAAGCATTCATTTAAAAAATGTTCTAAATTTTCTCCCTTCCTCACCTCCTCTCCTCTCTAAGGCAGTAAGCACTTTGATATAGGTTATGTATGTGCAATCATGTAAAACACATTTCCATATTAGTCATGTTGTGAAGGAAGACACAGACCAAAAGAAAAAAACCCACAAAAACAGGAAAGAAAGTGAAAATAGTTTGTCCTTAGAGCTAGCAGTGCTTTCTCTGGATGTGGATAGCATTTCCCATCATAAGTTCTTTGGAATTGTCTTGGTTCATGATATTACTGAGAAGAGCTAAGTTATACATAGTTGATCATCACACAATGTTTCTGCATATGTTTCCCAATGTATTTGCTGTCTCCCTAAGAGAATGCAAGCTCCAGAGATTGTTTCCTTCTTTGTCTCTGTATGCACAGTGCCTGACACATAGTAGGCACTTAGTAAATGTTTGCTGATGGATTGGAATTAGGTCTTGAATCTACATTTGCTGACTTTAACTCCAGTGTCCTATTCACTGCTCTACACTGTCTCCTTAATTAAAACACTAATGATTCTGAATTTTGGCACTAGGAAATGCTTTTGGTTGTATTTCTCTGTTTTACTTGTTCTTTTCCCTATCTCTCTGCCTGTTCCTTGGAATGCATTGTCTATTTTTCTGTGAGAGAGCTCTGTAGTTCTAGGCAGACTTTAATAAGGCAAGCTGTGCCTATGAGGATCAGAAATCTGACTGGATTGTGTGTAGAGGGCTAAAAAATGGGGTAACTGTTCTTATCTTTAAGATGCCTCACAGTTTAGAGGCACAGTCTGCATTGGTGAGGGCTCACACTTCCTTGAAGAGACGTAGAGCTGCCACTTTTAAATGGGAAAGAAAACAATGCATCCTATGCTTGTATACAATCTGTCATAGCATTAATGGGGTATAAACCTGCACAGTACATAAATAATTAAGTTTTCTTAGGATAAAGATCAGAAAATATTTATTGTGTGCTTACTGCAAAAAATCTTTTAAATTTTAAATGCCCACATACTTGTTTTCAGGGATGACTTAGAGAATTCAGATGGAGACAAAACAAGCATGTTTGTTTGTCTTTGGACTCCTCTTCACCTTGATAATATTTAGTAGAGATAAAATTCCAAAAGTATTTCCCTCAAACCTTATTGCTTTATTTTTCAGTTATGTTGGTGTAAATAGTGATAAAAATAGCTGCCTTCCAAATAGTTGACTTGGGTTCAATTCCTAGCCAAAGCACTTGTTAAGAGAGGCAGCACCATATATCAGATAGGGCCCAAGACCTTTCCAGGAGCTGGAAAGACCTGCCTGAGATACCGGCTGCATGACTCCGGGCAAGTCAGATTACTTCTCTGCGGCTTGGTTTCCTCATCTGAAAAATGAAGGGAATGCACTCTGTGGCCTCTAAGGTTCCATCTGTCTCTAAAATCTATGTTCCCATGCCTGTTAGAATCCCTTTAATTATTTCTGAAAAATATTAGGTGGTATAAATTCATCAGTTATTTGGTTACAGTTTTCACTAGGGGTTGGAAAAAGGCAAGTTACTGATAGACAAAGATAATTTCAAAAATAGCACTATGGTTATTACCTTTAGGAAAAAAAATAAGCACATCTTTCAAGCACTGAAAAGGGGAAAAAGCATTAAAAGCCTTTGAGCCAAGTCATAGCCAAAGCCATGTGTTATTTCTAATTATATCTCCTCTATTCACCCTTTTCTAAGAAATAAAATAATATTTCTCCAAGTGATCATTTTCTATCTTCACCAGAATTAACTGTATCTTCAGACCAAGCTTCTCCACTCTTCTACTAGGCCTTATAAAGAGGCCTGTTTTTTTTTTTTATAAGAAGCATTGAAGCTGCCCCTTCATATACAGGAATCTTTGATTCAAAACTTGTCTTCAGATCCTCTGGCATGGGACTTCCTAATGGGTGAAACTGCTCTGTGAAAGTGTTGCTTTAGTACTTTGCAAATAAAAGTCCCTTGGCTAAATTCTCTGTGAGTCTAGGCATATAGCATATTAGTTCAGCAGCTAAGTATTTTAGGGAGTCAGTGGGACATAATAGAGAGTCTGCCATGAAGGCTTGAATTCAAATCTTGTCTCTGACATATACTAGTTGTATGACCCTAGGCAAATCACTTCACCTCTAAGTGTCCCAAGCAACTCTCTAGAACTATAAATTGCAGAACAGATGCCTATTTGCATTGGTAAAGGGGATGTCTTTGTTGACAGTTCCATGTAATAATAAAATCACACATTTGGTAAAAAAAAAATCCTCCTCCCCAACACATATATTAAAGTGTATTAGCACAGTTTATAAAAATGAGGTTGTAACTGACTTTTAAAAGTTTATATTAGTCCAGGATGAGAAAGAATTTGATGTAGAAGGTCAGTTGGGAAGTCAAGAAGACCTTGGTTCAAGTCCTAATACTTATCCATGCATATTAGCAATGTGACCTTAGCCAAGTCACTGAAACTCTTAGTACTTCACATGACTAACTCTCTAATACAAGTCACAAGTGAATTGCCAAACTTCATTATTGGAGAATGTTTCTATAGTTGTGAATCTCAGGTCTAGACCAAAAATAATTGGGATGGGATAAGGTGAGTACCAAGGTTATATCCCCTATAGGAGTTGACATTGACCTTGTTATTTTACCAGAACCTGTGTAGATTCTTTAGGTTTCAACTCAATGGTATCCACTCTCATTCGTCATGCTCCTCATTGCTTTCCTCCAGTCTTCTGACATTCCTTTGACTCATAACTGGCTATGTGCCAAAGCAATGGTCTTGGCATCATAAGCTTTAAGGCTATCATACCTCTGGGGATTGATACAACTTAGTTACCACTCATCCAGATTGGTGGCATGGTTCAGTCTTAGCAGACATTGAAAGTTATTGGGTAGAAAAATCAATGTATACATATCTCAAGCATCACTACCCAATACTCAAGTGTTTTGCTGCAAATATCCAGTTGGGGATATATATCCAGGGATATAAGCAGAAGTCTGGCTCCCCATTGCATAATCTAACATCAAATGCCATTTTGGTTCAGGGCCCAAACATCTCCTTGGTCTATAATGTGTAAATCATGCTGTGGTTGAACTTAAAATGGTCTGAGAGAAGGTCACTAAGAAAGCAATTGATAAAAAGTATCTTTGTTGTTCTTTCCAGTTCTCTTTGTAGGTCTTGTGTCCCATGGTCAGGCAGCCCTGATAATGTGTAAAGATCAATAGCCCAAAGCTATTAATAGAATGGTTTGTCAGGGCTGGGTGTTGCAAAGAAAAACTTGGTTCAGTTTTAGCCCTGGGATAAAAAGATCTGGTAACAAAAATGCAGTGGGATCAAGAAAGACAAGGTGGCTCTGAATTCCAGTGATGGGGAGAAAGCTTAAGTTGCAAAGGATACTGAAGATCTCAACTTTCTTTCGTGAGACCTGAATATTAACCTGAAGCTTCCATGTTCTCTTCATGGTTCATAGAGTTAGGAAGTGATAATGGTTTCTCAAGAAGCAGAAGAGCTAAGGGGTAGGGATTTTTTCTTGGAGGACCTGAAAATGATTGGTTTGAAAGAATAGATGTGATTACACCCCCAAGTGTTGTGTTGAAAGGAAAAGTCTAGGAAGTATTGGGGGAGGGAGGACTAAAAGGTTTACTAGTGAGGGAAGTTTTGGAAAGGAACAGAAGGCTGATAATGACGAGCAGGCTCATCATGTTTTCCTGCTTCAATTCAACTCATATTTGTTATGTGGCAAGTATATGGGATCATAGATTTAGAGCTGGGAGAGACTTAATAAACCATCTAATCCAAAAGAGAAAATCAGAGATGCAGAAAGTTAAGTGATGTGTGCAGGCTCGACCACCTAGTGTCAGAAACAATATTTAATCATGAATCTTCCTGATTTCACTTTTGGCAACCTATCCATTATGCCACATAGCTTCTCAGGGTATCGGCCATACAAAGAGAAAAACTGAATAGTTCTGCCTTCAGGGAATATATATTTTATTGGATATCTCTTGTTGACTGAATCTATGACCTCAAGTCACTTGGGGACATTTTTTGCATGTGTATGTCAAAAGGTTTTAGTGTTCACATGGAAAGCACTGTTTATAGGATCTATTTCTCATGTATCTTCAAGCACTAGATCAAGGTGATACCCTTAAAGAAGCTGCTTGGATAGTTTTTTTTTTAACCTTCAGTGCTGTAATGTACAAGTATAGGTGTGGCTTTAAGTCTTGCTTATTGAACTTGAAAAAAATTATTTTTGCCAGATTTAAAAGGCACTTCTACACTTCCAATGAAAGATGGCTCATTTTCTGTATTGTTTCATGTCTTATGAAGCAGGAAAACTGCGTCATTAAAACAAAGAAAGAAACAAAAATGACCCAGAAAATCACTCTTAATAAGGAGGCACCAGGGCATGGACAGCACAACCTACTATATACACATGTGATACAGGTAAGTGTGCCAAGGTTTGACAATAATCAGTGCTACTTAATTGAGCTATGACTTTGTGTGCTATTTATTTAATTAGGGCAGGAGACTAAAAACTAGTTTCTTTGAACTCATTTACCAGGCAGGACTCTTATAATTAAGGTTACTGAACTATCTCCTAGTCTTTGTATTTATAAATATGGATTACAGAATTGCCTGGATCCTTAGGATTTTGAAGCTGAGATAGCAGCAAAGTACAAGGCAATATGTGAGAGTACTTTTTCTCTTTCTTTCTTCCTCCTTCCCTTCCCCATGTGTGTCTGTCTCTCTCCCTCCTACTCTCTCTCTCTCTCCCTTCCTTCCTTTCTTCCTCCCTCCCTTCTTTCTTTCCTCCCTTCCTCTTTCTCTCCTTCCTTCCCACTTTCTTTTCTTTCTTTTTCCTTCCTTCCTTCCTGTTTCCTTCCTTCCTTCCTTCCTTCCTTCCTTCCTTCCTTCCTTCCTTCCTTCCTTCCTTCCTTCCTTCCTTCCTTCCTTCCTTTCTCTTGCAACATCTTTGATATAGGGAATTCCAATAAGAAAATTACCTCTACCAAATTATATCTATACCATTTATATAACTGATAGTCTTAAAGAATTGTCCTGGGATAATGAGAAATTCAATGACTGATCCAGGATCATAAAGCCAGTATGTGTCAGAGGAGGTACTTATACCCCTAGGATTCCTAATTTTAAGACCAGTTCTCTGTCCACTATGCCATGCTGCTGTGGGTGATGCCAAGGTAGAAAAACACATGATTCTTGCTACTTAGGTAGGTGGTGTAGGAGTCAGAGCACTGGACCTGGAATGAAGAAGACCTGAGTTCAAATGTAGCCTCAGATGTGTACTAGTTGTATAACCCTGGGGAGATCACTTAACCTCTGCTTGCCTAAGTTTCTTCAGATATAAAATGCGGATGATAGTAATAGTACCTACCTCCGAGGGTTGTAATGAGAATAAAATTAGGTAATATTCGTAAAAATGCTTAGTACAGTGCCTGCGACATAGCACTTAATAAATGCTGCTTTTCTTCTTCTCAAAAAATTTGTCAATCTAATTGGGGAAGGAAAGACGCAAATGCCAAAAAACAATAATATAAGAGCAGCCATAAGGCAGTATATGAAAGATATGCAGGAATCTGTCTGCTAGGTTTTAAAAAAATAGGCATTTTCAAAGTATTTCTTTATCCAAGCTTTGTGAGTGGAGAAGGGAGGGAACTTACACTATAAACATCAGAAGAGAACAAGCTATATAATATAAAATGAAAGTTTAGTGATCATAGGATCACAGATTTAGAGGTGGAAAAGACTTTGGAGGTTATTCAATACAAAGCTCCCTCTTTTCTGGTTAAAAGTTAAATGATGCCCAAGCTCCCAAAGGTCGTAAGAGAATAGAGGCAGTATGACACTGGATCCTTTGACTGCATCCAGTCTTCTTTCCATTGTATCCCACTGCCTCTCTAATATTTAATTATTTTCATATTTAGTTATTGAGAATAGTATTTTTGAGATTGTAAGAAGTAATTGTGCAATCTTAGCACTAGGAGGGCCCTTAGAAACGAACTAGGGCAGTTGGACTGGGAAGTGGATAGAGTATTGACTTGGAATCAGTAAAACCTGAGTTCAAATACTGGTTTAGCTACATGTTAGCTATGTGATGTGATCTTGGGAAAATCATTTAATCTCCTCAGTCTCAGTTTGCTCATTTACAAAATGGGAATAAAAATAGCGCCTACTTCACAGGATTATTGTTAGAATACAATGAGGCAAATGCGCCAAGTGCTTTGCAAGCCTTAAAAGCTCTGCCAATATATCATCATCATCATCATCATCATCATCATCATCATCATCCAATCTCTGCATGAAAGTGTGAATGTCTTTTGACGTTTGACGTATCCAACCAGCTTCAGTCTTTCCCTTCATGACCTTCAGTGATGGGGAATGCTTTATTTTAAAATGTAACCTCTTAGTTATCAGTATCATATTTGTTTCATAAAAGGAGTTTGGTTGGATCCCGTCTTTGCCTATTATTGCAAATAATGCATTTAACATTGGAATTAGTTGATCTTTAAACGTTTGATAGAATTTGCTTGTATATCTCTCTGGTCCTGGTGCTTTTTTTTCTTAGGAAGCTCATTTATGGCCTTTTCAATCTCTTTTCCTCAAAAAGATTTTCATATTCTATTTCTTCTGCTGCTAAGCTAGGCAAAGTAATTTGTGTAATAACTTTATTGCATATTTAAAAGGAATGGCAAGTTGTACATAATAGATTTGCAGTTTCGTGGGCAATCATTTTTAAATTATACTATGTTATAGAAATGTTTTTATTATTCCATAAATTAAAAAATAGAATAAATATTTTTTTAAAAATGTGACCTTTTATATTGCTAGATAGTTTTTAATTATTAGGGGATGACTCTCTACTTCTATATGCCATTTTCCTACTGTGGGATGACTCTCTACTTCTATATGCCATTTCTACTTGTGGAACCAATCATGACAGATTTAACTCTCCCTTCTCCTCTTCATCTGTTTCCCTTAAGTAGTAAGATTAATAATTAATTATTATAGCAACTCATGTTTACATATAGTTTTATGATTTACAGTAATTTAGGTCACCTTTGCCTAAGGTTAAACATTGCTAGTTCTTTCAGTCAAACCATTAATGACACAGTTTCACATCTCATCAACTATCCTAGTCATCCTTGAAGAACTAGAAACTTTTAAATGTCCTTCCTAAAATGTACTACCTAAACTGAACATAATATTGTAAATGTGATCTGGTCTGACTAGGAAAAAGTATATCAAGATTATTGTCACCTTTGTTGTTCTAGACTCTAGGCTTTATGCTACCAAGTAGCTTTGAGCTTCTGCTCATGCCCCACCCACCTAGATGTCAAGCCCATGAAGAAGGTGAGGGAGAAAGACTAAGTTTCTTTTCTTTTTTAAGGTCAAAGTTAAAATTAGAGAGGAGCATCTAAAGGGAAGGGGAAATGCCTTTTCACTGGAAGCCAGAACAAGAGTCATAAAAAGACTATACTTAAGTTATGTGTCATTGTGGGTGTACTGAAGTTAGAGTCAGGAAGACTTGAGATCTATTCCTTCCTTTGGCACTTGAGTAGCTGGCAAGTCATCTAATCTCATTGAGTTAAAGTTGCATTATTTGAACAATGAAGAGTTTGAAATATAAAGCGTCCGAGATACCTTCTAGCTCTAAATCTATAGTCCAGTGTACATTTTAAACTTGAGTTATGAGACAAATCTTAAGTCAGTCAACAGTAAAATTTTGTGAAATGACCTGATTTCTTCAATTTCATGACATTTGGTAAGCCTTAAAGTAGCTCTCTGGTTCATCATTTTTTTCTTTCTCTTTCAATATAATTAAAATCACTTTTTGTTTTGGATATTTCCTAGTTCCTCTCAAGTACACTGGTGAGACCCTGGGGAGTTCCATAGCCAGGTTTCATTGTCACTGTCTTAGGAGTTTGAAAAGAAAATCAAGAATTTTGCCTATAATTTATGATAGCTCCTTCAAAGACACAAAATCTTTCATTTAAACACAGATGAAGTTAAGAAGACAAGTTCAAATTGCAACTTCATGAGATTTCTGGGTTATGTGACAAGGTGGAAGGTTAGAAATTTTTTCTGATGCTCACAATCTCTCAAACCCCTCCAAAAATAGGAATTATAGGCAAAGAATACAGCAATTTCTTTTATCTCAATAGTCTAGGACACCAAGAACTTCAATGAGGTAAAACCAATAAACAACAGAGAAGTTTGGTCTTTAAACTCTAAAGTGTACATTCAGCATCCTTCCCTGACTACCCACCACTTGTACAGCAGGGCTTGCAGTACAACAAAATCCTACTATCTTCTTTTCTTAGTGTAATGCAAAACCAAAATACAGAAGCATGCCGTGGTTAAGACTACAGTTCTCTGCGCCTTAGTTCTCAGGTAGAGAACTGAAGAAGAGAAGTAACTGTGACAGAATCTAGCATGTTCCTGACTGAAACAAAGTTCCAACATCCATCTGGGGTCAGTTCTGTCCTCTAAGACATCACTTGGGACAGAAACTGAGGCTGATAAAACGTGAATTGCTCAGCCTGGTGCAAGACTGACATGACTTTGAAGTATAGCCCTTTAAGGAAACTGCAGTCAAAGGGGAAGGAGTGAGAAAGTGAACAATAGGAAAATATAAGGAAAAGGACTGAAATTATCAAGGATCTCAAAAAGAAGGAAACTCAATTAATATTTTTGAGCATAACAAGATAAACCAAAATGGAAGTCATTAATAACAGAAGGGAATCAAGTAAATGAGTCCAGGCATTTGTAAATAAATGTTGTAAGACAAAGAAAAATGAATCAATACCTGATGAGGCAAAGGACCTTTCAGATTC
The DNA here is from genome assembly GCA_023548195.1 of Bettongia penicillata ogilbyi. NCBI lineage: Eukaryota > Metazoa > Chordata > Mammalia > Diprotodontia > Potoroidae > Bettongia > Bettongia penicillata. Next base: position 1,039,000 of record JAJHZJ010000162.1, on the reverse strand, counting down.
ACAAGAGATCATAGAACTGCACCAGAACATCCCTGGATTGTTTAAAAGAGAAATAAAAATTATGAAAGCAGAGTCTATGGTCTGCACAGCAGAAATAATTAGCAGAATAGAAAAACTTGAATCCACAGTGGTACATCTCACCAGAGAAACAAAAATAGAGAATAACTGATTGAGAATGCAAATTCACAAAAGTGAAGGGCAATGTGAAAGAAGAGAAGCAAAAAGCAATAATGTTTGAGAAAATATGATTTCCATACAAACAAAACATAATGATTTTGAAGACAAAACAGAAAAGACAACTTAGGTTGTCCCCCAAAACTACATGATAAGTAAAAAGTCAAACAAACTGAATGTAGTGAAAGAAATAATATTTTTAAAAATGCCCAGAAATTCTGAACACAGAAAACAAAATTTCAATGGAAAAAATACAAAAATTGCCCCTAGAAAAAAAACAAAACAACTCTATCCTGGAATCTCCAAGATATATGGTGCTTAAATTTAACAGTTCCAGCGACAAACAGCAAATTCTGCAAGTGACTAGGAGACCCTAAAATATAAAGAAAAGGAAATTTCAGTAATACAAGACTATTCAGCACGCATTTGAAACTGCAGGAAGAAATGGATAGTGTGTTCTCAAAAACAAAGATCAAGATATATTCTAAGATGATATGCCCTGCAAACCCAAATTGATCTGTTAATGAAAAAAATGAAAATTAAATAGAGATGTATTTGAATCATTCTTAGAAATAAAACCAGATCTGAACAAATAGTTTGCTTTTCAAATCACAGCTTTGCTACTTACTACCAGTGTGACCCTTGGTTAAGTACCTTAACCTCTGTGTTTCTAAGCTTCACCACCTATAAAATGAAGTAGTTGGATTAGATACCCTTTTAGTGTGTTTCCTCTAGCCTGCTATACCGAAACTAGACCAGCTACATCTTTTGGGAGATCTAGGGATACTTTTGAGGTACTGGGATGTCTCTTTTCTAATGTATTTACCGATTTGAGTCTTAATCTAAGGGTATTCCTCACCACTATTAGACATTCATATTTGTCTTCCAGTTCTACTTGGACAGTGAATACCAGTTAGGTTTTACAAAGGGATATTTAATTTGAAGATTTAGCTAGAATAGAAATCCAAACATTCTCTCCAACATCTGGAGGAGGGGGGGGAAATCACTTTTTTTTGGAGAGTGGATTCAGACAACTCAGTTTCTATTCAGTCCCACCAAGTTTATCTATAAATATGACATCTAGGTAAGTGCTTGTCTAAGCTGTTCCTAGGATGGCTCTCAAAAGGCATTCCTTGCTGGAGTATCAGTGTTAGGCTCACTTCGTGACCTGGCATAGACTTAACTTGTAGAGTCCTGGATCCTAGTGTGTCTTCCTCTCCTAACCTTTCAAACCTCACAAGGTCATAGTTTCCAATTTCTTTTACCTAACATGAAAGAACAAATACCGAGGCAAAGAACTGAGACGTATATTCATGGGGCTACATGATGACCTTGAAAGAGAGGGTTCAGGTCTCTTCCCTTATAGCATTGTTTCTCACCAGATGCCATCAAGAAGTCACATGAAAAAGAGAGCCAAAGCCAAAGAGATCAGTTGAAGAAAAGAAATCAAACCCAGGTAAGAGGCTGACTAATTCCTTCTGAAGGCAGACAGATTCATGTTTTGCAACTATATCCATTCAAAGAGGCTGCTCTTCACCATACAGCTGGCAGATTGGAACCACTTACAGAATTGCTAGGTGTGCTCCAAATGGCCATTTATATTATATGTCATCATGACTTTCCCTGAAACAGGGCACCTAACCTCTTCCACATGGGGAACTGTAGTAGTAACATTCTTTGTATGGCCATAAGGCTCAGTGACCAGTTCCTCATTATAATCAGTTCATTAAGTGCTTGTGTTCAAAGTGTAGGGGATAAAAACAAAAAAGAAAACAGTTTCTGCTTGGAGAAGGCACAATACAAGATGCTTCAACATCAAGTGAAACTAAAAGTTTATTTTTGTGAGCCAAATAAAATGAGACAACTCAAATACCCAATACCCGTCAGGTTTTCAGAAGGCATTACGACTTTCTTCAAAGACTCGTAAGACTCATCACCTACCTAACATTTAGTAAATGCCTCCTGGGTACACATCATCATGCTAGATAATCATTCCCTAAAGAAAATATTTGAATGAAAATTACTGTGTTCCTTTGGGCAATGAGCAACTGTTATTTTTTCTTTGGAGGTTATTGTTTAAATGAAAGGATTCAGTGAGCTTTAGGAGTTGGAAAATCCAGTCAACAACTAAGGATAGTCTCAACTTGACAAGACAAGGTTTCAGTGTGTAAGAATTTGAACTAAGAATTGAAAATATGAATTTGGCACTGGTTACAGACTTCTTCAACTGACAGATACAGGCGTTGTCATGAGAAGAATAGAATAGAAGGTTGATGAAATTTATACTTTAAAATTTTTAAAGTTTTTTTTAATTTTAAAAATTATCTATGAGGCTGCAATGATTAATTGGTCTTTTGTGGGATAAAGCAAAAAGGACCACTAGATCAATTTGTAGCAGGGGTGTACAGTGATTAATACAAGAATGACAGCAACAAAATATTGTCCACTACAGTCCTATAGAAAGCCTGGAAAAGTTTTTGCCAACCCTACATATATAAAAATATTTTGGAATTAGATAATATTCTATATTTTGGAAAGTTCAATGTCCTTTAAAGTAAGCTCTTTTCAATGCTTTTATCAACTGTAAAGATGAAAACTACATAGCTTTCGCTTTTGAAAGTAGTTTTAATGAGATCATATGCCCAAGGCATCACAAACTAAAATTTTTTTGTACTTTAAATTATATGACTCTTTGTAGCTATTATTGTTATTTATCCAGGTGGTGCAGTAGATAGAGGGCTAGAGTTGGAGTCAAGAGCCTGGGTTCAAATTCTGCTTCAGACACTTATTAGCCGTATAACCTAGGACAAGTCACTTGACTTCCATGACTGTCTCAGTTTCCTCATCTGTAAAATGAGGATAACAATAGCACCTACTTTCTAGGGTTGCTATGAGGGAAAAAATTAGATAATTATGAAGCTCTTTGCAAAGTGCTATGAAAAGCACCTTAAGATATGATGTAAGTATTTGGTGGTGATAAAATTATTGCTATTGATTTTTTTCCTCAACTTTATGTCCAAAGGAACTCAGATAGAAATGGTCCTGGGAGAAGCTGGCTATCCTTCTGTTTGTTTTTTGTAGTGAACTATCGCTCAAGTAAAAAAAAACCCCACAATGAATTTCTGGTGGTTGAATGAAAGTATTGGCATGAAGGTTGATCCTCTGTAGATTTTCTCAAAGCATTTTTAGAACAACCCCAGTAATAGGCAGAAAGACAGGGATGATGTGGACCTCTTTATGTTCTCACATAGCATTAATTTCTTCTGTTGTATCTCAAATATATTGTCCCACAAATCGGTGCAATCATAGTAAATGAAAAATAGCAGTTTTAATAGCTTAAAACTGCACTAAGACTTTGGGAACACCCTGTATTTTGAGCGTTTTTCCATTCTGCTTAGTTTGGATGTTCTGTATGGCCATAGATATTAAAAATTTTACTACATTTGTGTGGGTCAGTGTTGTATCCAGGCAATTAATCTTACTTTATTCATATTGTATAGACATTAGTCTGTTTATGAAAAATGCTATTATCATCTCATTCTCACCTCTTTAAAAGGGACTCAGATATTATTATTAATGAATTAAACTGAACTTAGAGTCAGGAATATCTGGTTTTAAATCCCAGACTTAATACTGCTTAGCTGTGTTACCTTGGACAAGTCAGCCGGTCTCCATGTGCCATTACCAATTCCCTCAGAATTCTTTACCGAAGTGTACATAAAATATGATCTGTTTTAGTGAAGTTCCCATCCAAGAATTTCTTCACTCTGAGGAAATCATAACTCAGCTATGTCTTGCCCCATAATTACTATCATGACAAGCGTATCTAAAACTTGAGACTCTCAGTTCATTTTTGGTGAATGAATTGGGGATGACAGAGTGGGGAGAGGAAAGCAATCTTATTCTACCTGAGCTTAACTTTTTATCTATCTGAGAGCAAAGGACAAAAGGGGGAGAAATACTCTTGAGATACCAGAGTTTTATCCACTTTCAGCCTGTATGTTCTGGTGCTTAAAGTTTGATTACACTTGCCATCTCTGCTTCTAGAACTACATTTCAAGGACAAAATGTGGTCACTTTGGTGAGGAAACATTTTTTTCCTCTTGACCTTCCAGTAAAATAAAAAAATCAAAGTTGAACAAATTTTCTTTTTGCCCAGAGATTTTCAGTATTCTACTATAAAATTACATGGTCAAAGAGCTCTGTGTGCATGTGTGTATGTGTGTGCATAGATTCCTTCATGCTTCAAAATCAAACTAAAACAAATGCCCCTCTTTGCCAGCACTGAAAAACATGATGACTAGATCTTCTAACAAGTACAGAAACTTATCCAGCTCTCTCTGAGCCCTCACCTTCTCAGCTCTAAAATGAAGAGGTTGTGTTGAAAGAGCTTCAGGACCCCTCTTGATGTTATCATTCTATGGCTTTATAATTCCAAAATTCTACTGGAACTTTAAAAGTTTTTTTCTCCTCAATACTAAGAACACTTGCACAGGCAACTACCTAATTCAAATGGCGCAGCAGTAAGGGCTCCTTTCTAGGCTGAGTGGATTCGCTTCTCTTTCCCAGGGAGGTAAATTACAGATAAATTCTTTAGAGAGATGAAAACTAAGGTCCTCTCTTTTGTTGAACCTGCTGAAGAAACTATAGCGTTCTGCTTTGTGTTCCTGAGAATCTGGATATAACCTGAATTTCCACAAATCACATTTTATTTTTCACTACATGAAGAGGATCCTCCTGGTAAAGGAACTTTTTAGTAAATACTTGAGCACATTAAAGAATCCTTTTATACTATGAATAATCACATCCTAATTGTAAGTTTGGATTTAAAATGTTGGGTTGTCTTTAAAGCAAGTTACACCTTGACTATGCTATTTAAAGTATTTGGGGGAAAAAGTGATTTCATCAGTGTGGAGAACATCTGATATGGAAATTACTCATACCTATGCAGACTGACAACATGTTTATAACTTGCTCTCTTAGAATGTTGCTTGGGGGAACTAAAGGTTAAATATCTGACTGCTGGAATTCTATCTTTCCTTATCTCAGACTCCTGGCTTGGCTGACTTCTTTCAAGATCCAGCTGAAATACCAATGAAAAACTCTTTCCTGATCTCTGCTCATTCTGATGCCTTCCCTCTAATTGATTATCTCTCATTTATACTGTAGAGATGTTGTTTGTACATAATTGTTTGCAAGTTTGCATCCATTAGATTGTGGAGTCCTTGGGAGCTGGGAGTGTGTTTTGTTAATTACTTTTTTTGGAAGGAGAAAGGTCTTTCTTTGTATCCCTAGCACTAAAGCCCAGTTCCTGGCACACAGTGAGTACTTAATAAATGCTTATTTACTGGTTAGCCTTTGATCACACAGCTAGTCTGTTCCAGAGGAAAGACTTGCATTTGGCTCTTCCTGACTCCAGGGTTGGCCCTGTCTTTGTTACGTCATAATGCTTTCTCTTAATTACAGTGACTCAGTTCCAGCTGTGTCTAACTACTTTGCCTCTATACTCTTGCCACAGACAGACAGCTGTTAAACTTCAATAGAATCAATCCCAAGAATGCCAGGCTTGAAAACTTCTACTGGCTCTAACAGCCCATGCTGTCAGCAAGGTGCGTAAGGCCAATATAATTTGCCCACCCTGGGAAAGGGTAGCAGTTGGTGTACTATTTGGAAATGTAGGCCAGTACTATTAAGCAAAAGCCTCAGGAAGATCTTCCTTTACCCTTCGTTAATATGAAAATGAATGAATTTCCAGTGAAACTTCATGCTGTTCTTTTAGGGGGCCCTGCAATGCAAAGGTTGTTTGGGTGTTTTATTGAGTCCTTAAGCTGAAGAACTGCAGAGTTAAAGGTAACATGCTCCAGACCAGTGATATCACACTCATACAGAAATGGGGTAATTAAACCATATATAAGGATCCTTGTGAGCTGCATTTTGACTTAAAAAACAGCAAATATTATCTGTCTTCTGTTGTATTTCTGTTTATTTTGTTAGCTATTTCCCAATTTTATTTTCAATTCAGTTTGGGATGCACCGGGGACAGTGCAAAGCACATGGCCATTTTTGACATCTCTGGCCAAGAACGCTGGTTTTGGAGCAGAAAACATGAGTTTCAATCCCACCATGATCTGTTTCTTATTAACCATGACCCTGGACAAAATGCTTTTACTTCTATTAGTGTACTACTCCATCAAATGGTTGGGTTGGACTACGTGACCTCTGAAGTCCTTTCCAGCTCAAAAGTTGTGGTCGACTTCTCAGGAGCAATCCATGTTCATTTGCATTTACACAGCTTAAATATCATTCCGAGCTGTTTATAAATACAGTCCTTGCAACTTTCAATCAGGAAAGTTAGGGGCAGTAGGTGGGACTTTGGCAGGTGCAAAGGTACTGATTGTGCTATATCTTTTTTCCCATGGCTTTATCTTGTTATTTGCAATGTTTACTGTTCATACAGAACCTTACTCTAAGGGCCTCTCTCAAGGTCATGAGGTCCCTTAGGCATATCAAGCACAGGTCATATCTAAGGCATTAAGGAGTAGGTTGTTTGGGGTTGTACACTGAACCAAGGTCATTTGAAAAGTTTTTTCTTTCTTTCCCATTTTCAATGGAAAGAAAAACAATGAATTGTACAGGGACAGTCTCTTGAGTCTGCTGGCTTTGAACCTTAGGATTTAAGTATCCAAACTTTATAAGCAGCCAATAATAATATCTATTATCCATTGGTAAGTCATCCTTAATGAGAACAGGACTTTCTCCTGTCGTTCTTCTCCTTTCTTCTCCCATCCACTCCCCTCTCCTCTCCTCTCCCCCATGGCCCAAATCTGCCATTTCTCCTTTGGGTTTATTGGCTACATATTTTGCTCAAAGAACAAGCTTTAAGACCCATTCTCTCTGGAGCTCATAGATTGGACACCAGTTCCCACTCACTTAGCACGGAGTGAATATAATTACTAAATAGTAACTATTTCTCTTTTACCCAGGTACCCAGAAGGTCTTCCCCTCCCAGTCTGATTTTTTTTTGGTTATTTTTTTCTTTTTTTAAAAGGGGCCATCCCTTGAGTAACTACCTAAAGAATTGAATTGGGTATATTTCATTCAAAGTGAGAGTCTGACAGCCTAAAATGGCCATGTTCCCACATTGCATCCTGGGTCATCTCCAGTCCTCCTGCAGAATGTCTGGCCACTGGACCCAGATGACTCTGGAGGAGAAAGTTAGACTGGTGACTTCACACAACCCTCCCTGCTTCAAATCAGTCAAGTGCAAGTCATGTCATCATCCTGATATCATGGTCCTCTTCAAGAGTAAAGGACAAACACAAGAACAACACTCAATAATAGTAATTACTGACATTTATGTAAAGTAATTGCCTTCCTTATGCCAATCCTATGATATATTTATGATGTTGATATTATTATTATTTCCATATTTTAGTAAGTTTCTGAAGTCACAAATCATTTTATATTGCTCAGTTTCTGTTTCCTTTCCTGTTAAATGGGTGGGTTTGTCAAAGTCAGATGACCTTTAAAGATTCTTTCAGTTCTGTGAATCTATTAAAACTAGTCAGTGAGTGAGCTAGAACTAGAATCCAAGCCCTATGAATCCATGTCCAGGATAAGTCAATGACTTCTTCTGCTGTACCAGCAGAATGTCAACTCTTTGAGGGCAGGCTCTTTTTTCTGTACTTCTAACCCCAGCCTAGAAGGTGTCAGACATTTAGTAACTGCTCATCTGCTATATCATAGTGGATTATAGATTTAGAAGGACCTCAGAAGCCATCTAATGCAACTACTTCACTTTAAATGTGAGAAAACTGAGGTTAAGTGACTTGCTTAAACACTCCACAGGTAGTAAAGGTCAGGGGTAAGATTTGAACCTCAGCACCCTGACCTTGGAACCAGTACTCTTTCCACAATACTACACTTGTCGAACTGAATCACTGTTTTATAGGTGAAGACACTGAAGCTCAAATATATTAAATGACTTGCCTACAATCCTATATCAACCTTGCTGAATTCAAATTCAGCATTCTCTGTTACGCCTCTAGAAAAAGCGCTAAGGGCTTGATCACATTTCTGAGCCTTCATATTGGTCTTGTCTGATTTTCACTACTGTTAAGGGGCTAGATCTGAAAGTAATTCCTCAAATACAGATTTCACAGAAAATAAAATAAAAGGCAGAGGAGTGGAGTAGCTCGGGGGAGGGGACAGGGTAGACCTGTAGATATAACTTTATGATGCTGGAGTGGGCTACTGATCAATATTATGCTCCATAGCATCTTTCAAACTTTTCAAACTTTCCCATTAAGTGATTGCCTGCTTATAGCTTGCTTTTTTTTTTAACTCTGTCTCTATCTGAAGATGAGAGGCAAGACTTCTAGACTTGTTATTTATTACATGTGTTAAATAATTTCGAAGGCAACCATGTGGCAGAGCAGATTGAGCACTGGACTGGGAGTCAATTCAATTCAATCAGTAAACCTTTATTAAGTACTTACTATCTGTTAGGTACTGTGCTAAACTCTGGGGATACAAAAAAAGGCAAAAGACAATCTCTGCTTTTGAGGAACTTATGGTCTAATGAGAAGACAATATGCAAACAAATACATGCAAAGCAAGCTCTAGACATGATAAATAAAAAATAATTAAGGGAGGGAAAGCATTGGAATTAAGAGGTATTAAGGAAGGTTTCCTATAGAAGGTGGGATTTTAGATAGGACTTAAAAGAAGCTAGGGAAGACAGCAGTCAGAGTAGAGAAAGGAGTCAGGACAACTAGAGTTCAAACTCAGTGCACACACTTCCTAGCTATGTAACCCAAGGCAAGACACTTAATCACTGTCTGCCTCAGTTTGCTCAATTGTAAAATGGGAACAATAAGAATGTCTATCAGGGTTGTTGTGAGAATCAAATGATGTAATATTTATAGAGTGCTTTGCAGACCTGAAAGAGCTACATAAATGCTAGCTGTTATTGTTATTAATAAAGAAATATCTTGTAGTTTCCTATAGACAGTAAATTCACTGAAAAAAATCAATACGCCTTTCTTTGAGGAAAATTGATTGAATCCATTGGACATAGGTAATGGCTCTAAAAATACTAGTCAGAGCTATAACTGAGCTAACCTGAGTTAGCTTTTTTTTTTAAAATATTTCACACACAGAGGTGATAGGTGCTTTTTTGTTTTAGCCCATCAAACCCTCATTTCTTCTTAAGTATCTTAACAACCAACAGAAAATGCTACTCACACTGTAATTTGGTGGCCACATACCCAGGGTGTGTCTATGTGTTTTGGCAAACCTGTTCAGGCTACAACTTTATTCTTCAAAGAATTTTTGTACTTTGCCTCCAACAAAAAGCCAGCTTGAATTGAATAGGTTTTTACATCTCCATGGTCATGTAACTAACTCTTTTTTTCCTTTATCAAAACTGGAATTTTTCACATTAGTCATACTGGCATTTCATTTAGGGATAGTTAAGGGGACACAAAACCCATATGCTCCACCATCTTCGAGTATTTTTCATGACAACTCCTTAAACACAAAATGAACCATGAAAATTAATTATCTGAAACTGATGATGAAATGATGAAATTGATGTTAATTCAGCTTACATTAGTTTTGTCTTGAATGCAGATCATTTTGTTTTATCTCATGAAAGCCCTTCGTGGCCAAGCCAACTTCCTTTTCATTTCCTTAATTCCTTTCCATCCAGAAATTAAAAAAAACATTAATTGAAGCTTAATTAGTATAGAGTTACATGTTTTAATTTGTACTACTGTCTAGCATCCCAAGAGAATTTGCATTGCATTATCTGAAAAAGATGTGAGCTGAGTGTTAGACTTAGCTGCCATCTAATAAAGTGTTTGAATTAAGCCACAGAGAGAGCACACGCACTCCATCCCTACGTCTCTCCTCTTCTCCCTCCCTTTCCTTTTTCCCTTTTCTATTCCCTATCCCTTCCCTTTCTCTCCTTTCTCCAGTCCCTTTCTTTGTCTGCTTTCTTCCCTTCCCACCTCCCTCATTTCTCCTTTTCATTTGCTGCTTTGTTGTGGAACTGTGGATCATTGTTTTCCTTTCTTTCTTTTTTTTTTTTTTTTTTGAGGATGAGGCAATTGACTGTGAGAGGTGTGTTCACTGGCTAGTCACCACCTGTCTTTTCCACTCCCTACCTGTGAAGTTTGTTCTTTGTATCTGGGGATCACAAGCCTCTTTTTCTCCCATTTACCTGATGTCCAACCTTCAAAAGAGCTGCCCCATTCTTGAACGGAGCTGTGCCCAACAGGGCTTTGTGGGTTGCTGTGCCCTCCCAGGATTTTTTTGCTTTGCCACAAAGTTTGAAGTTGTATGCTTGATGTGTCCTGTACATTTCTCCCTTTTTTACTTTTGTCCCTTTGTTATCAAGCCAAAGAATTTCTCATCCCAGCAAGAAAAATGGAAAACAAAAAGAAGCAGTGAGAAGGATGGGAATTTAAATTAAATTTCCCTTAAACTTCTTAACATGGAGAATTGTATGAGGCGATAAGCCAGTCTGGGTCTGGTATTTAAGTGGCTGTATCTTAACTTTGTATAGTAGTGACACACTTACCTCTTGAATAAATAGATCATGGTTTTCTGAGCCTTAGATTCCTCATCTCAATATCTAAATTATGTCTAAGACCCTTCCAGTTTATAATTATTTTGCAATCAGTCAATATCAATCAAGAAATATTTATTAATTAATATGTTATGTGACAGGTGCTGAACCAAACACTGGGGATACAAAAAAGAGGCAAAAGATAGTCCCTGCCCTCAAGAAACTTACAGTCTAATGAGAGAGACAATATGCAAACAAATATATAAAAAGCAAGGAAAGGATAAATAGAAGATAATTAACAGAATGAAGGCATTGGAAAGAAGAGGGTTTGGGGAAGACCAAGGTCTTAGGTTACAAATATATCTGCTTCTCTGGGTATAATTAAAATGGAAATGTTACCCTTAAAAAGAACCAGTAGTTCTAAGCCTTGCCTCTCTTGCAAAAGTGAGATAGCATGTAAAGTGGGTTCAGAGGTAATTCAGATACCTGAGTTCAAATTCTTTTCAGATATTGGCTATGTGACCATAGGCAAGTCATTAGCCTCCTAGAGCTTCGATTACTTTATCTAGACCTTGATGCCATGAGGGAGTGTTGGTGCATGATTTTCTGTTTGCAGATGATTGTACACTCAATGAAGCCTCTGAAGCTGAGATGCAACAAAGTATTCTCTGCTGCCTGTGCTCATTTTGGCCTAATAATTAACACCAAAAAAACACAGGTGCTCCATCAGCCACAAGCACACCGTCCATACGTGTATCCATTGGTTACAACAAATGAAGAAGTTTTAAAAGCTGTGGATAAGTTCATTTACCTTAGTAGTGTACTTTCCAGGGTTGTACACACTGACGGTGAGGCTGATGATTGCCAGAGCTAGCTCAGTGTTTGGAAGGCTCCGAAGAAAGGTTTGGGAGAGAAGAGTTATTAGATTGACTACCAAAATGAAAGTCTACAGAGCCATTGTGCTGACCTCATTGTTATATGCTTGCGAATCATGGATGGTCTACCAGAGCCATGCTAGGAAACTGAATCACTTCCATTTGAACTGTCTTAGGAAGATTCTGAGGATCACCTGGCAGGATAAGGTACCAGACACTGAAGTCCTTGCTCAAGCTGAACTGTCAAGTATTCAAACTATGTTTCAGAGAGCGCAACTCCAACGGGCCGACCACGTTGTTCGAATGCAAAATGTATACTTGCCAAAAAGACTATTTTATGGAGAACTTGCATGGGGCAGGCAATCACATGATGGCCAGAAGAAATGATACAAGGACACTCTCAAGGTCTCTCTCAAGAACTTTGGATTTGATTGTGGAACATAGGAGACAGTGGCACAGGACCACTCAGAAATGCCCACATAAGAAAAGGTGCTGTGCTCTTTGAGCAAAGCCGAATTGAGAGGCAAATTTGGGATATCCACCCCAAATATTCAAACAAACTATCTGTGCTCAACCTGTGGTAGAGCATTCTGAACTCATATTGGTCTGATCAGTCACAGTTGGAAACACTAAAATTTCACTTTACGATGGTGATGCCGTTTTGGTCTCTTTGAAGATGAAGGACAACAAATAACCACTTTATCTAGAAAATGGAAATAGTTATGTTTGAATTATCTATCTTACAGAAGTATTGTCAGGAAAAGCACTTTGTAAACTTTAAACAGTGGAATGGGAAACTAAAACATGGAATTTGGAGTCATAGGATCTGAATTCAAATCCTGTCTCTTCTATTTATTACTGGATAACATTGGACAAGTCATTTAACTTCCCTGGACCTTCATTTTTTTTTCTTTATGAAATGAAGGGGACCAGGAATGGAATCCATGACCCTCGAGTTTCTTTGCAGTGCTAGCTCTATGATTCTGTTGTACAAGTATAAATTGCGTATACTGTCTGCCACACTTGGCATACTCTTCCTCCTTCTTGAAATCCTCAGCTCTCTTCCTACATGAAGCCTTTCTTGTCCACCTCTCACACCTACCACTAATGGTTAGTGCTCTCTCCATTCTCCTCATAACAAATTATCTTTACTGTGTGTGTGTGTGTGTGTGTGTGTGTGTGTGTGTGTGTGTATTGAATTTACTTGGCCAAGTACTTGTTTTAATCCAGGAGAATATATGCTCCTCAGGTGTGGGGATCTTTCATTTTTATCTTTTTATTCTGAATCCAGCAAGTAGGGTGCTTAATCAATGCTTTTTTGTTATATTAGCCAATCACAGAACATACTTCGTGTGACCTGCATGCTCCTGACCAGTATAAGAGTGTCTAACCAGTTACCATTCCAAGAATCCACTCAAACGACCTCTTGCTTGGGGGAAATGCATTATCAGCTTAGGCATTTTTGCCATACTTCTATGTGAGTTCATCTCAAGTCTCAATTAGAACTAGGGAAAGTCCTTAGAAAATAATTCCTATCTCTCAGTCACTTATGTCATTTTAATTTATAACTTTATGACACTAGACATCAGCAGGAAAATGCTAAAAAAGACATTCTCCGACAGCCTCACGACATTGTCACTGCACTGACGGGCTAATTTGTCCTTCTGAAAGGAGTCATTTCTGGGATAATTATTTGGGGCACTCAATGACAGGCTCACTCTATTCTGGGGATGAACTGCATTGTCTGCTGACATACATACATTTGCCTGGAAGATAATGCAAGTGGCAGGTAGAGTCTACAAGTGACTCATCTGTCTTGGAACAGTACATGGTACTGTTCACTCCTTTTTGAAGAATTGCATTAAAATATGGATTGGAGGGGTTGCTGCTGGTGTTTCTTATGTAAGTATGGCTTAAAGAAGCGTATTTGTTCTTTATTCATCACCAATTCAGTGAATGTTTGCTTAAACTAATCCCTGTGGAAGAGGACCAGTTAAGTCAATGGGCGTGGAGAAACATGAGGTACCATTTATGGTATTTCTGAAGTTTTCTGTCTTACCCTGTAAGTCTTGCCATGTAAGACTGTGTTATGTAAGGCTCTGTTTCAAACTAACCCATTTTGAGTCTGTTTTGAATAAGGTTGCTATATTATAGGAAATGGAGAAATGGTTTCTGTATTGAAAATTATGGGGTGGGTGGTAAAGGTGGTCAGGAATCATAGATTCTAATCTCACTAATTCAGTTCAACAAACATTTATTAAAGAACTATTATGCACAGGGTACTGTGATTGGTACTATGTATTCAAAGACAAAAATAACAGTCACTGCCTCTGAGGATCAATCAAGCAAAAGGCATTTATTAAGGACCTACTATGTGCTGGGCACTATACTCGATGCTGGGGATATTTATATAAAGAATTAAATAATTGTTATTCACAAAGAACTTGCATTTTAGTGGGGGAAATAATATATCTCTCTAGATAGATAGATATAGATATATAAATGTAAAATTAATAAATACAAATATATACATATTGTCGTTAAGTACAAGGTTGTTTTGGAGGGAAGGCACCATCGGGCATATTAGAAAAGACTTCTTGCAAAAGACAGTGTTTGAGCAACATTGAGATGGAGATAGAAAAGAGTACATTCTAAGCATGTGAGACAGACAGTCAAAGGCACGAGACTGGAAATGGAATAAAAATATTCAATTTTCCTTGTGTGCATTTATACCTCAGAAAACAGCAAAAGTGACAAATCACAGCTACCAATAACATTTTTTTGTTGATTGTCTAGATTAAAAAAATTATGTCATTTGGACATTTTTTTTAAACCTGAGAGTCAGATGTTAAACATTTACTAGCACACCCCTGTGTGAGAAGAATGGAGAGTAGACCAGTTTGTCTGGATGAAGAATGTGTAGTGGGGAGTAATGTCCAAAGAGGTTGGAAAGATAGATGGGCTGAGTTGTGAATGACTCTAAAAAACTATCCAGAGGAATTTATATTTTATCCTGGAGCATGGATTTAGTAGAAGAATGACAGAGTCATATCTACACCACAAAATTATCTTTGAAGTCTCTCTTCCAATACTGAGATCCTCTGATTGTACGAAATTTGTTGTTCAGACATTTTTCAGTCAAAGTGCATCTCTTCATGACTCTATTTGAGATTTCTTGGCAAAGATTTTAGAGTGATTTTCCATTCCCTTCTCCAACTCATTTTATAGATAAGGAAACTGAGGTAAACAAGGTTAAGTGACTTGCCCAGAGTCACAGAGCTAGTAAGTATCTGAGGACAGATTTGAACTCAGAAAAATGAATCTTCCTGACTCCAGGGCCAGTGCTCTATCCATTATGATCCACACATAATTTTCTTCTTTCATCCATTTCCCTGATGACATCTTTCCCTACAGTTCTGCAAGTTTCCTCCTTTGGTGTAGGTTACAGCCTGTTCATATGTCATAAGTCTTCAAATTGTTCTTCTTTGAATTGCCCTTCATTCCCTACCCAGCTCAGCTCCTGACTTTGTAGACTTTGCCACCATGTCTCACCTGGAACATCCCTTTACAATGACAGTCCTTTCCTCTTATTGGTAAGTTTTTCCTGGGGCCTCCATTTTGGGAAGGGGCTTATGATAGCCATTAAAAAAATTAATTTATTTTTAGTTTTCTTCTTTATTCACTTTTGGATTTCGACATTCATTTCCACACAATTTTGAGTTCCAATTTTTCTCCCCATATCTCTCCTTCGCCCAACCCATAATACCTTGCATTCTGATTACCCCTTCCCTCAATGTACTCTCCCTTCTTTCATATCCTATCCTTCCCTTATCCCCATCTTCTCTCTTTTCTTATAGGGCAAGATAAATTTCTATACTCCATTACCTGTATTTCTTATTTCCCAGTTATATGCAATAATAATTCTCAATATTCATTTCAAATACTTTGAATTCCAATTTCTCTCCCTCGCTTCCCCCTTACCCATCCCCACTGAGAAGGCAAGCAAGTCAGTACAGGCTATATATGTGTCGTTTTGCAAAAGACTTACATAACAGTCATGTTGTATAAGACTAACTATATTGCCCTCCATCCTACCCTGTCCTCCCTTTTTTTCCCCTATTCTCTCTTTTGACCTTGTCCCTTCCCAAAAGTGTTTACTTCTAGTTATTCCCTTCTCTCATTTGCCCTCTCTTCTATCTTCCCCCTCACCCCACTTGACCCCTTCTCCCCTACTTTCCTGTAGTGTTTTCAACAGATACTTCCACAAGATTCTGAGATTTAAATTTTCTCCCCATCTCTCCCCTCCACTTACCCTAAGACAGCATGCATTCTGATTACCATTTCCCCCAATCTGCACTTCCTTTTATCACACCCCTCCCTTCTCTTATCCCCATCCCCTCTATTTTCTTGTAGGGCAAGGTAGATTTCTATTCCCCATTGCCTATATATCTTATTTCCCATTTGCATGTAAAAACAATTTTTAATATTCATTTTTAAAACTTTGAGTTCATTTTCTCTCCCTTCCTCCCTACCCACCCATCCCCACAGAGAAGGCAAGCAATTCAATGTGGGTTATACGTGTGTAGTTATGCAAAACACTTCCATAACAGTTGTATTGTAAAAGACTAACTATATTTCTCTCCATCCTATCCTGCCCCCCATTTATTCTATTCTTTCTTTTGACCCTATCTCTTCTCAAAAGTGTTAACTTCTAATTATCTCCTCCTCCCATTTGCCCTCCCTTCTATCATCCCCCACTCCCTACCCTAATTATTTCCCTTTTCCCTACTTTTTGTAGTTTGAGTGTTATGCCAGCCATTCTTCATTCCTCTCCTTGTTCTGCTTCTAACTTTGCAGACTTGCAAACCATTCTCTTGAGTCCACCCTGACATTTTCAGCTCTTTTTGTACGTTGTCTTCCCCCGTTAGAATATATGTTCCTTGAGGGCAAGGGACTTCTTTCTTTTTGTTTGTATCTCCAGTGCATTGCACAGTGCTAAATCAATAAATGCTTATTGCCCACCTTTGTATGATACTTCCAGTTTTTTAGAGACAACTGTGTTCCATGACTCACAGATATAAAAACAATATAGATAGGATTCTGGGATGAAGGCAAAGGGAATAAGCTTTTAGCTAGCACTTGCTATGTGCCAGGGACTCTACTAAGTACTTTTTACAAATATTGTCATTTGACCCTCACAACAACACTGAGAGGTAGGTGCTGTTTTTGTCTCCATTTTACATTTGAGGAAATGGAACACACAATATCCAGGGTCACATGGCTAGTAAGTGTCTGAGGCCGGATTTGAACCCAGTCTTCTTAATTTTAAGACCAGCAATCTATCCACTATGCTGCCAGTTTCAATGTTAAAGAAAGGTCTTGGTTTCTGAGAGAAGTTTGGGGTATTAGAGAAGATTTACAACTTTCTGAATGCGATCTAACCCTCATATTCATGTATCATTATACTTTTAGTCTCCCAGGTTCATACCCTTAGAATTTTCCTGGACTCCTTATTCATATCCAATCAGTTACTAAGTCTTGCTGCTTCTACCTCCTCTCACCCCTCAGCTCCTCTTCCCAACTTCATCTTTTTGGGAACCATTCTTTTTTTAAATAATTAATTAATTTTTAGTTTTCAATATTCACTTTTATAAGATTTTGAGTTCCAAATTCTTTTCTCCCTCCCTTTCCCCAAGATGGCAAACAATCTGATATAGGTTACACATGTGCAATCATATTAAACATATTTCCACATTATTGTGAAAGAAGAAGAATAAAAGGAAAAAACAATGAGAAAGAAAAAAAAAGTAAAAATAGAATTCTTTGATCTGCATTCAGATTCCATAGTTCTTTCTCTGGATATGGATAATATTTTCCATCATGAGTCTTTTGGAATTGTCTTAGATCACTGTATTCCTGAGAAGAACCAAGTCTATCAAAGCTGGTCATCTCACAATGTTGCTATTACTGTGTAGAATGTTCTGGTTCTGCTCAGTTCACTCAACATCATTCATGTAAGTCCAAGTTTATTCTGAAATCTGCCTGCTTATCATTTCTTATAGCACCATAGTATTCCATAACATTCATATACTACAATTTATTCAGCCATTCCGCAATTGATGAGTAAATCCCTCAATTTCCAATTCTTTGCCACTACAAAAAAAGAGCTGCTATAAATATTTTTGTATATGTGGGTTCATTTTAATTTTCTATGATTTCTTTGGGACACAGACCTAGTAGTGGTATTGCTGGATCAAAGGACATTCTCCACAGTTTTATAGCCCTTTGAGCATAGTTCCAAATTGCTCTCCAGAGTGGTTGGATCAGTTCACAACTCCACCAACAATGCATTGTTATTCCAATCTTGGGGGAGTCATTTCTTTAAAAAATTTAGTTATGGAATGTTAATAAACAAGCCAAAACATTTCAGTGTACAAAGAACAAAAAAGGTGATCATATATGAAACTGTGAACTTGTCATGGAGAGATTTTTTAAAGTATGTGTTAAGAAGATAATAACAGAATTACCTCATTTGTGTCTCCTCCTGAAGGTACTTTTATTTCTTCTGAATTGCTTTAAACTTTTATTGGTTCTCTCTTTTTATTACTGTTGCTGCCCATTGACTTCCTTCTGTCACCCTTCAAAGAAGAGCCCTCCCTTATAACAGATATAGTTGATAAAAACAAATACATTGTATGTGTCTGAAAATGAGTCATTTGCTCTTATAGTCCATAGGCTCCCTGTCAACAGGTCAAAGGCATGCTACATTATCAGTCTTTTGAATTCATTTGCCACTGCTTTGATTAGAGTTCTTAAATCTTTCAGTTATTTTCTTTTACATTATAGTGATCATTATATAAATTATTCTCCTGGTTCAGTTTACTTCATTCTGCATCTGTTCATAAAGGTCTTCCCAGACTCTTCTGAATTGATCATATTAATCATTTCTTATCATTCAATAATATTCCATTATGTTCACATACCACAATTTGTTCCTCCATTTCCTGATTGATGGGAACTCATTTTGTTTACTATTCTTTACTCTAACAAAGAAGACTGCTATAAATATTTTTAGACCCATAGGATCTTTTACTCTCTCTGCGTTTGGCTTCTTTTGTCTATAGGCTTGGTTGTGGGTCAGAATGTCTTTTCAGATATAGTTTGGGGACTTTGTTAGGTCTTAGTATATCAGGTGTTGACATAGAATCTAAATGTGTTTCCTTTCTTATTGATGTCCGCACACTATTGTAGAAATTCTGGCAAACCAATTCTATTTTATATCTATGCTTTCCATAACAATTAATGAAACAATTTAATTTTCTTATCACATTAAAACATAATTACACAAGTCTTCCAAGCTCAATTTTTAGAAATGACCTGTGCCAAAATTGTAGTCATTCCAATACACATGGTGTTACTGCTACCCATGTTGACTAATGCTATCCCTTTCCCTCTTTCTCATCTTCCTGAATTCCTATTTGTCAGCTGTATATCAATTTTCCAACAGACACAGCATCTCCCAGCAATATAGATGCTAGCTGGTTGATGTAGATGCCTGTGGCTGCCAGGATAAATTTCTCAATATATTTATTCAAGCTCTTTGTGGATAAGGCACCGTATACATCTAACAAAAAAGTGTTTTAAACCCCCCCCAGAGAGAAGTTAATGAAAAAAATGTAGTGAACAGGATTTGACAAAAGTAAATAAAAGTTGTAGTTTAGTTTAATAAGGGTGATTACTCCTCCAAAATATGACAAGATAAGTCTATTGTGAGGAAATGCAGTGAGAACAGCTCCATGCAATCTGCCATGGTGGCATCCACACTATTAATATCCTTTCTCAGCCTCGTTAAAAAAGATGAATGTGACACTTGCAGATCATTTTCCAGTACTGCACAAAATGATGCTAAATTAAACCTAAGAATTAGAAGATTGTGACACAGAGCTTTTTTTAATCGGGAGGATCTTCTTTCCTTAATAATTTCATAATATGAAGGTAGATTAGTTTGAAGAATTGAACTGAAGGGTTAAAAATGATTCTTCTTTCCCCAGAGAGCACAGATTCTATCTGCCCAGTAAAGTCATTCACACACAGAGGCCATGTGGGTCCACTCTCATAAATACTGCCTCCCCAGAGGGGAGAAACCTGACCTCTGCAACTCAAATATACATGGAGAAATGGTAGAAAAACTACTTGTTGGATTCTTGTCTTCTTACAAGAGAAACCCCTTTACGAATTAGGAGGCAGGCACAATTAGTGCATGCCTGCTCACCTTTCAAATAACCCACAATAATAATAATCAACATTTATCTAGCCCTTGAAAATCTGCAGTTTTATTACATGAACTCATTTTTTCCAACACGTTCTTTCCAACAACTTGTGAGGTAGTCACCATAGGTGTTATGATTTCCATTTTATAGATGAGGAAACCATGGCTCTGAGAAGCTGATTTGTTTGATTAGTATGGATGTCAAGTGAGTGAAGAGGAGATGGGATGAATGTGAGAGACATGGAGGAAGAGGAAACTTGGAAACAGAATGAATTCAGGGCATGGGAAGTGAGAGAGTAAAGACTGGAGGATGTAGTGTAAATCTAGGCAACTAAAAGGATTATGATGCCTTAACAGAAGAAAAACGTGATGGAAATCAAGTGAGAAAACTGGGTATGTGAACATGTTTGAATTTGTGGAAAAGATACATTTCCAAATTTGACTTGCTTTCCCTGTTAACTAGATCAAGAGCTTCAAGAGACCTCAGACTCTGTCTAGTTCACCTGCTTTTCCCATTTCATAAATGAGGAAACTGAAGTCCAAGGAAGTTTTATGACTTAGCTAGTAGCCATCAAAGGTGGAATTTGAACCCAGGTCCTTTAACTTCAGAGCCAGGGTTCTTTCCATTATACCATGCCACCTTCTTGCTTTAATCTTCTGAAAGAGGTTCATCTGTGGATAGTTTACAACTGCTATTATTTCTTATATGGAAAATATTTGTGTTTTTGTGGTGGCATCACCCACTTTCTTGCTTCCATTTAGAATCTCTGCTAACAATAGAGTCCATTTGTAACCTTAGCTCCACACAGACTTTTAATATTGACATCTATGTATATAAATAATATACACAGGTTATCCCTAAAATATTAGTATTATTTTAAGCTTTAATGCATTTTAGTAGCTTTTATAGCTGTAGTAGCTTAAAACTGAAATGAAACTTTAGGTGCAGTGTGTCTGTGTGTGTGTGTGTGTGTGTATGTACCCATATAATCTAGGTTTAAGACTCACCTCTAGCATATGCTGACTGTGTAATATGGACACATGGCATGAGATAATTCTCTAAGATGATAAATTGTAGGCCTGCATAAGATGCATTAATTGATTTCCTACATCAGTGGAATCATAGATTTAGTCCTCTGCCTGTATCATTACTAGTAAAATCATTAGAAACAATTGAGTTATTGACACCAAATCAGACTCAATGAAAACGATGATTCAGCCAGTAGGACAACTTTAAATGTCAACCCTTGTTTTGATGGTATTTTGTTATATTTGTTAAAACATACTGCTTTCCTGTCAAACCTGAAATATTCTTTTCTGTGACTGCTTTGTTTCATTTAAAAATTACATTTCTCTCCTATTCCCATTTTAGGTGTACTCTGCTATCTGTTGTTTATGGGTTAATTTTATAGGATGCCTTTTATTTCTTCCTGGTTTTCAGTTTCTATGGCTACATTTGTATACAGGTCTACCCAGAATCTTTCACAGTCTTCAAGAGTAACAGAATGAATTGCTCATTTGGAGTCTAACTATATTGCAATTGTTTCATTCTTTCCATTCAGTAACTTAGTAATCAATATGACTATATTGAGGCCTCAGGGATTGGCAGCCTTAACTAATCCTTGTCCTTACCTGCCTGAAAGGCAGAGATGGCTCCTTTAGTATAACCTTTGTTGTTTTTCAGCTACTTTTCAGTCCTATCTGATTTACTGTGGCTTTCTTGGCAAAGATACTGCAGCAATTTGCCATTTCCTTTTTCAGTTCATTTTGCAGATAATGAAACTGAGGCAAACAGTGTTAAGTGACTTGCCCAGGATCACATGGCCAGTAAGTATCTGAAGAGAGATTTGAACTCCAGAAGATGAGTCTTCTTGACTCCGGGTCCAATACTCTATCCCCTGTGCCATTGAGACTTGACATGAAGGTCATCATGGCTGATAGGAAGGACTCCATCATACATTGCCAAGGGAGTATTTGCTTCCTTAGGTTTTCAGGCTTGAGCTTTCAATCAGGGATCAGAAGTGACAAAGTTAATATCTGTATTTTTGTTATTAAATAAAAACATCATTTCCCCATTCCCCAGTTAATGTCTGATAGAACCCCAGAATTGTGTCCTGGAACTAATAATAGTAACTCGTATATATCATTTTTGTGGTTTACAAAGCACTCTTGTCGCACCCAGGAAGTGGGCAGTGCAAATATTATTATTCACTTGACAGAGAAGGAAACAGAAGATCAGAGAATTCATACACTGAGGTCTCAAACTCAGGTCTCCTGATTGCAAATTTAGGGTTCATTCCTCTATACCAGAACTGTGAGGAAGACTAGGGAAGGGGAAAGCCTACAGTTTTGAAGTAGGCAGTAGAGAAGGATTTGGAAAGCTTTAAGATTTTTTGTTGTGGCTATGAAAGATTAAGGAAACTCAGTTTGTGTCCCTGTACCACAGTGGGCTCCCTAAAAGTCTGTATGATAGCAATTCTCTCCAACTGTTAGGCATTTCAAAGAAGAACTTTGGGGATCAAAGGCTCTCCATCATAGCTTGGAGTTGCCTTTCCAGAAATGATATTTTAGGCCAAAGATTGGGAATATTCCTAACCATGAGGAGACCCTATCAACATAGACTATGATTTAGGTACATTCAGAGAAGCAGTGTTGCTAAGTATTATAGTGACCAAGATGAATAATACAGAGAGCAAACGTTCTTGTGGTTTAATTGGCAATTGCCTTGTAGTTCCAATGTTATGAGAAAAAGGAATCAAAGAGGGCATTGCATATAGAGTTGTTTTTTGTTTTTTTTTTTGCTTTTTTTCCTTTACTAGGGTGGGATTAGGAGAATGGTGTGTGTAAATTCTGGTGCCCTCCACATTTCTTTATTCTTATAAAGTTTTATTTATGAATGATAGCAATTCTGTATTATAAGAAACTGATTTGACCACTTTATATAGGTATATATTTTGAGTCTTTATATAACTTTCAGTTCATCATCATTATTAATTTTATGTAGGACTTCCCATAAAACCTGGATAATATTATGCATTGGAAATTTTTTCAGGGTTTCTCATCAATAAATTCAATACTGTGCTAAGTCTTAAGAGGGTTCCTGAGGTGAGAAGGAAGAGCTAACTGACAGACTTCCTCTCTGCTGAAGAAAGCAAAACATAGCACTTGTGACCCATTTACCCATAATTAATTTAGGAAAGATATTAATCTTTCTACCCTGAATGAGTACCTTAGTCGACAGCATCTGCTTCTGCTTTAAAAGAAGTTGCTAACAATTTTCTTAATACTATTTGGTGACTTAAAGCTCTTTCCTCGGGTGCCTCTTTTGTAACATCATCTTCACCAGAAAGTTTCTTTTAAATTGATTAAATCAATCAAATAAGGATCAGTATTATGTCAAATAAAGCAGCTAAACTGGATTAAAATCCAGAAAGTTTTAGTAAAAAAATATTGAGTTAGTGCATGTGGTGTATATAACTATATATGTACAAATGTGTATAGTTAAGCAAAAACAAATTTTTGTTTTGAGAAATTTAGTAGGTTGGGCCCAGTGAAAAGACATGAGGGTGATAGTCAGTGGGGAAAAGTATTGTTTGTTGTGTTGGAGAAAGCCACTATCAGCCCATGGATACTCAAGATTCATTCTGACCAGGGCAGGTATGGGGATACTTTTCCCACCTCACATCAGGATTATGTGCCTCTTTTAATGTGGTTTGTTGGCTGCTGTGCCATTAAATTGTTCATATTGACCTTGCAGTCCATTAATCTCCCAGGTATTTTTCACATGCATTACTCTCTAGTCTTCTTTTCCCCATCTTACATGAATGAAATAAATATTTTTGAACCTATGTGTACGAGACTAAATTTACATTTATTCTTATCTAATTTCTTCTCATACATTTGACCCAATATTAGACTATATTAGCTAAACCTCTCAGCTTTGCAACACCTACAAATACCACACATTTACACAAATCACTGATATATAATATGAACCAAACATAGATTTCTGGAGCATTTTACTAGAAATGTCCTTCCAAGGTGACATCTAGTCTGACTCATGGATGAAGATAATCAGAAACGGAAAAAGAAATTATATTCTCACTAGATATACTATAGGCCATCTGCATAGAAAGGGGAAAATGAGTTTAAGAAACAGATCATAAACCTGGATCTGAGACATGGAGTTTTCTATCTGACAGAAACTGAACAACTCATAATTTCTTGACTTGTCTTAGTGAGAATTTTGTCCTTCAAAAAACTGAGAAAGCAAAAAGGGCAAATATAGATTTCTACATCAGATTCTTACTAATAAGGAGGAAGTGCTGCTTAAACAGAAATAAGGAAAATCTTAGAAGGAAATGACCTTTAAAATTTGTGATAGAGAGGTACGAGAAAATTGGGCAGAGTCTGATGTTGACTCTAGATTTTTGAAAAGTAGAGTGAATGAAAAAGCATTTATTTAACACTTAGTATGTTCCAAACACCATACTTAGTGTGGAAGATACAAACATGAAAGTGAGAAAGTCCCTGCTCTTAAAAACTTGCATTCTAATTGTTTAAGCAGAAATAAGATCCTATGGACTAGAATTCTTCAGGGAAAGTTGATTCATGAGGAAGCTCTTGAGGGAAAAAAAAAATCTGAAGTTCAAGAAGAAATAATTGTAGTGAGGAGGAAAAGAAGTCAGTTGTTTAGAGAGACCATTATGGAGAACTCATCTATCAAAATGAATTTTATTTCATTATTAATAATAATTTAGTGAATAAATATCTGTTTTCTCTCCCTCCCACCTACCACAACTGGACAAAAGAAAAAAAAGAAAAAAATTCCTTTTAATATGCATAGTTAGGCAAAACATATCCAAAAAGTGTACATCTCATCCTGAACCTTGAGCCCATAAGCTCTCTCATGAAATGGGTTTCATGCTTCGTCATCCTTCCTTTGGGTCATGTTTGGTCACTGCATTGATCAGAGTTCTAAAGTTTTTCAAAATTATTCATCTTTAAAATGTTATGTGTTTTGTATAATTGTTATTATATAAATTGTTTTCTTGATTCTACTCACTTCATTCTGCATCAGTTCATAAAAGTCTTCTTAAGTTTCTCTGAAACTTTCACAATTTTTATGTCACAATAGCAGTGTATTTCACTTCTAATGTTTCAGGACAATTTTCTTTAATTGTTTCTTGTATTATTGTATCAAGATTCTTTTTTTGATCATAACTTTCAGTTAGTCTGAGTATTTTTGTTTTCTCTTCTTCATCTATTCTCCAAATCTGTTGTTTTTTATAAGATGCTTCATTTTGTCTTCTATTTTTTCACTATTCATGTTGTGTTTGATGATCTCTTATAATTTTATTGGCTTCTCCTTGCCCAATTCTAATTTTCAAGGTGTCATTCTCTTCCTTGAGATTCTGTATTTTCTTTTCTAATTGGTTGGCTTTCCTTTCATAATCTTGTTTTTCTTGGATTATTCTTATTTTTTAAGATTTTTCCTCCATCTCTGTCATTTGATTTTTAAACTCTTTTTAATGATCTTCTAAGAATTCTTTTGGGACAAGTGACCATTTGACATTACTCTTTGGGGGTTTCTTTACTTCAATATCCTCCTCTGAAGATGAACCCTGGTCATCTCTGTTCCCATCATACCTTTCTATGGTTGGATTCTTTCTCCTTTGCCTGTGCATTTTTAGTAGTAATATCTTAATTTTTATAATCATCTCTAGCCCTAGGGTATGGGAAATGGTGCCTCCTGTCCCAGATCTTCAGCTCTCCCCTCCTGCCTGGAACCAAAGCCAAGCCTTCAACTTCCTGTAGGTGCCCACAGTTAGGGGCTTTCTGCCCCATTGCTTCTGTACTCACTGGGGGTATTCTGGTTCCTTCTTGCCCCACTGCTTTTCATAGCACATCTGGGTCTGGCTTTCCTTGTCAACAGAGGTTCCTTAGATCTTCCAGACTCAGAAGCCCAACTCCCCTTTCTGGGGTGAAAGTTCTTGTGTTCAGGGCTGAGGCAGCCTCTCAAACCAACTAACTGCAGGGCTTGCTGCTTGTTGTTAAAGTGGACCTTAGCCTGGAGGTGTTTACCTCATCCGATTTTTCTTTGTCCCAGGAAGACCCCTGTTATACCTTATTCTTATTTTTTTACCTTCATTTTGTTTGCCCTAAGGAGCTATTTAATCTCTTTTGTGGGGGAAAATCTTGACCGCTTGGAATTTTCCGACCTACTCCACCATCTTCCCAGAATCCTCCTGAGGTAACTCTCTAAGATGAAGGATCTAATGAGGCATTTCTTAAGAGTTTTAGTTTGGCTTCTGTCTTGTGAAGAAACATAATGAAGAGAATTCTTGAGAGTCTTTAGCTACCATAAGGAAAAAATAGAATGTTAACTCTATTTTCAGAGTTGAGGAAAAGTCAGTAATAAGAGCAATGACTGTAGTTGTGATCTTTCTCATGGCTGAGACATTGTAAATAATGATTATTTATCATGTTTTAATTTTATAATTAATAATTATTATTGTTTTTATATGTAGTTAGTAATTTTGAGACATTTAAGTCTAGGCAATTGGGGAATTTTTATTTTATATACATAATATTTGAGTATTTTTCTGTATTCATATATAATATATGCATATATAGAAAAAACATGAAGTCAGAATTTATAAGAAAAAACAGTATCCAATTATTTAATAAATGATATTTAATAAACTAGGATAAGACCCCAGAGATAACTGATGAATAAGGCAGATTATAATTTTGGAAATTAATGAAAAAGTATAAGAACATGCTTCTTTGTTACCTCAGAATGCAGTATAAAAGAATGAATAGTGGGTTGAATGATGGGGTTTTGGCCTGACAGTAGATGATTCCATCCGTATAATAATCACATAGATTATGAATTAGAGTTATTAATCCTAAAAGCTGTTCTGATAAAGTACAGAAAGAAAAATAGTATAAAATGATGCTGGAATGGTAGGTTGCCGTCATATGCTAGAGGGCCTTAAATATCAGAGTCAGTAGTTGATTTTTTTTTCTTAGACAATTGGGAGACACTGGTATTTTTTTTAATATGATAGTGACCTGATCAGAGAGATGTATTTTCAAGATTAATGAAATACTGGTGTGACAAATAGATTGGAGAAGGGGATAGATTAGAAGTAGGAAAGCCAGCACGGTAGCTATCATGATCATCCAGATGAAAGGTGTTGGGGGCTTATGATAGGCAGTTACAGCGGAAAGAAGTAGAAACATATAAGAATCATTGCCAAGATGAAAAGTGACAATACTTGGTGACTGATGAGATACTGGGGATGATCAAAAAGGAAAAGTAAATTTATATACCTTTCATTGTATTATCCCTGCCACATTAATATTAAATTGAGTCACCATGAGCATATTGTTTACATGCTTTTACTGTAATGGCTTTGCAATCAATAGGTAAAAGCATAATGTTGAGTCAGTATGAATTAGAATATGAAACTAACATATTCATCCTTTCAAAATAATTTTTGTATTAAATTAATGAATCGAATCAAAGCCCGTCTACATGACAATTCTACGTTTTTTGCATTTATAAATTGCTATGCGCAGGTATGGGTGATAATAAAAAACCTCTATGACTTGTCAATGCCTTTTGGTAAATACTGCTTGCTTAGCCCCAGAACAGGATATTTTCTACTAATTGGGATTCTTGGGTAAAGCAAGATGTGTATTGACCAAAGTATAGCTTGTTTTCCCCTTAATTTATGTCTATGAAAATCGTATCTGAATGGCATGTATTAGTTTTCCCTGGATCATGTTTAACAAAAGAGTAGTAAGGAATGAAGTTGTCAACAGTCTCTTCTCATTTATAATTATAATCTTGGATTGTGCTTGGATGTTCAGACTTTCCTGATATCTGAAGGATCAAATCTCTTATGAGAGATCATATAGGAGCTGGCGAGAGACTGATCTCACTTCTTGAATTAAAGACAAAATCAAACCTAAATTGCTCAGAGCTGTAAGTTACCTTAAAGGCCCTCTAGTCTAACCTGAAATTTAACAGGAGTTTCTTTCATCCTGTCCCCACAAAGTGGTCAAGCAGCTTCTGTTGAAGAATTTCAGTGAAAGGAAACATGGGCACATTCTCCTCCCTTCCTCAATGAGTTTAGTGCTTACCTCACCATCTTTCCACCCCAATCCTGACCTCATATTTCAACTGCTTTATGAACAGATATCTCCATATATGTGTATAATATATATTATGTGTGTGAGTATATATAAAAAACTATAAACACAGATATTTTCCCTACTCATTTACATGTTGCCTCTGTCAGAATTTGAGCTCGTTGAGAGAAGGGATTATTTCTGCTTTTCTTTGTATCTCTACTGCATAGTATAATGCCTTGCATGTAGTAAGTGCTTAATAAATGCTTGTTGACTACCTCCCAAAGTGGTTCCTAGTTTTAGAAAGCCCTAATTATCTTGAAGTTTTTCCTTCCATCAAGCCAAATCTGCTTTTCTGTAACTTCTGCACATTATTCCTAGTTCTGCCCTCTGAGGCCACTCAGGATATATCTAATCTACTTTCAAAGCTGTTTTCAAAAGTCATATTGAACATACCTTTTGCTTATTTGAAGACAGGTATCCTGCTGGTCAGCACCCTCTAGCCTCCTGCAAGTTTTCTCGAGGCTAAATATCCTTTGGCTCCCATTCTTTCAATCTGTTTTCAAACAGTATGGTCTTCGGTTTTTTCATCTTTTCATTTTTCCACCAGCTGCTCTTTAGGCTCCACCATCATCTTTCTCCTCCAGGAAATTCATTATCATGGAGATTGCTTCAGCTTTGGTTCGTACACCTCATCAGGACCCTTAGTTGCTTCTTCCTCTCTAATTAGAGGGTTCGGCATGTAACAAAAAAGCCCAACTCCTCTCAACGTCTCCTTTATAAAGGGTTATCCAGACAGCTCTTCATTTCCTACCACTTGCTCTGCATGGTTCCCACTCCACTAATATCATTCCCCTACTTGGAGGAAAGGCATGAGATATTAAAACTGCTGAAAATTAAGAGACTGTCCATTTTTAGAATCATAATAGGAAGAGAAAAAAACCTTGAAAAGAATTTACATCATTGACACATAAGATAATCTGCCATCCCACCTCTTTTGAGGGTTAAAATTCATCCTGACACTTTCAGTGACCCCCTGAGCAGTAAAAGTGGGATTTTTCCCCTATCTACGTGTTCCCCATTTCTTAGGTATATATGGTGGGGGTAGAGGTGAAGTTGCTTAGGAAAGAAATGCTGTTTTCCAGACAACATTACTGTTGGAATCTTTCCTTAGCATTTCACTCCAAGACCATTTTGTTCGCTCCAGGCTATATAGGACTGATTGAGTAGACTGAACTTGGTTAGTCTGATTTTGATAAAGGGGAGGGATGTTCTTGCCCAAGCTTTTCTTTTCTTCATCCCTTACTTCAAGCATTGCTTAGTCATCTTGGGCAAATTCAGTATATTTTGACAGTTACAAATTAGTGATGAGTCATGATTCAGGAGAACCTTTTGACCAAGGTTAGATCTCATTAGATCTTAACACTTAATATGTAGAAATCTCAGACATCTTCATTCTCCATGAATGTGCTTTATTTTAGTTTTAGTGTTACTTATCTGTTTCTGATTTGGGGGAACCTACCTTCTTCCCCATACATCCCATCTCTTTTTAGTAACCATGAATATATCATTTGAATATAATTGAAGTTGACTATCCCAGTTGTATCTGTTCATGGTGCATATTTGGAATGTGCTTTCTAAAAAGAAGATAACTGTAGGGAGAATGGCACTTTTCTTCTGCCTGGAATATAGAAAAAGAGGCAGTGATTTTGTGGCTGGAGAAATGGGAAACAGATGTCCAGCTCTTCAAAGTCTTCTCTTTCCAAACCAGCTCCTGTGGTTTGTGTGGAATATGATGAACATTATATCGAGTTGAATCAGTCTCCTCAGAGCTTCACCCAACTGCTTAACCATTTTAATTTAAAATGAACTTCTGGGAAATGATTTGCCCAGATAAGGGATACAATAGGAGATAGAAACAATTTTCTGATCATAATGCATATGGAAGTTAGACTTAAAGACTGTAGGAGTAGCCATAAAGGAAGGAGATCAAGAGAAAAGACTTGACCTTGGTCTGAGAGCTGTTCGTTTATTGGCTGTCTAGGTTTAGCTGCCATATTGTTGTTCCTGCTGTTTGACTTTTTGTGACCCCATTTGGAGTTTTCTTGGCAAAGATACTGGATGGTTTGCCATTTCCTTCTCCAGCTCATTTTACAGATGAGAGAACTGAGGCAAACAGGGCTAAGTGACTTGCCCAAGGTCACACAGCTATAGTAAATGACTGAGGCCAGATTTGAACTCAGGAAGGTGAGTCTTCCTGACTCCAGCCCCAGTGCTCTATCCACTGTACCACCTAGCTGCCCTAGCTTAAACTTATGAATCAAAAGAGCTTTATCTTTCTCTTAGAGACTTTGTCAGCTGCTGTCCCCCAGCATGTTATATAGCAGAGTAACAGATGACATGAAAACGCTGAATGCCAACAGAGGGTAGCAGCAAGCAATTTAATGAACACTGGCAGCTAGAGATAATGGAGACTCCCAGAAGAGACTGTTTGACCCTCTTGTAGAGGGCAGCGTAGGACCCCAGTTTAGTACAGCAGCAACTTGCCCAGTGACATCATTAGAGAACCACTAGTACAGGAAATATGAGTTGCCTAAGTCACTCAGCTGTCTTGGCCACACGTGTTTCTTACATGTGTGGCCCTACACACTCCTTCTTTAATCAGACATGTTCCACATATGTATCTTCCTCCATTGGTGGTATGAAAATCAGCTGGGCAATAGCTATGTGTTGGTCACAGGATACAAGGAAGACCAAAGCAATTCCTTGCCTTAAGAATATTACATAATAATGGTGGAGACAACATGTAAACATCTGATTACATGCAATACTTACAAAGAGTTCATTAGAGGAAATTTGAGAGGGGAAAGCCCCAGCATCTTAGGGGAGGGGGAGGGTAAGGAACTGCTTCTTGTAGAAGATAGTATTAGAGTTAAGTCCTGAAAGAAGCTTCTGTGTAAATGGGGGAAATCTTTCCTGTCATTTATATTGCCATCCTGGTTGATTCTGTGCCTTTGGCTTTGAACCCTATGTCTTCTGGCTGGCTCACAAAAGAACCACTTCACTAGGGGCTCACAGGCAATGGTTTTAAGTGGATGCTGACCTATACCCATAATGTGTCTCAAACCTAGGGTAGCATTCTAGAAGCCTGTGTGTGTTGGGACCTTGAGTATCCCTCATATGTATTTTTGTAACTGTACATAGTAAGTAATGGAAAAAAGTCTGTATCCTCAGATTTACTGGAAAATTATGAGAAACTTGTAATTAAACTTGAGTCATGTAATCTGTTTTCAGTTGGCAAAGTATAATGTTCAGGTTTAAAAGAGGAATAAAAAGCAGGTTTTGAGGTTTTGGAAGATACATATAATTGCTTTTGCAAAGCTGCCTTTTCAGGAGTAAGTCAACTGTGAATATATGAATTGTTTCCCTAAAATGCAGAGAGTTTAATGATCAAGCAGAATATATAATGCTTTTTATAAAAAGTGCATATCTACTGGAGTACATATTACTATAGGTTTTCACCTGCAAATGAAGAATTCCTAAGAAATGTTTCTAGTGTCACCTTATCTACATTTTATCTTCATCTGAAAGTGTGGAGTAGTCATAATTAAATCATCTAAATTATATTTCCTCCTCATGAATATTAATTTTTATACTGATAGGAAAATTATTTCTTTAATTAATTACTTCAGTATGTCTCCTCCTACACAAATCACAGCCCTTCTGCTACAATTGCTGGGGAAGAGGAGGGGGAAATTCATAATGTAAGACTGTAGATCTAGAACTGTATCTGCACTCAGCTCCAGAGATGGTCTAGTCCAGGGGTGGCCTTGAGGCCCCATGTAGCACCCTCAGTCCTCAAGTGTGGCCCTTTGAGGGAATCCAAGTTATCCCCACTTTAGGACCTAGAAGGCCACATGTGACCTTGAGGCTACAAGTTCCCCATCTCTGATTCTAGTCTAACTTTGTTATTTTACAGACAGTCCCAGAGGAGTTAAGTGAATTGTCCAAAGACCCATAAGTAGTAATTAATATAGCTAGTATTGATACACAGATATTCTGACTCGATATGTAGTGTTATTTCTGCTCCACTCTACCTTTGCCTGATGACAATCCTCTCTACTTGATTAGGCTGGTCTCAGAGGTAATACTGGAATATTTTTTGGAGTAAGTCTGTGTTCCATTGTCATAGCCTTCAAGAACCCAAGGTCATCTCTCTTACAATTTGAGGCATCCAAAGATGACTGTAGGAGTGGGCTCCATTAATTTGTGTCTGTTCCCTAGAGGCTTTGTGATTTTTCCTTTTTTACTGCTTACTGTCACCAAAGCGTAAGTTAGTATTCCAAACAGCAATTATTTGCTGTCTCTCTAATGGCATCCAACATACACACTCACATCACTTACCTAATAATCTAAGTATCTTCTCCCTTCCCATTTGCGACATAGTCGCAGAGTATTTTCAGTTATTTTCTAATTCCTTAACTGAATCTCAAATGAAAAACGTATTTTTCTCAGATAGCATCTAATTAGGGCCTCCTGTCACAACAGAACATTGCTTGGTGGAATCGAATTACATGCTCACTCAAGTAGCGTTTATGAGGAGGAACTGACTGAATGATGCAGCCCATCCTTCGAGCTCAGTTAATAGTGGGGAAATATCTCTGTAGTTGTTTTTATAACTGGTCCTGATCAATTCCAGTTTTTATTGTTCACTCATAACACCCAATAATTTGGAATGGAATGATAGCTTAATAAAAAAAATACACTTGGCAGACATGGCCTCTACTTCCTGGGGAGCACCTGCCCTTTATTTCTAGACCAATATTTATCTTACTAATAGTTGCTTCTGCCAGTGGGAACAACAGTAAATCTCTGCAGGAGTTGCTCTTCTTTTTCCTTCTCTTTGTGGATGTGCAGAGACAGTTTTTCCACAAATGTACAGAAGCTCAAAAGGCAAGCACATTGAATGTGTTTTTATTTTTGAGGTGGGGAGAGCTGATCTGGATAGAAAGATTGCTTCATCGTATTCTTCAAAGACTTGACTTTCTGAAATAGCCCTAGAGGGCAAAGGAGATTGGACTTGGTGAGATGTATTCAGGATGCTTTTTCTGTCTTAATTGGGGAGTTGTTTTCAAAGTAAAGAGACTGGGAATGGATGATGGAAGGGGAAAAGTACAACATGAATGGTGAAAATAAATGTATGTAATAGAAGTTCATGGTTTCTAATGAAGTCTTTTTTTCTTGTCGTTTGAATATAGTCATGCTTGAGTTTGTTAATAACTAAGTTCACATTTTTATAATAAAAGGAATAAAGGAAAAGCCCCAATAGCACTGGAGATGAAGATCGCCCTGTCATTTCTCGATGCGTAGCTTCCTGTATGTTAGCAGACGATGCTGAAGACAATCAGTCCTTCAAAAGCACCTTTCCCTGCATGTGGTAGAGGACTCTAGAAATGCGAATATAGAGCTGTTCCCACATTTTCCTCAATTATTGGGGTCTTAAAAACAGATTAGAGCAGCCCCAAAATTGCCCAGGGGAACTAGGAGAGAGAAAAATGAGATTTGGACTGCTACTAGTCATAGCGTGAGCTACTAGCATGCCCAAAGCACTGGGTTTCTCCACAACAATCTGCTTCCTATAAATATGTTATGGAATTTGGAATCCAGAAGACATCTTAGTGGTCAACTTGTACAATGTATATCTCAGACATTCCTACTATAACATTTCTGACATATTGTCACTTAGCTTTGCTTGAAGACCTCCCACCTCTTGAGGCATCAGGACTCACCTTTGGGTAGCTCTCTTACAAAGTCTTTCCTGATATCAATTCTAAATTGGCTTTTTGTGTGTGTGGCAATTTCCAACCATTGTTCCCAATTCTTTCCTCTTGGGCCAAACCCTCATCCACATAACAACCCTTCAAATGCCTATATCCCTTAAGTCTTTTCTTTTCCCAGCTAAAAATCTCATTTTGTTTTATTAGAGCTCCACAAAACCTGGACAAAATGTTCTTCACCTTCCTGATTATTTTCCTCTATGTGAGCTCAATTTATTAGTGTCTTTCCTGAACTGTGGTCCCCAGAACTGAAGAATGTAATGGTCACACGCTTTCCTAAGGGGGGGTTAAGAGCTAAAAACTACAATTGTTGGTAATGACAACCTGGACTGCTGGGTGGAAGGGTGGTGCTTTGAATGGACTTTGTTTTATTAAAAGGAAAAAAAAATGCTTCAATGCTTTGGTAAACTGTCTAGGTCCTGTGTATCCAAACTGTAAATGTCTAACCTTGCATAATCTACCTGAAACTACAGTACAGTCTGCTGAAATGTTTTTAGTATTTATTTTAAGCTAATTCACTGGTAGAGACAAATTGATGAATCAACAAGCATTTATTGAGTACTTAATAGCTAGTATTCCCATAGTTCTTTGAGATTTGTAAAGGGTTGTACAATACTTTACTGATATGATGTTAGATTCTCACAACAACCATGGGAGATAAGTGCTATTATTTCTCCCATTTTACGGATGAGGAAACTGAGGCAAGTAGAGGTTATATAACTTGCCCAGAATCACATGATTAGTAAATGTCTGAGGTTGGATTTGAACTCAGATCTTCTTGACTCTAGACCCAGAGCTCTATCTGTTGGACCTCCTAGCTGCCTCAACAAGCAATTTCTTTACCTCTTACTCATAATTATTCTTTTAGACAGTTTTGAGAGAGTGTGAAGGTCAGAGAAAATATCTAATCATTTTTATTGTTGGTTACAGTGGTACTTTGAATCAGGTCCTCTGGTTCTAGAGCCAAGGACTTGTTTCAAGGAATTTGATGGTATAATTTTTAAACTGAAATTTGGTATAAGTAGGGCTCAAAAATCTACCTGAACTTCTGGAGGAATACCTTCATTCTAAATAAGGAACAGTTTCTTGGTGGAGCAAGGGGGAAGGAGGGAAGAAGGGAGAGAGAGAGAGAGAGAGAGAGAGAGAGAGAGAGAGAGAGAGAGAGAGAGAGAGAGAGAGAGAG
Source organism: Bettongia penicillata ogilbyi (assembly GCA_023548195.1). Lineage (NCBI taxonomy): Eukaryota > Metazoa > Chordata > Mammalia > Diprotodontia > Potoroidae > Bettongia > Bettongia penicillata. The sequence goes on along the minus strand of JAJHZJ010000162.1, from coordinate 1,003,947 downwards.
AAAGGAGAGAGAGAGGTAGGTGGGCAGGCAACAAGGGTCAGATGGTAGGTTTGAACCAGTGGATGATCAGTCCTATCAGGTGAAATAGAGCAAAGGCTACCATGGTGCAGACTATGTGCGGTTCTCATGGGATGGCATTTTCATTGGACCAGAAACACTGGGTTGTTCCTTACCTAACTGGGAAGTTATCTGGGAGCTCAGTGTTGCCAGTATGCCAACACTTCAAACCCTCTTCCTTCCGCTCCATCTTAATACTCTCACAGTCATTTCTCAGCTTCTTGAAAGGCCAGTCCTTCAGAGCTGTGATCCAATTATTTTTGCCATGCTTCTCCTGGCTTTGATTTTGACTCTCCAGGATCTTTTGCCATGTTTCAGCAGACTTATTACCTTGGAGTTTCTTTAGTGCCTGTGGCCTTCTCACTCTCAAGACACTTGATCTTATCAAAAGTATGTAAGGGGAAAGAACCACCTTTTCCACCACCTTTCCTTCAGCTGATTCCTCCCATGGCTCTCCAGTCATCAGGAAACCAGAAGGTAGTAGACAGTAGGAACCACCCATGGTGTCATCCTATCTCCCTTGTCTTTCTTTTACCCATCATTCAACCTCATGGGATAGCCCAGAGAGAAGAGCAAAGTTGTTCACATCACTTAGATGAGCCGGTAGTCAACAATTACAAGTCTTGTGAGGTGGAGGATCAGAGCCTTACTATCTGTCCCACTACTGTCTCTTAAAGTCTTCTGGGCTTTATCATCTGCTGTGCCACTGTGCTCTCTGGACTCCTGGGCACTGTCACCTCATCTGCTGATGTACTCTAAGGATTTCTGGGTCTTTCCATCTGCTCTGCAGCTGCACTCTCCTCTAACTAGAGTTTGAGATGCTTACAATCAAGAGAACATCTATTTTTTACCCCTTGTATTTGTATCTCCAGAATTTTGTGCAGTGCGTGACACATGGAAAATGCTTAATAAGTGCCTTTATTCATTTTTTGTTGAGGAATAAGACAATAATAATATTTAACCTGAGTCCTTTAGGGAAGGAAATGTAGCAATGCAAGTTGTGATCTGAAAGAATATAGGATTCTATGGTGAGTCAAGCAGAGCTACAGATCTAGCAAAATCCAAGGGCTGGACAGAACATTCAGAAAGGAGTTTATAGCTGTGATTTAAAGATGAGGAGTCACCATAGAGGCAGGAGCAGTCATTGGCTAAGGATACACAACTTCTCAATCTAAGATGGCGTTTACCTATGGAATTAGCTTGCCGGTCATGCTGTCTTCTTAGTCGGCTGCGTTAACTTTACTTTGGATCTAGTCATAGAGTGTATGAGAGAGAAAAGGAATAGAAGCCTACTGGGTACTCCTAGGTGTTGTCTTTTTAAAAAATTTTATATATTTTTCCCCAATTACATGTAAAAACAATTTTAAAGACTTGGTTTTTTGTTTTTGATTCTAAATTCTGTCCCTTTTTCTCCTCTCCCTTCCTGAGATGGTAAGCAATCAGATATAGGTTATACATGGGCAATCATGCAAAACATCCATATTAGTCATTTTGCACAAGATGACTTGAATAAAAGAAAAAAATGAAAGTGAAAAATAGCATGCTGCAGAATGTATTCAAACAATATCACTTCTTTCTCTGGAGGCAGATAGTATACTTCATCATTAGTCCTTTGGGATTGGATCGGATCTTTGTATTGCTGAGAGTAACCAAGTCCTTCATAGTTCTTCCTTGTATAACGTTGCTGTTACTATGTATAATGTTCTCCTGGTTCTGCTTACTTCACTTTGCATCAGTTCATGTAAGTCTTTCAAGGCTTTTCTAAAATCCTGCTTGTCATTTCTTATAACACATTAATATAGCAAGTATTAATATAGCGTATATTATATCACAATCATATACCACAGCTTATTTAGCTAAATGTTGTGTTGAATCCTTATTGCACTACCTGAGAAGAAGTTTGTTCTGTAATTGATGTCTTCTTGTGATCGCTTTCTGTATCTTCGCTTACCTCTTTGGCGCCACATTGATGGGGATGATTGATTGATTTATGAACAGTTCATACACCTGGTCCATATCTTTGGCCTTCCCACTTGATGTTGATTCACTTTGTATCTTCCTGAAGCTACTACAGGTAACTTTCCTGTTGTTTCCTATTTTCCTTTCTTCTAGGCAGTGCTGATGCCTAAGGCTCCAGCAGTATCCCAAGATGATGTAAAGTTGAGCTCATCACACCTTTTCATGTACACCTCTGATCTCTAGCTTTGATCTAACTTCATTCCTCTAACCCTGAATAATTGTAGGTGTCTTGTCAGGTAAGATTAACATGAGAGAATCTGAGCCTCCAGTTGTATTTTTCCCTCTGGTGTCTCTCACCTGCTTTGTCTCTGCCAATTTTTGCTTTTGTTTTAATTCAGAAGTGGAAGCCTCATTTTCCTGTATCAGCACAATGATTTCCTGTACTGGGAGTTTCCCTTCCCAGATAAAATCATAGGTTTAGTCAAGAGTAAAAGAAGAAAGATATTATCATACTGGGAGTCTGGGGGTCATGTGTGAGGGGACCCAGGAGTAGGAAGCCTGGATTTTGTTCTGGGTCAGGGGTTCTTCAACTTGTTTGTATGATAGACTGCTTTGGTGGTCTCATGATACCTGTTGTAAAAGCTTCAACCTATTCTTTGTAAGCAAACTACTGATGCTGAAAACTGGAAAAGGGATGAAGGTAAAATCATTGTCTTTGACTAACACTATTTCTAATAGAAACTTAGCTTATATGTGGTGCAGTGGTTAGATCACTGATCCTGAAGGCAGGAAGATATATGAGTTCAAATTTGGCAAAAAGTACATACTAACTGTGTAACCCTGAGTAAGTCATTTAACCTCTGCCTCATTTTCCTCAACTGTAAGATGTTTATAATTTCACCTAGCAAACAGCCACAGTGTGCAAGGACTGTTTCTGATAGACTAAACCCTTCACAACAATGCAAGTACCTAAAACATCCCCAAAGGACTCTTCAAGTAAAATGCCATCCACATCCAGAGAAAGAACTCTGGAATCAGAATGCAGAATGAAGTAGACTATTCTCTCTTGTGAGATGTTTTGTTTGGGTTTTTCTCATGCTTCCTTCCATTCCTTTGAATTCTTCTAGGCAACATGACTAATGAGAAAATGCGTTTAATAAGAATGTTGTGTGTAGAACCCATATAAGATTGCATGATATCTCAGAGAGGAGGGGGAAAAAATTTAAGACTTATGGAAGTGATTGTTGAAAATTGAAAACAAATACATTAATTAAATAAAAATAGAAATATCATGAAGAAATAAACAAAAAAGAAAATGAATTGCTGTCAGCTTTTCTACTGTACCCTGCAAACTGTTGGGTCTTTCCAATCTGAATTGCTAGCAGAAACTTCTTATTCTCACATTAGAATGTGAGCACCTTGACAACAGGAACTATCCTGATTTTCCATCCGTATTATGGCTTTGTTCTTAATAAAGACTTTAAAAATGGTTTTTCATCAAAAAAAATAATAATTGAAACTACTTCCCAAGATTGTTGTGAATATCAAATGAGATGCTATTTATAAAATGATTTGCACAGTACCTGGTACATAGTAGGTACTTAATAAGTGCTTGTTTACTTCCTTCCTTCCAGTCTGTCCAAATCTCATAGTGGAGGCTATAGGTACATTTGATGCCATGTTTATAGCCTATATCCAGACTAGGGAGCCTACCCATTCCAGTCTTTTCTTGGTTTGCTCTCTGAGTGTATGATAGGATAGTGAGAATTCTTTGTTGCAGCACCCCATGAGGATTCTTGTCCTTTAAAGATATTTGTCACGTGCAGAAGTGGGGGAGTCACTACATGGTCCCTGTGCCCTCAGTGTTCCATGTCTAAAAGATACAGGACTAACATCAGGTGGTGAGTCCCCTGGAGTTCATAAGTGAGTCCAGGGGCAAGTGTGAGCTCAATCTACTCAGGGTGTGCCCCGAAGTTTGAAGTTATCTTGACTGTGTCCAGTACCTTTGTCAGTTGTGAGGAATTTCCCAGTTAACTGGATATTGCCTCCTAGTTGACTCTGAATTTGACGACTGCTGGTTATGCCACTTCGCATATTTTTCCGTCTATTAAATGGACACATAATTAATCGGTTTCTTCCAAATTCACATAAATGTAAACGGCCTTTTTGAATAGAAAAATGTGGTTGCATTTTTGTTATTTAGTCATTTCAATTGTGTCCAACTGTTCATGACCCCATTGGGGGTTTTCCTGGCAAAGATCCTGGAGTGGTTTACCATTTCCTTCTCATTTTATAGATGAAGAAACTGAAGCAAACAGGGTTAAATAACTTACCCGGGGTCTCACAGCTAGTAAGTGGCTGAAGCCAGATTTCAAGTCAGGTCTTTCTGACTCCAGGGCAGGCACTCTGTCCACTGGGCCACCTCACTTCATGGGGTGATGTAATTGTGTAGATCAGGCATAAACCCCTGTTTGGAAAGGAAAATTCTTAAAATTGTGAAATCCATAGAGGGATTTATCTACTAACTGGCAATCAGCATTAATAGTTTTCTCAGGCTTTGTGGCAGCTGTTTTACAAGTAAAATATATTTTTTCTTTATACTAAAACTTTTCTCTCCTAGAAGAGCTATCATAACAGGTCAGGGATCTGTTTAATTAGAAAGCAACAAATGTGATAGACACACATAGCTCTTTTCCTGGCTCTTGCCTACTTCATGTCTTGTATTTAGACATCTGCTTTGTGCCCTACAGGGTCCCCAAGTGCCGTATTAGACCCTTCTAATGGAAATTCCTAACATGTCTCATTCAGTCTATGCCTGAGGGTGTAATATGGCAAGCCTGCTCAAATGTAAATGAGTTTCCCTGCCCTCTCTGTTAGAGGAACCGCTGCTTTAGTTTTCCTGACTGCATCCTGTGTGGCTTGAACCAAAGGTCATAATATTCTGTTCCCTAACACCTTGTTGATGACCACTGGTCTGTTGAGAGAGCATCCACAGAGAGCAGGGACTGTAGGAAGGCTGAACCAAACCTCTCTTGCCTTAGAGGTAGGAAATCTGACTCAATGTCCTGCCTAGTCTGGTATAAGCCATTTTCTAGGTATAGACTCATATCTATCACTGTCCTCTGCTGAATCAAGTTCTTCATCTTGGAGCTAATTGTGGTCTAGCTCTAAACTTTTGTTCTGCAAAAAGTTATAACAGAACAGTACATGGCTGTGTCTGAAGAATCTAACATGACAAAATTTCCTACTAACAGACACTGAGTCCATTTAGCTAAGATCTCTGCCGTCCCCTATGAGGCTGATGCTTGTGCTAAAACTGACCATACACATCCAAGAGTTTCCTGAGATTAGTACATTGCTAAGGAAGAGCTTAGCTGAAAGGAGTAGCATTTTTTTAGGGAAATCCTTAGGTCAGAAGCAGATAAAGTTTTGGGCTGAGGCGAAGCTATTTGAGAAGGCTGGAATAGTTAGGAGATTCAGTTAGCCAATCAAAAATAATTTGTGTCAGCTATGTGCCAGACACTGTGATAAATGCTGGGGGATACAATAGAAAAGTAAATGACAGTCCTAACTCTCAAGAAACTCATAGTCTAATGAGAGAGGCAACATGCAGTTATATAAGAAGAAGCTACATACAGGATGAATTGGAGGTCATCAACAGAGAGAAGGCACTAGAATTAGGAGGGATTGGGAAAGGTTTCCTATAGAAGGTAGAATTTTATTTTTTATTTTTTTGAGGGGGAAAGGTAAGGCAATTAGAGTTAAGTGACTTGCCCAAGGTCACGTAGATAGTAAGTGTCAAGTGTCTGAGGTCAGATTTAGACTCAGGTCCTCCTGACTCCAGGGCTGGTACTGTATTCACTGGGTCACCTAGTTGGCCCAGGAGGTAGAATTTTAGCTGGTGACTGCCTATTTCTGTTTTCCATTTCACTATGACAGTTGAAGAAGACCCAAGGAGGAATGATGGCAAAGGTCTGCCTGGCAAGAGTAATAACTTAGTCGAGGGCATGTGGAGGAGTGGGAAGTTGGGTCTGAGAGACTAGGCAGTCTATTTTAAGAATACTTTCATGCCTTCAAGTATGACTTCTTTATATTCTCACTTATTGCCTTTCCTCCCACTCCCCTCTCCTCTCATTCCTGCTACTTTATTATTTTTCATATCTACCCTCTCTTCCTGATCCCTTCTAACTCTTCTCAACCCAAGTCAGTTCCAAAGAGTCATGCAAATAAATCATAGATCACAGATTTAAAGCCAGAAAGAATTTTAGAGGTCTAGTCCAAACCCTTCATTGTACAAGTAGACTTGCTGTCCCTTTAAAGTATTGCTCTATTCATACCGAGCACTTTGGTAGTAAAAGGAACTGAAGAAGTATCATTACATCAAAGAAAGGAGTTCTATCAACTCTCAGGATACATAAGATATTGTAATTATTGGAAACATTTTGGTGCCTTAAAGAAATTGGAAAATAGCTTTTATATTAAAAGTTTGTAAAATGTGTGTATTAAGGAATAGCTTTGAGATGGGATTTAGGCTACTTTGAACAGAAGATGAATTGTGTCACAAATATAAAGACTCAGATTATCTTGTGAATAATGTAGAATAATGTCTCACTTGCACATGAACTGTTTGTTGTTTTATAGAGAAAAACACGAAAAATAAATATTTTATTTAAAAATAGAAAGATCTGAGCATGTAGAAACAGAGACTAAAAAACTGAGATGTCGGACCCTCTTGAGGACTTAAAGTTGTAGGAAATTATGGTACCTTGACCAATTACCATGTAATTCTTATATTATTGAAAAGGATAGAAAGAAATCACATGAATATTTGGATTTCAAATGGGCAATTTGAGTAGTTTGTTGTTTTTTTTTAAATGAAAGATGAGTCATTGAGTCAGGAGGCTCTCCCTTAAATCATTGGGGGAACAGAAGCAGATTTAGGAATGGAATGAAAAAGCCTCACTTTTCACAGAAAAAAATTCTATTTGTAAATTTGTGGATGTTTGATAGCCTGGCTTCTGTCCCATGAATTATAGAATTAGTTTGGTGAGCACTGGAACTTTTACTATTGCTCTTTATTTTGGGTTTTTTACACGACCCTCACTCATCCCTGGGCATTACTAGTCACATAGCTCAGTCAATTATTTGAAGAGAAATTTGTCTCATTTACACTTCTGAGCTATCCCATCAGCAATAGTTATATATACATGGGAGGTGTTTATGGCCAGAAGGCCAGAAGGTAAGAGTGGGAGAGATCCTGTTAAGGGATCCTCTGCCTTCAAGTTGCCTGCTTCTGGGCAATCTCCCTCAGTGAAGGAAGATTAAAATCAGTTGTGAAGGCTTAGATACGCAGTTCTCAGGCTATAGCTGCAGGACTTGTCATTATTTCTCTGGTCTCCTCTTAGATGTAATCTAGGTCCTGGCTCTGGAGGAGTACATGGAGTCTGGTGGTAAATCACACTTTGATGCTCATTTCTAGTGTTTGGTCCCAGCTATATTCCTATGCTTTTTCACCTGTTAAAAATCTGGAATGTCAAAGCTGCTCCTGGAACCTGGAATACCCGCTCAATTACCATCTCCACTTGACTTCCTTCCTTCCTTCCTCCCTCCCTCCCTCCCTCCCTTCCTCCCTTCCTTCCTTCCTTCCTTCCTTCCTTCCTTCCTTCCTTCCTTCCTTCCTTCCTTCCTTCCTTCCTTCCTTCCTTCCTCCCTCCCTTCCTCCCTTCCTCCCTCCCTCCCTGCCTCTCTCCCTTCCTCCCTCCCTCCCTTCCTCCCTCCCTTCCTTCCTCCCTTCCTTCCTTCCTTCCTTCCTTCCTTCCTTCCTTCCTTCCTTCCTTCCTTCCTTCCTTTTCCTTCCTCTCTCCCATTCATTCCTTCTTCCTTTCCTCTTCCCCCCTCCCTTCCTTCCTTACTCCCTTGCTTCTTTCTTTTCTTCCTTTCTTTCCTTCCTTCATTCATCCCTCTCTACTTTTCTTCCTTACTTCCTTCTTTTGCCTTCCTTTCCTTCCTTCCTTTCTTTTACTTTCTTACTCCTTTTCTTTTTCTTTCACTCTCTTTCTTCCTTCTCTATTTCTCCTTTCCTTCTCTTCTTTCTTCCTCATTTCCTTTTTCTTTGAGAAATGTCATAATTGAGCATGGTGGTGATACCATAAAATAATAATCATACTAATATCTAGTATTTATATACTTCTGTAAAACTACAAAATTTAAAAGTACAAAGAACTTTACAAATACCATCTCATTAGATCCTCATAATAACCCTGGGAGGTAAGTACTGTTGTTATCCTCATTTTATAATTAAGGAAACTGAGGCATAAAGCACTTAAGTGACTTGCATAGGATCACATAGCTAATAGGCATCTAAGGAAAGATTTGAACTCAGGTCTTCCTGACTTGCAGTCCAGCTCTCTATGCAGTCTGCCATCTTAATGTCTCCAAAGGTCACTTTTTTTAGGAGAGAAAATAAAACGTAGCTTCAGGCTCCAAGTCTAGAGATAAATCCAGGCATTCATTATTTGAGACAGAATGATTATTATTCCTGTAATTGCATGAATAACCTTTAGTACTGTGCATTGAGTTACTCTTTCTGGTCCACTGCACATTATGTGGTTGTTTCTTCCATATATACATATAAACAACTCTAGTAAGTTAATGGCAGGAGCTTTGAAAACACTGCAAATTACTTTCTCTGTGTGTGTTTAGATAATGCAAGGCTATGTCCTGCATTAGGAAATGTATTAATGCAGACATGTGGTCTGAAGACTTCCTATGGTTACTCTTAAACTGAAGCCTGATTATATAATGACAAACAGGGCTGTCTGTGTACATGTTTCCTAGGCAAAAAAACTTTGGAAAATATAACAAAAAGCCTGATTCTAACTGTGTGTGGCCCTGTAGTTCACAAGTGGATTGGGTTGTGGCCTTGAATCATTACTGGTCCTGATTCTACTTTCTTCCATGATCCTATGTCCATGATTTGTGGGGTTAAGCATAGTGCACATCGACAGAGGTAAGTGAGATAAGTGAGAGGAGAATGGATTGGTGTGTACACCTACATATAGTATTGAGGTCTTGGAAGCAGAAAAGAATCACTGCATGTTAATACTGGAAGAGGCACAGGCCAAGCTGTACCCGAAACATTTCTTAAATCAGATGGTGCTGTGATATTGTGGCTGATTGACCAGCCAACCCCCATTTGAAGTAATAGACAGAGAGTCAAAGTAAATGACCTGCCAATAATTTGCCTTGTGACTTTTAATTATAATATCTTTACAGAGGATTTTGAAAGTTCAAAGGACCTTAGAGTCCATCTAATCTATACCCTTCTTGTTACAGATGGGGCACAAACAGGTTGCAATTTGTTTAAGGCCAGATAGGTAGTAAGTGTGGAAGCCATGATTTGAGCCCAGGTCCTCGGTATTACCAGTACTCTTTCCACTCTCTTAGGAGGCATTTTGTCATCAAGTTTCTGTTTCATGAAGTCAGAGGGTAAGCACAACAAATATGGTAGAAATGGGCTCCATTCTCCTTTTGATACCCTCAAAAATACTAGATACATGTTTTTCCCTCAGAGGCAGAGGGAACTTAAAATAAGCTCCTGAGTTTCTTGAAAAGCAAGAAACTGTCCTTTGTCCTTTTATCCTGAGCACACAGCACAATTCCTGGCACATAGTAGGTGTTTAGGAATTCATTGACTGACTGTGCAGTCTCAAAGGATGAGTTCTAACTTTTAACTAGTCAGTGCCAGAATATCCAATGAGTATATTAGGTACACATCGAGCAATTCCCATTGTCTAGGAAATTCTAAAATAATAGAAGTAAAGCTAGGCTTTTTTCCTTCCTTCCTGTGCAGAATATTTTCCTTTATGTAGTCTGAGAGATGAGGGTCTAGCTTGAGGGAATGAGAATGACAGCTCCTTCCTCTGCCCTGCACTATGTTTGTGTCTGGACCCAGAGAATGCAAGCATTTTGACTTCTGAGAGTTCACAGAATGAGGTTAAAAATGGGAGGTGGGGATTGAGACATAAACTTTGTGCAACGTATATAAGAACCAGAACTAATTATGGTAGAGTAGGAAGTGGTCCTGGATTTGGGGTCAGAAAGCCTTGGCTTGAATACTACCTTTGCTGTCTGTGTGACCTTGGACACTTCACAAGCCCCTCTTTCTTCATCTGCAAAATAAAAGGGCTAGACAAAGTGATCTCTAAGCTCTAAATCTATGAAGCTATGAAAATGGCAGCAAAGCAGACACATGGTTCCTTTCCTTGGCTCTTCTTCTGGTTGCTTTCTATGAATCTGGGAGGAGCAGTCATCTTGTCAGTTTTGCCAGCTAGTCCAATTAATGGCATGGATTTGGCTGCCAGGATATCAGTGCCTAGGATCCTCAGGGAGTCCTAATCTGCTACTTCAAATAGAGATACCTGGTAGGTAGTAGAAGCCTATGTTTTTACTGGGTAGTCTCCAAGAAACAGAAAGAGAGATGTCCATTTAAGAAGAGTGTGTCTCTTCTTCTGTTTGAAGGACCTATGGCAACTGGGCAGGAGCGCTGTTCCCATTGTACTCTTAACAGCTTTACCCTTGGGGCTGCACACAGAGGACAAAATGGGTCTACATGGTGGCAGTCTACCATTTTAATAGGAAATACATGTTTTCCACTTATTTGAGGCCTCATGGCATCTTTGCATTTGTAGCTCTTTAAAATATCATAATCCCCTGATGAAATGAATGATCTGCAGGGCAGGACCTATTCAGAACCTAACGGAGACAGCTAAGGTAATTATAGATAGAGTGTGGGACTTGGGGTCAGGAAGGCCTGAGTTTAAATCCTGGCTCAGACACTTACTAACTGTGACCTTGGACACATTATATAACTTTTCTCAGCCTCAATTTCCTCATTTGCAGAAGGGGATAATAATAGCACCTGCCTCATAGGGTTGTTTTAAGGATCAATGAGGTAACATGAAAATTGCTTTGTAAACCTTAAAGCACTATATATATACTAATGCTTATCATTATTCAGAAAGATTCTCAAGTCAGATATTTGGGGCCACTTATTCTAGGCAAATTTTGACTTCAGCAGCTTATTTCTTGCTCCTGCCTCTCTCTCCATCATACATACATACATACACACATATCTGCATGTACATGTCTCCATCATACATGCATATATTTCTGTATATTGGAGATAATTCCAAAAGGAAGGCACTAAGGAGTGGGAGTAGGTGGTCATTAGAGTGCAAAGCTGGGGCTACATGGGCTACCTACCAAGAACATTTGATTTGTAGGTCTTTACTCTTTGGGCCATTGTTTCATTTTTAAGAAAGGTTAGCATGACCATTATAATTTCCACGATGTAATTACAGCTCAATTTTTATGACTCCAGGAAGTCTGGACATACTCCTAAAGTCATATAATTTGGAAGAGGTCATTTTATTTTCTTCCTTTCTTCCTCCCTCCCTCCCTTCCTTCTCTTTCTTTCTTTCCTTCCTTCCTTCCTTCTTTCTTTCTTTTTTCCTTCTTTCTTTCCTCTTCCTTTCTTTTTCTCCAAACTCTCTCCCATGTTAACATTCCAGAGTCAGAGTTCATAATGTCATGTTGAGTGCCTTTCTCTGAAGACTACCAGTCACTTAACAGATGCTATGTTGTTCATTCTTCCACCATCCCTCTACTCAAGGATAGGAGGTATTTCCATTTTCCTGTGGAAAATTGATATAAAGCAAGTTACTGATGTATAAAAGGGGGTAATCAAAAAAGATAAAAGAAACTGGAAATGATTTCCCAATTTCCATGCCCAGGTCAAACATCTACTTTTAAATAAAGATGACTGTGACATTTTGGTCTTTTCTAAGCTCTCTAAAATCTATTACATCTATTCTTCATGGACATTCCTGCTCCCGGCATAGCTGAGTGCCATCTACCAAAAGGCTGGGTTTTAGTGGATAACACAGAGACTTTCTCTCTTTTCCATGAGAATTCAGCCTGCATTTGTGAGTTTTAATATACTTCAAGTTAGTGAAAATGAAATGCAAGATAAAAACCATTTTCTATGAGAAACAGTTCTTTCATCTCATCTTTGCCATTTGGGGCTGCTACACTGTTAAAACTTTTATGATATGCTTGGCATGGTCATTTATTTTGCATTTTTAATATCAGCCTCTCAGCATTAGTCCTTCCAAGGCCAGATTAATGCAGGGGGAGCCAGGATACCTGAAAATGAGGATTGTCTACTGCTTGGTAACTGTTTGGATATTTTATCTCCTGGTCTGCTCCTAGCTAGTTCTACAAAGTCAGGTATTCCGTGCCAGATTCCTCAGCAGTTCAAATGTTTTGAAGTGCTCTGGAAACCAAATAAACCCCAGCAAAGAAAGGAGTAAGTTCAAGCTGCCTGCCTGTGGCTATGGTTGCCAAGGAGACCACTTCCTTGTGCTGGATTAGACACCAGCCTTGCTTCTCTCTGGACCACAACAACAGACCTCGCAGGGAGGGGGAAATAGACAAATTAAATGAAACACAGGCCAATTGGAAGCTGATTTCTAAAATACTCAAATAAAACTGTTTCTTCTCTCTCTTGTCTTCTCTCTGCTTTTGTTTCTTAGGGGTAGGGATGGAATTGGGTTTTGTTTTGTTGTCTACTACCAAGGAAATGGAGCTGTATACTTTTCATGGTTTCCAAATTACTATAATATTCTATAGAGCAATATATGAAACCTTAGTCAAACTGAAGCAGCAGGAGAGAGTTTGGAACCACCAAGCCAGAGCATGCTGGATAAAATTACACGAGCAGTTGTGAATAAACACATATTCCTAGATCCTTTACTCAACATACAGATGCTCTTGGGAGATGGAGTTTCAAATGGTTTTAATAAAGTACTCGATCTGGGGTTTCTTCAAAAACAGCTTATGTCTAGGGGTATCGTCCAGAGAGAGTTCAAATTTCTAGGAACTGAGGACATTCTTGAGTCTTAAAAACAGAAAGTTGACTGAAGTTTTTCTTCTTACCACACCCCCCTCCCCAAATTCGTATTTTTCATCATACTATACTCATCTCAGGCATCTGGATTTGTCATACATGGTAACATATTCAAAGGATACTAATAGTTCGTGGCACCTTCATGCTAACTAAGGGTTCTTAACCTTTTTGTGTGTGATGGACCCCACTGTAAGTTTGGTGTAGCTTACTTCTCAGAGTAATATTTTTAAATCCATAAGAAAAAATACATAGGATTACAAAGGAAATCAGTTATAGTGAAATACAGTTATCAAAAGATTTAAAAAATGAAACAAAAAATAAAAACATATTGATAGATCCCAGGTTAAGAAACTTTGTGCTAAATTCTGGACACTATACTTTCCCAAGGTTCCTGCTTGGTTAAGTTTTGGCCTAGTTAAACTCTCCTTAACCAGTGACCACGTAAGCGATTTTCTCTCTACTTTTGCAGTGTTTCCCCTTGTTTCTGAGGAGATCCTCCTTTGGTTGACTGTTGTCTGCATCACCTGGGCAGGAGATTTGTATCTGTATCCTGAAAACATAGTTCTTGGTAAGCTCCATATCTTAGAAGACTATCTTCCATGTAATCTCTACTTGGTCAGTTTCAGGGTTCTCTGCCCTTCCTGAGGACCTCATCTCTATCATCCTATTTCTGGCAACACTGATAGGCCATTTGATCACAAGTGTAATGCTGGGAGTATAGGCTATGATAAACCTAATTCGGCCAGTTTTTTAGAGATTGCAGTATCTGCTTGACCCCTAGCTTCATGGCCCTAGGGAATTCTTATTCTAGTGGCTTTGTGTAGTGACCCCTCCTTTCCTGTCTTCTGGACAGTCCTTGAACTATACTGTTATATACTAACCACTGCAGGCTGCCAGATCCTAAGCACAGGATGCTCTGCTAAGTAGTTCTTTATGCTCTCATTTAAACCCTTTCTGAATTCTTTTCATTAGGACTTCCTTCTCATAAAACACAAGGGCTCTTTGTAGTCGGAATTCATTTACAGACGCAAAGACTTCTTTCTGCACTTTCAGTATGGCAGTAGCTATATCCTGCTTGGGTTGTCTTGAACCCCACATTAAAGTGCTGATACCACCTTGGCAGGGAGCATCCCTCTTCTCTCTCATATGCCCAGTTTAGTGATCTTTGGCTTGTTACCTAATAGAAAAGTCCCTGTTTGGGTTCACCCTGTTTGTGCTCTGGGAACAGTGATCAAATCACTACTACCGATGCTACTGGAAAAGGCAAGAGAATGCCTAATGTTCTCTTCCCTGGTCACTGTGACTCTCCTTCATGGGTTATATCCCACGGTAAAATGTGAATGGGATGAACTCTCCCACAAAATGGAGATGGACAGCACAATGGATTAAAAACCATAATCCAACAATGTGTTGTTTATAAGAAACACGTTTGAAATGGGAGGATACACACAGGGTAAAGGTAAAAGGCTGGAGCAGAATATATTGTGCTTTAACTAATGTAAAAAAAGCAGGGGTAGCAATCCTAATCTCAGACAAATCAAAAGCAGAAATGTGTGTGTCTTTGTCCTTCATTGCCAAAGATCATGCCATCAGAGAAACAATGGCATGACTTACATATGACTTTTTGATTTGAGTGAGGGAGGGCAGTGCAGATCACCAACCTCACTTCTCCTCCAGAGCCATCTGAATCCAGTGACCAGATATTCATCAGCATGACTGGAGATGACCCAGGATGTACTGGGAGACCTTGACCCCTTTAGGCCAAGGTCTGTGCAGGTACTCAGTACTCCCTTAGGGGGAGGTAATGCCCATTTATTGAATAGGCCTGTTTAAGAAGTAGCCAGGGCATTGCCCCTTTAATGAGGCAAAGAAAAAGAAAGATATCAGGTTGGGAGGTAAACAGCAACAGGTCATATAGGTATGACCTAAATAAAATCCCTTAATGTATATGAACTGGAGGGAATAGATTCAAAGGATTAGACCTGGTAGATGGAAGTGTCTGATGAGCTACAGACAGAGGTTCACAATATTATACAGGAGGTAACAAAAGATATCCCAAAGAAAAAGAGCAAGATATGAGAATTAGATAAGAGAGAACGAAGAGCCAAGGATACCACCTAGTTTGAAAGACTGGATGACTGGAGGGATGTTGTCAGCCCAAACAATAAGAGGGAGGTTTGAAAGAGGGGGCGTTTGTCAAGAAAGATAATGAGTTCAGCTTTTGATCTGGATGCTTTTGCACTGGAATTCACTCTCTTTTCACCTCTTTCTCACAGAGTCCCACACTTCCTTAAAAATATAGCTCAGACAGGGAAGAGGGGAGAATTATGTTCCTAATAATTCTTTCCCCTTTTTCCAAATACAATAAGCTTTGAAATAACTGAATGATGGGTCAGAATACAAACTATGAGCAAGGAGGTTCAATTCTGGCCCCATTTGGATCTGTTTTGCTTGAGACTGCCTCATCATGAGAAAATGGTTATTGCTCCTTTTAGGTTTATTGCTGACTCCACCTTGGTTTCCTTACTGTGGTACGATGCTCTGACTGGATGGATTGCACTTAATCCAGATATTTTCTCCACAAAGTCTTCCTCTGATATCTTATGTACAGAGATGACCTTGGGTTCTCAGTGGAGTATAACCTCTTTCAAAGCCTACCTAGCTAAAAAGCGTTTATGTTTATGTTTAGATCCAGAAACATCCTGGTCTGCTGTCTCAGGACAGATAAATATGGAAAGGCTAATAGTAGATTAGCTACTATATGATGAATTATTTGGCCATGATCATCCACAAATCAAACAATTTGAAAATGGCCATTAGTTTCACATAGTTCTTTTCTGCTTCTTCAGTGACAATGGCACGGTTAGGCTGTCTATGAAGAATATTTGGATGGATATACTATTGAGTTGGCCACCAAATGCTGTAATTGGGAGAGATGATGCAGATCAGTCAGTTGAATGGTCAGTAAGCATTTAGTAAGCACCCACTATGTGTCAGCTGGCTTCATAATTGGAGATGGTTGTGCTCTCTGACACAAAACTACCTCTTTTTAAAAAATTTAATTTTATTATTTCTCAATTAGTTATTTTTTCTCCTTATCACCCTTCCCTCCTCTATAATAATTGAAATTTACATAGTACTTTAAGGTTACATAGTACTTTACAGATATTATTTTAGTTTGTCTTCCCAGCAACCCTGGGCTCTAACTGCTATTATTATCTCTGTTTTATAGATGATGAAACTGAGGCTGAAGATACTACGCAACTTGCCTAGAGTCACACCAATAATTAAGTGACTGAGGCAGGATTTGAAACTTAAGTCTTCCTAACTCCACATCCAGCCAAGAAAAAAAGAAAAGAAAACCCAAATTACAAATATGCAAAGTTTAAGCAAAGTCAGTATCCGCATGTTCCGTGTTCAAAAACATCTGCCTCGTTGTTCATCTTGGATCCATCACCTTTGTGTCAGGAGGTCGGTAGTATGGACTGTTGCAGTAGCCTGCTCCTGTGTCTGCCTGCCTCAAGCGCAATCCTTCCTCCATTCAGTCACAGAAATGCTTTCCCAAAATGCAGGTATGATCATTTCCCATAAGCCCCATCCTCCACCTCTATTCAGTAAACTCAGGGGGCTCCTTATCAGCTCCAGGAACAAATACAAAAGGCACTGTTTGGCATTCAGAGCCTTTTATAATTTAGCCCTCTTCTACTTCTTCAGTCTTCTTACAGCTTACTTCCCAACATAGACTTTGATCCTGTGGCACTGACTTCCTAGCTGTCCCATTGACAAGACTCTCCATCTCTCATTTCCCACGTATTTTGTCAGGCTGTTCCATGCCTGGAACACTCTTCCTCCTCCACTCCAACTACTGACCTCCCTGGCTTTCTTTAAGTCCCAACTGAAAGTTCACCTTCCCTCTCTTAACTATTTCCTGTTTATCCTGTGTATAGCTTGGTTTGTATATTTGTTTGCACATTGTCTCCGCCATTAGATTATGAGAAGCTTGAGGGCTGGGACTGTCTTTTGACTCCTTTTGTAGCCCTACCCCTTAGCACAGTGCCTGGAACACAGGAGGCACTTAAGAAACATTGATTGATTGATTGATGGAAGGGGATTAAATTCATAGCTTAACCCAGTTTCTATAGAGTACTGTCCTAGGTCCAAGTCCAAACTCCCCTCAGCCTTGAATCCCAGGTACTCTGGCTTCTCAGGGCTTCTACATCAGCCTGCCTGCAATCCAGGCTCCAAGATCACCATGGTTCAAACTCCCAGTTCAGGAGGATCACCTCTGACCCCTGGAACAGAGGATAAACAAAACAAAACAGAAAAGCAGAGAAGTGGTCAAGTCCCTTCCCCCTCTCCTTGATTCAGTTCTTGGAATACTGAGAGTATAGCTGAAAAGATAAAGAAAAGAGAAACAAACCCAATTCTTAGCAGTTTTAAAGAGGCAGGCAGTCACTCAAAGGAAGCTACCCCATCTACGTGTTGGAAGACATAGAGGGCTGGGTTACTTGTACAAGAGATATGGGACTTTACCTCAACAAAGACCTGAAGTTTGTTTGTAGAAGTGGGTGTGGAAAGGGTTGCAGCTTGTGAGTGATTGTGAAGTGGTTATTCAACCTTGCAGGAAAACATACAAAGTGAACTAAAGTAGCTGATTGGTGTATGAGGTGTGTTCTTCTGAGTATTTTGTGCTTTGTTCAGCTGGGTGTAGTTTTCTGTCCCTCACTGACAAAATTATACATAAGGAAATGCAAAATTTGCATTAGACTCAAATTATTCCCTAGTATATCAATCCCACTGAAGCAAATTTGTAATTTCAAAACAAGTTTTACAGCAGAACTGACTGTATGTGGTAGCCACCTAGGGGGAGAATTTTTTTTAAAAGAAACCAGGGTTTTGGGTGCTCCAGAAATTATATCAGTAAAGACGGCTGTGTTTGGAAGCTGCTAGAAATTTTCATGTGCTTCAGAAATGATCCTTGGGAATTAGTCATAGGAAGATGCAACGTATTTCTGAATTTTAAATTATTGAGAGTTAGTTTTCACTATTCATCTGGAAAAATTTTAAGATGAAATTTAGTAGAATTTATTAAAAATTCTAACCTCTCTTTCTATGTTATGATCTGAGGTCTGACTGTGGCATGGATATGACCTTGGAACCTTGAAGGCTGTTCCAGTGAAACAGGATCTCTAGCAGAATCTGCCAATTTCTAATTTAAAGGTTTTGAGCCTGTACTTAGCCATGGAATATTATAATAATGATATCTAGGAAATATGTAACACTTTATGTAGCACTGCAAAATAATTTACATATATATTGTCTCAATTGTTCCTTACCTATAAAGTAAGTGCTATTATCATCCCCATTTTACAGATGAGGAAACTGAGTCTGAGAGAAGTTAAGTGACTTGTACAAGGTTATACAACTAGTGAGATTCTGAGGTAGCATTCAAAATCTGATCTTCATGACTCCAAGTCTAACATTCTATCCACTGTGCAACTTAGCTAACTATCATCTAAGGACCAGTCTAGTAAAGTTGGGAGAAACACCAGATGGTTGGCCATCTGGTGATGAATTTTTGGGGCCACAGAAACTTATGGAATAATCTACTAATATATTATGGGGTCACAACCTACATTGGTGGAGGGAATGAGGGAATACCCATTTCAAACAAAACATCATGGATTATTTTAAATAATAATTTCCATCCATTCTTTAGACAACCTTTTTTTTAATACAAGTACTTTGCATTTAGTATTAGAGAAATCATGTCATAGTTAACACTATAATAGCTATATAAGTATTATTCTCAGTGGAAGAAAGAAATCAATCATGTATAAGAATATGGTTTACAAAGAAATTGGTAATGTCTTGAATACAGAAAAATACATGAAGAGTAGGAATGACAAGCCCCAGGTCAACAGAAGGGTAAATAAGGTAGATGAACCTTCTAGAATTTTCACCTTCTGCTTTTGTTCCATAGCCATTTTTTTTTTTTTACATTTTGACCTTCGATTATACAGACCTTCAGACAGACAGTAAGCGCTGATGAGGTCTGTTTGATGTGTCTTGGGTTTCCAGCTCTGTGGTCAGTGATGTCTACTTCCTTGTATGCAGATTGCATATAGTAAGGACCCACTGCCCTTGCCAGAGACTGCCACTGAATCATAAGTGAATGAGAATGGGAAATACCTGAAGTCTATGAAAAATGGGTGGAGTTTCAAAAGTTATCTTTGGGATTTTCTTTTTACCAGAGCATTTTTTGTAAGAGCTGATTGTCAAATTTTCAGTTTGAGCATTTACATCATGGAAATGAGCAAACACTCATCATGGCATGATTTGCTGCTTTGTTGTTTGTCTAGAGTGAAGAATGTGATGGAGAAAATATTAATGCATATTAAGCGTAAAATTGTGGTATGCATACATTTTGTTTTAGAAAGCTGCTTATTAAACATTTACCAGCACATTGCTGATGTCTAGGGTCTTTGGTAATCATAAAAGTAGCAATGACTTTGAAAGATCTTTATTTCTATGTCCTACATTTGGGAAACAAAATCTCAAACCCGGCTATACCTTTAGGTAAAAACGTTACACTGATTTCCCAGTGGGGAAAGGAAAGACCCAGGAGAGAGTTGGGTCTCTCTCCCTAGAAGGGAGAGGAGAGGACCTAAAACTTAACTTGAATTGGGCTCTTCTAGAGAGGGAACCCAAGCCCATGAATATTTATTAAAGTCTACTATGTTCAAGACGAAAGTGCTACGCGCTGGGGATAGGAAGACAAGTAATAGGTTTTCTCTTCTACCAAGTGAACACAATTTGTAGACAGATAAATATATAAATGACCATCTGGAGACAAGCAGGGACATAGAGAGAAACAGAGTCTTAGAATCTGAACCTTTAAGGAAGTTGGGGATTCTCATAGATACAGGTGAGGATGTTTTCTAGCTCTAGTGGGGTAGGGGGCAGCCTGTGAGAAGCCACAGTGGAAGGCAATGCAGTGTTGGAGCTGGAGAACAACAAGTAAGCCAGGTTGTCTGGAATATAGAGTGCATTGGGGGAATCATGGCAACTATTTGGTAAGTGGTAGCTGGACTGTGGAAGTCTTTACATGCTAAGCTTATATTTTATCCTGAAGACAATATCATCACTTCCCACATAGACTATTCCAATAGATTGCTGCTTGGGCCACCCGCCTTGAGTCTTGCTGCACTCCGATACATCTTCCACTCATTTGCCAGAGTGATCTTTAAAAAGCACAAGTCTGACCAGGTCATTCCCTTGCCCTTTAAACTCCAGTGGTTTCCTATTAGCTCCAGAGTCAAATTAAAAATTTCCTGTTTGACTTTTAAAGCCCTTCATGACCAGGTTCCTTCTTAATTTTCCAATATTCTTACACTGTACACATCTCCATATGTCCTATGATACAGAGATGTTGGCCTTCCTTCTGTTCCCCACACATGACCCCACTCACCCTATTCCCCCACCCTATGCTTCTTCACTGGCTATCGCCCATGCTTATAATGCTCTCCCTCCTTGGTTCCTGGCTCCGCTAGGTCTAGAACAAACTTCATCTTCTGGGAGAGGTCTTTCCCAATTTCCCTCAATCCGATTTCTTTCCCTTTGAGATTATCTCCATTTTACACGTCAATCTCTTGTATCTTCATGGCTGTTTACATGTTATCTCCCTCTTTAGAATGTGTGTTTCTTCCAGGAAGGAATTGTTTTTACCTTTTCCTGTATTCCCAATGCTTATCATTGGGATATAGTAGGCATTTAATAAATACTTCTTTGACTTGACAAGTCAGCAAATAAGAACATATTTACTTCTTTTTTTGTCCATGTTTATGCTTTTAATCACTTTCTCTTATTGCTAGCACTAATGCTTTTAGAACCATGTCCAATTAAAGGAGGTAAGAAGAACATCCTTACATAGACTTCGGACTCATCCAACCCAAGTTTGAGTTCTCAGAATAAAGTTATTGCTCCATCTCCTCTCAAGGTTTTAGGGGTCCCTTGGTGGGGTTCTTCAAGTATTACTGGCTGGATCCCTCATTCCAATGTGCCCTCTCTCTAGTTATTTGTCAAATATAATCTATTTTGTCTTGCTACAAACTGTATCAGCCTTTGATGATTAAGTGAATACCACTCTGGCAAAATATTGCTTTTGGTTTAGGTATCATTTCAGCCCTCAATTTCACAGCATAAAAACATCCAGAGAATTAGCCATAGTATGAAGAGACAGAGTCAGCCTTGAAATCAGGGTCTGAGTCAGCTCCCATTGACATAGCCTGACAGTGTGACTTTTTTCAAGCCTCTGGGCAATCCTCTGGAATTTCAAGTTGAAGAGCAGGTGCCAACATGCATTAAGAGGGGGAATTTCCTTCTTGGGAGTTCCCAGAAGTGATGAGATCACCAATCTAATACAAAGGGATTATAATTTGGCTTCAGGATTTTTTTTTGTATTTATGATGTTTATAAGAAAAATTATAGCCTCCAAGCTCTTCCTGCTAGTCAGTGTGCAGCTGGATGATTCAAAACCTGCAATTCTCCAACTTTTGTCACATAACTTCTTTCTCCCTGTTCCTGCAAATCATTATTACATTAAATGATTTGGAGGGTAGGAAAAGATGATATTGCATAATTTTCAAGTAGTAGCATTACGATGTTATCTAACACTTAGATTGATTCAGATCTCATATCTATATTTACTAGCAACTTACTATATTGCCATATTTCCAGCAAAACCAAGCTCTGTTACCTCCAGCTTTCCAGTTTTTGGACGCCAATGGCAACCTTGGCGAAAGGCATTCCCTGAAGACAGATATTCTCCAACCCCTTGTGGTCAGTCATTAATTCTTCAGTAACACTTCCGGAGAATTGAATTTCTGTTGCTTAAATCCAGATAATGCAAAATTACTGTAAGTCATGAACAGAGACTTTTTTCAAGACGTTTTTATTTTTTTTGAAAGGAAGCAATGTATTCTAACCATATTTAAAAACAGAGATAAGCAATTCCCAAATAACTGAGGAGATAAATATTTTATCTTGTAAGTATGTATTATTGCACACAAGCCTGTTATGGTATTTCTAAATATTTCCTAGCATTCAGGATATTTTAAAATTTTGTTTTGGAAAGTTATACATTGCTTGTCTGAATGTGTTTTCATCATTATTCTCAATAACATTGTAATAAAAGACAAAAGGCTATAAGCAAACACAAATTAATCCTTGAGACAGCATATCACTCTTTCTAAACGCAGGTTCTAGTACTTAGCATCATCTTATGGTTTCTACGTATCAGCTCATGAGAGGGCAGCCAGGTGGACCAGTGGATAGAGTGCCAAGCCTGGAGTCAGGAAGACTTATCTTCCCGAGTTCACATCTGGCCACAGATTTTTATTAGCTGCGTGACCTGAGGCAAGTCACTTAATCCTGTTTGCCTCAGTTTCTTCAACTGTAAAATGAGAGTTATAGCACCTATTTCACAGGGTGGTGAGCATCAGAAGAAATTATATTTATGAAGCACTTAGCACAGTGCCCAGTACATCGTAGGCATCATCTGAATGCTTATTCCCTTCTCCCTTCATAGTCATCTTTACATGTCATATGCTAAGGGATATACTAGATTTAGCTTATAGTGACCTCAAGAAAGCTGACTGTTAAATTATCAGTGTGAGTTTTTATATCGCAGAAGTTGGTAAATGTTACAAATCGGAAATAGCTTTATGGTTTTGCTGATTACTAGGCATAAAAAAGTAACAAAACAAATGATAATAAAGCATATTTAACTTAAAAGTGTGTTATATGTATATTTTTTCTCTCTAGAGAACTGGTTGTTAAATATTTACTAACATGCCACTGCATAAATTCCATCTAGACTGTAGCCTCTACAACATCAAGAACTGTGTCTAATCTAAGTCAGGAGACACTGGGGATAGAATGCTGAACCTGGAATCAGGAAGATATGAGTTCAAATCCAGCCTCAGACAGTTGCTGGCTGCGTGACTGGGCAAGTCACTTAATCACTGACTCAGTTTCAATTGTAAAATAAGAATAATAATAGCACCTATTAACTTGACCAATTCCATTAAATTCAATTTTGCCAAAAATGCATTAAGCACCTACTACATGACAGGCAGCGTGCTAGGCCAGGAAGACATAATTTTAAAAACTAAATAATCCCTGTCCTCCAAGAGATTAATTTCTACTGAGCAGTTGTTTGAATATTATATAGGAATAACCTTGAATATTAATTCAATTAATTGACTTCTCTGAGGAAAGAAGGTTGAGAAAAGAAGTAGAAGGCTGAATTTTTTTAGAAATAGTATCTTGAGCCTGAAAATCCCTGGGAGAGGAAAACCCAATCTTCCAAGGTAGATTATTCTAACCAGGCATAGCTCTAAATCAAGGAGTCGTAGACCTAGAGTTAGAAAGAACCTTAGAGACCACCTAATCCAACTTCATTTTTCATAAGGGGATCTCTTTTGGACTTTTAATGACTGTTAGCAAGATTTTCTCCCTTACTGTTATACTTTCTTTTCATAATAACTTAAAAGATATTTAAGAGGGGCTCATGTAATATAGAAACTTTGAGATAACATTATCAGGAAATGACATTGCTAGGTTTGCCTTTAGTTGTGTTAATTACTGAATTTTCTCACCTGGTTATGGGGGTAAACGTGGACAAGGACACAGGTAGGGGAGTTATATGTGGGTTATGGTACAGTGGAAAGATAAATGGATTTGGATTCCAAAATGTGAGTTGTATATCACCTCTGCTTCTGTGTGATCGTGGGCAGGGCACTTAACCTCTATAGAGCTCAGTTTCTTCCTCTGTAGTAAGATCAATTATAAAGTCTTGTCTTGCTCTAAATCTATGGTCCTAAGTTGGTTCTACTTCTTTATTTGTACAGTAGCAGGCAACATTATGTGTGCGGTGGCATGAATTTCTCCTTAACACTTACTGGTAACAACTATAATAGGAGTCTGGTGCATGTGCACACCCCTTTGACTTGCTAGGATAGAAGCTCCAGGTGGAGAACACCACAAAATTGCTTCTGGGAAAATCACAATATCTGGTGCATGCATGGATATTCTGTGACTGATTCTGATTAGCCTACCATACACATGCTTGGGGGTTGACCAGGTAGCCAGAACTGTTGGTTTCTTCAAAAGGACCTGATCTAGAACTAGCTGTCTCTCTGCCCTATTTGCCTTTGGGGGATCAAGGTGATTCAATCCTTCGTCACTTCTGGTGAGAGAACCACATGTTAGATGCAGAACCATGGGATCTTTCCCATCCCCCCACCCAAAGCCTCTGAGAAATAGACGTGGGCTCTTTGCCTTTTTGTTCATTCTTCTCCAGTCTAGGTTTAGGGAGTAGAATCTCCAATCTGGTTCAAGAGAATGAGTTATGGGAACCTGGGAGTCAGAATCCACACCAGGTGTTGCAGCCAGTATAGTATTAATGTCCCAAAGAGTAAGGAGTACTTTTGGGAGTTCTCTTTGCTCTTGTAGCCCAATGGAAGGACTCATCTGGCAGTGATGCCACTTTTGAATATGAAATTGGTGGTATCAACACTACATAGGCAAGGACCTAATTCTTCTCTACAATCCCCAGACCATTGTGGTGTTTGAAGGGATTATACCCCTGAGGTGTTAGGGGAAAATGTTTGCACATTTGTCCTTGTTCTGTAATAGTCATCCAGTATGATGTGATTTAATGGAATTTAATGGGGTACTAGTCACTGGAGGAAGATGGAGGGAACACAACCAATGGGGGCTTAAGCCAACAGCAGAGAAAACTGATACCCCAACTTCCTTGGGGTTTCTGAGAAACCTGAGCAGGGACAGGTCTGGCCCCAAATGAAAGGGGCCAGAGTGAACACATCACACATTTAACATTTATATACACTCTCTTTATGTCAATATGATCTCGTTCAGTCTTACCCAGAGGTGAAACTAGTACAAATATTACAATCACCAATTTTACAGATGGAAAAACAAAGGCTTAGAGACCTTAAGTCACTTGCTTGTAGTCACCTGGCTAGTAAGGAAAAAGAATACAGTTTGACTTCAGTTCTCTCCTGACTCCAAGGTCAGTATTCTTTCCATTTTAACCATTGTACCTCATTCATTTCTTGGGTTCAATAAACATAGCTACTTTTATGAGCTGAATGCCATTGCCAAACTTATAAATAGTGTATCTGTTTAACACCACTAGTAAGTCTCTCATCATTCCCCAAGGAAAGGGCCCATTTGGAATCACATTACACAACTTCTGCAGTTTATCGGCACATTCTTGTTTTCTACTCAGCTCTTGGCTTATTTCAGCAGTGAAAACCTCTTCTACTAGACAGGCTTTTCAGACTGGGTATAATTACAACAAACTTTTATTGTTCGTGCTTACCCCAAGGGGGAAACAAGTTTCAGAAAATGACCAAGCAGACTAGCTCCCTAAACGAATTTCCGTAGGGAGCAAATCTTATTGCAGTTGTAAAAAATAGCAGGTCGAGGTGTTAAACTTTGAATTTTCACAAGCATGTTTTGCCAAGGAAAACTACTTTTAAGGTACTATTTGATTTTGCACATCAAATATTTAGGTCATGTCTGCATTTCTTTGAAATGCAGCTTAGAAATTATAGCTATTTTCTGGAAAAGAAGGGCTCTGAACTGTTTTTAACTCTGCCAATGAATATTTTTCAGTCTTTTTTTTATGACCTTGGCTCTTGTTATTGTATCATTTCCCAGGGGACTGAATTTTCCAGTTTGTACTTCCTATCAGTTGACCCATGTGATGTGGCCTCATGTAGACAGTAAATTCCTAGAGAGCAGGAGCCATGAAGGTTTATCACCTTGCATGACTAGGTAATGTGTTGGGGCTTTAAAAAATGCAATTAAGGAGGAAGAGAATTTGATTTTTCTCCTTTTGACTTAGTTTCTCCATCTGTGATAAAGGAATCACAATGACAATTCACTTCCAGAATAACAACAGCTAGATGATGATGATGATGATGATGAAAGCTAACATTTATATAATACCTACTATGTGCCATGCAGTGTGCTAAGCACTTTGCAAATATTATTCTTGATCTTTTGAACAACTTTGGCAGATAGGTGCTGTTATTATTCTCATTTTACAGATGAGGAAAATGAGGCAAAAGGATGTTATTCAGGGTCAAACCCCCAGCAAGTATACTAGGCCAAATTCCAGCTCAGGTTTTCCTGACTCCAGGGCCAATGCTCTAACCATTGTACCAACTCTCTGCCTAACTATGCTATGATCTCAGAGTCAGAAAAAATCATTGGTGGAAGGGGACTTAGGGATCATCCAAATCATAAATGAACAATCTCCCCACCCCTACTCCCTGCCAGCTCTGCTCACAGGTAGTCAATCGTTCAGCCCCAGTGCTGAAAACTTACAGGACGAAGACCTCACTGCCTTCCAAGAAAACTCTCTCCCATTAGGCACAGCTCTAATTGTTATGAAGTTTTTCTTTTCACCCATATGCAATTTGTTTTTCTACAACTTCTACCTCTAGCTACAACTTGTACCTTTTAGAACAAAGAGGGTAAAAATATAAGGTTCTTTTTTTTTTTTTTTTAACATGGCATCACTTACATATTTGAAAGCAACTACCCCTCCTTAAGGGAGGAAAACCTCCTCTAATTGTTCTCTTCTCTAAGATATTATGTCCATTTCTTTCAGCTGATCATCATATAACATATTCCCTAATCCTTTCATCATCTAGTTCACTTTTCTCTGGACATGGTCCAGTTCTTCCTTTCTAAAATGGAATGTCCTGAACTGAATGTAATGTTCCAGATATGGTCTGGCCAAGGGAGATACAGTAACACTCTCACCTCCCTTGTTTTCAATACTGTATCTCTCTCCATACTGCTTAAATATGCATATTTGATGGTTTTTTTGGGGGGAAGAGGGATGTTATTCCATGTTGGGACTGGGGAATTAAGGTAAATGGAAATGCTGCAAACTTTATTGGATCCAAGGTTTTGTTGGTGTGGGCGTTCCTTCTGCCTTTTTTTAAAATTTCTTTTTAGGTGCTATTGACAGACTTTGTTTTCACATGACAAACATTTCCATATTACCACAACTCTCTTCTAACCAAGAATTCTCTTTCAACAAAATAAACCATCTAAGTAAAACTAACAATATGATGATCTTATCTAAAAGTGCAGGTGACATTTCACATACACAGCAATTCTCACCTCTCGCTTTTAAATATTTAATAGAAATGTATTTTCTCTCTTCACTTCCCATTATTAAAAAAGAGAAAAAAATTGTAACAAATATGCATAATTTATCTAAACAAATTCATCAGCTGGATACAAAAATGTATGCATCTCCATGCTACATATCTGTTACCTTTCTGTTGGGAGGTAGACCTCCTGGGTTTCATCATTGTTCTCTGCAATTATAGATGATCGTTGTTCTTACAGTTTTCAAACCTACTTGTCTTTAGAACCTTTTTGTTACCGCATGAACTATTCTCCTGGTTCTACTCATTTCACTCGTCATCATCTCTTTATATATATCTTCAAGATTGTTCATTTTTATAATATAGATGTTATATTACTTTTGTCTGGTTCTGTATACTTCACTCTGCAACACTGTATTTTTTTATTATTTGTTTACAATTTCTTTGAAATAATTTGTTTCCTCATTTCTTATTGCACAATAGTATTCAGTTCTACTCATAGATTGCCACTTGTTTAGCCTTTACTCAGTTATTGTGTATCCCTTTAGTTTTCTTTTTTTTATTGCCACCACAAAAGAGCTGTTATAAATATGTTGATATATATAAAGCTTTTCCTTCTTTCTTTGCTCTCTTTTGAGTAAATACCTAGTAATGATATAGCTGGGTCAAAGGGAAAGTACCGTTCAGTATATTTTCAGATTCCAAGTTGTTTTCCAGAATGGCTATATCCATCTACATGCCAACATTGCAGCAATATGCCTGATTTCCCATAGTGCCTCCAAAATTTTTCATTTTCCTTTTGTGTTATCTTTGCCTTTTTGAAAGGGGTGATATCTCAGAATTGCTTTAAGATGAATGTCTCTAATTAGTTGTGATTTGAAGCATTTTTCATTTAGCTATGGATAGCCTGAGTTTCTTCTTATTAGAACTGCCTGTTTATATTCTTAGAATATTTGTAAATTGGGGAATGAATTTTATTCTTATACATTTGAATCATTTACTTATACATCTTGACAATTAGACTTTTGTCAGAACATTTCCCTAATTAATTTTTTCCCCTTTTAATTGAGGCACCATTAGGTTTTTTTGTAAAAAAAAAACAAAACAACAACTTTAATTTAAGGAGTGGAGCCAAGATGAGAGTAAGAGTAACTAGTCACTTAAGCTCTAAGACAAATTTCTTCAGATACCTCTAAAAAGAGAACCTGAATGGATTTTAGAGGGGCAGAATCCAATAGAAGACAGACTGTGGTAGATTTCCAGCATAGGACAGACTGGAAGGTTGACAGGAAAGATGTGTTGCATGGGGCTGGAGGAGCACATAGGCAGAGGCTGTACCAGGTTGGTCCCTGCAGTGGCAGGGCCAACTAGGAAGCCCCAGGCAGTCTCACACGACAGTCGCACTGCAGAAACTTGGGCATATCAGCCCAGGACAGGAATCCAGTAGAACCAAGTGAATGAGAGTCACGGAGCCCTAGCTATCTGCAACAGCCACTCCCGAGACTTATCAGCCCACAGATTAAATGTCTATAAATCACTTACTTGAACTTCCAGGAACCAAGTTGGTGGGGTGATCAGTAAATGCTCTCCCCCTTTCCTTGTTGACATCAAAAAATCCATAAATTTTTTCCCCAGGAAAAATCCTGGAACAGTGGGATTAGCCAAAGAGGTAAACAGCCCATGAGGTTAGGAAAATTGCAAATTGGGGGTCCCTCTTGCTGGGGCTGAAGGGGACCGGTGCAGGACCAGAGCTGTCCCAGACAACCCCACTTTGGAAAACCAGTAGGAGATCCTGGGCCCTGGGGGGGAGGTGGAGCCCACAACCGCCAACACTCAGACCCCAGGCTTGCCTCAACACTCCAGGGGAATTGGGAAGACACTAGCACAGATGGATTCACCAACCACTGAGTTTGCCTATGCTCTAGCTCAGCAGAGGCGACCTCCTGTGGCCAGACCAGCCCTCCTCCACAAGTAAAGTAGCTGGCTCTAGGGTAACTCCAGGGAAACCCAGAAAGACTTTACCTCACCTCTGCTTTCACACACCAGCCGGCTCAGCAGCAGGTAAGCTTCTACCTGAAAGAACCAGAGCCACAACAAACAAAGCTTCAAGTTCTAGGCACAAGAACTGTGGGACAGAGCTCCTGTGCCCCAGAAGGCAGAGATCTACTTTAAAAGCCAGGAAAAGGGTGATCATCATGAGTAAGAAGCAAACCAGAAAAGAAAAAAACCATACAATCTTTCTATAGGAACAAGGACTAAAACATGAATACCAAAGAGGTCAACATTGAGACTATACTCCCGTCTGAAACTTCAGAAAGAAATATGAACTGCTCTCAAGTGCAAAGAGCATTTTTGGCAGAACTCAAGAAGGATTTTAAAAGCTAAATTAAAGAAATAGAAAAATTGGTCAATGACTTTAAAAATATGAAAAAAAATTCACTAAAGAGAACAGCTCCTTAAAAAGGAAAACTGGACAAATGGAATAGGAAGCACAAAACCTAACTGGAGAAAATAACTCCTTAAAAGGAAAAATTGGATAGATGAAAAAGGAGATACCAAAGTTAACTGAAGGAAGCAATTTGATAAAAATTAGAATTGAGCAAGTAGAAGCTAATGACTATACAAGACATCAAGAATCAATCAAACAAAACTTAAAGAATGAAAGGGTAGAAGAAAATGTAAACTATCTAATTGGAAAAGCAGCTGACCTGGAAAATAGATCCAGGAGAGAAAATCTAAGAATTATTGGTCTAACAGAAAGTCATGATGAAAAAAAGAGACTGGACAATATCTCCCAAGAAATCGTCAAGGAAAGCTGCCCAGAAGTCCAAGATCCAGAGGGCAAAATAATCATTGAAAGGATCCACCATTCATCCCCTGGAAGGGTTCCCAAACTGAAAACACCAAGGAATATCATTTCCAAATTCCAGAACTATCAAGTGAAGGAGAAAATACCACAGGCAGCCAGAAAGAAACAATTCAAATATCAAGGAGCTACAGTCAGGATCACACAGGACCTGGCAGCTTCTACATTAAAAGATCAAAGGGATTGGAATATGATATTCTGTAAGGCAAAGGACCTGGGACTACAGCCAAGGATCAATTACCCAGCTAAGTTGAGCATAATATTTCAGACAAGAAGATGGACATTCAATGAAATAAGGGATTTTCAGACCTTCTTAATGAAAAGGGCAGAGCTCACTAGAAAATTTGATCTTTGAACACAAGTCTCAAGAGAGGCATCAAAAAGTAAACGGGGAAACTTGTTATTCAATATGGACAAACTGTTTACATCCCTCTAAGGGAAGATGATGCTTGTTAATCTTGAGCATTGTATATTTATTATGACATATAAAAGGGATACATAGATAGAGGGAGTGGGTATAAAGCAAATGATGTGATGATAAAAAAGTGATTTAAGGGTGTAAAGGGATTGTAACGGGAGATGTGAGGAGGCAAAAAATGTAAATTACATCACAAGAAGAGGCACAAAAATATATTAGATTAGAGGGGAAGAGGGGATGGAGATGAGCATTGTTTGAGATTTATTCTCATCTGATTTGGTTCAAGGAGAGAACAATAAACTCAGTTAAGTATAGAAATCTGACTAACTCTATAGGCAGTAGGAGGAGAAGGGGGAAAAAGGGGAGGGTAGGCTAAAAGGGAGGGAAGAAGTAGTAAAGGGAAAGGGAAGTAAAAGGGAGGGGGGCTGAAAGAAGGGAGGGAAGACTGAGGGAGGCAGTGGTCAAAAAGCTCTATTGTGGAGGAGAAAGGAAACGGGAAAACTAAGAGCATAAATGGGGGGAAAGAGGATAGAAAGACACAGACAGTAATCATAACTGTGAGTGTGAATGGGATGAACTCTTCCATAAAATGGAGATGGATAGCACAATGAATTAAAAACCATAATCCAACAAGGTGTTGTTTACAAGAAACACATTTGAAATGGGAGGATACACACAGGATAAAGGTAAAAGGTTGGAGCAAAATATATTGTGCTTCAGCTGATGTAAAAAAAGCAGGGAAGAAA
The DNA here is from genome assembly GCA_023548195.1 of Bettongia penicillata ogilbyi. Lineage (NCBI taxonomy): Eukaryota > Metazoa > Chordata > Mammalia > Diprotodontia > Potoroidae > Bettongia > Bettongia penicillata. Next base: position 972,713 of record JAJHZJ010000162.1, on the reverse strand, counting down.
TCCTAATCTCAGACAAATCAAAAGCAGAAATGTGTGCGTATTCATCCTTCATTGCCAAAGAAGACCATGCCATCAGAGAAATGATGACATGACTTGCACGTGACTTTTTCTCTAGAGCCATCTGAATCCGGTGATCAGATATTCATCAGGATGACTAGAGAAGACCAAGATGAGGCAGTTGGGGTTAAGTGACTTGCCTAAGGTCACACAGCTAATGAGTATTAAGTGTCTGAGGTGAGATTTGAACTCAAGTCCTCTTGACTCCTGCACTGGTGCTCTATCCACTGCATCACCTAGCTACCCCTAAGAAGTGATGATATGACTTGCACTTGACTTTGTTTTTTTGAGGGAGGCAGGGCTGTGCAGGTCACCAGCCTCATTTCCCCTCCAGAGCCATCTGAATCCAGACCAGATATTCATCACGATGATGAGAGATGACCCAGAATGAGGCAATTGAGGTTAAGTGCCTTGCCCAAGGTCATACATCTAGTGAGTGTCAAGTGTCTGAGGTGAGATTTGAACTCAGACCCTCCTGACTCCTGCTCTGGTGCTCTATCCACTGTACCAGCTAGTTCAAAAGCAAAAATAGATCTAATCAAAAGAGATAAGAAAGGAAACTATATATCTTGCTAAAATATACCATAGACAGTGAAGCAGTATCATTACTAAACATATATACTCCAAGTGGTATAGTATCCAAATTCTTAGAGGAGAAGTTAAGGGAGTTATCAGAAGAAATAAACAGCAAAACTATACCAGCAGGGAACCTCAACCTCCCCTTCTCTAAACTTGATAAATATAACCTCAAAATAAACAAGAAAGAAGTTAAGGAGATGAGTAAAACTCTGGATAAGGTAGATATGATAGATCTCTGGAGAAAACTGAATGGGGGCAGAAAGGAATATACCTTTTTCTCAGCAGTACATGGCACATATTCAAAAGTTGACCATGTACTAAGGCTTAAAAACCTCATAGTCCAGTGCAGAAAGTGAGAGACAGTCAATACATCCTTCTCAGGTCATAATACAATAAATATTATATGTAATTAAAGGCCATGGAAAGGTAAACCAAAAAATATTTGGAAACTAAATAATCTATTCCTAATGAATGCATAGGTTAAACAACAAGTCATAGAAACAATCAATAACATCATTCAAGAGAATGACAATAATGAGACAACCTACCAAATCTTATGGGATACTGCAAAAGCAGTTCTCAGGGGAAATTTTATATCTTTGAATGCCTACATGAAGAAAAGAGAGAATGAGGAAATCAGTGAATTGGGCATCCAGCTGAAAAAGCTAGAAAAAGAACAAACTGAAAATCCCCAAGTAAATACCAAATTAAAAATACTGAAAACCAAAGGAGAGATTAATAAAATTGAAATTAAGAAAACTATTGAACTAATAAATAAAACTAAGAGTTGGCTTTATGAAAAAACCAATAAAACAGATAAATTTTGGTAAATTTTATTTAAAAAAGAAAGAAGAAAACTAGATTACCATCATCAAAAATGAAAAGGATGAACTCACCTCCAATGAGGAGGAAATTAAAAAATAAATAGAAATTATTTTGCCCAACTGTATGCCCATAAATTCGACAATCTAAGTGAGATGAATGATTATTTAAAAAGATATAAATTGCCCAGATTAACATAAGAGGAAGTTGAATCCTTAAATAATCCCATCTCAGAAAAAAGAAATTGAACAAACCATCAGTGAACTCCCCAGGAAAAAATCTCCAGGGCAGATGGATTTACAAGTGAATTCTATCAAACATTTAAATAACAGTTAATTCCAATACTATACAGATTATTTGGGAAAATTGGGGAAGAAGGAGTTCTACCAAATTCTTTTTATGATACAAATATGGTTCTGATACCTAAACCAGGAAGAGTCAAAACAGAGAAAGAAAATTATAGACCAATTTCTCTAATGAATACAGATGCAAAAATATTAAATAAGATGTTAGCAAAAAGAATACAGCAACTTATCACAAGAATAATACATTATGATCAGGTAGGATTTATACCAGAAATGCAAGACTGGTCCTCTTCCCACTAAGTCTGAAGAATATTACACCTAACACCAAGATCATCAGAGGACAGGCCCCCTTTAGGTAGATATTGAGTGACAGTGATCCCAATGTATCCTTGCCCATCTTCCTTTGCCCCACTCCCCATGTACCTTCAATCCCCTACTAATGGTAAGCTTACTTTTTCTGTGGATATTTCCCAAAATACTTGCAATGGACTGGATCAAGGCTATTAAATTTAATAGCAATTAGTGTAAGGGCTACACTTGGGCTAAAAAAAAATCACCTTTATAAGGACAAGGAGAATGGGATACAAGAAAGACAAAACCAAAGAACAGAGTGTGGAATCATTATGGAATTTATACAGAGGGGCAAGAAAATGCTTCTAAGAATTTGGAAAGAAGAGAAGTTGAAGAACTCTTAGTGTCAAACTCTGTGTTCACTGTATGGGAGAGGAAAAGAATCTAAGTGCAGAGTCTTGGAACCAATTTTTGTTAAACTTCAGTAAGTTCTATGGGGCCAGGTAGAGGCAGGAGATCAATGCCCATATAGTTAACTAGAGACGAAAGTTCTAGGTACAAGTGGGAAGTACTTATGAAAGTCTGTGGTTGTGGGTTGAGGTGACCATATCGCGAGGAGGGACTATGGTAGTCATTTTACATATGAAAATTTAGGGATGACATTACTCCATAGATTGTATTCTATTCTGAAATGGCTCTCAAGCTAAGTTTTAATTGTTAGTACCATCAAGGCCATCATATCTCAGTTTTCCTGTTTTCTTTCTCCCTCTGACAGATGACAGATGTGTATAGTGTAGAGGAAAGAGAGAACAAAACCTGAGAGAGTAATGGCGCATGGACCTTGAAATTCGTGGTAAACCGCCAATGAGCCCCAGGCTATAATTTGAGGAATTGAGCAAGCATTAAAGCCCCACAAAAGTTACATAAAACAAACAGAAATAAACAATAATTTTTGATACTTTTGTTCTTGTAGACATTACCCATTTTCTTTTTTCTTTATTCATTTCTCAAAAAAAAATTAAAACAAAAAATGAAATTGTATTCTTTGTATTCCAGACTCAACTCCTAGATTAAACTTGAGATCTTTGAACATTGCTTTTCTCTGGCGCCCCTTGGATTTGAAAAACTCCCTTTGTTTGGTCTGAGAGTCGAACTATCTCTGTTTCTCATTCTGAGATTAAGGCTGGCTAGTTTGTGTCTGTGGCCTGATGGGGCCCTGGGGAGCCAATGTTTGTTTCTTTTTCTTTTAATAGCTCTTAAGAGCACCAGCTTCTCATACTCAACAAGTTCTACAAAGGCACAAGTGTATTTGATGACATCATGCTATTTATTGGAGACTTTTGTTTGGGTCGTTATTCTTGCTTATGCTTTAGGAATATAAATGAATGTAAATATTACCTGCCAAGAAATGGATAGCTCTGCTGTAAAAAGATTTGTGAGACCTACGTTAGCAATTCTCTTCACTGCACTTGTAACAAACGCTTTCAGTCTTACACATTCTGTTTTCTTCTAATACTTTTGTATTGATACCTTCTGTTTTTACATCACCTAAATTTTCCCCAATTCTTTCTCCTCTCAGAGGGCCATCCTATATTTCAAAAATATTTTAAAAGGAAGAATGGAAAGAAAAAAAATCAGCAAAATCAATCAATGCATTGAAAAAAAACTGAAACCATGTGCAATGTTCTACACCCATATACCTCCCACTTCTGCAAAGGAATCGAGGGGAGCTGTCTTCTCATATCTCTTCTTTGGGGCCATGTTTGTTATTTGTAATTTGGCAACATTCACTTTCAGTGAGCATCTTATTTTCTTGTGGAATGTCCTGATTAGTGTGAGAAAGAGAATTAGGGTTCAGAACGTAATCTTTGCAGGACAGACATATCCTGATCCCCTTTCCCTATTACATCCAGTTCTAGATTGATAGTAACAATGAGGGGAATCCAGTTGTCCAGTTTTCTGGGGAGAATTGATTAAGTAACCAGTGTGGAAATCATAAAGTGGATTTGCTAACACCTCTGAGGATGAAGGCTGCTCTGACAAAGCTCCTGCCCCCCACATCCCACTGGAAAAACTAACTTGGCTTGCTCTCCTTAAAGGAAGGGGGATTTATAAGTAGAGATGAGAAGTCTTGGATAGACATCAATTGTTATGAGAAAAGATCTGTAAGTTTTAATGGACTGAGTTCAATATGAGTCAGCAGCTTGGAGTGTATGGAGAGGGGAATGCAGAGTTTCCAGGAATGAAGAAGCAATGATTCCATTGTACTCTGCCTTCCTTGGACCTCATTTGGAGTATCAGGTTCTGTTCTGATCATTGATAAACTGGAGAAAGTAGCCAGCATAATGGAGGGTCTTGGGTGCACATCATAAGTGTTTGAGATCAGATTTGAGCTCAGGTCTTCCTGACACCAGGGACAGTGCTCTGTTCACTATGGCACCACCTAGCTTCTGGGCTCAATAGCTCATGTCACCTACATGAAGTTTTTCGCCATTCTGGAAGTGTTCATCTTCTTAAGGCTACCAAATATTTAATCTCTATATAATCATGTGTAGATCGCCTCTCACATAGAATCTAAATTCCTTCAGGGCAGGGACTATTTCATCTTGTCTTTGTATCCCCAGTGCCTAGCCTAGTTACTGGTATATAGTAGGGGCTTAATAAACATCTGTTGACAGATCATTCCACAAAAAAATCTGGAGGTAGTGGATACATTCTCAGAAGACAATATATTTCTTTCCCTTTGAATTTCACATTTTAGCATAGAAGCCTTTGGAAAATATGGCATATCTACTAGTAATATGGTTTAAACACCACAGTTTTCAATAGCAATTATTTCCCTAGTATTTCCAAAGGTTTGCAACAAATGGTAGAAGGGAAACTTTCTAACAATTAGAGCCATCCCAAAGTGCAATAGGCTATCTTGAAAGGTAAGAGGAGACTTGCACAGAGTGCAGTACAGCTTTCACAGAATTATAGAATAGCCCATTGTTAGAGTTAGATGGGGCCATCTAGTCTCGTTCCTGTCTGAACAAAGAATCCAATCCAGAGCATACTTAATAAGTGCATCTAGCCTCAGCTTGAAGATCTCCAATGAGGGGAAAATAGTAATCTTCTGAGGCAGTCCATTCTACTTTTGGATTGCCCTAATTAGTGGGGGTTCAAGCCAAAAATGAACCTCTTTTCTATTTCCATCCATCATTCCTAGTTTTACCTCTGGGGACAAACAGAGGAGGAGGGAAAGGAATTAGCATATATATAATGCTTACATTGTGTCAGGTACTGCACTGAGTGATTTATAAATATTATCTCATCAGATGCTCAGAACAAACCTACAAGGAAGGTGCTTTTATTATCCCCTTTTTACAGTTGAGGAAACTGAAGCAAACAGAAGTTGTGACTTGCCCAAGGTGGCACATCTAGTAAGTCTGAGGCTAGATTTGAACATTCAGGCTCAGGGCCATGTAGCTGCCTCTCATCCCTCTGTCACATGATAGCCCTTCAAATACTTCAACACAATTATCATGTCACTGGAATCTTTTCCCAACTACATTATCATAGCTCCTTCCATCAGTCCTCATGTGGAACACACTCAAAAGTTCTCTATCCTGATTGCTTTTTCCTAATTTTGGGTTGCTAACCCTAATTCCAGGGCTCTCTGACTTATCAATATCTTTCCTAAACTGTGGTGCCCAGAACAGAACTTAATATTCTAGATATGGTCCGAGAGGACAGGGAAATGCACAGTGGGACTGTCAGCATCTTGTTCCTGAAATCTCTGCTTATCTTAATAATGTCCAGGATTACATTGGCTTTTTTGGGCTGCCCATAATGCACTGCTGACTTGTATCAAGCTTTCAGTTCACTGAAACTTACACAGAGTTTCTGAACAGACTGCTGTAAAACCATGTCACTTTCATTAGATTCAACTCAATGTTCTAGCCTGTCAAGACCTTTCAGGATCCTGTCTTTGTCATCTAGTTTGTTAGCTTTTCCTCTCTGCAAATCTGACAAGCCTGCCATCTATGACTTTCTACAAGTCATGGATGAAATTGTTCAGCAGCATCAGGACAAGTGCCAGATTCCTACGGCATTCCACTGGAGACTTCCTTTCCAAACTGATAGCAAATCATTAATAGCTATTCTTTTAGCCCAGTCATTCAACCAGTTTGGAGGCCTTTTACTTGCACATCTTAATGGTCCTCATCACTCTGTTTTGTCCATAAGAATTCATGAGATTCTTTATGAAATGCTTTTCTAAAATCTAGGGGAAATAAGATTCCTCTGTTCTACCAGTTTAACAAACCCATCAAAAGCAAATATTAGGTTCTTGATTAAACCAAGCTGGTCCCTTATCATCATCTCTTCTTTTCCTAGATTTTATTTATCATTTAAAGGATAATTTCTATAATTTTGCTGTTTAAGTTAAATTCACTCTCCTGTAGTATGTAATCTTTATTCTCTCTCACCTTTTAAAAACGGTCTCACATTTGCTCTTTTTTGGATTGGTGGTACCTCTCCTATCCTCCTATGGCCTTTCAACCTGAATGGCCTTCATCACTGAAGGAGCTCAGTTTTTATATTCAGTTCTTTTAATATATGAAAACTGGGTTCACCTGGATGTGAGCCAGGTTCACTTGCTTGGCTCACTTCAGTTTTTGAAGCTGGCATCCTCTACTGTCTTCTTATATATCTTGAGTTCACCATTTTTGCCCCATCCTTTCCAGTTCCCAATCTAATGTTTCTCTGTCCCATGCTCTTTCTGCTAACCTAGGTTGAATGTTATTGCTTGCCGTCTTTGTTGGGGAGTGGTGTCTTCTTTCTATGGTTTCCACCTTCACTTTAACCATAAGTTAATTCTCAATTGTGTGATAGCATTGTGATATCATTTCACCTCCTCTGCATTTAATTTCACCTCAGTAAGTATTCATTCAGTTTATACTTATATCCTTTGTGTTGTATTGGTGGCATACAATAAAATTTAAGGCAGAAACCATACCTTTGTGGACCTTAAAAGTATATATATCTCAGTGATGTATCAGATTCTAGCTCTGACATGGTTTGTATATGGTGAAGTCATTTTACTTTTCTGAGGCCAAATGGGGTGATAATATTTGCATTGTTGTTATGAAAAAAGAACATTTTGTAACCTTAAAATGTGTATAAAAATGTGAATTCCCTACAAAAATGAATTCATAGCTCCAGTCCCTATCTCTATCTCATTATTATGTCAAGGTTCTACACTTCTTATCTGAGAGCTCCAGCCTTGCTAAACTCAAAGCTGTTCAAGACATGGTTGGCCTCGTGGTTATGAATATTTTAGCCATGGCAGCCCTTGAAGACCATTTCCTGACTCATAGAGAGCTGGCAGTCTCTTGCAGATGGTTCTGGGCATGTCTATATCAATAAAATTTAACATCCTTAAAGAATCAACTATTTTTTTCTCTCCCTTTTGTATCAATTGCTATTTACGTTAGTTTTTTTTTTCTAATTGAAGGAAGAAATCTTTCATGTTTACTTTGTAAACACTGCCCTCTGCTCAGAACATTCATCAGACTTTCCCTGGGGAAACTGCTTCCACAATAGTCATCTTAACCTGTACCATCTCGGTTTTTAGATCATTCTGCCACTTCCCAGTCTTTTTCAGTCATTTGCTCATCTTACTTTTCACTTGTCACAGCTTAACTGTCATTCAGCCAATCAACAAGCATTAAGTGATCAATCCGTGTCAGGCACTTTGCTAAGAAACACTAAGAAAGGCAAAACCAGTCCTGTTCTTGAGCACCTTACATTTTGAATGTAACTCTAATTGCTTCCCTTTTTTTCTTCTAGTTTCTTGTCATTGACTTTCCCCCCTTTTTTCAATTTCTCTGGAAAATGTATGGGCTCATTCTTCCCCTTGGCCCCAAACAATCACTCTTTTCTTTTGGAAATTTATCTCTAAAAGTAAAAGCTAATGCTACAACTAATTTCTTACTTGAAGTTTTTATATTATTTTAATTTTTTCCTTTCTTTTTAATCTTAATCTCAGTTGAGGGAAAATATAATTAAAATAAATATTATTTAATCAGTATTAATTATATGTTACATGTTAAAATATAAGTATATCCGTAATATACCTCACTCCATCTTAAAAATACTAAAAGAAAAACATTCTTAATTTCTAGAAGATGAATAATGAGTTACTTATATGTGGAACCTGGAATTTGAGTTGGGAAATGTGTTCTTTGCTTGACCATACAACAGCCTAAGCAAAATCAAAGTCTTCATTTTTTTTCTTTCTCTAAGGTGTTATCTTGTTTTATATATAACTAGAGTTAGATTGTATTTTGGATCAAGTTACAGATGCTGCAGGTTGTGAGGTCCTTTATGGTGGGTCAGATGCACTGCCTTTTTCATAAAAAAAAAAAAAAAAAACATATCCTTTTAGTGAGGTAGGGAGGCAATTAAGGTTCTGGAACTGGAGAATAAAGAAAGATGCCCATTTAAAAATGTTTATACCAACAACACTTTGCATACAGTTGGTGCTTAATAAATACTTAAGTCAAAATGAGCACCATTATGTTCACTGAATCTCTGCTAAGACCTTTACTAATGCAAACCCTTGTTTGAGGCAGCCCTTTGCTGTGGTTTTGTTTTTGTTTTTGTTTTTGTTTTGGACAGCTCTAATTGTTAGAAATTGTAACAAGGGACTAGCCATCTTGTATGGGCTCTTTCGAGTATGTGCAGCAAACTATGAATATTTCTAAACTGTGGCAAAGAAACCCTTTTTGTTTGGTTGTGAAGCCAGAACTAATAGTGTACATGAAAGAATCCTATGAGGCAAACTTGAGCAGTTTTCTTCTTGGTGGTAAGTAAAGCAAGAATTACTATGGGTCTCCTGGTGAGGGTGTTTTTACAGGGCTTTGTGAGATCTTGATAGGTCTGGGAACTAGAGTTTACTGGATGTTGAGCCCAGGGGAAGCCAGCAGAACTCCTGTTTGACCTAGAACAATGATAAATTCACAGGGAAGCTAAGATGCTATTTTCTGAAAGCCGAGAGAATCATTTCATCCACTGGCTGTGCTGCCTTTGGAAATGAAATTGGTGGATCCAATGCTTTATAGCAGCTAGTTTACGTTTGACCCCACTCTCCTTAGGGACTGAGATAGTATATAAGAGAATAAGAAACTTGGTCAGGGTGGGGTGTTTTTGTATTTGATTTTTTGCTATGTCTTTTCAGTTAATATTCTTTAAGTAAAATCTATTTTTGAATAATTGGTTAATGATAATGGAGTACTAGTAATTGGTGATTGATATTGGAAGGAATACATTGGAATGGGGGTTCAAATCAATATTATTAGAATAACTTCAACTTCTCAGGAATACCCTTAGAACTCAGACAGGATAATGATATGTAGAATCACATTTGTCAGTGAGTATAAAAGGTGGGATAAGGACCCCCAGAGTCTATATCTAGCTATCGTCTGAAAGACTTCACTCATGAATGAGCATTAGAATTAGGATTAAGACCTGGTTCTCAGAGTCTATAGGCTAACAGAAGTATTTCCTTGTATTGAGCTAAAATCTGATTCTCTACAGCTTCCACAACTGCTCTAAGTTCTGTTCCATAAAGCCACAGGGAGTAGATTGAATCCTTTGTCTACATTAAGACATGTCTCATTTCCCCTGAGTCTTTTCTTCTATAAACTAAACATCCATTACTGAAAACTTTTATGACATGGTTTCTAGTCCCCTTAATATTCTGATTGCCCTCCACTGGACATGATCCAGTTTGGCAATTTTCTTCCTAAAGTAATAGTTCCCAGAATTGAACACAATGCTGTAAAAGTGATCTGACCAGAGCAGAGTATAATGAAATTGTGCTGGATGTTGTATCACCCTAGTCACTTCCTTCTTGCAGTGAGATGGCACTCCTTTGGTTAAGAGGAGATTTTCCAAAAGGGAAACAAGAACTTTTGTAGAGGTCATTGGAAAATTCTAAACTAGGCATATAATTGTTCAACCTTTCACTGCTACGTACGGCTGCCTTAAAGTGAATACTTCAAATTGATAGATACATTTTCTTGGTGAACCAAAATGTAAAAATAAATCACATCTAAAAAGCTGCCCCAAATAGGTTCTTCTGTAGTGAGTATTTGTATATGGCTGTGTTTTCCATTTACAATTATTGGCCACATTTGGCTTAGAAAAGCTGTGATTTTGGAAGGCTAGAAATAAGCCCAGGAAAGATGAGAAAGCTACTTTGACTTTTAGTTGGATGCTGGCCCTAAGTATTTTGATGAACTTTTATCTTCAGATTACTATTATTTCCTCCTAGATATTGAAGCAGGAACCAGAAAGGAGCAACTGATAGTACTGCCAGTTCCAAATACTACTGGTATTCATTCCACAAGTATCAATTAAGTTCCTGTTATAAGTGTGCATAATAAACACTGTGTTTAGAAACTGAGCGTCATCTAAAAGCAATGTAAAAAATGTGATGGCTTCTTTCTAGTCGCTTATAATTTCACTGGGGTGGGGGATACTTAGATCCATTATCTCTAGTACTTAGATCCATTATCTCATCAATAGGGAGGGGAGAAAAGGGGACAAATATGTATTAAGCACCTACTATGTGTCAGGTACTGTACAAATATTTGGTGACTTACAAATATTATTGTATTTGACCAATGTGGTTTATTTTCTTCACAAGTGCATGCTACAATCCATTAATACCTCTCCCTATCCCTATTCTGTTTCCCTATAATTCCACTACAGAAGAGGTATCCAAACGATAATGACCCTCTTCTGGTTCTTCTAAAATGACATGGTTATCCGTGCAGTACTAGGACTCTTGCCATACGCATTACCTAGAATTTTGATTCTTCTGAGATAATGGTGTTCCATCATTCCAAATAGAAAAGAAATTCCCTATAGCTGATGAAGTTCTTTAGGTGCCCCTGTTTGACATGATACTGGTAGACTGAATCCAGCAACACTGCAGTGCTTCCATTGAGATCCAAGATAGATGTAGGATAAATGCAGGATAATCTCAGGAGGAAGGCATTAAGGTTAAGGAAGATTTGGAAAGGTTTCTCTCTCAAAAAAGATTAATGATCCATTTGAGAAGAAATAAGTAGATGAATCCATATTGTTAAGTTTTTAACATGCCATGACTACAGTGTATATAGCATACATCAAATTACTTGGCATCAAATGACTGTGTTGCAGTAACTTTGGCTTGGATTTACTTTGAACTACACAGGCCTTTTGAAAACTGCAGAAAAAACCAAAACAATTTCTATATCTCAGATAGAAAAAGACCAAACTAACTCTCTCCTCCTCTCTTCTTTCCTCTCTTTGTTCTCCCTTCTCCATTTTAAAGTGTATTATGAAGATAAGAGAGTGCTTTAAAAAAAGACATGCAAATCCTTGACTCTTAATGTCACCAAACGCTTAAAAAGAATGCAAAATAAGCAAACATTACCCAGATTCTCCTCTTTTTAGACAAGACTGTCTGTTTGAGCATCACTGCACAATGTTTAATCTTTGTCCTTGAAGTTAACAAATTAATTTCCTTGATTTCCTCCTTGTGACAGATTCTTACTGGATTTTTATTCCCTTAACAGTCGCTGGCAGGCTGCATATCTCCCACATTTACTACCAAGTAAACAGGAATTTGGTCCCAGGGTAATTGGCCCATCTCCAGGCTAAGAATGCCAGTTATTCATAAATACAGTGGGCTCATTTGGACTTAACACCAGCTGTTTTCACTAGAAAGCTGGTATACAACAACAACAGAAATTGTTAAATCTTGAGAATCCCTGGGGGCAATTCCTTTCATGTATGTGAGAAACTCTGATTCTCCTCTCAACCCTTTTTGTACCCATTTGTCCTCCCAAACCCTTTCACAGCTCCCCCTCCCCTGCCCCTTACTAGGTGGAAAGTTACTGATGCTACTGCTAAAAGAACTCATTTTTTTCCAGAAACATAAAGATTGTTGAAACATAAAAACATAAAAGTTGGAACAGAACTTAAAATTTATGCAGTCATTGATGTATTTTAACACTAGGGGTTTGGAAACTAAACTTGTAGGTTAGATACTGGGATAGGAACTTGGATTGGACCTGGAATTTCTCAATATAAAGAAGACCCAAATGAGAAAACTCCCTCTTCTAAGATGGGTTATCATCTTCTCTGATGATAGAGAGAGGCTTAGAGAGAACTGAGAGGCTGAGTGATTTGACCAGAGTAAGATGTAGGACATCCACATGGACAGTACTGCATCCTTGATCCATCATCTTCCAGGCTGTGGAAGGTCTCCCAAGGCTCAGTTCTGGATTTGTAGCCTTTCCCTCTAAACTATTTCTCTTGGTAACCTCATCAGTTCCCATGGATTTAATCATCATCCCCATGCGGATGGTTGTCAGATTTATTAGTCCAGCCCTGACCTTTCTCCTGAGCCCTAGCCTCAAAACTCTGCCTATTGGACTTCTTAAAGTGGATGCCCCATGGATGTCTTAAACTCAAAAAAGTCTAAAACTGAGCTCATCATCTTTCCCTTTAAACTCTCCTCTCTTTCCGAGTTTCTCCTATTACTGTTCAGGATACCACTATCCTCCTGGTCACCCAGGCTTGCCACCTGGGTATTAGAAATTTCATTTCAAAGATAAGAAAAATCAGACTCACTATTCACTCCTTTCATCTCTAGAACTATGATCCAATGGTATGCCTCATCAAAGAGCTTTATACTTGAGAATATGTGATAGACTAGTCACGGGAAGAGCTAGGGATAAACAGATGGGCAGCTTTTGTGTTCCTCTTGTACCCCAGAAGGGGAAGAGAGGTAGAATAAAGTGCCAGTATGTTGGATGGAATCCTGGCGGAAATCTATGGAAGGAACTTCCTGACCAAGAGTCACTTGAGATGATGGTTTGGATAGCTTGAGATCTATACAATTGGAGGGAATACCTGTAATAGTAACATCATAAACATGTTAAAGTATCTGCATGATTATTTGTTATTTGTCATTTGGAGGTAGTGTTGAATTAAAAGAACTTCATCTTTTTCTTTTTTTTAGGTTAGGGGTAAATAGTTCTCTCATAGTTCTCTCTGTTCCCATTTCAGGTTACTGTCAAAAAGGAATGGGCAAGTGGTTTCCTCTCCCCACTTATATGGCTTTACCACTGCTTTTTGCAACTCTCACCATTTCATTGATTGGATGAGGAAGGATTTTGGTCCATTTTTCCTGAAAGTCTAAGGCAAAAGAGGAGGTTCATTTCTTTTTACCATACCAACTTTAGCTTGTAGACCCAGGCCACCATTTAGAATAATGAGTGTGAAGAAGTTGAGCATTTGACTGGATGGTTAAGAAGCTTAAAATATACAGTAAACATCACAAATAATAATAGGAAGAATTTGTACAGTACTTGGATGTTTGCAAAGCACTTTATAAATATCTCATTTTTCCTTCGTAACAAATCTAACAAGGTAGGTGCTCATATTATTCTCATTTTTAGAGATGAAGAAACTGAAACAGAGGTTAAGTCACTTGTACAAGGTCACCCCTCTTATAAGTGCCTGAGGTTGTATATGAATTCAGAATTTCCTGACTTTAGGAGTAGCATTCCATCTACTGAACCATGGGAATACCTAATGGAATGACTACATTGTCATCCAGTGAATTATTTCTTTGTGCTAGATGATGAATACCTGTGCTTAGTAAGAGTTAATGGCAGGGCACATTTAGTCCTTGACTAAATAGTTAGGAAGTACCTAACTATTTGAAGCAGCTTAAGCAATATTAGAAATTCTCTCTCTCTGTCTCTCTCTGTCTATCTGTCTCTGTCTCTGTCTCTGTCTCTCTCTCTCTCTCTCTCTCTCTCTTTTGTTAATGTTTCACTATGGAGACTGCCAAGAGAGAAGATGATCAACCATTGCTGATAGTAATGATAAAGATATACAAAGCTCTAATTCCTTATCGAGTGGTAAGCTTTACTATAAGGAGTCAAAAAAAAGTAGTTTCAGAAATTCCTAATGTTATTTTAAGCTTAAGAGGTCTCCTCATTCTAACTACATGTGATTGATTGGTTTTTGCTAGGCAGTTGGGTGACGCAACAGATGGACTGCTGAACCTGGAGTCAGGAAGACTTGAGATCAAATCCCATCTCAGAAACTTAATAGCTGTAAGACACTGGGCAAGTCACTTAACCCCTCTGTCTGCTTCAGTTTCCTTATCAGCAAAATGGTAATAATAATGGTTTGTACCTCTCAGTCTTGTTGCCTCAATCCATGAATGGAGGATCAAATGATAGGATTATAAAGTATATTGCACACATGTTAAAGTACTATATACGTGCCAGTTGTTATTTTTATGACTAATAAGCAGACCATAGATAATTCAAGGGAGTTAATTCATTTGTCTTCTTTGATGTCCCTTTCCTTTGATTGTATTTTATATCTGGCTTCTCTCTACAAGCTGTTAAGTGTGCTAATTGATAATCTCTTTTCATGTAATGTATAAAAAGCGCTCTGAACCATGCCTTGGTGAAAGACAGTTCCGTCTTGATTCCAGCCTCTGGTCTGGAACCTACAATAAGTAGTCAAGTCTAGTACTTGGTGCTCTTTGGGTGTCATAGAATTGTTTTCTTTACAAGTACTGAAATGAAATCGTCAGTTCATCAATCAGTTAAAGACTCCCTAGATTAAGATTTCTTAACGCTTTCTGCATGGACCCCTTGAGCAATCTGATAAAAATCTATAGATGCCTGCTCAGAAGAAGCTTTTAAATTAAAATAAAATACATAGAATTATAGAAGAAATATTGAAATACAGTTATCAAGATTTTTTTTAATTTACGGACTTCAGTTGAGGAAATCCTGCTCTGGATACTGTCTTTCTCCCCACAGCAACCCAATCTAAACTAGTGATCAAGAGATGAAGATTGCAGCCTCACTTTTGATGGCTAAAGTAGCTCAGTGTAGATTCTGAGTAGCCAAAGCAGTCAATGGTTATTTAGTATTTAACACAAAGGAGAAGAATGTAATGTAGAATGACTTTCAAGAGGCAGTAACAGTCATTTATTCATTTCACATCATGCAAAATTTTTCTTCCAACAATAGCATGCATCCCTTGTAAGTGGCAAGCAGATTCTAAAAAACAACTAGCATTTATGATCCATTACAAAATGTAATGGTGACTTTTTTACTGTCCATTTCAGCAATATGTGATAAGGAGGATATTTTTCAGTGTCACATCAGGGAGGAGGAGCAAGGTGTTTGGTATTTGCTTCTATTCAAGAGGTAGAAAGGCAGGTGTAAGGGAAGAATCAGCTGGTGAGGATCTGACTGGTGATGAACTGTCCACTTCAGGCAATAGTTTGGCTCGTTTATTACAGGGATTGAGAGAATGTTAGAGCATACGTTTGATGTTTGTGCCAATCTTGTTGCTTTGATTAGATGGAGATTTCTAGCCTCTGTGCTAGAAATAATAGTTCATGAGTTTTCACTTCTATTCATAAGAGAAAGGGGGAAAATTCCACTATCTGACAAGTATTGGCACTCTAACAATGTCCCTGGGAGCTGGAACAAATTCAAATGTCCATTAAGTTTGATCAGTGTAAATAAGCAATAGAGGGTAGATTTAAGCCTCATTATTTGTGGTTTGCTTCACCCTTTACTGTTGATGATTAATGGCATTGTTGAGGTTGGATCTGATCGTGGGGCTTTAATACGTGTATAATGGTTGACTGCTCAAAAAGGCTTGTCTTAGTGGCATGTACATTTGGTAAGCTTGCTTCTGGAAATGGCTTTTGATATGTAACACAGGGGACCTGAGGGGACTGCTTTTGGTCTGGTAACTGTGGTGCAGAAATAGGCTTTATATTGGCTACTGAGTTGGAACTGGCTGTGAATTTAACTAGGTAAGAGTCTCTTTCAGGGTAGTTATATACAAGGTAGGAGTTAAAGACTTCTGTAGGCCTCCAACTAGGAAGGAGAGAAGAAAGAGGGGAGGGAAGGAAGAGGAGGAGAAAGAGAGACAGAGACAAACAAAGAGAGATGGAGAGATGGAGGGAGAGCAAGCCAGTCAACAGCATGCTCTCTCCTTTCAGGTTCACACGTGAAGCTATAAGTACGTGGCCTTGCAATTGCTCCTGTACCTGTTGTGTCTTTTCTTTCCTGCCTTAGGTGAAGGAATATTGAAACAGAAGAGACTTGGCCCTGATGTTGTATGCTTTGAAAGGTCAGAAGACAGAACTATTAAAGGTCCAGTGATGAGAGTACATGTGAGAGTTTACAGTGACTAATCCCAGTGAGGAGCTAAACTCCCAGGTAGCCTGCTTGACTTGGCACATCAGTGGATAAAAGGCAGCCAAAAGGAGTGACTTGTCCATTGACTATGCCAAATTTCAAAGTGAACTTGACGGTGGAAAATGATTTAGGGAACTCCTTTAAGTTTGAGCTCACTCTCCCCAGGATCAAAGTGGTGTAGGGGAGAGTGTGCCCTCTTACTGTTGGAGGGAAATGTTTGTGTTCCTGTTTTTGCCATATCTTCTTAGTAATATCTCCTTTTAAAAGCTATTTGTAATTATCTTTTTTCCCCTGTTCTACCATGTTGTGAAAATGTTTGTTTATTCCTTAGGTTCAGAATTTTTAAAAAACTAATTGATGTTCACTGGGTTAACAATGCTAGAGTACTAATAAACATAGGGCTGGTCAATAACATTAGGGAGATACTAATTCAAACTGACCATTGATATTGGGGAAAACACACCAGAATTTGTGATCCACCTGATGGTGTTATAAAGAACCTCAGTCCCTCTGTATACCCCTAAGTCCCTGAGAGAAAATTTAGCCAGCCTTGCTCTGGGCACCCAGTTCATCACTCAGTACCTAAAAAATTGGTTTTTCTCAGTTAAGTCCTTGATTCTAGTCCCAATTCTGGCAAATGATATGGGCTTGGATAAATCATTTTTATCTCTCCAGGTCTCATCTTCATCTGTATGAGATAATTAGAATAGGTACTCTCTTCTCAGGTCTCTTCTAGCTCTAAAATTCTATGTTTCTGTTCAAAGAGGTGATTTGTTTTTTATATGAGTAACAAACACATTAGTGTCTTCTATGCTATATGACCCTTCTGTTAGTTTAGGCTTACATATATATTACAACTTCTCATTTTGAGGTTTTCTACCATAGGCAATGTATTACCCAGCAATCTATTTCCTTCCGCTTTGGTTTCTTTTACCCAAATCCACCAAATGTTTTTTCCTGTGTGACCTCTGTTGTTTAGAAGAACCTAAAAAAAAATATCCTCTTCCGGTATGCCTTCAAATCACTCAGAAAACCTCAAATGTGTTCAAAAAAAAAAAGAAAAAAAAAACCTCCCTTCACCCACATATATATATATATATACATATATATGTATATATATATATGTGTGTGTGTGTGTGTGTTTATACACACACATACATAAAAATTGTTGTCTTTTCAGTTACGTTTGACTCTTTTTGAACCTCTTTTGGGGTTTTCTTGCCAAAGATGCTGAAGCAGTTTGACAATTCCTTCCCCAGATCATTTTTACAAATGAGGAAACTGAGGTAGACACTAA
The DNA here is from genome assembly GCA_023548195.1 of Bettongia penicillata ogilbyi. NCBI lineage: Eukaryota > Metazoa > Chordata > Mammalia > Diprotodontia > Potoroidae > Bettongia > Bettongia penicillata. Next base: position 955,071 of record JAJHZJ010000162.1, on the reverse strand, counting down.
CTTCCCCAGGGTCACACAGCTAGTAAGTATCAGCAGTCAGTTTTGAACTCAGGAAGAGGAGTCTTCCTGACTCCAGGCCCAGCTTTCTATTGTCCTGCCTAGTTGCCACACACACATATACATATGTGTGTATGAATATGTGTGTATAAATGCACACACATATTAGTATGGTATATAGAAGTCAGTTTGAGGTGGGGTGGCGCTAGCAGCTGGGGGAATCCCAAAGACATCACGTAGGAGGGAGTAGAGCTTGAGATGAGTTTTGAAAGAAGCTTTACTGTTGTCATTTAGTCATTCGCAACTTTGCCCAACTCTTTGTGACCCTATGTTAAGTTTTCTTGGCAAAGATAATGGGATAGTTTTCCATTTCCTTCTCTAGTTCATTTTTACAGATGAGAAAAGTAAGGTAAACAGAGTTAAGTGATTTGCCCAGGGATATACAGCTAGAAAGTGTCTGAGGCCAGAGCCATGTCGCTGCCCTAGCTCACCTACCTTTTGTGTCTACATGGCACTGAACTCTCATCTGTGTCTGTAAGAAGCTGTAGCATCTGCAGTGACCACATTGTGGTAAACCATCTTAGCAAAGAGGCTAAACCAGGTTGAGGGTAATTGGTGGGCTTCAAATACTTTGGTAAATTGATCTACCAATAAAATTTGGTAAATTTGGTCTACCCCCAGCATGTGGAAACTTATCCTGGTGAAATGGACATTTGGGAACAATTTGTCCAATAGCTATGAAGGTAGCTGAAGCAGGCACTGTAGACTGCTTAGAGATTGGTCAGGCATCCAAGATGTCAAGGTCATCCAGTGCATCCTAGCATCCATTACCAGTCACCCTGACTCTTGTCTTGCCACTGGACTTGGATGACTCTGGAAGAGTGAGTGGGACTGATGACTTTGTGCAATTCTACCTCACTTTAAGTGCAATTCATGTGCAAGTCAAAATATCACTCCATGATGTCATTGGTCTTCTTCAAAACCATTACATATGTATACACACATATACACACAATACATACATATAAATATACATTTATATATATGTTTAATTTTTATATATCCTTTAATGTAGCGGGAACAAATTTAAATGTAAATGTGAGTCTAGAGAAAGCTGATATATCAATGAAAGAATAATATTAGTATAGATATCTTGTGACCTTGGAGAAGGTACCTGAAGGACGAAGAATGAATTAAGTAAGGGATGGTGTTGTAGAAGAAGTAGATGCTATTGAAAGAAACTGGGAATTCGAAAATACTATGATTTGATTGAAGGTGGGAGAACTGTAAGAATGGATATGAAGGAATCCATTAACGGTCTAGTTGCAGGTCTGTTGGAAAAAATTGTTAAAAATAAGTAACAACCATTTAGGAGAAGATTAAGAATGAGAGATGGGGTGGAAGAGGAAAAGAAGAAGAGAAGAAAGAGGTAGAGAAAGAAGAAAATAAAGAATGAGGAGAAAATATGGAATGAGAGAAAGAGAAATGGAGAAAGAGAAGCAAAAGGAAGATGAATGGAGGACGAGAAAATGAGAGAGAGAGAGAGAGAGAGAGAGAGAGAGACCGCTCTGCAGAGTCTAACAGGAAAACAGAAAAAATGGGTAAAAACTGCACTCATGACAGTTGTATGTGCATTTATCCTACATGCTTTACATTTTTTCTTGTCTTGTCAGGCTACCTATAAGAGCTTAGCAAAAATTACCTTCTCTCTTGTTTGGCCTCTAAATCCTATAGCTTATCTGCCACTAAGAATTAGAGGAAAAGTCCCAACTACAATATTTAAAACTATAGGTGGAATCTGAAGCTTATTATTAATGTAGTTCTTTTTTAAGGAATAAACTGTTTTAAATTCAAAGGATTCTGCCCTGTTAACGATAGAAAGCCACCATCTTTAATCCAGACAAATGACACTAAATCTATTGGAAGACCTGCTTTTCTAACTAAAGCTGAGATGGAGCAAAGAAATTCATTATTACATTGCCATTCCATTTAGCTATGAGATGAAGAGGTGTTGAACAGAAAAATTAAAATATTGAGAGACTTTGAATGTGTAATGATATATTGAAGACCCTTTAGGAAGTATCTTTAGAAAGAAAAGTAAATACATCGCATTTTATAATTCACAGAATTCCTATTGTTATATAAAGGGAGAAAGCCTTTCCAAGGTCATGATCTTCAAAGGAGAAATTACTAATTCCTTTGGGCAGTGTTGGTGAAATGCGAAGGAGGTTTCAATATGGCAAGTGTTTAGTTACAAGATTATTCCCTTAAAACACATCAGTGACATTTGGCTTTAGATAAATACCTTTTTATGAGTTTTTTTTAAAAGAAGAAATTTAAAACAGAGGTAATGAATGAAAGGAATGACCCATGGACACTTTTTGAATGTCACAGTACATGCCTGATAACACTGTACTTGATAATAGGAACCTAAAAACACAAGAGTGATTTCTAATATTTATTATTTTGATTCTTTTGGGGTTATGTGGGTATGGCTGTGCTTCACAACTAGGCTAATACACATACAATGTGGTTCTGTGATCCCTGAGGTTCTTTATCCTTTAACTAAGCAAAGCTTGTACTATAATAAAGAACATGTACATTGTAGCAATGATTTTTTTCAGTAAAACGTTTAACAAAAGATGATCATGGATCAAGTGGTGTCTTATCATTTCTAGTCAACTGGGCGTCAACAAACATTTATTAACTACCTGGTAAGCATCAGACACTGGGCTAAGCACTAAGGATACAAATAATGAAAGAGTCCCTGCCCTCAAGGAGCTTACAACCTCAGTGGTGAAGACAACTCAAAAAAGGAATCTGAAATGTGGATGAAGAAAGTACCCACCAGGGTGGAGGAGATGTTAGAAAAGTTCAAAGGAGTGCAGCCTAGTGGAAAATGAAAAGATGGCTCACCTGAACCCTCACCTTAAAAGGTACAAAGAGGAGTTCTTCACTCTGCTCTCCAATCAGAGGAGCAAAGGGTACTGATGAGCTCTGAGTACCAAAGCTGAATTCATTTCACAGGATGATCAGGATTCTGATGATGAGGTTGGTAGGGATAGTGATTGAGAAATTAAATTCATCCAGGTGGGAAATTTAAATCCTTTCGAGATAGGTTTAAAAACAAATGTGTTTGGTCATGCTTTTGTGGAACTCTAAAACAGGCATTTCAGTTGGTCTGCTCTTTCTTTCACCATGGATTTTCTGCTTATGTTTGATTTTATATATCTCTAACTTCCTAGCTATGAAATGGAAACAACAAAGTAAAGAGCTGCTGGGAGTAAAAATAGAATATTTTCATTTTGTTTGTTTTCAAGCTATAATAGATGACTGTGCATTATTCCTCCACCAAATTCCTTCTCCTATACCTGTGCTGACTATGTATTGCAGGACTCTTGGACCCAGTTTACCACCAGCTCTTTGAGAAAGGTATCATCTGATCTGCGACTGCAGCAACTACCTGGTTCTTTCTTCTAAAAGCTTTTAAATGTCCGAACCTGGAATTTTATAGGAAGAGAAACAGTAAGTATAAAGAATACATTCCCGTTGGATGTAAATAATCTCTCTCCTTCAGTTTTTTTTCTCAGAAATCCAACTTTCCAAGGGTAGCAAATTAAATAGTATTTGGCTCAAAGGAGCAAGAGATTATTGAAGTAAAATAGAAATGCTTAAGCCCTTGGCTCCTATGAACTCTGCCACTGAGATCACTATGAAACTCTGGGTAAATCATTGTTCTTTAGTCAATGGGGAGGAGAACTAAGGATAAGATTAAAGGAAGTTTCCAGGGTCAGTCGCAGACCAAGGCTGAGCTGCTCACTTAATTTCTTCCACCTTTTCTTTTAGAATACTAAGAAAAGAGGAAAAAGGCGGGGGGGGAGGGTGGAACTGATATAAGTAACTTTGATAAAAGTTTTCCAATTTTTTTTCAAAATTATTGAACTATATCTTATCAAACAGACAAATTCCATCTATTTTCTGACCCATTGTGAACCAGAGAGCAGTACTTCACTACCTATGGAGCTGTGCATTCATAATATTCCCAGAAAAGGACCTTCCACGAAATGAAAAGAGCTGCTATCAAATCCATTGAAAGCATTATAGATTCTACAAGCAAAGGTCAGAGTTTTCATGCTAATCTATTCAAATCAGTCCTTGAAAAAAAATTCTTATGTCTAAATGAAAGGAAAATTATTACATTTTTTTTCTGAGTGCCAAGCCCTTGGTTAGCATAAACACTATAGAAACAAGCTCACTCCATTCCACTGCAAGCAGATAAGCCAGGTTGAGTATTTTGGTTTTTTCTAAATCCTTCCTTAGTATCACAGTGTTTTGAGGAAGGAAAAAAGTCATAGGAATTATGTGAGTGAAATTTCTTTCCTTGTCATTGATAAATTCTGATGTTTGTCAAATCCCTGTGTGGTAAATGAATATATTAAGGTCCCTTAATTTACACAAGTAGGGGCCTTTTATTAAATATCTTGATATCACAATGAAGTAGGAATGAGAGAGTATCTCCTAAATATTAGGTAGCAAAATGTCATAGAAGAGGTATGAAGTTAGAAGTTGTAAGATCTTGAAGTCAGTCTTGGCTTTACCCTCTCTTAGCCATGATCTAGGCAGTGCTTCTTAAACTGTAGGTCATGCATGCCCTCATATGGGGTCACATAACTGAATATGGATGTTATGAAAAATCTGGCAACAGCAAAAGTTTTCTGAATGCACAACAGTCAAAAATTAATTCGAAATCAAACACATGATGAATCTATGATGTTTCTGGCAGTTCTTGTCCATGTTGCATCTTGCAACCTCAATGCAGCCTTGGTTCTGAACTTACATGTGCACTTTGCACTGCACATGCTGTTGCACCATACAACACCAACCCTAAATGTGCACTCAGATTTGAGACTATTGTATGTTATCAATCACAGTGTTTTTACTGTATGTAGAAAGTTGTTAGATGAATTTTGGCTTGGGATGAGGATAGAATTTCCAACAATTTCTGAAATTGACCTATACATACTTCTGTCATTTTGTACTGTATATTTATGCAAAGTTACATTGTCAGCATTGATGATTATAAAGTCAAAATACTGGTCAACTCTGAAAGATGTTGAAGTTGTCCTCTCTGTCCTGCAGTATCAAATATTCCACCAAGATTTAATTCTTTATGTAAAAATAAACAAGCACATGTATCTCCTTAATATGGAGATTTGTTTTTGTCTTTAATAAATGGTAAAATTATATGTATATCAGAGGATTGATTTAAAATAAATTTCTTTATGATTTGTTAGTAAAAATTTGATTTGTATATGTTTTTTATATACCTATATCTATCTTTTATATTCCTATATACCTAGGGTCATGTAAAAATTTCTCCTTGAAAAGGGGTGACAAGTAGGAAAAGTTTAATAAACCCTGATTGAGAGCAATTAAGTACTCTGAGATGCAGTTTTTCCTTCTTTTCAAGATAAGGATATTTCATAAATATATTAATATAGACCCTAGAACTCATTTGTTCTAGCCTTTTTGTTTTATAGATGAGGAAACTGAGGTTTAAAATGTGAAATGACTCACCCAAAGACAAACAACTAGTAGGTAGGAAAATTCATAATAAAAACTGAATATCTTGACAACTCCCCTTGAGGAAAACATAGATGTTGTTTGAGGTAGTCAAAAAAGCTAAAGAAAGAAAAAATGAGACATTCATAGATGAACGTAAATAGGACAGCTTTTCCTCTGACAAGGAATAATATAGGTGTATTCCAGTTCAAATGAAAGGTTGGCATGGGGAGAGATGAAATGGTCTTTCAAGGTCCCTTTATGCATTAGGATTCTATCATTTATACTATATAGATTGTGGGCCCCCATTCCTCATTTTTCTCTCCAGTTAAGCAAGCCCCTTACTTTTCCTAGTTACGCAATTTTTAAAATTGAGAGAATGAAACTAAATTTACTGATAGGTCTGGCTCCTTTGATATTGCAATTTAATAATAATGAGAATTAGCATTTTCATAGCCCCTAAAGATTTGCAAAGTGCTTTTATATGTTATTTCATTTGATTCTCAGAAAAACCCCTATGAGGGAAGAATTACTATTATCTTCATTTTCCAGTTGAGCAAACTGAGGCAGACCGAAGTTAAGTAATTTGCCATGGGACACACAGCTGGTAAGTGTCTGAAGTAGGATTTAAATTTAAGGACTTTCTGAATTCTACACTACTCACATATATTTCTAAAATAAGGACAAAATGGGCAGATTGCTTAATGAGTACTTTTATTAAAGAATAAAGGCAAATTTCATTTTGTTCTTTCTTTTTCCATCACTAGAAGGTTGATTTGCTTAATATTTTTTTTCCTTCTTCATATCTCTTGAAGTACTTGGTTTCCCTGAGGGAAGAGTGAAAAAAAAGGAAGAGAGTAAGCATTTATATAACACCTACTATATACTAGGTACTCTGCTAAGTCCTTTAAAAAGAGCCTTGAATAATTTGAATGTCTTCATCCAAATATACCCAGAAGTGCTTTGAGGCTTAAAAAAAATTCTGAATTTAAAAATCCAAATAAAATGGACATTCAAAATAGGAATTGTGCCTGAAACTATAAATCTTTATTTGGATGCCTTGCCTTTCTTTTTAAATATATAATCAATTCAGCATGTAACTTTCAAAACTATCCTCCTTGTCCTTGATTCTTTCTGGCATTCCTTCTGTTCTCCTCTGTGCATTGGGAAAAATAAATAAAACAGATGTTTCAATGGTTCTCTTGGGCATTTTCAATTTCTTTCCTTTTCTTTTAGATACCTTATTCCTGAATCCCTCTCTGGCTTCCATAGGGAGCCTAGGAGTGGTATTGCTGAGTCAAGAGTATTCAAAGTTTGCTTAATTTTGAGGCATAATTCCTTTCCCTTCACTGCTCTACCAACAGCATGATAACATGATTGTCTTCCTACATTTCCTCTTGTCATTTTTGCAAATTTGATGGATGTGAGATTAAACTTCAGAACTGTTTTAATTTTCATTCTGTAGTTAGTAGCAATCTCAGGCATTTTAAGTTGTTTGTGATAGCTTGGATTTCTTCCTTTGAAAATTACCAATTCATAACGTTGACCATTTATTTGTTGGGAAATGGCTCCTGATCTTATAAACTTATCAGTTCAGATTGTTGAGACTTGAGAAATAATTTTGGGGAACTTGAGTTACTTGCTTAATCTTTTGAGTTTATGGAAAACGCTAATACGTAAGAAATAATGCTTTAGAGTTGGAGGGAATCCCCTTATTACATGCCAGTGTTAGAGATGAAAGTGATAGGATTCATCCCTAACTTCTGGATGAACCTTTGTGAGTGACTACTTTGTGAGTGACTCACTTTGTGAGTGGCTGATGATTAACTATAGGCAAGAGAAGGATTCTTAGGGGAAACAACCTATTCTGGTCTTGCATTTTAGATACATTTCCAAGAGAGTCTATATATTCTGTCATGAAAATTATCCCTTCTGTTGTATTGAGCTGGGTTCCATGATAGAATTTTCCTCTGGAAAAGGTACCCAGAGTATCAATAGACATATTTTAAAGTGCTCCAAATCATTAACAATTAGAGAAGTTATAATTAAAGTAAATCTGAGATCCTGTCTCATATGTATCAGATTAGAAAAATTGATTACAAAAGGAAAATGACAAATGTTGAAGAGACAACAGGAAAATGGGTATATTAATTCACTCTTGTTGAAAGGTATAAATTGGTACAGCCATTCTATAAAAAAAAATTTAGAACTATATACCAAAATTTACTAAACAATGCATAGCCTTTGACCCAGAAATTTCATCCTATTATGCCTAAAGATCAAAGAAATAGGAAAAGCCCTGTATGTACTAAATATTTATATCAAATATTTTTGTGGTGGCAAAGAACTATAAACTATAGAGGTACCTATCAATTGAGGAACAGTTGAATACACTGTGGTATATGACTCTAATAGCATACTATATTATCATATAGAATTATAAAAAGGGATGGTTGCAGTGTAACCTAGGATCTAGAATGAAATGATCAGACCTAGAAGAATTATTTGTACAATAACAACACCATGAAAATGAGTAATTTGAAAGGCCTAAGAACTCTGATCAACATAATAAGTAACCATTCTCCAGAGGGAGAATACTGCTCCTCACCTCCTGACAGGGAGGTAATGATACTTATAATGCAGAATGATATATGTGTTTTTTGGATACAGCCACTGTGAAATTTTGTTTAACTTGACTTTGTGTACTTATTAAAAAGTTTAAGGTTTTGTCTTTGCTTTTTCTTTTCCAACAGAGGTGAGGGCAAATGTGAGAGGGAGAAAAAAATAGATTTTTGTCAGTTGAAAAAAAATGATAAAAAAAAAAAAAACCAAAACAAGACAAAAAGAGCCTAAAGATACCACCAGATGAAAGTTTGGTAAACTGAAAGAATGATGACTAGGAAAGATGAACATCTTCTAGAAACTGCAGATAGTTATGAGGAGTACCATGCTCTGAGAACTTAGGAGAAACCATATTGACCAAGAGTCTCACCTAATACATGACTCTCAGTAACTGAGGTTATATTGTTTTCTAGGGAATGGTTCATTAGAAAATCAATATTTTTTGTGGGCTATGTATGATCTTCAATTTAACATTTTGATCACTGTCTTAGATAGAGGCAAAAATGCTATGCTTACCAATTGTGCAGTTGATACTAAATTGGGAAGATTAACCTGGGATACCTACCATAGAGTTAGGGTCCCAAAGAGCCTTGACCATCTAGAATGTTTGACTTTTTAAAAACATTTATTTATCTATTTTTAGTTTTCAACATTCATTTCCACAAGATTTTGAGTTGCAAATTTTCTCCCCACCTCTCCCCTTTCTGCCTACTCCAAAATAGAATGCATTCTGATTATCCCTGCCCCAGTCTGCCCTCCCTTCTATCACACTCCTCTTTTGTCTTATTCCCATCCCCTCTATTTTCTTTTAGGGCAAGATAGATTTCTGTACCCCATTGCCTGTATATCTTATTTCCCAGTTGCATGTAAAAACAATTTTTAACATTTGTTTTTAAAATTTTGAGTTCCAGCTTCTCTCTCTTCTTCCCTCCCCACCCATCCCCACTGAGAAAGCAAGCAACTTGATATATGTTATACACGTTTAGTTACACAAAAGACTTCCATAAAAGTCATGTTGTGAAAGACTAACTATATTTCCCTCCATCCTATCCTGCCTCCCATTTATTCTATTCTCTTTTGATCATATCCCTCCTCAATAGTGCTTACTTATAATTATACCCTCCTCCCATTTGCCCTCCCTTCTATCATCCCCCTCATGCCTTCCCTTTCTCCCATACTTTTCCGTTGTGTAAGATAGATTTTCATAGCAAATTGAGTATGCATGCTATTCCCTCCTTAAGTCACATGTGATGAGAGTGAGCTTCACTTTTTCCCTCTCACCATCCCCCTCTTCCCTTCCATTGAAAAATTATTACCTTTCCATGTAGGAATGTAAACAGTTCAATTTTAGTAAGTTCCTTATGATTTCTCTTTCCTGTTTACCTTTTCAGACTTTTCTTGATTTCTGTGTTTGAAAGTCAAATTTTCTATTCAGCTCTGGTCTTTTCATCAAGAATGCTTGAAAGTCTTCTATTTCATTGAATGACCATTTTTTCCCCTGAAGTATTATACTCAGTTTTACTGGGTGGGTGATTTGTGTTTTTAATCCTAGTTCCTTTGACTTCTGGAATATCATATTCTAAGCCTTGTGATCCCTTAATATAGAAGCTGTTAGATCTTGTATTATTCTGATTGTATTTCCACAATACTCGAATTATTTTTTTCTGACTGCTTGAAATATTTTCTCCCTGACCTGGGAGTTCTGGTATTTAGCTATAATATTCCTAGGGGAGTTTTCCTTTCGGGATCTCTTTCAGGAGGTGATTGGCAGATTCTTTCAATGTTTATTTTACTGCCTGGTTCTAGAATATCTGGGCAGTTTTCCTTGATAATTTCATGAAAGATGATGTCTAGCTCTTTTTTTGATCATGGCTTTCAGGTACTCCCATAATTTTTAAATTGTCTCTCCTGGATCTATTTTCCAGGTCAGTTCTTTTTCTAGTGAGGTATTTTACATTTCATTTTATTTTATAATTTCTTATTTTTCACAGTCAGTTTCCATCTGTTCCATTCTAATCTTTAAGGAATTATTTTCTTCAGTGAGCTTTTGAACCTCGTTTTCCATTTGGCCAATTCTGTATTTTAGGACATTCTTCTCTTCGTTGGCTTTCTGGATCTCTTTTGTTATTTGGGTTAGTCTATTTTTTACAATGTTATTTTCTTCAGCATTTTTGGGGATCTTCTTTCGCAATTGATTCATTTTTCATAATTTTCTTGCATCACTCTCATTTCTCTTCCCAATTTTTGCCCTACCTCTCTTACTTGATTTTCAGAATCCTTTTTGAGTTCTTCCATGGCCTGAGACCAATTCACATTTTTCTTGGAGGCTTTGGATGGAGGAGCTTTGCCTTTGTTATCTTCTGTTTGCATATTTTGTTCTTTCTTGTCACCAAAGTAAGATTCTATAGTCTGATTCTTTTTCCAGTTTTTGCTCAATTCTCCAGGCATTTACTTGACTTTTGAGTTCTTTGTCAAGGTAGTTCTCTGATTCCAGTGGAGGTGGGGGAGGTATTGTCAGCCCCTTGATTCCCCCACAATCTGTGAGGCTACAACTCCAGAAACAGTCACTGCTGCTTCCTATGCTGCTTCCCCTTCTGCTGCTGTGGTTGCTGAGGGTTCCTCTGCTCCTTCCCGCTTCTGATGCCCTGGGACTGGGACTGGACTCCCACACTGGTCCCACAGACTCTTCCACTGACCTTCCAATTTGTCCTCAATGTTTTGGGGTCATGATGTCTGGAAACTGCCATAGGTGCCTGATATCCAGTCCCCCCCAAGGCCTACTCATGTCTTGTCTATGTGAGCAAAGCCCACGCTGGACTGTGCCCTGCCCCCACTGTGGTGCAATAGACACTTCCTGGCGACCTCCCAGGCTGTCTTGGACTAGAGATTTGCTTCACTCCATCATTCTGTGGGTTCTGCAGCTCCAAAATTTGTTCAGAGTCATTTTTTACAGGTATCTGGCTGGGTTTGGAAGTGGCACTCTAGAAAGTGTGTGTTTTTACTCCACCATCTCAGCTTCACTCCCGTGACTGACTTTCATAAGAGGAAATTCAACATGGATAAAAGTAAGGCCTTGAACTTGAATACAAAAACATCAACCTCCCTGAGTGTGAGTTGGACCAGCAACAGTTACACAACAGTTCTGAAAAAGATCTTGGGGTTTTCATGGCCGGGAAGCTCAATAAGAGTCAACAGTGTGCTGTGGTTGCTACCCCAAGAAGCTAATGGGATGTCGGGCTGCGCCAAGAAGGACATCACTTCTTCTGCCCTCATTGGATAGTATTTGGAATGAAGTGCTCACTTCTGCACCCTGGTTTAAGAAGACCCTTATCAACTTGAGCGTTTCCAGAGGAAGGCACCCAAGATGCTGACGAGCTTTGCTTCCATATCATGAAGCCTGTTTGAAGGAACTAGAAAAAGGCATTGGGGGTGTGGGAGCTGATATATGACAGAGGGATCACATTTGTTCCATTTGACCCCAAAAGACAGGACCAACAGCAATGTGGAGAGATTGCAAAGAGGACAATTTAGGCTTGACATCAGGAAAAGAAAACTGCCTAACAATTGGAATTGTGATGCCTCAGAAGGCAGTGAGTGCCTCCTCCTTAAAAGTCTTGGAACAGAGGCTGGACAGCTGTTTGTGTGTGGAATAGAGGGGATTCCTTTCATGTATAGGTTGGACTAGATGGCCACTCTTCCTACTCGCAGCTTCCAGGATTCTGTAATCTGTATCCTTCGGCCTGTAAATAAATCTTTTCTTTTTGTATTTTATGAACCACATTTATACAGGGGAATTGGTGACAACACTTTGTTGCAATGTACTGAAATTCCTAGTTTGGTTTTTAATTTTTTTTCCAATTGGGAATTCTGTGCCAGAGAAGGGGAAAAAAATCACTGATCTACCATGTTTTTTGTTTCTTTTTTTTTTTTTTTTGAATCTGATGCATTTATATCTAAATATCATTTGGTGGTAGGCTTTCAGAGAAATGAACAAGAAGTATTTAAAAAATTAAGGCTGCCACTCATACTTTGTTGAAGTAAAGCAGAGCATTGGTAGATGGTTTCTTTGTGGTTCTGTCCTTACTTGGACAAGTATCTATCTCCCAATTTCAGTAGACACTGCCTTTTTTCTGTCTCTGCGTTTTGCCTTCGTGCTGAGCTTACTTAATGAAGTAAGTAATTACCTCCTTTCTCAATGAGGTAAATGGTAAATACAATTTGAGATAGGTGATATTGAATTAATCCCATTTTTATAACTAGCTAAGCGCCAACATGTCTCAATGCTTAAAATAGTTGGCCAATGGAGCATTTTGCTAGAAGACTATTAAATTAAAATTATTTTTCAGTGTTATGATTCTTTTGGAGATGTAAACAGACTTGGCCTGGGAGCCAAGAAGGCATAGTGGGGAGGGGGTTTTCTTTTGCGAGTTTACTTCTATCACAGACATAAAAACACTATCTTAAGGTCAAATAACTAGCAGGCAGCAGAACCAATATAACAGCGATAACAATAACAATAACTAGTACTTATATAGTACTTTAAGGTTTACGCAGTGCTTTACAAATATTGTGTCATTTTATCCTTACAGCACCTTGAGAGGTAGGTGCTTTTATCATACTATTAACCCCATTTTACAGATGAGGAAATTGAGACAGGCTAAGTGACTTGTCCAGGGTCATACAGCTAGTAAGTGTCTAAGACTGAACTTTTAATTTAAACTCAGGTCTTCCTGACTCAAAGTCTGGTACCCTATCCACTATATCACTTAGCTGAATCTCATGACTCCTCATCCACTAATCCCGCCCCTGATTCATAGCATATCAAATAAGATAATTTACTTTGTAAATGTTAAATTGGTATGTAGATATGAAGTATTTAGTTTCTGTCTTTTTATCAAGGAGAGTGATCTTTGAACTGGAAAGGATAGGGGGCAGTAGGAGCCCTTATATACAACTGTCACTTAAGACATTTTCATTAAATTGAATTTGACAGAACAAAAATGTTTCAGGCATTTGAAACTCAGGTTTTATATAGGATGAAATATTAAAAACCCTCAAGGTCAAGTTCCCAGGCCCAGATTAAATGTACTTCAAAGTGCTAAAAAACTAACAGAAGTGAGTCCTGAGCCTCTGTCAGTGATCAGTGAAATCTCTATAACAAGTGGGGAAGTATAGACTACTTATTTATTACAACGGATGGCTGGAGGATGGGAGGGAGGGGGAAGAGATGGGTTGTTAGTAGGAAGTGACAGATGTAAAACCAAAATAAAGAAAAGAATTTTTAAAGCATGAAAAAGTACTAAAAAAATATACAGACAAATTTGGAAAAGGACACAAACAGGTTAGTATTGTTACTTCCCTGCTCAATTTTTCAAAAGGTCTCTATAGAGCAACTTTATTGTTTCGTATACAATCTTTTTTCATAGTAGAATGTGTGTATTTATTCATGATTATAATATTCTTTAAATTTAAAAAAAATAGAAGAGAAAGATTGGAGAAAGATAAATGTCCTGATTTTTTTAAAGGAAGAAAGTCAAGTCTGTAAATTATAAGCCAGCGACCTTAACTTTGATGCCTAGCAAAATTTTAGAACAAATTAAAGAGATGATTAGTGAACATCTAGCAAAGGAAATGGTGATCACAAAAAAGTTAGCATTACTTCATCAGTAGCAGGTCATGCCAGATTAAAATCATTTCCTTTTTTTGACAGTTACTACCAGTGATAGATAAGGGGATTGCTATAGCTACAGTTTGTCTAGATTTTTGCAAAGCAGTGGACATAATATCTGATTTTTTCTTGAGGACCGGTTGGAGAAGTGCCATCTATAATTCTCTGGAAAGCTGCACCCAAAGAGTGGTCATCAGTGGCTATATTTAAGTTTGGAAAGGAGTCTCCATTGTGGTATTCTATGCTTCTCCCTGTGCTGCTTAAGTTTTGCTTTTTTTTTATTTTGTCCCCCACCCCCCAAACATGAGTTTAATCATAGATGGCATGCTTATAAAATTGGCAGATGACACAAAGTTGGAAGGGGTATCTCTCTTGCACGTGGGTTGGCAAGCCAGTTTCCAGAACGATCTCTACAGGGAGAATGTTGACCTAAATCTAATAGGAATTTTAAAAATAGGAATAAATGTAAAGTTTTACACTTGGATTTTAAAAATATCCAATTTTACAAATACAAGATAGGAAAGTACTAGCCAGTAGGTTATCTGAAAAAAATCTGAAGGCTTTAGCAGATCTCATGCTCAATGTGAATCAATAGTGTTATATGGAAGATAGGAAAGCAAGAAGTCGATCCAACAAACATTTATTAAGTGCCTACTCTGTGATGGCTATTGAGCTAAGCATTGGCATTGTGAGTTTTATGTTAAGAGGGGAGTTAGGGTTGGACAATTAGAGGTGAGAATCAGCTGCATATAGATGATAACTGAAACCATGGGACCAACATGGATCTCATAGAATCCATGATGTAACAAGGGAAACAGTATAGACTGCAGGAGGCAGCAGAGTATGAGTCCAGAGGCTAAATCAAGTCTGTTTCCCATTTTTGTATGGCCTACAAATGAAGAATGGTTTTTGCATTTTAAAATAAGTTTTATTGAATTTGTCCATGCTTTTGGTTGCTGGCCATAGTTTCCCTTATATAAAGGGAGAAAAATTAGACGACCTAAGATGGTGTTGTGGAACACCCACTATTAGCAGATAAGACTTGGGTGAAGATCCAGTAAAGAGGATTTATACAGAGTGGAGAGACATAGTCAGACATGTAGGGGGAGGATCAGAAGAGACTTGTGTCTCAAAAATCTAGGAAGAGGATAAGCAACATTGTCAAAGGCTGCAGAGAGGTCAAGAGGCATGAGGACTGAGAAAGAGCCTTTGGCTTTGGCCATTAAGAAATCACTGGTAACTTTAGAAAGGACACTTTTAGTTTACTACTGAGATCAGAGGCCAGACTTCAGAGAATTAAGAGAGTGAGAGCAAAGTTAATTTTATCTTAGGATGCAATTTAAGAAAGACATAGTGTTCTCTCTTGGTTAAGCTAAGTTACCTCACTCCCAGTGGGAAAGCTCCTTCATTGTGTATTGCTTAATAAATATTCTCCTATATGTATCCTTTGTTTGATTTCTGTTTTGCTATTGATTTGGATAAATGGATTTCTTTGATAAAGAAAGGAAAGAAGGAAGGAAGGAAAGAAAGAAAAAAAAAGAAAGGCATAGAGTTCAAGACTACATAGGTCATAGTTCCATGATACGCTGCTCTGGTCAGACTAGGATGTTGTGTTCAATGTTCTCACTGCTACTTGCAAAACTGGAAAATACTGCAAAAATGGCATTGGAGACTGTGAAGGCTCCTAAATTTCCAAAAAATAATTTGTTGAAGGAATTAAGGATTTTGGCCAGGAGCACAGGAGATGTCATGCCATCAATGACAACTCTCAAACAGAAGAAGGATTAACCTCTTTCTGTATAATCTCAGAGAGTAAAATTAGGAGGATATGGGTGGAGCTGCAAAGAGGCAGAAATTTCTTAACATTTAGAGCTATCTTAAAGTTAAATGAATTTCCTGAAAAGGTAGTAGTTTCTGCACCAATGTTACTCCTGCATTAATGTCTTTGATCAAAGGACACATGATCATTTATTTACCAGGTTAACCATTTATCAAGTATGTTATGTAGGGAATTCTTATTCAGGTGCGGGTTGGATGGAATGACTTCTGAAATTCCTTCTTCAACTCTGAGTTTGCGATTTTCCTTACCAGTTTGGTCCAAAGGAGTAAAGAAATTGACTCTGATTACTTGGCTAATAAGTGGCAGGATGCAAGCCCAGGATATTTGATTCCAAGCCCAGCCTCTTTCCCCTATGGCAGACTGTCTTTCAAAAGCAGTTGACTTAATGAGCACTTCATTCTTTTCTAGTTGTTTCAAGTGTCCAATACCATATTGCAGACTCCTTGAGGACAGGGGATTAGAGATTTTTAGAGTAGAAAGGCACTTCAGAGGGTTTCTAGAGAGTCTTCATGGTTTTGTGGAAGAGTGTTGGAGTGAGACTCACTTCTCCTGTATGACTTCAAGTAAGTCATTAACCTCTCTAGGTCTCATTTTTCTTATTTCTAAAATGGTGGGGGGAGGGGTTGGAGAGAGGAGGAGGTGTGGACTGGGTGAGCACTAACGAGCCCTTTGAACTTTAATATTCTGTGATTCTAGCCCACCTTCTTTGTTGTACAGATGAGGACAGTGGGACCCAGAGAGAAGGAAATGACTTACCAGTAATATTTATCCATCAGAATAGAAAAAGTTCTCCTGATTTCTAATTCAAATCTTTTTTTCCCCAATGTTATATGCCTCTAATCGCACACACTTCTTCATATAACACTTAAAGGTTTCCCAAGTGTCTTTCTCAAAACACCCTGGAGGTAGTAATATTATTTCCATTTTATAGGTGAGTATCTTTCTTATAGGGCAGCTAGGTGGTACAGTGAATAGAGTGCTGGGCCTGGAGTTAGGAAGACCTGAGTTCAAATCTAGACTTAGACACCTACTAGCTATATGACCCTGGGAAAGTCATTTAACCCTGTTCACCTGAGTTTGCTCTTCTGTTAAATGAGCTGGAGAAGGAAATGGAAAATCACTCCAAGATCTTTGCCAAGAAAGCCCCAAATGGGATCATGAAGAGTCAGACATGACTGAAATTACTGAGCAATTACAACATCTTTCTTACTTAAGAGAAATACAAGGAGGTATATTACGGTAGAGACAGTACTGGCCTTAGAATCAAGAAGACTGGGTTCAAATGTAACCTTTAGCATTTATTTGTTGTGTAGTCCTGGGCCAGTCACAACCTTAATGTGCCTCAGGCTACCAAATAGCCCCTATGACTGCCCTGGAAGAAGGAGTTTGGCTTTGGAGGTAGGATATCCCATGGCAAGAGTGATCTTGATGAACTCTTAGATCCTTCCATATTTGTGCACAGTCTCAGAGAGGTAAGTGGTTTTCCCATGATCACCAAGTAAGTAATTAGCAGAACCAGGATGGGAACCCATATCTTTTCTCTCCATATTTTCTCACTCTGTGTTTTCTCTTGCCAGGTTCAGTTATTTCTTTTCATGACATCACGAATCTCTCACCCTTCACACTGAGCTGCTTCCTATCTCTGTGCCTTCTAAATTTCTGTATCCCACAATGTTCCTTTCACAAGATGGGCATAAAAGACTTGCTCAATAAATATTTTTGATTGATTTTTTTGAAATATGAAATCACCAAGTTACACAATTCTTAAGGACTAGAAAAAAGGGAGAGGGCAATGGCCTTCACGGGCATGCAGCTTGAGAACAACCCCAAGTAAAAGAATGCTTTTCTCAGAATTGTAGAAGGCAGAAACTTAAACTAGTGGTTGTTTTCCCCTTCTCTCAGGCTTCTCTAGAAGAAAATAGACGCAATAAGAGATAACAGCCAGGGTTGTTTTCCTGTTCATGTCCAGTTGTTTCATGTTTCGATATTTGGTTCCCTGGGTACAATACACAAGAATGGTTCCCAGAGTGTATTAAGTTCCTGTGGAGTGATTATTTCATTAACATTTATGTGCCCAGACACAATGGCCCTGTAAACAATAGCTCATCACATAACCTTTCACTGAAGCTCAGCCTGCTGTGGGATTGTTCTCTGTTTTATTGGAAATGTACCCTGGGTTTTCTGGAGAGTCTTAGCTAGTTGAAACAAAAGTTATAAAGCTTTCTTAAAGCCTTAGAGAAAATGTAATACATTACAATCCACAGCGTTCAGGAGAAATCTTTCCATTAAAGATATCCGCAGCATAACATTTCGTCTTTTGGTGTGTTTTGTTGGCTCCTGGGCCTGATTGGAGAGTACTGAACAGTGTCACAGGCTCTTAGTAGTTTCGTCTTTCTTTTCTTTTCTTTTTAAGAATATACAATCTGAGCCTTAAGGTTTGTGAAGAGTTGTACATGTTATCACAAGTGAACCTCACAACACATCTTTGGAGTTTTGATTTTTGTTCAGTCATTTCAGTCGTGTCCGACTCTTTGTGAGTCCATCTGGGGTTTCCTTGGCAAAGATACTGGAGTGCTTTGCCATTTCCTTCTCCACTCATTTTATAGATGAGGAAACTCAGGCAAACAGGGTTAAGTTATACAACTAGTAAGTGTTTAAGGACACATTTTAACTCAGGAAGACAGGTCTTCCTAACTCCAGGCCCAGTACTCTATCTTCGTACACCTAGCTGCCTCTCTGTTTTTGTCTCTATTTTACAAATGAAGGAACTGAGGCAGAGAAAGATTAAATGATTTTCCCAGGGTTTTTCCAAAGAGAAACAGTGATATAATGGCGTGTTGTCTTAAGTTATGCATGAACTGGATTTAAGTGAGGCAGAGTTGCCAAAGTTAGCCTCCCTCTCTCTTCCAGAGTCATCCACATCCATTGGCAATGGAGGACCTTGGTGTCTTTGATGTCTGACCAGTATATCCACATATGCTTCCATCTGTATCCTGAGTCCATCAGCTATTTATCTGGAGGGTGGATAGTGGGTTTGAGTGCTTAGCATATTCCCTAGGACGTAGTATAAATACTTTATCTTTCTCAAAAATAACTTAATAAACTCTTAACCCCTATTTTAAAGATGAGAAAACTGAAGGCCGAAACACTTTACTGCTTTGGTCAAGTTGGCAGCACTAGTTAGAAATGACTATTCTGATAACAACTAATTAGACAGAACTAGTTAGAGATCACTAGTTTGAAATGTATCACGATTATCAGTATATCTACTGCAGTCCCCTTCACACATATAGGCCTTTAGAAAAGCTATCACAAGCTCAAAGAACTCAATGGATCAGCATCTATCCCAAATCATTTCTTTTGGGTGCGCCACCTTCCTCACAGTTACCAAGGTTCACAGCCTCTGAGTTATCCTCAAGTCTACTCTTCTTCCTCCATATCTAATCATGTCTTGTCAATTCTGTCTCCACAACATTTCTCATATCTTACATCTATCCCCTCCTTTCCCTAATATAGCTACCACCCAAGTTCAGGCCCTCATCACCTCTTGCCTCAACTATTGTAAATAGCCTCCTAATTGTCTGTGTGAAATGCATCTACCACATCACTGCCAAAGCATTATTCTTACATCATAGGTCTCGCCATGTGCTTTGAAAACCTTCCATGTGGGACCAACCTTCTTGTACCAAAAGTTTCAGCAACTTCCTGTTGCCTCCTGAATAAAATATAAGTTGTGCCTATTATGTATTTAAACTCCTTAATAATCTTCAAGCTAGAACCTCTTATTCAAGGCTTATTACACATTACTTACCTTCACACACTCTCCATTCCAGCCAGATTGGTGCCCTGGTTCTTTTACATGGTATTCCCCATCTCCTGGTTCTGCGCTTTAATACTGGAACATACTCCCTCCTCCCCTGCAATTCTTAGAATCATTAACTTCCTCAAAGTTCATTTCAGTTCTTCCTCCTCCGAGGGGCCTTTCATGACTACTTCCTGGGATGCCCTGAGCTGTAGGTTGTTTGTTCATATCCTTGAATTGTTTCCGTCCTGTCCCACTCTTCATGAGCCCATTTGGCATTTTCTTGACCAAGTTCCTGGAGAGGTTTGCTATTTCTTACTCCAACCCATTGTATGGATGAAAAACTGAGGGAAACAGGGTAAGTGACTTTCCCAGGATCACACAGCTAGTTGGTGTCTGAGGCCAGATTGAACTCAGGAAGATGAGTTTTCCTGATTCTAAGTCTGGGGCTCTATCCACTGTACTACCTACCTGCCCTTGAACTGCTGGTGCCCCGACCTAAAACCACTCAGTATTTGTGTTAGATATAGTTTGAATTTACATGTTTATGTAGATGTTGTTTCCCCTAATAGAATGTAGTTGTTTGAAGGTGGGGACTTTGTCTTTGCCTTTGCAGTCTCAGAATCAAGCACATGGCCTGGGTATGCAGGAGGTGCTTAATAATTACTGATTGATTGGTGAGTGAGAGTCCATGGATTTGTTTGCTTTTACTAGCCAACTGAAGAACATATTAGTTCAAAATCAAAAAGACATTTAATGAAAGAGCAAATCAAATAAAGTGATAAGTAAAGCCATATATACCTAAAGGACATTCTTCCAGAGGTGTTCATACCATTGATGTGTAAGAAGCCAGAGACAGAGAAAACGTGTAACTAGAGGGTTAAAAAGGCCAGGGCAATTCACACTTCTGATTCTGCAGATTTCACTTCTGATTCCTCTGGTAATGCTCTCTAGGATGTGATGTGTCTCTGCTTTCTCTTCCATCACATCTATTGCCATGTTGAATAAAATACTGTATTTGAGTTCAGGAAAACTTGGGTTTGAATCCTGTTTCAGACACTATATGACTTGAGACAAGTCACTAAACTTTTCTGGACTTTTCTCATCTGTAAAATGGGGATAATAGTATCTGCCTCACAAAGTTGTAAGTCTTGAAGGAGATAATGTATGTAAAAGATTTTATACCTTTCAAAGTGCAACGTGAATATGCTATAGAATTATCATCATCATCTTTGCTGGTCTTGGACCTGTTACTATCTGCTAGGCCTCAATTATTTAGTCTTTTTCAGGAATATCCATTATTTTCTGCTACCATCTACTCACATGCAGTGACTAGAAAGCCCCTCCATGACAAGGGTGAAGTGATGCTCTTTTAGTTAAATGCAATGTGCCAAACCCTACTGTGCAACTATCAAAGCTAGCAAAGCCTCTAGGTTAAAATGAACTCTTCTTTTCCTACTTTTCCCTGGATGCTGACTCTTAGAAAAGTCCTAGAAGACTACCTCGCTGGGGATTAGAAAGCTCCTTTTATTTCCTGTTAAATTCCTAATTGTGAGACTTTGTCCTCCAAACCCATTTTTGGTACTCTATCCAGAAAAACATCCCCAGGAAGTGTGCAGAGACTAACTAGCATGTAAATGAAATGAGTAAAAATTGAAAGACAAGGTAATAGCAGATGCATCCTTATCCTTCACTTTATTTCCACATTTCTGTCTTTATTATGCTTATCGTCCAGTGACTTTGTGCTTTATCTCAGCCAGCACAAAAATCACCATTCTCTCAACCGAAACAGAGATCGTATCTCCTGACTCCCCAGTCCAGCGCCATTTCCACCGCTCATAAACTTGTGGATTAATAAACATGGTCCTTTCATCTAGAAAGTCTACAGTCTCATTGGGAAGACAAAATTTATACTATTTTAAAAATGGACAATAAAACAAAACAAATAGAAATAATGTGTCAAAATGTGTGGCAGAGGCACTGTTTACGAGGAAAGTTCTATATTTTATGATTTTTTTTCAAAGGCTGCTGCAATGCTTAAGAAGTGGTCTTAATAAATCAACTTGTCCTGTAGTGATCAGAGCAGGTTGCATGTAGGAGAACTGACTTATGTGTTTGGTTATGATAACATTAAAGGAGAGAAAAGAATTGTCCAGACTTAAGGTAATACCACCAGCACTGAATCAATAAAGAACTTAACTGAATTAGAAGTGAGATGGGCCTGCTCAAGATAAAAGGTTCATCCTAATGTTGCCTAAAGTGTAGAGACTGGTAGAAAGAATGGTTTGGTTGCTCAACTGAGTGATCCTCCAGGGAGCATATAAAGAAAGACACATTTGAGAGAATTGTTGCAAGAATTTGTGGAGAGGTTAGGAGCTGCATTGGTGAATGAGCATCCACAGAGAAGAGATCAGGGCTCCATCTGCATATCTAATATGTTAATATGACCTGCCCTGACCTGGTAACAGGAACCCTAGGGCACTTACATGTTACCCCATTGCCCCATCCACTGACCAGAATGGAGAAGGCTGGCTTCTAGTTTCCAATTTTCAGAAGCTCAGCAAAATCTATTTTTTTCTTCCTGTTTCCAATCTTTGCCAAGAATAATATTTGTTTGGTTAACAGCTAAATGACCCAACAAAACTTGTATGATTAAGAGAGTGTAAAGGATAACTAAAGTAGATAGCTGTCAGCCCTTGTGATCATATCATCTGAACCCCTTCATTGGTTGTGACCCCAAAGGAACACTAAATTGTTGTGCAAACAACTCAGTTTACCTTGGTACTGGGGGTTCATTCTAGTAAAGTTATGAGTTTAGATTAAATCCTCACTTATCTCTCCTATTTATCTTTGTTGTATAGTTGAAAGAATTGTCATTGTTAAGATATGTTCAGCCTATACCTAGGAGTTCTAACGACAGCCTTTCAGTTATGGTTATTAAGGACATGCACAAACTTGGAGGATGCATTTATGCTAGTTGCTTCCCTGCCAGAGTCCACCCAGTGAAGACATCTAGTCAAGCGCCAGTCAAGCATCTAGCGTCCCTTTTCTTTGACGCCCTTCAAGGAGAGGCTCTCTATCTTGAAAACTGATAAGCCAGCCACCTCCCACCATTGGGGCAGGTTTGTTTGTTTCCCTGTCAATGCTACCCAGTAAAAATTTTGTTTGTTTACAGCAGCTGGCTGGAAATTGATGAAATGGCCCCCTCCTGTGGTTAGAGGCAGCTTTTTTTTTTTTTACATTTCGAGCTCCCTTGGTTGGAAGTACTAGAAAGCTATTCCTTCTCAGGTATAGTAGAACCAGGTAAGCAGATCTTATTTTTACCACCAGCATTGGCTTTGTAGGCATCACAGAATGTATCCCTAGTGGATTCACTTTTAATAGTGATTTGTTGATGATAATGAATTTGTTGAGGATGATGATGGCATTTCAGTTCAGACTGAACTTTTGGAGGTATCCCCTCTCTCCATGCCCCCTCCTAGCCTTTTTCAAAAAACAAAATAGCAAAAACAAGGGAAAGGCTTCCACCGACAGTAGTAGTTATATTAACCTTGCACCTTTCTCTAGGACAACTATTATCAAGTAAGCTTTTGAAGATTATAAAAAAATCCATATTTCTGCAGGTTAATGTCATTATCCAGCATGTCTATTGCGTAGCAGTAAAAGAGTAGTGTGGAAGAAACCATAATAGAAGGAAGAGCAAGAAGTACAGGCTCTTTATAAATCCCTGAACACTTGGCCTAAATGTTCCTCAGCTTGTTTTTAAATCAGCTGATGCAAATGGCAAGATATAAATACATCAGGCTTCATGCACTAGAGATATGACCTTTATATATACTGAACATCTGTTCTAGTGTTCTCTAGAGAAATCTACCTGAATAGATAATGAAACAGGCATGATGTGTCTTTTAGGGAAAACTCTAATCTCTACACCTTACGCCTCTTAAATTGCAGTGGACTTAAGATCATAATTGTGGTTTTGCCCAATAGTATCGTTTAACAGTTCAAAGCTTCTGATTTGTCTCTTTGCTGTCAGTGTGGTTGGGACGGAGCATTATCCAAGATAACTGACATACTTAAGCAAAAATAGCATTGTTGCAACCCCTATAATGCTGAGGTCTTGCTCTATAAGAACAATCAACTCCCATTTCTATAGTGCTTTTTGCTCAAATAACCTCTAAGGTACTTAGTGTAAATGTTATTCTTCTGGGTATTACAGATGCGGAAATAGACTCAGTGTTTTGTCACTGTTGTGCACACATTTGCTTAGGTGTTAGAGTGAGGATTCCATCCCAGGTCTTCACTTTCCAAATCCAGTGCACAATCCCACACTGTCTCTTTTAGTTATAAAACTCTATACTCCCTTTCATTTGCTCAATCCGGACCAACATCATAGAGGCATTATACAGAGCATCATAGAACAATATGGAGGCATAATAACTGCTTCTTTAAATATTCAAGATAAAACTGCAATTATTTATATACATAGAAGCCTTATCTTTGAAAAGGATCTTAGAAAGTTACAAAGTCCCTAGTCATTCAAAGCAGGCATCTCCTCTGTTATATCTTATATAGGAGGCTAATCCAGTCTACATGAACATATTCGGTGCGAGGGAGCTCATTACTTAATGAGGCAGCACATTCCACTTTGGAACAACTCTTAATTGTTTGAAAGTTATTTTTTTATATTGAGTGAATTCCACCTCCCTGTAACTTCTACCCACCCACTGGTTCTAGTTCTGCCCTTTGGAACTATACAGAACAAGTCTGATCCTTGTTCCACATGACAACTCTTCAAATATTTGGAAACAACTATCATTTCCCTCCCCCTCTTCTTCTCTTCTCCATCCCACTCTCTCCCTCTTATTTTTATACTTCTCATTCTCTTTTCCCATTTCTCTTTTCCTTCCTTAGAAAGAAAAAGGGAAAGCGAGAACTAGAAATAGAAGGATGTTGGTATAAAAAGAAATTCATGGGATAGAGAAGGATAAGATAAAACAGTTTATTTGTTGCTGACATTCATTTCCTGTAAGTTAGAAAATTGAAATAATAATAGCTAGCATTTGTACAACACTTTAAGATTTGCAAAATGCTTGGCATTTATCTAGTTGGATTTTCACTTAACTTAAAGACAAGCTTAGGCAGGTTCTGTCATTTTGGAAAGGTTGTAAGAACTTTCAGCAACAGATTACTGAGTCCACTCACTGAAAACCAAGCTAGTTAAGTACAGAGAAGTTTTTCATCAGTGGCCTGATCATTTAGTGATGAATCCTTTGGCTGTAGCTACCCATGAAACAGAGAAAAAAACAAGATGGCCCTCAGTCCTGCATAGTCCCCTTCTGTTTCTACAGTGATCAGGACAGTTTTTAGACCATTAGAAAACTTGAATTTTGTTATGAGAATTCTAAGTGTGAGTTTCGTATCTACTGACCAACAAGTGGACATACTTTGGGTGGAACTGAACCACATTGGTGATGACACTCTGGATGCAAATAAAACCAGAAGATAGAGTAAAGTTATGGAGAAGTGCAAGGATAGCTCACTGATTTTCCTTGGAGAAACAAATAAAGGCCTTTGTGCAGTTGGTTTTATCATGCACCTCAAAGCAACAAGAAATATCATTTAAAGAGATATTGGGACATCTTGTATTGTAATACTCATAATATGTATTTGCAAAAAAAAATCTTCAAAATAATGACAGCCTATATAGCCTATCCTCTGCTGTAGAAGTTGAACTCAATAAGACCTTCCAAATTAAGTCATTTCTTATAGATCCTAATGCTAAGATGGGGATAAATAAGGATGATAAATTACATGTTAGAAAATATGAATCTAGGGATATGGAAGGAGAGCACCCAACCTGATAGTATACACAGAAGCATCACGTCTACATATCACAAATATTTTTGTAGAAAAGAATCAGAAACTGCTAGACATGGCTAGCACTGCATATCATCACAAAATGAAATGAATTGTATTTTAGTAAAGAAGAAACCACCAATTCTTGGATCAATGGCCTTGAGTAGTGAGACAAAAGATAGAGAATAAAGATTAAAAAATAAGAAATGTAACTAAAACATCTTTCAACCTAACGAATTTAATGATAATGACAAATGGGATATGGAACAAAGAAAAGATTAAGACTCAGACCACAATATTTTCATGTTGAAGTTTAACTGTTGGAAATCAACGGCCATAATTTATTATTGTCCTCATTTTATAGATTAAGAAACTGAAGCTGAGATAGGATAACTTGCCCACTGTAACACTGATGGGAAGTGCCTCAGGCAGGACTTGAACTCAAGTCTTCCTGACTTCAGGGTGAACTCTCTACAACTATGTTCTCTACCTGCCTTATTGGACTTGTGTATATCATGTTTCTCTGAATTCCTCATATTAGTAATTTCTTGTGGCATAATAATATACTATACTTTTCAAAATCAATATTGGTCTAGTTACTCCTCAATCATTGGCACTTTGCTTTATTTCCATCTTAGTTAACTGTGAGTTTAGTTCAAAGAATGTAAGATTTAGAGGCTTAGAAGTTATCTAATGCAACCCTTTTTTTAAATGAAAAACCTGGAGAATGTCACTTGACCAGAGTCACAAAGGTGGGCCTAGGATTTCAAATCTAGTGGTCTTTTCACTAAATCGGGTCATCTCCTTAGTTCTTCCATAGGTCCTTCTCTCTTTCTAATCCCCCATCCCTTAATATTATAGATGAGGAGACTGAGGCCAGGTAGATGAAGTGACTTACTTAGTGACAGCTATTTAGAGTCGGAAGAGGGGGCAGAATTCACACCTCTTCATTCCAAGTCTAGTGTTCTTTACAGTGGACTACCTTATCTGTCCACAGAAATGAGGCCAGGTAACTTTATATCCTGTATTTAGCGTCACAGAATTGATAATAAGTAGTTCCTGCAATGAGATAATTTACAGATGAGACTTTTGAGTATGGGGCATTTATTGGCATAATATATTTTCATTTTATTTTAGAGATTCAGTAGTTTTATTTTGCCCCAAGCTGGAAGTGCAGCAATTATTCATTGGCTTAATCACAATACAGATTGACATGGAAGTTTAACCCACTACTTTTTATTTTTTTCCAACCTGGGCTGGTTCAACCCCTTTTTGAGCTGTCTGGTCATCTCTCTCTGCTTCCAGGGCCTCACTATACTGTTGCTGGACTTCAAACAGGCACCTAACTGAATAGATAGATAGGTGATGATAGATAGATAGATAGATAGATAGATAGATAGATAGATAGATAGATAGATAGATAGATAGATAGATAGATAGATAGATAGATAGATATAGATATATATCCAAACACCTGAACTCAAGCAATCAGTCTCCATCTCCCCAAGAAGCAGATATTAAGTATGAGCCATTTTATCTGGCCAAGAAATATGTGTTCTTAAAAAATGGATCTGGGTCTTATCCATGGGCTATGGTCTGGTTGAAGTGGGAAATAAGACTCTAGGGCATAGAATAATATCACCAAGGGTCAGAAAAAATCCTTATTCTTTGAAAGGCATTCATGGTTGATTATTACTTTTCACCTGATTCTTCCAGTTTCTGTGAAGCACTAAGTATAAATGCAACAGTATAGTGAGAACATTTCTATGTCCCCATATTTGCTGGCTATGCATGGTGTAAAAGGCTCTAGGTTTGGGAAACAACTCTGCCACTTGCCTCAAGTATGACCATAGCCAAACACTTAACCTTTTGGGGCTACAGTTTCTCCTTTTGTAAAATAAAGGGTTTGCACAGGATGGCCTCTAAGATTCCTTCACCTATAAATGTATCATCCGTGGGCCTCAGATTCACTTGTCTGAAAAATGAAGACCTTTACATGTTTCCTCAGAGGTCAATGGAAGGCTCAAATGAGATGATGCATGTATTTATAATACAAAACATTATCTAAACATAAACTATGGTTGTCATTTAATACTGAAAGAGGCAGCTTTCCAAATCTTACTCACCTATGATTTTATTCATTAAAATGGCATCTTTGTTGTAGTACTTGTTTTAAGAGTGTAGAGAGCTGGTTGTGGGAAAAGGGAGTAGAGAAGTTTCCAGAAACGTTTAAAGGATTGAACACCAGGCAAAAAATTTTTGCTCAATGATTACAGGAAACAGAGACAATACAGCTGCTAAATTAATCCCTTAAACATCTACTTGCCTGCTACTAATGTTATATATTTAGTAGGAAGTGGGAGAGGAAGTAAAAACAGACGAAAACAAACACTTCTTTGAGATAAAGGAAAATGAATACATCCTCTTCTGTGCTCCCCCACCCCTGTGAAAACCAGTCATAAGTCTGTGACAGTTTTTTCTCACACATTTTCATTGTTGTTTTGGTTGTGGTCATGGTTAAGCATTTCCTAAGAAATTTAAATATGCTTCAGTAGCCAAAAGCTCTACAAACATTCTTCCTGCAGATCTTCATGACTGTAGAGATGTTCCCCTAATTCAAAGATAAAGAAAGAAAGGCACAGACAAATGACTCTTTTAAAAGATCTTGCACCAAGAAAAGCATCATGGGAGAATGGGAAAACTACTGGTTTGGGAGTCACAGGTCTAGGGTCAAATCCCAGTTAGCTCACATGTGTGACCTTGGGCATGTCATTTAATGTTTCCAGGCCTCAGTTTCTTTATCTGAAAAAAAGAAGAACATGTTGGACAGGAATTAGGAGTTTTACTTTATTCTTTTGCTGTTAAAAAGTAAGAGACATGTTTTGATTATGTGTCTGCAAATAATACATGGTGGTGATATGGGTATCTTTCAAAGCATAAGATGAAAGCAAAGTTGCAAGAAAGGATTGGGCTCTTCAAGCAGGAGTGGTAAGTAAGCAGAATATGAACTGGGAACGTAATTAGGTCACCTCAGGACATCCATTAGCTTGTGTGCTTTGGCAAATGAATTTTGCTAAATTCTACAATGCCATTTAAATATTGTTTTATCAGAGAATCTCTAAGTACTTGGCTAACAAATGAATATGGCAAGCCTTATACCACCTGCCCCATACACCCCTATCCCTGAATAATATTAGCCTTTTTTTTTCTTTTTTTGGCTAGGCAGGCAAACTGAGGCCCACTAGTGAATGAGTGAATCAAGGCAGATACTGCTGAAATGATCAGTGAATTTTTTTTTTCTGTTGAGTCAGTTTAAAAGTGAGTAGAGCAAGCCTTCTGAAGAAAAAAGCTCCTTTGAGGAAAGATGCCTTGTGGTTCAGAAAGAGAAAATGTTCCCCCTGAGACAGTAAGGTACAGTAGAAAGAGTCAAAAGGTCAACTGTTGCCTCTTTCACTTCCTGTAATAAGTTTTAGTACCTTAATTAGATGGTAGGAATGCTGGCCTGACCATTTTGTTTTAAACCTACATTTTGGGATGAAATTGTAGTTTTTCTATAAATTGTTTTTCAATAATAAAGTAAGTACTTAAGTGATATGATCTATTAATCAGCATCTGTGTTCATAAACAACGAGTAAGCATGGGTGGATTCTCTGACATGATCGATCACCAATAGAAAAATAATATCCACAGTGCCTAGGTGGCATTGTGGATAGAATACTGGGCCTGGAGCAAAGAAGACTCCTCTTCCTAAGTTCAAATCCAGCCTCAAACACTTACTAGCTGTGTGAACCTGGACAAGGCTCTTAACACTGTTTGCTTCTCTTTCCTCATCCATAAAAAGAGCTGGAGAAGGAAATAATAAACCACTCCGCTATCTTTGCCAAGAAAATCTCAAATAGGATCACAAGGAATTGAGCATAACTGGAAGGACCAAACAACATTAATAACAAAAAAATGCATTAACAACTGTATCAGTTACTTATATAACAAAATCACCCATAACATAGAAATACCCATATTTGGAACTATAATGAAACCACTCGGGCCCCAACCATCTCCTGGGTCTCCATTGGGATAGAGATGTGATATTAGAATAGACAGCGTTCACTTGAAGGCAGTGTTGACTGATGGAGACTTGCTAGATAATCATGTCAGAGAGAGACACACTTGGCTTCTGGGGGGATAGAAACTTATCATAAGCACAGCTATGGAAGACGTTTCCTAGGACCCCAGGATTGATGTTTGTATGTATCAATTTTAAAAAGTTAGATTACGTGCATTGGAAATACAAATCTAATTGTTACTTCCATCATACAGGTTTGTATATATCATGATAAATTATCTATATGCATGTACCATGTACCAAACTAGACTTCCTACCAGCTCTGTGATCTTGGACAAAGCATTTCATTCCTTAAGGTTTTACTTCTCTCTTTTATGTAAGAGGAAGAGTAGATAGTGCTAGATAACTTCCAAAGTGCCTCCTATTTCAAAGTCAATGACCGCTGATCACAAGGTATTCCCATTCCATCTTCGCGTGCATTTCTCTTCACAAGCCCCAATAAATTCTGCCAAGCCATTAACCCAAAGACATAAGTGGGTAGGGATTATAAGTATGAAAGAGGTGGAAGAGAAATATTCCTTGAGAGGTCTAAACCATCTGAATATACATATAACTAGATGTGCCTAAAAGGATTCCTGTTATCAAGAGGAAAGAAAACTGATTGCCGCTCATTTTCTTCCTTTTGAGAACCTGAAACCAAGAAAGGGACTCCAAGAGCACAGCCAAGGAGAAATTGCCTGAAGTCTTTAGTGTGGCAAACTGGGAACAGGGATAAGATGGAGTCTGCTAACTCCTCTCATGTTGGAGCTTTTCCTTGAGTAACCCGAAGTGGAGTTGGCTTTATTTACATTTTTTCTTAAAGCTGGAAGCCAGAAATGCCCACATAGTACATGGCTTGTGGTAAGTGCTTAATAAATGCTTGTTGACTTATAAAATGCCTTAAATACATTTTCTCATTTGGCTGTCACAATAACCCAAGAGGCCTATTCACTGAATGGGCATTACCTCACTTTAATTGAGTAACTGAAAAGACCTTAGCCTAAAAGGCCAAGGTTGACCATTGCATCCTGGGCCATCTTCAGTCATCCTGATGAATAGCTGGGCTCAAGAGGAGAAAGTGGGGCTGGTGACCTTGCACAGCCCTCCTTCACTCAAAACAAAATCAAGTGCACGTCCTGTCATCATTTCTCTGATGTCATGGTCCTCTTGGAAAATGAAGGACAAACACAGCAACCCTTGGGGAAAGTACTTACTATAGACTAGAGTTCACAGATGAGAAAAAGGAGGCTCAGGAAGTTAAAATTGACTTGTCCAAGGTCATACACCTAATACAATGTACTGCTTCTTGAGAGCCAGGGATATTTTTTCTTTTTATCTTTGAATCCCTAGCACCTAGAACAGAGCTTTGCATGTTATAGGTGTTTAATCAATATTTGTTGAATTAAATTTAAATGAATTGAAGTGTCAGAGATAAAAATAGCCTTGAGAGTCCCTTTTGGATCTAAAACTCTGTCATGGCTTCATAATTTTGTCTGGAGCTGGATCTAATTATAAAGACACTTTCCTTTTTGAAAAGTAGGTTACTCTGAATATAGAGATTAGAGACTATTCCTTGGCTAGCCCATAAATTCATTCCTTTTCTTCATGAGATCATAGATTTAGAAGGGGGAAGAAGTCTAGTCCAACCTACTCATTTTACAGACAAGGAAACTGAGGCCCAGAGATGTTGTCATCTGCTGAGGGTCACGTTCTTCACGGATAGCAGTCTGTATAAAAATCATGTATTATTTCAATACAAATCAGATGTTCTAGGGTTTTTTCCTCCCTCACTAAAATAGTGTATGGTTAAATATGTATGTCTTTTTTTTCTAATAGCACAGCAACTCATGCATACTTTGCTTCATGCTCACTTGGTTTATTTGCAAACAAATTGAATTTTTGAACAATTGGAGAAATAGAAAATAACTCATACTCAGTGACTAACTGGAATCATCCAATGAGCTAACAATTGTATTCCACTAATGTGCTCACTGTTGACTCAGGGGGGCTATACCAGTCCAAGAAGCAGCTTGCTATCCTTGCAAAAGAGCAGCTCGGAATTAATCCCTGACCAATGTACAGTATGAAAGGAATTATTGTCCTCTGGTAAACCTTTGTAATGAGATAAATTGTACAGTAGTTGGGAGCTTTACGGATTTAACAGCCATAAAGTGGGTTGATGGACAAAGCCTCAGAACAAAATATAGATCTGCAGGGGATTATGAAAGCATGAACAATAAGGATGTCCATCACTGGATTTAAAGTAGCGGCAGATGGGGATGAGTCACTGTTTCTAGATTAGCTTATTTTTGTATTACATAAGGGTGGTGTTTTGGTAAAATAGAGATAGGTTATATTGCAAAATAATTATCTGGATAGGATGCATGATGCCAAGAATGCTGTTGGGGCATATGGCATGCATGCCAACTCTGTTTGCAAAAGAATGTAGTTCTGGTACTACCACAAAAATTCTGCCAGGCAATGACATATTTTTTTAATAATAAAAATAATCACCTTCTTTCTCCCCAATGGCAACAGTTTTACAAAAAAAACAAAACACTATTGTGAAGCTATTAATTTATTTAATAATGATATCCTCTATGAAGGAAAAAATATTTATTTAAAATAAATTACTAATGCATCCTTAATATAAATGTATATTTTAATAGCAAATAGTTAATAGTCTTTATTTCTAGTTGAAGTAAGGTATATGTGTGAATGAATGGTCAGTCCAAAAGGAATTTTCAAATCTCTAATCTGAAGTGTATAGAGTATATTACTTGGAGTCAGGAAGACCTGAGTTCAAATTCTCCCTCAGCCATTGACTAGCTGTGTAACCCTGGACAAGTCATTTTCCTTATTATTAAAGTGGAGATGGTAATAGCACCTACCTCAGGGTTGTTGTGAGGTTCAAGTGAGTTAACAATATGTAAAGAGCTTTGGAAAGTTTAAAGCGCTATGTAAATACTAGCTGTTCTTCTTGTCCATGTTAATCTTTCTAATTTGTCTTATGTATAGTTGTTTCTGTCAAATCTCCAGGGACCTCTTATGCCTTGTCTGGCTAAAACAAAGATTGGATGTAGATATTGTTACCATCCTTGGCTGGGATTGATAGTGGTGATGAGTCTCAGGAAATTAATTTCTTTTTATATAATTTTTATAACATCATGAATTTAGCGTTTAAGTTTTTCAATGTTAATGTTTTTATTCTAAATGTTTTTAAATGTTAAAGGGGAAATTGAGATTTGAAGAGGCCGGTAATTATGATAATGTCTTAAGTGCACACTGCACCATGTAGTTCACATAGGACTTTGATATGTATTAGCTCATGAATAGTGAAATATTTTCTATTTGAAAAGAAATGGGGAAATTACAAAGTTACCCCTAATTCTAATAATATGGTAGGAGTCCTATATGTATATCTATATTTGTCTATCTATCTGTATCACCTTGACCTCTCCAAAGTCACTTTTTGTATTATTTCATTTTAACTTCACAACAATCTAGGAAAATAGGTGTCCCCATTTTATAGGAGGAAATTGGGATTCAGAGAGTTTCACTGCCTTGTCACTGGGTCATATAGCTGGATCTTTGGGGATATTAACTCCAAGTCTTTCTACTTTGACTCCAGATGCTTTCTGCCACTCTGTGCCATCTTGCCAGATAATGGTATGTCAGGAAGAGCATACTAGCTTTCCTCCCTT
This sequence comes from Bettongia penicillata ogilbyi, assembly GCA_023548195.1. NCBI lineage: Eukaryota > Metazoa > Chordata > Mammalia > Diprotodontia > Potoroidae > Bettongia > Bettongia penicillata. Next base: position 921,915 of record JAJHZJ010000162.1, on the reverse strand, counting down.
GGATAACCCTGAACAAGTCACTTAACTTCTCTGGGTCTCATTGAATTGAGAGAGTTAGACTGCATCCAATCTGAGATTCCCTTTAGGTCTGTATTAATGACCCTATGAAGTCTGGTCAAAGGCTTCAAAAAGTCCTCAGTGTTTTGTTTATTTTTTTCACTGTCTTTTGTCTTGTATTCATTCTGTTCTGAAATGAGAACATAGGCAAAAATACTGAACTGAGTACCAGAATTGTTTGGTGATCATTCTTTCATTCAGAATTGAGTAAGGAAATGCCAGAATTTTTCCAAGGAAGCTTGCTTTTCCAGTTTGAAGATTAACTTCAGATTTTTATCTGCATAACAGATAATAGGTATCGAAGATGGGGATAGCTTGGTTTTTTTTAAGTTATTATTTTTTATGACCAGAAATTCATCATTTCATTAAACTCTGGAGCTTAATACCCCAGAGTATTAGACTACAGGGGCAGGGATTGGTTGTTTTTTTGTCTTTCTTTGTATTCCCAGCACTGAGTATTGCTTGGCAAATAGTAGGTACTTAATAGACACTTGTTGACTAGGCAATAGGTACATACAAATGTTTTATATATGTATATATAAATTATATATGTATATACATGTATATAATTTATGTGTGAGAAAATATACAAAATTATTCTTACTATCTTTTTATGAATGGGGGTGTATAAAAATTTTAAACCACTGTTATGTCAGTCAATTAATAACGTTTCAAATATCCTCCACAATCCTTCCATTAACATAAAAAAAATCATCTTGAACTTTGGAAAAATTTTCCACAGCCTTTTATGGACTAGACTAATGGTTCCGAGCAGGTCACTTCCAGGAAAAAACAAACACGTATGTGAAACAGGTTTCTGACTTCATCACCACTCCAAAGATAGCAGGAGCCTTTAGGGAAACTCAAACATTAAAAGACAATAACGCTTCCCTTGCATTTGGCAGGACAAATGAGTTTATACAGAAAAATCCGTTGAATAGAAAGAATAAAACAAGCCTGCCTGACCCTGCCTGAACTTCCACTAGTAGAATTGATGGTTTCTACGTTGTGCTGATCAAATGAGAATGAGGAGGACAGCTCCAAATAATTCTGGGTAACTATGCCAAAAGGGCTGCAGATGAAGGTGGTTGTACACGTTGAAGCTGCCCCCTGGGTAGCATCAGATGCACACACCCATATTTTCAAGGTATTATGAAGGAAGAGAATACGTGCTGCACAGCATCAAATGGCCTAGATGCACCTATAAGCCACTTCCCTTGTTACATAACTTCCCAGGAAGGCTTCAACAAGCCCAATAACTATTTTAATTATCCTTGAACTGTGAAACACCTTGGCTGCTTCTCACCGGCAAAATGTGTTCAGCAAAGCCAGCTCCAATGTGGTGATGAGTGACAAGTATCACATGTATAAAACAAATTCACAGATGACCCTCTGTCTTTTCCTCTGTTGCATCAGTTTCTTCCCCAACCAAATTCTTAATCTAAACTCTCAAAAAGAAATAAATCTGATTCCTTAGTTTCATCTCCTTTCCTTCCCTGAGTTGTTACTTGGAAGTTGGAGGGAAAAAATGGCCAAAGAACAATTTATAGGAAAGAAAAGTGAAGGATTCTGATTAATTCCTCTACTGGATAATTAGTCTCTAGGCAATTAAGGGTTGGTGATTTTATAAACCTCATTAATTCAGACTTTACTAACCCAGAATTCATAATTCAGATGAGTAGCCTCATGTTTGCTTACTTTTTAAAAAAAGTAGCAAAGCTTTTCTTCATAAATAGTATGTGATATCTCATTATTTTAAAAAAAAACCCCAACATTTTCAGATAGTACTATTTCATAAAAATTGCTTATATCCAAATATTTGATTTATAATTATAAGTCATCCTGAATGCAAATTTCCAAGGGATGGTTACCTAGGAATCATTTGCTTACTTTCTATACTTTGAATATAGTTTTGTTTCTTAATTTTCCTCTCTGTTTTTTAGACATTTCACTAACGTATAATAAAAACGTTTGAAGTCTGCCTGGTCTTCCTCCCTATTCTTATTTAGAGATAGAAGGGACCTTGGTTCATAAATGCCATTTGAGCCATTGGGCTCTTGAGATCAGCCTTCTCATTTTACAAATAAGAGAAGGAAAGGGAATAGGCTTTCATATAACATATTTTCCATGTTCAGCACTGGGTTTAGAGCTTTCTAAAAGTATTGGAGGGATTCCTGACCTACCTATTCACTTTGCCATCAGTTGCCTCTAGTGAAGAAACTAAGGAGAACAGAAAGGAATACATAGTTATATGTCTTCTACTATGTGTCATGCACTGTGCTAAGTAAGTACTTTACAATCTCCTTTATAGATGAGGAAACTGAAGCAACCAGAGGTTAAGTGACTTACTCAGGGTAATACAATTGGCAAGTATCCGAGGGCTTCTTGACTCCAGATCCAGCACTCTATCCATTTTGCCACCAGCTCCCTTTAGGGAGGGAACTGAAGTATATCAAGGTTAAATAATTTCCCCATGATGACACAGCTAGTGTCTGAGGCAGAATTTGAATCTAGATCTTCCTGAAGCACTCTATACATTACACTAGTGATTCTCAAACTTTTTGGTCTCAGGATCCTTTTACCCTCTTAAAAACTGTGGATTTCCTGGAGAACTTTTGTCTACATGAGTCATAGCAATTGATACCAATTTGAAATTAAAACATCAATATTATTATTTTAAAAAATACTGAGTTTTGACCTCACAGATCCCTCAGAAAAATTCTGGACCACGTTTGGGCAACCACTGAACTACACCATATCTTCATGACCCTGGCCAAGTCACTTAAAGTCTAATTCACCAACTGTAAAAAAGAGGAAGTTAGCCTCAATGTCTTTCCAGCTTTAAATGTATGCTTCTAATTTAGGCTTGTCTTTCTCACAATTTGCTCAACTAATCAAATTATACTTTGTATACAAAAGCCCTTTTCATAAGCATGGTTAAGTGGTAAGAGCCAGGGATTTGGGAGTCAGGAGTCCTGGATATAATTTTTGGCTCCATAGTTTCTTAGCTGTCTGACTGCTTGAGAAACTTAACTTCTCTGAACTTCTGAGATAAAGGAGGTTTTATGTCTGTCTGTCTATCTATCTATCTATCTATCTATCTATCTATCTATCTATCTATCTATCTATCCATCCATCCATCCATCCATCCATCTATCTATCTATCTGTTGGTCTATCTATGTATATCTATCTACACATGTGTGTATATATGTATATATGTATGTGTGTACATACCTCTACTCTGCAAATAATTTTTAAAACTATATAAATACAACCATTTATGATGTTATATAGGAGCTGTGGACAATTTAGACTGATGATGAAGTTTCAGATTTCACCTTGTAATTCCCTGTGTTGTATCTAGAATAAAACAAGAAGTAGTGAGGGATTTGTTAGGGTACCCATGGCAGACCTTAAGTCAAAGGGTGGGGTGAGGTGGGAATTAGCTGGAGTTCCACAATGCCATAGAAGCTGGAATGTAGGGAGGGAGTAGAGGCCCAGTGCTAAAGAGCGAGCCAAAAGACACCATCAGAAAAGCTAAGTTTGTGTTCAGTGCCAGGCTTGAAAATTCCAAGTAAGGCCAAATAGTTGCCAAGAAGGAAGTGACTGCTTTGAGGCATTTGCTTTCCTTAGACCCTCCCTTTTAGGCCTATCCTAACTGCCCATTTGCATGTTAAGAGAACTAGGTTGTACAGTAGATAGAAAGAGGGGCCTGGAGAGAAGACTTGAGTTCAAATACTGCCTCAGAAACTATTAACTATGTGACCCTGGGTTAGTCATTTAATCCCTCTGTACCTCAATTTCCTTCTCTCTAAAATGAAGGGGTTGGACCCAGTGGTCTCCAGCTCTCAATCTGTATTCCAGTTATCTGATTCTCAAAGGGTATGATATGTGGTGGGAATTTCACACATTGGATCAATGTGAAAAGCACTGAACTTTTTAGTAATTTTGCAGAAATGAATTTTATCAGTGTAGAAACATGGGACTATCAGATGTTACTGTCCCAAAAATGTAGAAATGTATCTTCAGCTATTATACTTGAGAAGCCATTATGCTAAACTAGTTTGCCCTTACCTGATCAGTATTCTTTGTGATGGCTATTGCTCAAGAAGCATTTTTATTAAGTAGCTACCATGAGCAATACACAATACTGAGTGCTAAGGATACAAGAATGTCAAAAGACAATCCCTTCCCTGGAGGAGCTCACATTCTAATCGCAAAGACAATTTTCAGACAGCTATCTTCATCCAAGATACACACACACACACACACACACACACACACATACACACATATATACACATACACACATACAGATCTATAGATAGATAGAGATAGATGTCTATAAGTATATATCAATAGAGATAGATATATAGGTTAAATGGTAGGTAATCTCAGAGGAAGGACACTAGCCTTCAAGGCTATCAGGAAAGTCTTGTTTCTTAAGGTAGGATTTTAACTGAGTCTGGAAGGAAGCTTGGGAAATAAGGAATTAAAGATGAGAAAGGAGAACATTCCAGGCCTGGGGGAGCAGCCAGTGAAAATGCCTAGAGTCAGGAAATAAAAAGTCTAGTTTGAGGACAAGGATTTTATTGAATGATATTAGATGGAAAGCGGATGAAATCCATTCTTCCCTGAGTGAAAAGTCTTCAGTATTTCATGTAAGTTCTTTCTGGCAAGACCATTTGAAAAACAGAAATGAATGAATGGGAAGTATTTATTAAGTGCTTATTGGGTGCCAAGCACTGGAGATTCACATACAAAAATGGAAGACGATGCCTGCCCTTGGGGGACTTAAGTCCTAATAGAGGAGATGAAAAGAATTATGGGAAATGACCCAGATGGTGATTAGGACCATAGGGCAGCCCTTTGATACTCCCTTTCCAAAGGCTCTGGGAGTGTTGATTTCATTAGTTTTCTGAGCAAGAGGGGACAGAAAGGAACAGAACATTGATTCCAACTCCCTCATTTTTCAGCTGAAGAAACATGTCCAGGATCACACAGCTAATAAGAGTCTGAGAAAGGATTTGATCTCAGGTCTTTCCAGCCTGTGTTTCAATAGGAAGTAGCCCAGTGAGGAGGGGGTCGCATGTTCAGGGAGTGCTGAGCCCGAAGTCTTACCTCCTCCAAGGCATAGTCTCTCATGAGTTCACCAAGGTGGGTCCACCCAACGTGCTTGAGACCTTCTTGGCTTTCTCCTGACATCTGGAGGATACCAGCTACAGGCTCATGCTGTCTAACTGTCATTGTCCTCACTATGGAGCAAACCCATCGTTCCTCACATATATTTCCCTGATCACATGATTTAGTCTTGGTTTTTTTTTTATTGGTTCCAGGTTGCAGCATATTCACATACATTGCTTATATTGTGAAGTTCCCTTCAGTTCTTCAGAACCTTCTATGTTCCCTGACACATGACGCAGATATAACACAATGATGGTAGAATACTGATTTTTTTTAAATGAAGTTTTTATTTTTTTTCCCAAAGAGACCTGGTATCTTTAAATGAATTTAGCGGTTTCCTGAAGGCTCTCCAGTTTGCTCTCCCTCTCCTTCAAATTCTGGGCCCAGTTTGTCCATCTGCGCTATCTCTGACACATGTACAGAATTAGTACATAGTTAGAAGAATCATGATAATAGCAACACCACCAGCCATCACAATAACATCCAATATTTCTATGATACTGTATGTTTATCCATTCTTTTATTTAGTTCTCACATCCCTGTCAGGAAAGGACTGTAGGTATGAGGGGAGAGACTAGACCTAGGATTTAATAGTTATGGGGAACACCCACATGAGAAAACTCCCTTTACTCATAAAGGCCAGCACCTTCTCTGTAACTTACAGCCTTAAAGAGTTACGTAGAGCACCAAGAAGTGACCTTCTCAGGGTCACTTTCTGAGGGAGAGTTAAATATCAGAAGTGAGACTTGATCCCAGGTGTTCCTGGCTCCAAGGCCAGGATTTGATCTACTATTCAGGGTACTACTTTTACAACTAAAGTTATCCCTTCCGCATTGTGAATTTTCCTGTGGTGATTTTAGTATATCAGAGGTAGGCATAAGAAATAAAATGGAATTTTTTTGGAATTTTGCAGAAGTCACAGAGGACACACAAGGCCAGCAGAGGACACAGAAAAAGTTTAGAAACTCAGAGATTCATAAACTATATGTATCATATTATATAATGTCATTACATTTTATCTTTTAATAATATAATAATTCAGAGTTCTCCTATAGTACAAAGGGGGGGCAAAAAATGTTATGTGGATTTTCTAGAACAAAGGAGCACTGTGCCCCTAAACCCTGTGAGGTGGAAGGGATAACTGGATCAGCATTTCCATTTTATGAATGAGAAAACTGAGACCCAGAAAGTTAAATGACTTAGTAGGTTGATACAGCTAATAAGTGTCAGAAGTGGAATTCAAATTTAAATTTTCCTGACTCCAAGTCTTCTACATGCCCTATTTCTTCAAAAAAAAAAAGATAACTTGTTGGAAAAGGTATTTTTATCATAAATCAAGGTAGGTTATTCTATCTTGGAAGAGATGAATTTTTCTAAAAGAAAATATAATTTGCCTTACTGTAGCATAGGATTAATTTTTATTACTTATACTTTCTTTTTAACAAGGGGATAAGTTAAAGTAGTGATTCCATTTAAGATGTCAGTCACTGGATTTATTAAACACTTACTATGTGCCGGATACTATGCTAAGAGCTGGGAATACAAAACAAGGCAAAATCATGAGCTCACATTCTAATTGGAGACATAATATGCAAATAAATATCTACATATAAGATTATATACTGGGGGAGGTAGTCTCAGAAGGACACTAGACCTTGGCATGCCTCTTCTGTCTGTCTTTCTGGGATTTCAAGAAAGAGAGATATACTTACAATTGCCTCTAAGCTAACAACAGAAATTATTGATTGCAAAAATATATATATGTATTACTCATTCTCACTAAAAAAAAAAATACAAAGAATCAGATGCTCCTACCTTGTCACCAACATGGGGAAAAAAAGTAATCAAAACCCAGTCACTCTTCTCGTTGACTGAGGGGTAACACCCTGAGACATTTAAAGGTGAATCATTCTAATGAGGTAGATGGAGATAATTGACAGTTAATATGAATGTATCAGAATAGCTCGAGTTCTTAACTTTTGTGTGTATGTGTGATGTGTTACTTTTAGCAGGTTAGTGAGGCCTATGGACCCCTGCTCTGAATAATATTTTAAGTCCATAAAATAAAGTGTAGTATGAAGGAAAATTGACAGTTTCAAAGGAAACCCATTACAGGCAGCTCTGCTATAGCCAACACTTGCGTCCTCAAGAAACATGGTACTATGCAAAATTGCACAATAAAAACCACAGAGCTCATGAGGAAACTGGAATTCAGGGCACAATACTCAAAAACTTCATCAGTGGCACACTGAAAAAAGATAGGAACCTAATTAAAATGACATCACAGTTTTATATGTGTTATATGGTCAAGAAATAATACATAAATACTATAAGAAATAATAACCGTCTCCTCAGCCTTAGCATCTTACTTGGCCTTCACCGCTGTAAGTTGGCCAGTATCTCACAGCCTTGAGATTGCTATACTCCTTGTTCTTTGAGATCCCTTCCGATTCTGAATCTGTGATCTTCTGATCCTTTGATTAGGGAGTGGACAAGCAAATTGGGTGCTACCAACGTCCTGGAATATTATTATGTCATGAAGAATGGCAAAAATGAAAAATTCAGGTAATGTTGGTATACTTATATAAAATAATGCAGAGCAAGGAAAGTAGAACCAGAACCACGTATACCCAAGTTACAATTAAGTTAAAATAGACATCATTAAAAGATAACAGAACACAGCCCAGATAAAATAACAGAGGTTTGTTCCAGATGGAAAGAGGAACAAGAATACAATATACATCATGGTTACAATAATTGTAAAGAAGGAGTAGGCTGTAAGGCAATAGATGCAATATAAAAACCAGTAGTAAATACATTTCTTCATCTCTGTTAGAAATATATTCTGCCAATCAAAATATTTGGGAATCATTCTATCAGTCACAATGATGAAGCATCAGGGATGCCAGGAATGACAAAAACATCATCTCTTTGCCTTCGTGGAGCTCAAATGCTAATGGTGTAGATAACACGTAAATAATGTACGTACAAGAAATACCCAAGGTAGATGGAAGGTTGTTGCTTGTCCTTTTGTTTTTGAAGAGGACTGATGACATTATGGGGTGATGTCTTGGCTTGTGTGTGAATTGGATTTAAGGGAGGCAGAGTTGCATAAAGTCATCAGCCTTGTTCTCTTTTCTTGAGTCAATGAAGTCCAGTGGCAAGACAAAGTCAGGATGACTGGTGGTGGCCCAGATACAGTGGATGACCTTGACATCTTCAATGTCTGACCAAGCTCTAAGTGCTCCACAGCACTTGCTTCAGTCATCTTCATGACCATTAGGACAAATTGTTCTTGTCTGCATGGGGTACATGTTCCCCTAACTCACTGATGGGTTTGAGATCCATCAGTTACCTTCAATCTGGTTTAGCCCATTTGCCAAGATAGCTTACCATAGTGTGGTTGCTGAGCATGCTACAATTTCTTAGAGCCACAGGTGAGAACTGGGTGAAAGATAGATGAGCAACTTTGATAAGGGCTCACTGAACCCTTATGTCAGAGGTACTCATCCTCCTTGAACACCTCATACACCTTCCATTGAAGAGGGAGGCTGCTGCATAAAGTGTGGCATTGGAAAGTCATGAGTTCAAATCCAGTTTCCAATATTTACTAGTCATGTGATCTTGGGTAAGTCATTTAACTATTTTCAGCCTTAATTTCCTCATCTGTAAAATGGGATCCTAATAACACTGACCTCCTAGGATTGTTTTGGGGATCAAATGAGATAATATTTATAAAGTACATTTCAAACCTTAAAGCGCCATAAAAAGGTGGGTTGTGGTTGTTAATCCCAGAGAAAAGGCATTAGGAGCTGGCAGACCTGGAATGACCTCCAGAAGAAAGAGGCATTTGAGCTGAGTCTCAAAGGAAGTCAGGGAACCTGGAAGATAGCAAGGAGGAAGAGACAGGAATATGGGCTACCCAAGGTACAGGCACAGAGAGTGAGGAACTGCATGCAAGCCGGGGTAGTTGGATTGCAATGTCCTTGAAAGGGAACAAAGCAGAAAACTGGAAAGGTAGGAAAGAACCAGGTAATGAAGATCTTTAAAGCCCAGAGGATTTTATATTTGATCCTATAGGCAATGAGAAGTCATTGGGGCTTATTGAGTAGGGATGGTTTTATGGGCAAAGTTAGATCTTAGGAGCTAAGTGAAGGATGAATTAGAGAAAGACTTGAGACAGGGAGACTAGTCAGACTCTGGGAAGACCTATAGGAGAGATATTACATAGCTAGGAAGGAAACATTTTGGTAAAATTCTAGTTATACAAAGAGAAGAGGAGGATAACTGAGGTTGTGAGCTTGGGTGACTGGCAGAATGGTGGCATGGAAACTGATAAGATCACCAAGCAAGATAATATAGAGAAAGGGTCAGCAAACTATGGCCAACAGGCGAAATCTGGCCCACCACATGTTTTTGTATGACCCTTGAGATAACAATGGTTTTTACATGTTAAAATGGTTCTGTAAAAAAACAAGAATAATATTTCATAAATATGAAAATTATATGAATTGCACATTTCAGTGTTGATAAAGTTTTATTGGAACATAGTCACACTTATTCATGTATATATTTATTTGTAGTGGCTTGTAAAATGATAGAGTTTAGCAATTGCAGCAGAGACTATATGTGGCCCTCTCATCTCTTCCCACTGCTGCTTGTAATACAAATCACAGTCACACTATTTTATCAAAACTGCTTTGAATACCATGTGTATGTATCACCGTACTTTTATTTTATTTTATTTATTTTTTTCTATGCCTCATGTCAAAACAAAAAGAAAAAAGTCGACCGAACTTACTTTGGCTGCAGCCTTATTTTCATTTTTGTCAGGAATCTACTGTGATGAGGTATTTTGTAAATTGTCTGGTTTTTCTGACTGTTGCTTTCCTATGAGTTGGGAATATTGTGATGAGAGCTTAGTCCGGTAAGACTGATGTATGTTATATTCTTTTAGCATAGCCATAGTGCCGTTGCCTAATATGCACAACGTTTTGCCATTTAATTTGGTAAGAAAATAATCCACGTGCCAGTGACACTTAAAAAGTATTAATTTATGAGTATATAAACTGATTTTTACTAATTGTGACTGAAGCCTAGGCTTGCAGAGGGAAAAAGATATTTTATAAAGAAAACATGGTAGGTGGTAGTAGTGATAAGTGAAGAGCAGTGGGATTTTGAGTGAGGACCCAGATCTATTATTGGATGCCACTATTCAGTGAAGAAATGTAGATTTGTTGTTGACTCAAATTCAAACTTTGAAAATGTCTCTTACTATGTATGTGTATGTATATATATATATATATATATATATATACAAATATGTGTATATATATATATATATATGGCTCTGCTGTTAGCTCAAATAATTTTACATTGTAAGGAATTTCACTGCCATTTTATTTTTACCTTAATGAGTTCAAATAAGTTGTCTTGCATGGCATATTAATTTCTGTATCAATCACATATTGCCACATACTGTAATCATTTGTCTATATGTCTTATTCTCTGCAAGTGAATTATAGGCCTCTAGATCAGGACAGACTATATAGCCCATGGGTCAAAACTGGCATGCAGCTAATATTTGTTTTCCCTCACCAGATGAGAATGATTTTTCCATTTAAAAAAGGTTTTATTGTGTTAAAAATATAAAAATAAACATTCTTGGTTAACAGGTCATACAAAAACAGGCCACATGCTAGATTTGGCCTTCTGCCATACTTTGCTAACAAGTTCTAGATGGTACGTGCTTATTTGATATATTTCTAGATTGCACATACTTTATACATTTTTATTTCCCCATGCTCCTGTGCATACATTCAACAAATATTTGTTGAGTGAATGAATGAATTAATGAATGCCCTATTTAAATTAATTGTAGAATATTTGTTGAAATTCCTCATCTGAGCCAATCACCAAACAAAATGGATGCTAGAAACAGTCCATGTGTTGTTCAATGATGTCATGTAAATAGAGTAACAAAGATGTACTTTTTATTTTTGTCTTTTGAATTCTTCCAAGAAGGAAAACAAAACTGGGGTGGAGGAAGGAATAAAAAAAAAACCTAGAGATTCCATTTCATATTAGATTGTATTACATATTTATTCAATTATTTATTTTTAAGTAATGTGTCTAGGGATAGTGTTGAAGAGCAAATTACACTATTTGTTCATCAAGATGATACATGAAAGAAATAAATAGAAATTTGAATCATCCCCAGAGATAATTATCCTTTTCATCTCAGCTCTTTTGTGAAGGGACCACCATAAAATCTTTGTTCAAGGACTTCTGTTTTTAAGTACTCTACATACACTCTAGGTTAATTCATTTCTAGTTGTTGAGAGTCGCACAATTCTGCACAGGAGCATTTCCAAATCTAGTTTTTATCTTTTCTTTCTCCCTTCCTCCTTCTTCCTTTTTCCATTTCTTTTTGAGAGAGAGGGAGGGACACACACACACACACACACACACACACATACACATACACACACACACACACACACTAGGGGGCGGGGGGTGGCAATTGATCAATTGAAATGGGCTGTTAGATCCCTACAGAAGTAAGACCAAAGCTAATGTTTGTGATTGCCTCTTCAAGAATTGAATTTTCAAAAAAATCCACTTTTCCCTCAATTTTCTTTGTCTGTCCAGTAAAAGGCACCATTCTGTACTCTTCTTGCTTCTCTTATGTTTCCTTTATCCTGGCTGTGCTTCTCAGAGGTAGTCTTTGAAAGCCTGCATTATTATTAAAGCCTTTATTATTACTTAACCTGTACTGAGAAAAGGAGACTGGAGAAGCCAGGAATTAGCTGGAAATGAATACAATTTAAATTAGGACAGAGCACCAAACCTCTATCTCATTTTTAGTGATTTTCTTGAGTGGGTCTGAACTTTTAAAATTGAATTAGTAATTTTTTTTGGTCTGATTTGAACTGCATAAAATAGCAGAGAAGGGGACCACAAGAACCTGTGAGCCATTACATTGCCTCTAGGCTAAAAGTGAGACAATTGCAACAGACTGTGGTTAACTCTCCAGCCACTGATATAAAAGAGGAGGGGAACAGGGAGGAAATGGGTATAATCTAAGAGACTTTACCCTAAACAAGAGGTGTCAAATTCCCCCTCAGGGGCCCACAAATCAATTAAAATGTAATAGGGAAATAGTTAACCAAGAAAATACAATACAACATAGATGATGTTAATTTGTGGTTTTCTAAACCAATATGGGGGCAGTTAGGTGGCTGCATGGGATATAGTATATAAGGCCTGGAGTCAAGAACACTTCCTGAGTTCAAATTTGGCCATGGCCACTCAATAGCTGTGTGATACTGGGCAAGTCATTTAATCCTGTTTGCCTCAGTTTCCTCATCTGTAAAAGGAACTGAAAAAGGAAATGGCACAATCACTCTAGTATCTCTGCCAAGAAAACCCCAAATGGAGTCATGAAGGGTCGAATATGACTGAAAACATCTGTACAACAATAAAAGTCAATATGCAACTTGTAGGCATCCTGTTTTCATTTGAGTTTGACACCATTTTCCTAACCCATTGCTCAGGGAATAGATAAGTGAGCTGGGGAATAAAAAGGATTAAACATTGGCAGATAAGCCAGCACTACTCTTCACAGCAATGTCTACTGATGTTACATCTTTGCAGTTAAATACCTTATAGTTTACCCAACATATCAGATATATTGAGCTCCAAGTCACTGGCTCAGGATATTTCATACAAGAAACAAGGCCTCCCTAAAAGCTGTTTGCCTTAGTTTTTTCTTTCTGCTTCTCTCCTTCACCTTAGGACAGTCAGTAAATCAATCAGTAAGCACTTATTAAGCACTTACTGTATATCAGGAACTGCGCTAAGCACTGAGGATACAGAGAAAGACAGAAACAGCTCCCATGCTCGAGCTCAACAGTCTAACAGAGGAGATGACATTCTAACGACCACAGATAGACAAGACACATACAGAGTAAGTTGGAGGCAAACCCAGAGGGAAGCGTTAAGAGGGACAAGGAAAGGTTTCTCACAGATGATGAGATTTTAGCTGTCTTCAAGTACACTCCAGATACTTAACTGGAAAAGCCTCAGATTTCTGCTGTATACCCCAGTCCTTTTATAAGCAGGTCAGGGAGGGTCTGGCTAAGACATAGGATCTAAAGCCCTCCTTTATCTCCAAACTTTTTTAGTTTTTGTGAGCCATGGTCTACCTCCTGCCTTGAAACATTATTTGTGTATACATCCTATCTCCCTTAGTAGGATGTAAGCTCCTTTAGGCAATTGTACATTTTTAAATCGTTCTATTGCTGGTATCTATTGTACATAACAGGTGCTTAAAAATGTTTGGGAATTGAGTTGGTGAATTAAAATGAATCTTTTATATTCTTATTCTGCTATTTAAAAATGATTCTTTTATATTTGGGACTTGGAGATTTAAAAAAAAAATCCCTGTGGCTTCTATACTATTTTCATTTACTTCAGATAACTCTATTTAGAAACATTATTCCTTTGAGGAAAAGAATTTGCCTGTTCAAAATAGACTTAATATCATTATGAAAAAGTAACAACTTTCTGTGTCTGACAACCTCAAAGATAATAAGATAATTTCTTATTTTTAGAGAGACCTTCAACTTGCTATCCAATATTGTACAATAAATTATATGTGTGTATGTATATATACATACATATATACGCTTACATATCCATTTATATATGCATATACACATATGCATATATATAAACACACATACATACATATACACACTCACACATACACACACACACACCTATAATAAAACTCTTTTGAACTTTCTTGAAAATAATGCATCTTTCTCAAAGGCCTGAAAGAGCAGATGGGCCTAAGCTCTAAGTTTAGAGTTCTGAAAACTTGAAATATAGAAAACTTAGAGTGTGAACCTCACAACCAGAGTTCAGCTGCCAAAAACACCCTTTCTCTCCATGGAGATGTCAAACTTAGACACCACTAGCAGAAGCATCTCAAGTAATGCCAATCAATAGGATAATTCAGAGAGGAAGAATTAATATGAGAATTCAGCTCATTCTGTGCAAAGTAAAAAAATATAGCCATTCTGCCAGAAACAAAGATTTTTGTTTTCTTACTTTTTAACTCCATTTCAGGATTGTTTTCCACAGTGACTTGTAGTTCAAATAGAATCTAGAGATTTTTATTTTCCAAATGCATTTTAATTCTTCCATCTGTTTCTTCAATTACATACAAATGTGACATGAAGGGTAGAATCCCTGATTAGTACCTTGCAGAGGTTGTTTTAAAGGTTACTATATTTGCATTTGAGACTTACTTGATTTGTATGCCTGGGCCTGCATTTTTGGAAGCCATTTTGCTTTAAAAAAGAAAATAATCTGAGGATTGACATATAGCTTCTGGCAAGATTTTGGAGATGCTCTTACAATAGCATTCATTACCATTTCAGCTACCCTTCTTCCTCAACAGAACATGTGATTCTTTTTCTGAGTCTGGTACAGATTATGATTCCTAGGGCTGACTTTTCTCTTTCTATATGTTGTATATGGTAAACTTAGTACCTATAGTTAAGGTGCTGAGTTTAAAATATTGGGAAATTAAGTCATCCATGAAATAGGCATAGAAATACTGTGTCTTAAGGAAAAGGCTCCCACTTTCTCCATGTTAATGTAGTCAAATGAACATATATTTATTAAACATTTACCATGTACCAGATACTAGGGCTACAAATGTGTGTGTGTTCGTCCTACGTTGCCGAAGACCATGCCATCAGAGAAATGATGACATGATTTGCACTTGACTTTGTTTTGAGTGAGGGAGGGTTATGCAGGTTACCAGCCTCACTTCTCCTTCCAGAGCCATCTGAATCCAGTGACCAGATATTCATCAGGATGACTGGAGATGGCTCAGGATGAGGCATTTGGGGTTAAGTGACTTGCCGAAGGTCACACAGCTAGTGAGTGTCAAGTGTCTGAGGTGAGATTTGAACTCAGATCCTCCTGACTCCTACACTGGTGCTCTATCCACTGCAGCACCTAGCTACCCCCAGGACTACAAATGCAAACAGAAAGATGACACTGTACCTCGAAGAGGTTACATTCCAGTGGGAGAAGGCAACAAACAAAAAGGAAACTTAAAATGAAATAGAGAGATGCTGGATGTCTTAAGGTACAATTCTGTGATTAGCTTCCCCATCGATTGGGAGCTCCCTGAGAGCAGGGGCTGTCTTTTATCTTTCTTTGCTTAGCATAGGGCCTGGCATGTAGTTGATTCTGCATAAATGCTAGTTAACTGACAGAAAAACTGGCCTGTTGAATAGAGTGCTTTTGTTACATTTTAATTATAAGGATAAGAAAAATAACTAGCATTTATATAGCAATTTAAAGTTTGCAAAACAAGTACATCATTTAATTTCACAACAAACCTGAGAGATAAGTGCTATTATTATCCCCTATTTTATAGATGAGGAAACTGAGACAGAAAAGTTAAATGACTTGCCCAGGGTTACATAGCTAGTAAGTGAATGAAGGAGGGATTTGATCTCAAGTCTTCTTTATTCCAGGTCCAACACTATCCACTGTGCTACCTAACTGTGCGATAAGAAAGATAGTTTCTTTTTAAAAAAAATTACTTTTCATAGTTGTGGTTCAGGAAGCTTTGTGTTGCCTTTTATTTCTACCAAACCAGTCTAAAGTTGACTAGCAACCAAATTTCATGGGCATTGTCTAGGATACTCCTTCAGTGTGTTACTTCTGGGTAAAGTAGGCATGTAGCATGTTAAGGGTTTCGGGTCCTGCTGAAATTGTAGAATTCCATGCATACTCTAATAGCCTGAAAGAGTTCTCTCTCTCTGTCACACACACACACACACACGCGCACGCACACGCACACGCGCATACACTCTTTATCTGTATACACACACATATATATATGTACATATGTATTTATGATGATAACTATTAACCCATCTTTAGTCTAGTGTGACATCATGAGATTGTGAGCTGCTTGAAAGCAAGGACTTTCCTACCGTCCATTTGCTTTTCTCTGTATCCCAGCACTTGGCATAGTGCCTGGCATATGTAAATTGCCACTTAATAAATGTTTGCCACTTGACTGACATCACCTTGTCCTGTTAGTGTAACTAATCAGAAGCTGAACTAACCTCAACATAAGTATTGGATGGTTTTCAAAAGATTATTAAACTTTTCATGTGCTTTGCATTTCTTACGTTTTCCCACCCCTTCTGCTTTGGTCCTGGACAGGAAGTAGAATTTCTAAACTTCTAAGATAGCAGAGGTTGTTTTCTTGGTATGTCTGACCCAGCTGAGGACAGAAAGCTACGGAACTGTCAGCACATTCTTGTGAGATTTCCAGGCTGATTCCAAATCAAGGTGCCCAAGATCAAAGACCTCTTACATGCAGACCAGCATTCCAAACTTTGATGTTTATCTAAGGAAAAAAAGGCTGAATTTCAGCGTTACTAGTCACCATGCAGGTAGCTGAGATAATTCTGTTCCTTTGGATCTGAAAGACGAAAAAATAAAAACAGCCCCAAACCAAACTTTGTGTTCCTGTGTTATGTTGCTAGCACCTGTATTTCAGATATACTTATGTGTGGATTACTAGAGCTTTGGGGCTTTTAAATTTTTATTTATTCGTTTGTTTATCTATTAACTAATTTGTTTGGAATGGACGTTCTTAGGAATGGAATTTAGGAAGAAAAACCTTTACAGGAAATGAATACTTCATAAACTAAAGTTGGGACTGGGTTCCTGCATGGACCGTACATGATTTGAAAGTAAATTAAGATATATAGAAATGAGAGAGGAGAGGGAGAGGGTGAGGAGAGAATGTGATGAAAAAAAACTATCTAACTTATTTGGAAAGGGAAGACCACTTCTGGTGTATAAATGGTATAGAAGAACTCGTAGCACTGGCTCATATATAGCAAAATGAAGGGAAAGGGAGGAAGCACTCAGGACAAATCTAGCTCTATCCATCAGAAATGGTAAGGGATTTCACTCATTGATTGACTAACTGTTGCCATTACAATCATGGTTTCTCTATTGTCATTCCATTACTCAATATAAATGTATAGAAATATAAATTCCTCAATATAAACGTATATTAAAATGTAGAGATGTTTTAGTCAAAGATTACAAGACAGACCAAGAGGTATCTTGGTTACTCTTGAGGTATCAAAAGATACTGAACAAGAATGAAGAGTGTTTCCAGTGTATTGGTTATAGTGGTCTTTATGAAGGATTCTGCTCAAATGCTGCACTGTATCTGCTTTCTCTACAAAAGGACAGTTCGGTTTAATTTAGCATGCATTTTATAATCAGCTTCTACATGTAAGGTACTGATTTTGCTGTTGGGAAAA
This sequence comes from Bettongia penicillata ogilbyi, assembly GCA_023548195.1. Taxonomy (NCBI): domain Eukaryota; kingdom Metazoa; phylum Chordata; class Mammalia; order Diprotodontia; family Potoroidae; genus Bettongia; species Bettongia penicillata. Next base: position 904,290 of record JAJHZJ010000162.1, on the reverse strand, counting down.
TGGAGCTCTTCCTACTTCACAGACCTCCAAATTACCCTAAACAGTTTCTTCAAACAGCTATATCCTATAAGATACATACATACATACACACACATACACACACACACATATATCCTACTAAGAATGAATGATTTTTGTTCTTAAATGAGCAGAGCAAAAATGGTGAATGTGGAATAAAACCTAACATAAATGAGGAAATAATGGTAACTAGTTGCCCTTGATGAGTTCAAGTCATCACACTTAAATGAATCATATTTCAGGCTACTGAAAGAACTATAGGATGTGCTGAACATTGTGTGATAATCTAGACATAGCTCTTCTCCACAATACAGTGATCCAATACAATTCCAAAATACTTGTGATGGAAAATGCTAACCACAACCAGAGAAAAATACTATGAAATCTGAATGCGGATTGAAACATACCATTTTCAATTTTATTTTCTTTCTCTTTGTATTTCCCTTTTAATCCAATTCTTCTTTCACAATATGACTAATGTGGGAATATGTTTAGCATGAATGTACATGTGTAACCTAACCTATATCAGATTGCTTAATGTCTTGAGGAGGGGGAGGGAAGAAATGGAGGGAGAAGAATTTGTAACTCAAAATCTTACAAAAATGAATGTCGAAAATTATTTTTACATGTAATTGGGAAAAATAAAATTATGTTAATTACAAAAAGTAAGATGTGTGAGTCACTGTCCGTTGTTCTTTTAAAGATCATTGAAAACAATGGGTGCCCATCAATTGGATTAATGACTGAAAAAACTGTAGTGCTTAGATGTAGCTATATGACAGATATGAAGAATCCAAAGAAATAGCGATGGTTTTATCATGTGATGCAGAAGGAAGAAGGAATAACCAGCAGAGTAGTAATAACTATAATAATATAAATAATAACATGACAGAGTCATCAAACTGATGAATTGTGATGAACAGTCTAGGTACAGGCAATTCTATAATGTCTTTCAAAAATGTGAATATGTTCTAAGGCAATTGATGTGTTAGGGAACATTTTATTGTAACATTAATTTTGAGATTGCTTCTGTGAGAAACATTGAAAACATTTTGAAGCTAAAGTGCCGTATTTATTATATCACTTTTGGTCCAATAGAATCTGTAAGAGGAGGAAGCTAATCCAAGACTCCCCCAAACCCATCCTTATCCCCAAATAGTTCCCTGATGCCTATAGTCCAACGCCTCTGACTCAGCCACTGTTTATTCTAGAATTTATGTATTTCTTAACCATTTATCATGTATAAAATTGTGCTACTTTTTCCCCTTAGGTTCCTACCTTTTTTATGTGTCATTGATGAAGTTTTTGAGTGTCGTTTCCTTAGTACCATTTTCCTCATAAGCTTTGAGATTTTTATTGTGTGATTTTGCATAGGAAAAGCTGATAAGGAAAAGAACCTTCTTCCTTTCAATGGCGAGATTGGGACAATGAGTGGAATTTGATATACATTGTCAGATCAATGACTGTGAGTTAAAGGTCTTCTTTTATATAAAGAAAGGTTCAATGTGGGGAAGAGGTTCAGTGAAGGGGAAATAACTTTAGTGTATAAAGGGGCTTTTGGCACATGTCAGATCACTTGAAGTAGCAGTACCAATGTGAGAGATACATACCTGCTGCTTCTAGAGGACATCTTATGTTCCCACTGGTTGTTGTCCTTTGTGCTGAAGAAGACCAAAATGACATCACTACTTTGGGGTCAAAATACAGTGGATCTGATTGTGGTTGATCAGAACAATACGAACTTGAAAGGTTCTATCTACCACAGGTGGGGCACAAATAGTCCATGTGAACATTTGGAGTGGAGATGTCTCTAAATTTGTGAATTTCTTTTGAACTATTGCAATTCTGCTTTGCTCATAGAGCATGGTGCCTTCTTTGATGTGGTCACATCATGTTGGGCAGTTTTGTGCCAGTCTCCCGTGTCTCACAATTGATTCCAGAATGCTTCAGAGAGACCTTGAGACTGTATCACTTCTTCCAACTTCTGTGTGAGTACTTGCCTTGTGTGAGTTCTCCATGAAAGTCTTTTAGATAAATATACTTTTGGTATTAAAATACCATGACCAGCTCATCAGTGTTACACTCCCTGCAGTAGAATTGAATGTTTGGCAATTCAGCTCAAGAAAGGACCTCAGTGTCTGGTACCTTCTCTTGCCAGGTGATCTTCAGCATCTTCCTCAGACAATTCAAATGGAAACTATTCAGTTTCCTGGCATGGCTCTTGTAGACTGTCCAGATTTCACAGGCATACAACAATGAAGTCAGCACAATGGCTCTGTAGATCTTCAGTCTGGTAGGCAGCCCAATACCTCTTGTCTCCCACATTCCCATACTATATGGGTGAAAGCAGTCTCCATCAGCTACATAGACAGAACTGACCATGTCTTTCAATCTACTTGTTGGAGGCACAATCCTTCTCTATTTCCAGTGGCATCCATAAATTCATTCATACCATGGACAGGATATACTAAGCTAAGTGGGAGAATGACCATGTCCATCTTCCCCTTTGGCTCTGGAGTCCTGAGAAACAGGCTAAAATATGGGTTTTATTTCATTTGTCCTTTTTAGTTCTGTATGCAGGAGGTAAATTCTCTGGACCTAAGAACTCAAACCATGGAGATCTTAGAGGCAGGATTCCAAGCTAGATATTGTAACCAGTCTAGTGAGGAAACCCTGGAAACCCAGGATCCAAGGCCACAAGCAAGGAGGTGCTTTGGACCTGGAACTTGGTGAGGTTAATACTATATAGTAAATGAGTTTCCCAGAGATTGAGAGAGTATAGGGAGAATTATTGCTCCTAGATGTTGGGGGGATGGATGATGGAATTTTTGTTCTTGTTATATTTGAATATCCTTTTGTAAAAGATAGGCTGATGGTTAAGTGGCCCTGGGGTGCTTGAGGCCCCAGAATTGAAAAAAACATATTCAGTGAGAACTTGAGCCAAACCCAGAGAATAGACACCCCCTAACCTTCATAAAGGTGCCACAACACACCTGGCTCTCAGGCAGTGGGGGCTCAAGTAATCATTGTGACAAGTGTGAAAACAAAAGACAACAACAGCACTTTTTGAAACATAATAACACTCAAAAGACCAGCAGCAAATTTCAAGGAAGGAAGGAAGAAAAGAGATGAAAGAAAATGAAAAAAGTGAAAGAAAGATGAAAGGAGAAAACAGGAAAAGATAGAAATAAAGAAATGAAATAATAAAGAAAAGAAAAAGAGAATAGGAAAGTAGGAAGAATCAGACATAAGCAATCTGAGATTGCCAGATCAAATTGCCTTTGGTGGTTCATGACTGAGGTCAGAGTCTACAAAGAAGCTGATTCTTTAGGAATCAGCTTTTTTTTTTCTGAAAAGTTAGCTTATTTTAATTGGTTGGGGTAAAGGAGGGGGCATAGCAAGAATGCCAAGAGAAGCTCACTGAAGCATGAATTGTGAAAGCACAGAGTAAAATCCTAATACTAAAATTCCTGGGAAAATGAATACAAGGATAATTAAAGGGAAGAAATTAGATTTCCACTCTCGCTGGCCATCATCTGGTCAGCACATTTTTACAGGCTGTAATTATTGGTTTAACTAAATGTGAAAAGTTGAAGGAGTAAGAGAATCAACAATGTCAAATACTGCAAAAATCAAGAAGGATCAAGATTGAGAAAATGAAATTAGATGAAAATAGATTTACTGATCACTTTGGAGAAGGCAGCTTCAAATTAAATGATGGCATTGAAAGTCAGATTGTAAAGTGAGAAGGAAGGATATGGAAACACATCTTATGGAAGTGGCTTTCTTCAGCTTTATCTGTGAAGGGGAGGAGAGATAAGTAGGTGAGATGGTAGGATCATTTGAAGGTTTTTGAAAGCTAGGGGACAAGTGGGTTTGCAGGCAGCAAGAAAGGAGCTGGAGAGAGAGTAGAGATGATAGCAGAGGCAACCTACTGTAACTAATAGGAGAACATAGACAGGAATGAAATGTATAAGAAAATCGAGAAACATAGTTTCTCTTCATAGTTAATAAATAATCATTCTCTGCGTATTTCTTTTGATCACTTCTTTCTCTGAATGCAGATAGTGTTCTCTTTCATATGTCCTTTGTAGATAATTTGGGTATTTATAATAGTCAAAATGACTTATTCACTCAAGGTTGGTCTTAAAATAATATTACTGTTACTGTATACAACATTCTCTTGGTTCTCATTTCGCTCTTCCTTATTTGTTGCAAGTCTATCCATGTTTTTCTAAGATCATCAAGCTCATTATTTTTTATAACACAGTAGTACTCCATCACAATCATATTCCACAACTTGTGCAGCCATTCCCCAATTGACAGGCATCCCTACAATTTCTAGTTCTTTATCACCATAAAGAGAGCTGCTACAAATATTTTAGAACATATAGATTCTTTTCCTTTTTGTCTATTATCTCTGGAAATAGACCCCCCAGTAGTGGTATTGCTGCTGGGTCAAAGGGGATAGGCAGTTTAATAACTCTTTGGGAATAATTCCATATTGCTCTCCAAAATGGTTAGATCTTTTCACAGTTCCACCAACAATGAATCAGTATTCCAAGTTTTCCACATTCCATCAACATTTATTGCTTTCTTTTTTTAAAATTTTTTGTTGCTTTTCCCTTCAATCATTTTAGTCAATGTGATAGATGTAAAATGATATCTCAAGGTTGTTTTAATTTGCACTTTTCTAATCAATAAAGATTTAAAGCATTTTTTCATATGATTATGAATTGTTTTGATTTCTTTATCTAAAAAGGGCCTATTCATATCCTTTGACCATTTAGAAATTGGGGAATGACTTGTATTCTTATAGGTATGACAAAGTTCTTTACATGTTAGAGATATGACACCTTTATCTGACGAACTGCCTATAAAATTTTCCCCCAGTTTTCCACTTTCCTTCTGATCTTGGCTACATTTGTTTAATTACACAGAACTTTTTAAATTTAATGTAATCAGAATTATCCATTTTAGATCTCACAACACTCTGTCTCTTGTTTGCTTGTAAATTGTTCATCTATCCATAAGTCTGATAAGCAATATGCTCCATATTCTTTAAATTTTCTTGTGATATCAAAAGAAAGGAATTTAAGTGGTGTCTCTAAAATGTTTAACATAGGGTGCATATGGTTGAGGTGTAAATACCCAAATGGTTTTGACAAGCAAGGGTCAAATTCTAAATCATTTTGGAAATGGCTTCATATGGGAAACTGTGCACTTACTGCAGCATGTGTGATATGTGTATTTCTGACACAGCCAAGTAGAAGGTCAACAGACCAAAAGTATGCCTCCCCACACTCCAGGTTGTTTGGGTGAGTGAAAAATTTTTCCTAAATGATACTGAATTGAGATTTCATTGGGGAAAAGAAAGGCCTCTGAATTTGAGGAAAGAAGAACTGACCATTGTCAGGGTGATGCAAAATGGAATAATGTAATGCAGAGAAAAACAGGAAACAAAAGAACAACTTTAGAATCAGGGCATAAAGTCAGTTTTAAGGCTCTTTCTGAGAGAAGCAGGGGAAGGGAACATGCATGTGTCAAAGTGTTGTGCCAGGTATTGTTAAGAATTTTACATATATTGTCTCATTTGAAGATAAGAGATCTGGATGCTTTTAAGAGGAAGATACTGCTTAGCCCTGCCTCTCTTCTCCATGAATGGTATGGTAGAGTCCCAAAAGCAATCAGGGGAAACAATGTCAAGGAGCAGAGGAGGATCACAATAGTAGTGGCAAATTATTCCCTGCTTAGGAGTACTAATATGTATCTCTGTCAATCTGATAGTAGTGATGGTAGAGGCATCTCTGGCCTTTCTGGGGCATGCATCTGAAATATGACATAGAAATTCTCCTCCCCTCCTCAAAAATAAAATAAGAAGTTCCCAAGAGTTATCAAAACAGGTGATAAGTACTTCCTTTCTTCATTCCACATCACTTCTGAGGATTAATATGGGCTCAACTGGTACTTCCAAGAAAGATATTGGCAATGATTAGGAAGTCTTGGGCCAAAAAAGTGAAGAACATGGAAGCAGTTTGGATTTTTACCTCCCATTGCCTGCTGATGGCAAGGGATGGAGAGGAGAAAAAATAATTTGCAAAGTGAACAAACAGCTGGCTATGAAGGTTTCCTTTCACTCCTTGTCAAGGGGAACCTCTGATTGGATTCCTGGATTACAGCTCACAGGACAGAGTTGGCAGATTTCTAGTCTAACAAAGATTAGTGAGAATATATTTGCCAGGTGTCTTGTAAATCTAATTAAAAGGATGTATATGTATTTATATGTACATACATGTGTATATATGTATGTATGTGTGTGAGGTATCTCGGTAAGGTAGAAGATCAGACTTGGGATCAGGAAGATCTGAGTTTGAACCATGCCTCAGACACTTGCTGACAAGTTCCTTAACTTTTCTCAGCCTCAAATTCCTCATCTATAAAGTAGGGATGATTGTTATAATGATTAAATGAGGTAACTTAGGTTAAAGTACTTTAAAAACCTTTGTTCTGAACTGGACCTGACTTGAGAAAATCCCTTGGTAATTTAGGTTTGATAATGGAACAAAATGAAACACTGATAAGTTATCCAACACTTGACAAAAGCCTGTTTACTCACCTTAGCAGAAGTATATTCAATAAGGAAAGACATGGAGGACACTCAAGTCAGCTCAGCTGAATGAAGCTCCTTTGCCTAAATTGTGGATCGCTTTCCCCCCAATCAAACCTCAGAATCCGGAGCTTCTTGTGGCTATTTTATAATCATTCAATCAGAAAGGGATATCAAAAGCCTGAGACTTCAGTCCGGTAAGCCAAAAATATCCCAAAGAATGTTCAATACATTTAAAAGAACAACTGGCTTAACTTGTATGGAGATCAGAATTAGGCTGTTGTCCTTTAATAACCTTGAAAGTTCAAAGCATATATAGATGGTGGTTGGTGTTGTTGCTCAGTTGTGTCTGACTCTATGCGACCGTATTTGGCTTTCTTAGCAAAGATAGTAGAGTAGTTTGCTATTTCTTTCTCCAGCCCATTTTACAGATGAGGAAAGTAAGAAAAGAAGGGTTGTGTCACACAACTAGTAAGTATCAGAGCCTGGATTTGAACTCAGGACTTCCTGACTCCAGACCTGGTACTCTATCCACTGTACCACCTAGGTGCCCCATATAGGTGGCAATAACAACAATATCTCTTAAGTTAGAAATAATAGACAACTAAAAATAAGAAAGAACAGCAACTTACACATTAAGTAATGCACAGGAAACAAAATCTAATACCAAAAATGTCCAAAGAGTAAGCAGGAAGAGATATCCACAGGTCCTGAGGCAAGGAGAAAAATTTGACTTTATAGATTTCACTGAGGTCTGGTAGAATGAAACCCATGACTCAACCCTTTGGCAATAGTACCTAGCTCCCAGGTTTGTCAGGAAGATAAAAATAAGATATTTGTAAAGCTCTTGGCACATAATATGTGATATACAGTGCTAGCTATCATTTATTTATCTATTCATCTATTTATTTATTATAGTTTGTATTATTATCACCTATTAGATCATAAGCTCCTTGAGGGCAAGGATTGTGTTTCTTTTGATTTGGGTTGGTATCCCCAGTGCTTAGCACAGTGTCTAGCACATAGTAGGTGTTTAATTTTTATTTGATTTGAACTATTTTTTTCTGGATAGATATACCTTATTCATTTTAGATAAGAGAGGATAGGGTAGCACTAAGAAGGTTTACCTGTGAGGAAATCCTGGGACCAGAGGAAGGAAGCATGGCAGAGAGTATTTGGCTGAAGGTCAAAGAAGGAATTAACCGAAGTGATTTTCATCATTGTTATATACTACAGACCACCTGGACAGAAAGATGAAATAGCTGAAGAGTTTGAATAATCGATCACAAGCCTAACATAGAAGTCATTATATCAGTGATGGAAGACTTCAAAAATGAAATATCTTCTGAGGCTCTTTCACTCCACCAAAAGTAGAACAGATAATAACTTCTTAACTAGCCTTAGTGATAACATCATCCTTCAAAAAGTAGAGAAATCAGAGCACACAGGCTACACCAGTGCAGAGCATGCCATAGCAGAGTCGAACAGGAAACACCAGGGCAAACTGAAGCAGAAACAGCAGTGTGGATTCTCAAACATATCAACCCAGGATGGGAGTCCAGCAGAACTGAGTGAGAGAGAAGTGTAGGACCCCGCCAGTAACAGCAGCAGTCACTCCTGAGAATATCAACCCGTAGATTAAATGTCTGTAAGTCACCTGCAGGAACTTCCAGGAGCCAAAATGGCAGAATGATTGGTAAGTGCTCTCCCCCTCCCCTTGTTGACCTTGAAAAACCCAAAGAATATTTCCCCAGGAAAATCCAGAAATAGTGGAATCAGCCAAAGGGGTAAATAGTCTCAGCTTGAGAGGCCAGGGAAATCATTGAGGAGAGACCCTCTTGCTGTGGTTGAAGGGGACCAGTGCAGGACTGGAGCTGTCCCACACACTCCACCTCAGCTAACCAGGAGGAGATCCTGAACCCCAGGGACTGTGCCAATACCAGGATCTCAGGTGTGCCTTATTACAGTCAGGGGAATTGGGAAGATACTAGTATAGATGGGGGTTTGCCAACCGATGAGCCTGCCTGTGCTCTAGCACAGGAGAGGGGACCTCCTGTGACCAGATCAACCTTCCCCCACACCTCACACAGCAAGCTCCAGGGTAACTCCAGGGAAACCCAGAAAGACTTCACCTGGCCTACACCTTGGCACACCAGCCAGCTCAGCATCAGGTAAACTGCAGCATTTTAGCTTCTAGCTGAAAAAGCCAGAGGCCACAACACACAAAGCCTCAAGTTCTCAGCACAAGAATCATGGAACAGAGTCCCCTGTGCCCCAGAAGCAGAGATTCACTTTAAAAACCAGGAAAAAGGCTATCATCATGAGCAGGAAGCAAATCAGAAAAGAAAAGACTGTAGAATCTTACTATGGGCACAAAGACCAAAACAAGAATACAGAAGATGTCAACACTGAGACTGTACTCCCATCTGAAACATCAGAAGGGAATATTAATTGGTCTCAGACCTAAAGAACATTCTGGGAAGAACTCAAGAAGGATTTTATTAGCCAAATTAGAGAGGTAGAAGAAAAACTGACCAATGATTTTAAAAATATAAAAAAAGAATTCACTGAAGACAACAGCTCCTTATAAAGGAAAACTAGGCAAATGGAAAAGGAAGCACAAAATATAACAGAGAAAATTGGAAAAACTGGAAAGGAAGTACAAAACCTAACTGGAGAAAATAACTCCTTAAAAGGAACAATTGGACAAATGAAAAAGGTGATGCAAAAGTTAACTGAAGAAAACAATCTATTAAAAATTACAATTGGACAAGTAGAAGCTAATGATTTTATGAGATATCAAGTATCAATTGAATAGAATCTAAAGTATGAAAAAATAGAAGAAAATATAAAATATCTCATTAGTAAAACAACTGGAAAATAGATCCAGGAGAGAAAATCTAAGAATTATTGGTCTACTGGAAAGCCATGATGAAAAAGAAAAGAGCATGGAAAATATCTTCTAAGAAATCATGAAAGAAAACTGCCCTGATGTCCTAGATTCAGAAGGCAAAATAGTCAACAAAAGAACCACCACTCACCTCCTGAAAGAGATCCCAAACTGAAAATGCCAAGGAACATTGTTGCTAAATTCCAAAACTATCAAGTTAAGAAGAAAATATTGTAAGCAACCAGAAGGAAAAAATTCAAATATCAAGGAACCACAGTCAGGATCACACAGGACCTTGCAGCTTCTATGTTAAAAGATCTGAGGGATTGGAAAATGATATTCTGTAATGCAAAGGAGCTTGGACTACAATCAAGCATCAATGACCCAGCAAAAGTAAGCATAATGTTTCAGGCAAGGAGATGGACATTCAGTGAAATAAGGGATTTTCAGATCTTCTTGATGAAAAGGCCAGAGCTCAATAGAAAAATCTGATCTTGAAATGCAAGTCTCAAGAGACGCATAAAAAATTAAACAAGGAAAAAAACTTGTAATTCAATATGGGCAAACTGTTTACATCCCTATAAGGGAAGATGATACTTGTCAATCTTGAGAATTGTATATTTATTATGATATTTAAAATGGATGTACATAGATAGAGGCAGTGGGTATAAATTAACAGATGTAGTGATAAAAAATGATTTAAGGGTAAAAAGGGATTGTAACAGGAGGTGTGAAAAGGAGGAGGCAGAAAAAAGTAAATTACATCACAGGAAGAGGCACAAAAACATATTTTAGTAGATGGAAAGAGGGGAGGGAGATGAACATTGTCTGAGATTTACTCTCATCTGACTTGGTTGAAGGAGGGAACAACAAACTCAGTTAAGGATAGGCAGTAGGAGGAGAAAGGGGAAAGAAAAGGGAGGGGAGATTAAAAAGAGGGAAGAACTACTAAGGTAAAAAAGGAATAAAAAGGATGCTAATAGAAGGGAGGGAAGACTGAAGGAAGTGATGGTCAAAAATTAAACTTCTATTGTGGAGGGGAAGGGAGAAGGAGGAACTGAAAGCATAAAAAGGAGGGAATAGGATAGAAAGAAAGACATAGATAGTAATCATAACAGTGAATGTGAATGAGATGAACTCTCCCATAAAACGGAGGTAGATAGCAGAATGGATTAAAAGCCATAATCCAACAATATGTTGTTTACAAGAACTGAGTCAAATGTACAAGAATACAAATCATTCCCCAACTGATAAATGGTCAAAGGATACGAATAAGTAGTTTTCAGAGGAAGAAAATAAAACAATCTATAGTCACACGAAAAAATGTTCTAAATCACTGTTGATTAGAGAGATGCAAATCAAAACAACTTTGAGGTACCACTATCAGATTGGCTAACATGACAAAACAGAAGAGGATAAATGTTGGAGATGATGTGGGAGAGTTGGAACATTAATTTATTGTTGGTGGAGCTGTGAGCTCATCCAACCATTCTGGAGAACAATTTGGAACAATGCCCAAAGGGCTACAAAAATGAGCATATCCTTTGCCCCAGCAATATTGTTTCTAGGACTGTATCCCAAAGAGATCATAAAAATAGGAAAAGGTCCCACATATACAAGAATATTTATAACAGCCCTCTTGTGGCGGCCAAGAACTAGAAATTGAGGGGCTGTCCATCAATTGGGGAATGACTGAATAAATTATGGTCTATGAACGTAATGGAATATTGTACTATAAGAAATGATGAACAGGAAGACTTCAGAGAGGCCTGGAAGGACTCATATGAATTGATTCTGAGTGAAAGGAGCAGAACCAGAACATTGTGCACGGTAACAGCCACAGTTATGTGTGGACAGCAATGCAAGTGTCCAAAATATTCCCAAAGGATTCTTGAGGTCAAATGAAAGGGAGGGGAGAGGGAGGAGGAGAAAATCTAAGACTTACGGAAGTAATTGAAGAAAACTGAAAACAAATAAATTAATTTTAAAAGAGCAATAATTAAAAATAAAAATTGCAAACATGAGAAATTTTAAAATTTTAAAAAAGGGGAGGAACCAACATGAAGAAATTCTATTTTGTATCTGATTCTCAGTAACAGGAAAGAACTGATTGCATGGGTTGTTGCTGTTCATCTTTCGTTTTCCAAGAAGACCAGTGACATCATGAAGTGAAACCTTGACTTGCTCATGAATTAAGTGAGGTCAAGTTGCAGTAAGTCGTCAGCATCACTTTCTCTTCCAGGGTCATTAAGGTCCAGTGGCAAGACAAAAATCAAGACAACTGGTGATGGATGGTCCATGATGCAGTGGATGACCTTGGCATCTTTGATGTTTGGCCAAACACTAAGGGCTCCAGATTTCCTGCTTTACCTGGTTTCCTGGCCATTGAAACAAATTGTTCTCACCTGTCCATTCTGCCAGGGGAATTCTTCACATGTTTGGAGTAGACAACCCTCTAATTCATTGTCAGATGGAAGTTATGGAAACCTTGGGAAACTGCCGCCTCATTCTCACAGTTTCTGAGTTTGATCTAAATTTGTAATGTTAATTAAAGATCACACACACCCCGGACCTGGAGTGCATTAAAGAAGCTTGGTTAAGGGAGGCTTGTTTTGTAGGAAGGCCCACACCTTTTATTAATTAATGAGGCACTAGATCGGGAAAGTCATGCCTTCCAGTTAGGTTTTGCTTTTGGGGGCTTTACTCTTTGGAAGAATGTTTGCATGATATGACCAGAAGAGACTCTGGGCAGCCATTAAGGATGCACTCCTGTGCCATCCCCTGCTCCCCCTTGAAAACCCAGATGTTGTGCTTCTCTCTCTGGTTACTATGTATAGATGTAATAGTCAGACAGTTGGATCTGTCTGTTGATCTGTGATGTATGTATTGCTTATGGTCAGACAGAAGCCCTCTCTATTGTGCTTTTTCCTCTGCTTGTATTTTCTCTGTTGGTGAATGTAATTAAAGTAGATTTTTGACCCCCTTTTAAGTTGCTTTCCTTAGAAAATCAGATCTAAGAACCTGTGCTAGCAGACCACCTAGATGTGTGTCAGGGTGCTTGCTATTACAAAATTTTAGCAAAATTTTGGTAAAATATGTAATCTGTTCTGTGGAGAAGGTACATACACACATATGTGATAATATAATCCACTGGATTCATAACTGGTTGGATGACCAAATTCAAAATAGTTGGTCATAATTCCATGTCAATACAATATGAGGTTTCTAGTGAAGTGTCCCAGGGATCTGTTCTTGGCCCTAAGCTTTTTAATGTTTTTATCAATGACTTGGATAAAGGCATGGATGTTATGTTCATCAAATTTTCAGGTGACACAAAGTTGGGAGAGATAGCTAACTTACATTGAATGTTAGGCTCCAAAAGGCTTCAGTATCATGCTGAATTTGAACAAGATGAGATTCAATAGGGAAAAAAATATTGCCCTTGGGTAAAAAGAACTGATTTCAGTGAGATGGGGTAGTCATTGTTAGCAGTTCTGAAAAATGTCAGGGGTTTTAGTGGACATGCAAGCTTAAAATGAGTATTGGGACATGGCAGCTGAAAAAGCTAATTGGATGTTGGGTCTTATTAGGAGGGCATAGCTTCCTGGTGATATATATCCTGTACATCCTCATCTGGCATATTGTATTTGCTTTAAGGACACTAACAAGGAGGAACCAAGATAATAAAGGTCTTAAGTTCTTGACATAAGAAATCTGGTTGAAGAAATTGGGAATGTTTACCTTGAAGCAGAGAAAACTTGAGTTATCTTTAAGTGTTTAGAGGACTGCTTTGTAGAAGCGGACTTCTATTTGTCCTATTTGGGACCTAAAAAGTTGAACCACAGCAATGGGTACAAGTCACAAAGAGAGGAATTTAGGCTTGATGACAAGAAAAACTTCAGGGTGATAAAAAAAAAAAATTACCTGCAGAAGTGGTGGGCTCCCTGCTCCTAGTAAGTTCTCAAGGGGAAGTGGGCTTGCTATTTGCAGGCTATATTATGGTGGAGATTCCTTTTGTATATGGGTTAGACTATATTAAGGTTCCTTTCAAATCTCAAATTCTACAATTCTGAGTCTAAGTAAATTATTCAACAGCAGAGATGAAAAATTACTAAGCAACACAGAGTAATAGTGTAAGGGCAGCTAGATGGTACAGTAGATAGAATTCTGGGCCCAAAACAGGAAGACTCATCTTCCTGAGTTCAAATTCAGTCTCATATATTTACTATATGACCCTGGGCAAGTCACTTGACCCTGCTTGCCTCAGTTTCCTCACCTATAAAATGAGCTGTAAAATGACAAACCACTCCAGTATCTTTCCCAAGAAAACTCCAAAGGGGATCAGGCAGAGTTGGACACAACTGAGCAACAATAGTGTAAGTTTTTGTTGTCAGTTCATGATCAGACCACATTCGTAATGATGTTGTTTTCCCTAGTATAAATTCAGTGTTCAGTCAGCATGACTACTGTGTGTTTCTGTGTGGTTTTTTAATTTATTGGTGGAAAAAAAGTGAACTGAAACACTCCCCATGGCATGTGTGCTTCTTGGTTGGAGGAAAAGACTCGTCACCTTGCTTCCTTCTAACTCAGCAGGATAGTTAATCAATTTGTGGCAACCTATCAGAATGCGCCTACTGCTGACTTGGATAAATAGTTACTACAGCAACGGTAACAGCTCACATTTGTAAAGGACTTGACAGTGTCCACCTCACCAATCTTTATCCCAGGTCTCCACCTTGTGGCCAATTGGGCTAAATGTGAACCTCTTTGCGATATTCCATCCCCTTGTTCTTTCCATAAGCTTGCTTTACCTTGGTTTACCTTAGTTTAAGGTGACTATATTTATTGTGTATTACAGTTTCCATTTAGATTCTATGCTTCATATTTCAGAGGATGAATTATCTTTCAGAATTGACTTGTCACCATTTGCTTGAGTCATACCTGGAGAATGTGCTCTAAGAGAAGAGTAGATCACATGACCAAAAGATTTAGAATTACAAGAGACCTCAGAGATCATAGTAAAAGGCCTCCTTTTTATAGGTGAGGAAACTGAGGCCCAGAGAAGCTAAGCAAGATAGCCTGAAAAAAGTACTGGACTTGGGGGTCAAGAGATAATTGGACTTAAATGTCATTTCTAACACTAATTATGTGACCACGAGCAAGTTGCCTAACCTTTTTTGAGCCTCAGTTTTCTCACCTGTAAAATGGATATAATAATACCTGTAGTATTAATTCACAGAATGTTTGTAAGGTTTAAATGAAACGATATATGTAAAGCATTATATAAATGTCAGCTCTTGTAGCTGACATAGGCAGAAAGCAGGAGAATCAGCATTTGAATCCAGCTCCTCTGACTACATGTTATGGAGGAACTAATTATCATTAGCAGATATGACCAATATAAGAGTATAAGCTTTAGTTAATTCATGGTCAGTTTAATCAGAGTGAGGAAAATTTAAAATTATAATTTTTTCCTTGCTTCTCTTTTGACCCAGTATGAAAAAAAGCTTTTACCAACTTTACTGATTCGGAGTGGTCCATGGGCATTTCTCTCTATATTCTCCATCATTCATTTTGTCCCATGGACCAGGAACACATTCCACTCTTCCTTGAGGAGGAATCATTTTCAGTGAAAATATTTTATAGTTTCCTATGGAAACAAACAACCTTTCCTGGTCTCTCTCTTTTTCCTACTGACCTACTCCTTCCCATGCCACCTCAGATCCTCTCCCATTTTTACTGTTGTATATTTTGTATCTTTAGAGTTGCTTGCATATGTTTCTCCTATTAGAGTTAAGCCTCTTGTACTCACGTTTTTGCTTTTTTTTCGTCTCCAACTCTCAGGCCACTTTCTGGAACATAGTAAGCACTTTGTGTGTTCATCCTTCCTTGCCAAAGAAGACAGTGCCATCAGAGAAATGATGACATGACTTGCACTTGACTTTGTTTTGAGTGAGGGAAGGCTGTGCAGGTCACCAGCCTCACTTCTCCCCCAGAGTCATCTGAATCCAGCAACCAGATATTCATCAGGATGACTGGAGATGACTCAGGATTGAGACAATTGGAGTTAAGTGACTTGCCCAAGATCACACAGCTGGTGAGTGTCAAATGTCTGAGGTGAGATTTGAACTCAAGTCCTCCTCACTCCCTGCACTGGTGCTCTATCCACTGCACCACCTAACTAGTCCCTAGTAAGCACTTAATATATGCTTGTCAGCTAATTGTCTGAAACTAACAGCAAGACCAAAAAGGACCCCATCTTAATCCTTTAAATTCTTCCTCTCTTCTTGTCAGTCTATGCAAACTCTTCATTTGATAAGAATCTTGGGTTCATAGCGCTTTTCACCAAACAGTAATAAAACATTATGAACAGAATTTTATTAATCTCCATGATCCTATGAAAATGAAAGATTATGAAAGTAAAACTTTCTTGCAATTCCAGGCAAATTCTTAAAATTAGGAATAACAGCAAGACAGATGTGGGAATTACTGGGCTGTAATATTGCCCTAAAGATTAGCTCAGTCTGCACTTTAACATTGTTATAGGGCAACGTTATCTGGGGTGTTAATATGTCAATTAGGCTGAGTCTAGTTCTAGTTACACTTATCTCCAGAACCATAACTAGGGTAAGGAACTAGGGCTTTTTTCCCAGGGCACTGGAATTTAGAGAGCCACAAAAAAATAACAATTGACCTTAGCACCTACTTAGCAAGAACAGTTACTTAAAATAGAAACCTACTAGAAACTCTCAGGCACTATTAAGGAACCCATCTGTTGGCATTATGGTACATAGGTCTCCCTCCTACTTGACTGAATTTATCTTACTTTTAACCTAATGAATAAGAAAGTTGATTTGAAGGGGAATTTCATTTTGCTTATCTGAGTACTAAGATCGCAAGTGGTCAAACATTTTGACTTGCCTATTTAGAGATAAAAATTTTAGAGAGGGGAGGGAGAGCTTTTGGAAATTTTCTCCAATACACCTCCTCATTCAAAGATGAAGAAACAAACCCTAGCCAGGTGAAGCAACCTAACTGAAGGCACACAGCTAACAACACAACTAGTCTTCAGACTTCTATTGCAATGTATTCCACTTTACCATGATTTCTCTCAATTCAATCACAAGAGATCAATGTTGACTTTGTGGACCCATCAATAGAATAGCTTTTTCCTTAGCCAACTAGAATGATGGCAACTGAGGCAATGGGCTATAGCTAAACCTGACTTTTCATAACCTATAAGTTCCTGAAAAGTTGTATGTACGTCATAGAATATTAGCATAAGAAGGGAGTTTATTGACCATCTGATTTAACCCTCCTCATTTTACAGATCAGAAAGTCAAAGCATTGGTGAAGTGCAGTGTCCTCGACAGGACTCACTTGGTTGTGGGGAAAACAAGACCAAGGATGGTTGGGATCCAGAAATCAGACAGTCCCTCCATAACAATGTGGTATGAGGTAGTTCCCAGACCTGGAGTCGGGCTAGACGGATTCAGATCCCAGATGTACTACTAACTAGCTGAGTGGCATTAAACAAGTCACTTCATCCCTGTTGACCTTATTCTCCTCATCTGTAAATGGTCCCTCGGTCCCCTTTGAGCTCAAACGTCTTATGCTTCTATAAGCAGTCAACAGAATAAAGTTCAAACAGTCTGAATCATCTGTCATCCCAGCAGTCCAGCAGTACTTAACAGGCAGATGTCCCAGCAGGTGTAAAGCGCATGAAGTCAGTGAAGTTTATAATAACATTATTTCCAACAAGAATAACTAGCCTTTACACAGCACTTTGAGAGTTACAAAGTATTTGCCCACAATACCCTTATGAGATAGGGAGTAAACAATTATTATTCCCATAATAGATGAGATAGAGTGATTTAAGATTTACTAAAGACTTTATGTACATTATCTCATCTGATCTCTCTCAGAGAGATTGTCCAAGATTTCATACTAAATGCTAGGGCGAAGACTTGATTTTAGATCCTCCAACTAAAAAACTAGTGTTCTTTCCTCTACATTGCATTATTTATTATAATAGTTATTGTATGTATGTATGTATGTAATTTGGGGCAGCTAGGTAACACAATGAATAGAGTGCTGAGTCTTAAGTTAGAAAGACTAATCATTCTGAGTTCAAATCTAGCCTCAGATGCTTACTAGCTGTGTAACCCTGAGCAAGTCACTTAACCCTGTTTGCTTCAGTTTCTTCATCTGTGAAATGAGCTGGACAAGGAAATGGCAAACCACTCCAGTGTCTTTGC
Source organism: Bettongia penicillata ogilbyi (assembly GCA_023548195.1). Taxonomy (NCBI): domain Eukaryota; kingdom Metazoa; phylum Chordata; class Mammalia; order Diprotodontia; family Potoroidae; genus Bettongia; species Bettongia penicillata. The sequence continues at coordinate 886,517 of JAJHZJ010000162.1, read as the reverse complement.
CAAGAAAACCCCAAATGGGGTCACAGAGTCAGACATGACTGAAATGACTGAGCAATAATAAAATGTATTTAATTAACCTATAAGTAGAGATTAGGTGACAGAGCTTTGACCATGGGAATCAGGCAAGGACTCATTTACTGAAACTGAATTATAAGTAGGGACTTTTGTCAATGGAAGCAAGTTACAAGATCAGAGCAGGACAGAGTCCTATGACTCTTTCAATGCCTCTGAACTAGGAATAGGATTGGTTTTAGAGTCTGGGGCAAAGCTATGCTCACACAGTGGGGCTAAGCAGCCCTAATTCAAATGAGGGGGACACATATATTTTCATTTTAATAAATTTATACTTTTATCTTACTTCCTCAAGGAATCAAATATTTATAGCTAGGATGTGCCTCAGGTATTTTAGAAAAGAGAAAACTGCATCACAGTGATGGTAAATGATTTGCCTTATGTTACACAGGTAGTGAACTGGGCTTCTTAATCCAGAGCTTGACTTCAAATCCAATCTTCTTTTTACTCTAATGGTAACAAGTAAATCATTCAGTCAGCTTTATTACGTGCCTACCTCTTACCTCGTCCTATCCTATGGATGCAAGCACAAATGATGAAACAATGAAAGCCATGAGGAGCTCACATGCTAATGGAAGATACCAGAATCTGTAAAATATATATCTATATATCTATATCTATATATATGTGTGTGTGTGTACACACACAGCATAAATATAAAATTAATATATAATGCTTTAAGGATTACAAACCATTTTATATGTGTTATCTCATTTGATCCTAACAATGACTCTGTGAGGTAGGTTCTATTATTATCTTATTATATGTCATTTTATCTATTAAATCATTTTATGAGTAGAGAAAAGGTTAAGTGACTTGTCCATGGTCACACTAGTTAAGTTCCTGAGGCAAGATCTTCTTGATTCCAAGTCCAGCATTCTGTCCACTGAGACACCTAACCAATATATTTGTTGTTTTTCAATAGTTCTCAGTCATGTGCAATGATTTACGACCCCATTTGGAGTTTTCTTGGGAGAGATGCTGAAGTGGTTTGCCATTTCCTTCTCCAGCTCAATTTGCAGACGAGGAAAGTGAGACAAACGGGGTTATGGGACTTACCCAGGTTCACACACCTAGTAAGTGTCTGAGACTGGATTTAACTCAGGTACAAACATACAAAAGGTAATTAAATACAAGATAGCTTGTATCTTGGAGGTCATGACTCTCTAGAAGGGTTGGGAAAGTCTTCATGCAGAAGATGGTGCTAGAACTATATCCAACCCTGAGTTGAAAGCGAGGAGGAAGGGCTCTGAAGGCATGTGGAATGGCCAGCGCTCAGAAATAGGATATGGAGTGGCCTATGTAAAGAACTAAAAGGACAATTTGGCTTGATCAAAAAGTGTGAGACTGATATCCTATGAGGCTAGAAACAAAGAAGCTATATTTTGAAAGGCATTAAAATCTAAATAGAATGGAAAGATAGGGGCCAGGTTTTGAAGGATTTTAAAAGCTAAATGGAAGTATTTATGTTCAATCCTAGAAGTAAAAGGAAACCACTAGAGTTGATTGAGCAGGAGAATAGTATGGTCAGAGCTGTGCTTGAGGAAAATTTTTTCAGCAGCATAATAATTCTTTGGCAGTGTAAAATAGCCTGGAGTGGTGAGAGATAAAAGTCAGGAGTCTGTTGCAATGATCTCAGCAGAGCCAGGACCAGATCATCTAGTCCACTATTTTTTTCTGTTATTCTGTTCTACTCTAAAGAATTATATTTTAAGTTAATTAAGGAAGCTGATTTAAAAGAATCTATTTGAACCATTTTGTAAGGTGAAGACTTTAAACAAAAAATTAGTCCCTACTATATCATTTGTTCATTTAAAGTTGTTAGAGCTTCCTTCTCTAAACTGACTTTGTATTTTCCTGGTATACATTTAATATTTACTTAATAATGTATATTATTCAGTCTTCAGTTTAAGGAGGAGAGGGAGTTGGTGCATTTTTATAGCCTTTATAAATTCTAGGAGTCTTTATCCTAACTCTCACTTATAGTCATGAGTTAGGTTCCCCCCAGAGTTAGGCTACACCTCTCTCTCTGTCTCTGTTTCTGTCTCTATGTCTCTCTCTCTGTCTCTCTCTCTCTTTCTGTCTGCCTCTTTCTCTCTCTGCCTCTCTCTCTCTCTGTCTCTATCTCTCTCTGTCTTTGTCTCTCTCTCTGTCTGCCTGTCTCTCTCTGTCTCTGTGTCTCTCTGTCTCTGTCTCTCTGTCTCTCTCTCTGTCTCTCTCTCTGTCTCTCTGTCTCTCTGTCTCTCTCTCTCTCTCTCACACACACACACACACACACACACACACACACACACACACACACACACACACACATACAGTTTTAGAGATACCAGTCAGAAAGGGTTATGAGGTTTTTCTCTAATGCCATTGGCCCCACATCCCATTCTGGTGTGTTCTCTCCAATATCAATAACAAGCTACAATTAGCATCTTCCTTATATCCTCAGTTTCTTCTAGTGATTAGTTTCTAGTATGATTTAACTGATTAACAGCAATTCATTTTGACAAAGAGATATTTACTGAAAAGAGATAAGAAACACAAGTAGCACACCCTGCCCCCAAGCAGAAGGTACACTTTTCTCTGTTACCTCTGAATGCCCAAGTCCCTGACAAGAGTGGATCAAAGTTAAAGAGATTGCTACAAAGCTTTCGCCCTTCCAAATTCACTTCCAAGGGCAGCGTAATGGATGGATGAATTTACTACAGGAAATAGTGTTCTTGCTACCAGATCTGATTCAGGGCTAGACTGGATCCCATAAGTAAGTCTTCACCACTGCCCTGGCTTCCAATCTGAACAAAAGCAAACTCTCATCTCTGAACACCTGGGGGTCCTTCTAATCTTTGGAAGCTCACAAGGTCACTCCTTTTCTGTCCTTTCTCTACTACTCTTTTACCCGAGGCGGAAAAGAATAGACGCAATCTTAGCATAATGCCTGGATTATGGTATGTGCTTAATAAATATGGATTGATTGATTATTGACACAAGAAGCAGCAGTATGGTCATGGTGTATGGCAGGCCTTGTCTTCTCACTTGAGCTCAGCCAAGCAGAAAAGTGAACTGCATCATCACCACCCTCAGTTCTGGCTCAGAAGCTGATCAGAAGTCCTCTTGTTCCCTACATGCAGGCAGACAAGAAACAGTTATAGAATAACTAACTGCTCATGCTCTGAAACCGAAAGAAGGACCTTCCATTGCATGTCATCACACATTTCTAGAAGAAGGCTCACCAGGTCTTCTCATGTGGTTTGGAAGCTGGTACAATATAAAGCCTCTGCTCAGGGCTCTGATTGGCCAGTAACCTGTTACATTTCCTTATGTTATGGTGCCCGGCTGTAGTAGGCACTTACTAAAGGCTCACTGAATTCAATTAAATTCAATCCAGATGTTCATAGAGCACCCCAGATGTTTGCTATTGTTATTAAAACAAAGAATACCTGTGCCATTACTTTGTTTTGACTGAAAATATGACATTTTTGGATCACGGTATCTATTTATGATATTTGTTAAAATCTGAATTTTCCACAACTTTATTTATTTTGAACTTTGAGTCCACGGCCCCATAAGTCATATAGTTAAAAGTGTTCAAATACTGAGCAGGAGTTTGGCTCCAAGCAATGCCAAAATGGTTGCTTTGTTGATGAGTATTATGTTAACAAGGTGCAAAACAGCTGAAACCACATGAGGAGTCCATTGGTTTCAGAGGCCAACTATGTTTATTCTATTGGCAAGGAAGACAGAATAAGACTCTATCAAATAACTTTGAAGTTAGCCAGACCCTGTGTGCATGTAGTGATGTGGTCCTTATCTGTAGTACTTTCAATAAAGATTGAAATGGGCAGAAAAATGGAAGGAAGCAGGCTTCAAGTCATTATAGAGAAACTGAATTAATTACAGACACAACTGGACAGAGCATTAGGTTAAGGAAGTCAGAAGGCTTGGCTAGAGACTAGCTTTGTTGCTAACTAGCTGTATGATCCTGGACTAGTCACTTAGGTTCACTGGGCCAAAGTGTCCTCATGTGCAAGATGGAAGGGTTAGATACCCAAGACTGATGAAGCTTAAATGATTCAACTGCAAGAGAGACTAGAAAAAGTGTTGCTGATTTAGTCTGTATTGATAAGTGCACTTAGAGGCATACAGGCAGTCCAGTTTTCTTAAAACTGAATTTATAAAACAGATACATTAAGAAAATGATCTCTCCTCTTAGTTATTTTTCACTTTACAAAATGTTTTTTTCCATCATTGCTTTAAGTCATAAGCTCCCTTAAGACATTTGAAAAATGATTTTCTTAAAAAAATTAGTTACATGACTTTCCTTGAACATGAAGTGACATACAGCTGGAAGCACAGAGAGGAAAATTCAAGCCGTGCATTCAGAGATAAGATTGAGGGAGAGAGCAAGCAAGAACTTTGAGAAACTGTTGAAATGAGTCAATAACAACTAAAGTACTCCCTACAAGGGAGAAAAAAATTATTTCTAAGGGAATACCAAGGGACAAGTACCTTAAAATTAGATTTATCTCACCTTTATAACCATACTTGAAGATAAGCCAGAATTTTAGATGATAGTAAGTCAGGAATGCATATTTGAATACTCTTCTCTATTGCCAAATCTTATCTAAGAATCTCCAGTGTCTCATAGAGCACTATTATTAGCAGCTTTAAGCACAGTCTCTTGCCCCTAGGAACTTCGAATCTAAAACAGATCTCATCAACAGAATAAAATAAAACATTAAATTGACACACAAATAAATGTAGGGCTCTGTCATACTTCATAATCTATGTAAAAAAGACAGATTCTTTTCCTCTCTTTTCCCAGTACTGTCAACCCTTTCTGGACAGATTTCTTGGCCTCTTGTTCTTTTAAGGACATATTCCTGGCCTCCTAGCCTCTCACTGGACACCTTCCTTCCAATTGAGGACAAATCTTGGCCTCCTGTACGTTTGCTAGATAGACATGCTCCTAACTTCCCATCCACTTGGGGACAGATGTTTGGCCTTCTACCTTATCCTACACTTGCTGATCTCCAGGGAATCTTTCTATCAGTTCACTTGACCTGCTTAGTTCCCTGACCAGGGATTACCACACCTTTTACCTTGAGTATAAAACATGACAAGTAAAACATAATAACTCAGGTCCTTGGCATCAAGAGAGATCTAGGTTTCAATTCTTATTTTGATATTAACTAGTTGTGTGACCAGTAGCAAGTCACTTAAATTCTCTGAGTTTCAACCTCTTCATTTACAAAATTGGGATAACATTAATATTTATAGTATCTACCTTATATGGCTATTTTGATGTTCAAATGAGAGAATATGGTAAAGCACTTTACAAGGTACAAAGTATATGAATGTTTGCAATGATGATGATCATCATTTGTGGTTATTTTTTCCTTAATAGTATTTTTTTCCATTTACATGTAAAAATAGTTTTCAACATTCACTTTTAAAAGATTTTGAGTTCCAAATTTTTCTCTCCTCTCTCTCCAAGACATCAAACAATCTGATACAAGCTATACATGTACAACCAAATTAAACGTATTTCCACATTAGTCATGATTACCAACTGGATCATTTGTGATTATTGACCTGGAAGAGATTTATAGACTTCTATGACCCACCCAATTCTATAATTTTTGAAATAGAGGGTAATCCAGTTTCTGCTTCAATATTTCTCCTATTTTGAAACATCACATATTTTATTGCTAGACTTACAAATTCTTACAAAGATCATTCTTACAAATTTAAAAATAAGTCTGGAAACAGCCTTATCACAGTCCCTCTAAAAGTGTGATATCCATAACTGATTATCCATAATTAGTATGTCCCTCAAGCTGAATGTTTTACTTGAATCGGTTTAACTCAAAATGCATTGTCTTTTTGTTGTCTGTGTCACAATGTTGTTTTATCTTGAGTTTGTGATAAACTAAAATTTTCTGATCATTTTCTTATGAACTTTTGTCAAGCCAGGTCTTCAATACTCTTTATTTATTTGATTGATTTTGTGATCTTAAATGTGGGACTTCATAGTCATCATTGTTCAATTTGACTTTTGGAGGCAGCTGGGTGTGGCCTGAGAATCAAGGTCTGCACTCCAGGGAAATCTCCCAGATTCTAAATGGTAGAATAGATGTAGATCTGCATTGGTAGGGGAAGCTTGTTCACAGAGAATTCACTATAAACTGAAGCAATTCAAGGTCTAAGCCAACTTTTATAGTTTGTTTTAGCTTGTTGTTCCAGTCTAGTGCAATTTGCTTTGAATTTTATATCATTCAATGTTAGCTGTTAGATGATGCTATGGATGGAGTGCTGAGAGTGGAGTCAAGAAGACCTCATTTAGCCTCAGCTACTTATTGTGTGACCCTGGGCAAGTCACTTAACCTCTGTTTGCCTCAGTTTTCTCATCTGTGAAATGGGGATAATAATAGCACCTACCTTTGAGGGTTGTTGTAAGGATCAAATGAGATAATATATATAAAATGCTTAGCACAGTGCCTAGTACATAGCAAGTACTATGTTAGTTATTAATATAATCATCATTATTTTTCTTGTTAACTATTATTATGTTAGCCTTGTGTTGTCAGTCAATTTGCTAAGTGTATGAGAGAGAGCTGAGGAGAAAGTCCTGAAGTATGTGACCTTGACTAAAGACTTTCCACTGGCTGACCTGATCCATTAATCAACTGTCTTTGGGTCTGGTTGTTCAACAGTCTATAAATTCAACTTAATTCAATTCACCAAGTATTCACTAAATACCTACTTTGTTTCTGGCTTTCTGTGTTAGCCACTAGAGCATACAAAGGCAAAACAAAACAGTCCCTGTCCTCAAAAAATTTACATTCAACTGAGGGTAGTAACATATACACAGATAAATCTTGGGATTCTAGATTTAGATCTGAAAGAGAAAAGAGTCACCAATTCCAACCCTTTAATTTTATGAATGAAGAAATTGAGTAACAGAATAGTTAACTGACTTGGCCAAGGTCACATAGTATCTTTAGTAGGATTTGAAAAGAGATCTTCCTGATTCCAAGGTAAGTATTCTATCTTCTTTACTACTGCATTAAAGATATATGCCAGTAAATCCAAAATTAATTGGAGGCAAGGGAGAGGGAGTGAGGGCAACTGGATAGAAGAAGGCAACCCTTTCTTAATTGTACTATAATTCATCTCATATTTCTCTGTCTTATACTTTGCACATGGTTGGTGTTAATAAAATGTTTGTTGAACTAAACTGAGATTAAGATATTCTATGTTTGCCTACATTTTTCCAAATATAATCTAATCTTTTCTCTGGCTCCTTTTAAATTCCTGATGCAACTGACTGTTCTTCTTCAGTGACTGTCCCAAATATATGTACTAACTCAATAGACTAACCATCCATCCAAGTAATAGGCATTTTTCATCCATTTCGTTTTTCCTGTTTGGATTGTAAGCTATATTTTGGATAGTTAAGAGTCTCATTTGGATAGTTAAGAGTCTCATAGGTGCTATAATGTTCTGGGACTTAATATAATTAGCACAATTATCATCTGCAAATATGAGTATCTGTAAGATATCATTATCTACAGTCATTTTTTTTCCTTGAAAAAGACTCTGAAGAATCTTTCACAACAGTGACACCATACCATTGGCAAGTATATTTTATGTACTCTCAGCATAAAGACTCATCTTTTTCAACTTAAATATTTTCTGAGTGATGTTTTCTGGTTGTAAATTTTGTACATTCACTATGGTTACTTGAGGAATAGAATTTTCAGGTTACTCAGTGGGCAATGGAGAAATGCATGTGAGCATGTAGGCTGCAGCATATTTCCAATGATGACATGCTTACAAAATACTGTAGCAGATGCCACAGAGAGAATGTCTTATTGGTCTTGTGGTTAAAATGAGGAATATCAAATGAATCTTAGTGCCTGGAAGATAGAAGATGCTTAGTGAGTTCTTGACTCAAACTACTCAAAACCCTGTAATTTCTAAAATCCATCTTTGTACTCTTAAAAAAATAGGACAACATTTCCCAGTTTTGACTTTTGGCTACTTCTCCCATTCTCCAAAAACTACTGACTGCAGAGTACAATGTATGATGTGTGCAAAAAAGTAGAGAAGAGGTAAAGAGGACAGGAAATTACCACCTCACTGCCAGTCAGGAAAGGGTACCTTTTGGAGTTGAGATTTCAAGAAGTTTTAAAAACGTGAGACACGTTTGAATTTTATTTAGATCTTACATGGATATTTTTGATGTGTTAGAAAAGTGACTTAAAAATCCAAATAAAGTCCTAAAATGTCCAGAATGTATACAGTAACTTGGACCATTTAATTCTCACACTAAAGAAATACAGACAAAACAACCTAATCTGGGAAAGATGTAGTGGTCATTCCTATTAAAATTCTCATTTTAAACCAGTTTTTATATCCTATAAGCATATGTAATGCTGGCATAAAGAGCCTAATAGTGTCTCTTATATTCAAGAAATACATTTAAAGCATTTTATTATAGAGCTAAATTTTTTCTATCAAAATAGTTCTTTTTATGTTAGCTGTCCTTTATGAAGTTAAATATACAGATTAGTATAGAACATTAAAACAGCAGCCAGTCAAGTATAATTTCCCTCTAATGTAAGTTGCTAGCATTACATCATTCCTGGTATGGCATAACTTTACCTTTTCGTTATTCAATAAAACCAGAATTTAGTTAGCTATACTATATATTTTTCTTATTGATAAGTAATAGACATTGACTTCTTTTTCTCCTTCTTTGTATTACATGGGAATTTGGAAGACATTTTTGTCCCATGTAAATAAAAAAAAATAAGACTATATATGGAAGCAGTGACACTTAGAAAATATGTTCTCAGTGTTTTCTTAACTGATGCGAAGGTATCCAGGGCACTGTAAGTAAGGGCCTTTGAGCAAGAATTCCAATAAGATCTATTTGTCAATTTTGTGTGTGTGTGTGAAGCCAGATATAGAAACTACCATTAATGAATATGGTGGCAGATTACACTGATGGATTTCAAAAAAGGAAGTTTGAACCTACTTCTGTGACCCTTTATTTATTATATTTCTCAGGGAGCCATAGGATTCTGATCTAGCTGCTACAGAGTTGACCAATATGGAAGCCAATATGGAAATAGCCAGAGAAATCAAGATTTAGCTAAACTATATAACAATTCAGCTATAAATCCCTATTGATTGAAAGGAATTTGGTATACTTGTTCTTGTACACAATATAGGCTTAATAACTTGCTACCACTTGAATACAGGCCCTCAGTACTACCCATCTGGTCCAGTCCTACCATGATGCCATGGCCCTCAGGTATCTCCATGCCATCCTCCTGCACTCTAGCCTTTCTCATCTCAGCTGGTGAGCTTTGACCATAACTAGTCTAGCCCAGACATGCCATGTTGTTGCTACTGCTTACTGCCAACTTCATGCTATGTCAAAGGGCATTATCTCCCAAACCCCCTTCCTTTTTCACCTGTAGCTCCAAGAGTAGTCATCAAACCCATCACACCATTCCTGGAAAGCACATATTCATCGTTTGATTCCACTCACCATCTCTAACTGCACTTCACATTTAATAACTACTTTTTCCATTATTCATTCATTCAGTCGTCCCACCTTCACTCTCTTCCCATTCCAATATTCCCCTGCATACCACTGACAGAATAATTTTTCTCATGTGTAAATCTAAGTATGTTGTTCCTCTACTAAAAGAATCTTCAACGGCTCTCTATTGCCAGATAAAAGTAAAATTCCTTTGTCTGGCTTCACAATACAATGCTGCCTTATCTTTATGCTCGGTTCATTTTTCATATTTCCAGATACTCTACATTCTAAACAAACTGCTATGACATCTGCCTTCTGAACATACTTTTTGCTCCTCATCCCATGCATTTGGTTAAGCTACCACTAAATAATGTCCGAAGACACTTTCAGGCTCTTAAAACCTGCCTGGGTTCATTAGCTAATCAAAACCACTGCCCATGAGCCAAGGAAGCAGTAAGGTAGAAAGACATAGAATTTGGGTCAGAGCATCTGGATTTGAATCTTGGATACGTTATTGACTTCCTAAGATGTTGAGTAAGTCACTTAAATTATCTGATCATCTATTTCTCAGCTGAAAAAATATTATATTTTCATTTAATTCTTGGAAGACTTCTTCTGTCATAAGAACTATACCATTATTTTGCCTTCAACAAAAACCCTATTAGGAGATTCTCCTCTCTCTACATCTTCCCCCTCCTATTCTACCAAGTATTCCAAGATACTGGACCAGATGACCTCTGGGGATCATTCTAGTTTTAAGTCTAGATAAGCATAAGCATAATGCATGGTTGTAGTTTCCTCTCAACCTCCCCAAGATCAATAGGAATCCAATCAGGTGACACAACAGTATTGCATATGGGCATTTCCTTGAAATTGACCGAGAGGTAAACTACAAAAGGTGGATTAAGCAGAAAGCAATCTCACTAGTCATTCACCCAAATTACATAATCCCACTCTCATGTCCTGGGAACTGGGAAAGCTGCTATTAATAGTCCCAGACATTGGATGCAGCTGAGGAATAGTCACCTGGCTTTGCATCCTGTTTTTGCCCTCTTCAACTCTGTCACTCAAATTTTCACATGTATTGTTAGCTTCTACTCAAGGCACTTTTCACAGCTTTTCCTTTTCTAACCTTGTGTGTTGCTAAAACCTATGCATAGCATTCTAGGTCACAGGTAGCCCAGTACCTTCTGGGACAAAGATTCCAAAGTCTCTCATTCCCAGTAAGTGGAATCTCAAAGCATTGGGAACATGAAGGTCATTCAGAGAAGCCAATTATACCAGTGATTAGAATACACTCCATTCCTGTCTTTGTTTACCAACTTCCTACCTATCCTTTAAAGGATAATTCATATGCCACTTTCTCTAAGAAGCCCTTCATGACTCCACTCTAAGACCTCATATCAGACTTTATTTTGTACTTCTTAAACTTAAAAGGTAATATTGCATCTCATTCTCATTTTAGATGGTAATCTCTAGGAGAAGGGGGATGGTGTTTTACCTATACGTTGTACCTTCCAGCTTTCTACATATAGTAGGTAGCTAACAAATTTTAGTTGAATGCCTATTCTGACATCCCTGAAAGTCTTAACAGGTCATTTTCTAGGTGCTAGACATTGTTTTTCAGCAATTTTCCTCATGATACTGGAGATACCATTTGCAGTTAAATGAAACTATATAAATATACAACCCTACCCTTTCACAAATTCTTTAGTCCGTGGAATCAAATAGCTTTTGAACTCATACTATGGCCCCATCTCCCATTTTATGTCATCCTTACTTCAAGGACAAGTACAGTCCTAGAAATGGACTCATCTGTCTTTTCTCCAAAGACAAGACTAGTTAAGCCTCTTTACCAGGTGATGGTGGGGTGACTTTTTCAGCCCCAACTCACGAAACCCATATGCTAAGGTGTAGCTGAATTTTGATCTACATTAATGAAGGGATTATTCATATGAGGGAACTTGAAGTATTGTAGTGTCACTAATCTACTCACCAAATTTAATGTGATTCTCTTGATGGTTGAAAAAAAAACCATCCAGGTCTCCAAATAGTTATTATTCCCATCCCACTGAATATGAATGCAATGTCTATCTAGTGGGAAAAGATTAATCTGGCTCAGTCTTAATCACATCTGAGGGGGGAAAATGGATGATTCTCAGTAAAGGGCAAGGAAATGAATGAATAGATGGGATGAATAGAGGAGCAACTAGTCAGGAAGCCTTTATTCAGCTCCTGCTGTGTGCCAGGGCACTGTGCTAAGTGCTGGACCAGTAGGAGACAGGTGTTGCCCATCTTTCCACAGCACATTTCTTGATGGGATGGGAGCTTCTTCAATTAAAATATGATGAGGACAGCTGGCCAGCAGCTAGCACTGGCAAGAGGACAAGAATGTCAATAAATGGATCACAGAATTAAACTTACAGGCACAGCTGTTTCTCATGAAGAATCTGGTACTGTAGCCTTACACACAGGGGCCTCAGCTTTTCCATTCCACTCACGCTTTGCTGTAGCATCTTTCAAGTTGAGAATAAAATGAGAACCTCACCAACATTGTTAGAAATGCCATACAGTGCGGTCAAGCTTCACAAAAGTCCTGGTAAAGTCGTTAAATCCCAATGACTTGTCATGTGTCTCATGAGTTACTGACAAAGCTGGAAAGGGTTTCATGACTCGTGACACTGGCTTGTCTTATTTTACCAGTAGACCACATTCACATGGAGATGGAAGACACACTCTGTTCCAGGATTCAAAACTTGAAACAGAGTGTGAAGAGTAACAGAAAAGCTTTAACAGCAACTTCTGAATGAGAACACAATTTGCTCCTCTAGGAGGCAAGGTGGCATGGTGGAGAGTGGTACCTACCTTGGCTGATCAGTTCTTCTGAGTTTCAACATACTTTCATCTTCCTTGGCTCTCAGTTTACTCATCTGTAAAATTGTAGTGCTCCCTTACTTACACCACCACACCCCTAGGTAAAACATTCATATGAGGAGAGCTACGTTAGGAGAAGGAGCCAGGACAGTGGACAGTGCCTTGGACCTGGAGCCAGGAGCCCTGGGTTCAAATACTGCCTGAGATACTGATCATGGCCATGAGAAAGTAACAAACTCCAGAGACTCAGTTTCTTGTTGTGTAAAATGAAGATAATACCTATGCCAGATAGTAAAATTAAAAAAAAAAAATACTTTCAAATTCTTGAAAGTGCTTTGTAAACCTTAGAGTTAAAATTTTGTTGAGGGTTCTGGTTGTCAGTTTCTGGTTTTACTTATCACCATTGCCTAGAATTAAGGAGCTTTGTTTTGAAAAGAATTCCAAGTATTTTTTTGTCTCAAATTTTTAAAGATCTCTTCCAAAAGACTGAGAACTTGGATATAAATATAAAACTCATGTAAAGAGACTAAATTAGGAGATGATGCCTAGTCACATGTGGGAACTTGATTAAGCCATTTTCATCTGTAAAGTAATCGAATTCAGACTAGGTATTCCCTGAGGTCTCTCATCTCTGAAATACTAGGATACAAAGAATATACTATTTCCAAAGCACCCCAGCAGTGTACTTAAGGAATCAACCAGCAGAGGGCAATATTAGCATTTGCAGTTCAAAAAAAAGAATACTGGTTAACTGCTAAATAAAAATTCTCCATTTGGGGTTCAGTATATTCAGCCATAAAAGAAAATATAATCTTTACAGATAAATAAATGTAAGAAATAGTAAAAATTAAGATGAAATCAACCTGTGACACATAAAAGCAACCAGACCAACATCTCTGGAAAGAGATGAACTGATTGATTTCTATCTTTGTTTTAAATTGTGGAATATTGCTGAACTCCTCTGCTGTGAGAACTTTACCCCTTCTTTGCACAGAATTAAAAAAAACTTATGAGAAAGAATGCCTCCTCTTTCCATATCTTTACCTCCTCTCTGCCACAGGATATATTCACTGGCACGCAGTTCAAAGCTTCCTGCCCAGTATCTCTGAATACTAGCTAGCACTGGAGGAATTAAGCTTTCTGGTTCCTCACCAATTTTAGAGTGACCTTAGTCAAGCACTTCAGGAATAATAGTTTTGCATTTGCAGAGCAGAATGACAGTGTTGACCCATACAGAGGAACTGAGGCTTAATTAATGGATGTAAGGATCTTTAGTTCCGCTGGATTAGTTCAAAACACCACCAAGAAAGTGATTCTCTATTGTTTGCCAATTGCTGTTGCAGTAAGCATTCCACTTGGCTGAACTTAAATCAGACAGATTAAACCCTAATTAAGATTTTTTTCAGGTTGAATTTAGCTAGAAACTAATTTTGATTTTAGTTGCCATTGAACTAAATGCTGCCTTTGAAGAATATCTCTGAATGTAGTTCCATGGACAACATGATCTCTGAGGTCCCTCCTAGCTCAAAATTCTGTGATTTTCTGATCTTTTTTGGTGTGTGAAGTTATCGTTTTCACTTCTGACCTCCATATGAGGTTTCTACAGTGTTTCTAGTCTGAATTGCTTGTGGTCAGGTAGAACCTCTCTCGTTTTTTTTTTTAGGGGCAAGAATGCGATTTGTCATCTTTTTCTTTTAATATATGGCTAAATGTTCAGTGATTGGCGTACATTTATATTTTGGGAATAGCCTTTGACCTAAAAGCTATGAACCCAGGTCTGGGGAAAGGGGCAAAAACTCTTCTTGTCTGTCCTCCTACAGTCACTAATTTACCTTGTTTGTACAACCACAAGGCAAGGGTCATGGGCTGACAACCTTCCCTGAGGGACAGTAAGGAAATTCTGGGGACTGGAGTTCACCTAAGGCATGGGGAAGAGAATGTCCTTTGAACTAGACTGCCAGCGTGAAACAGTGTAATTTACAACAGCCCTACCCATACCTCCCTCCTATTGGGATCCCAGCCCAGGCTCATAGAAGCATTGGAAGAGTCATCCTTTCCAACCAGCCTCATTATACAGATAAAAAAACTGAGAGGTTCTCAAGGTCAGATACGTAGTAAGGGACAAGGCAAAGTTAACGTAGGTAAGTTCGTCTCCATACTCAAGAAGGAAGAAAGCTAATAATGACAAATAGAAAATCTTTTGTCTAAGAAAATGGCCTTGCTTTAATAATGATGAGGCATATGCTTCATTCACTTAGTTGTCCTCCTCTTATCCTTCCTCCACAGAGCTGCCAAATCAACGCTTGCAAGACAAAGCTCTAACCATTTTATTTTCCTAGTCAAAAATCTTCAGCTTTCTCTAGGATAAAATTTCGTTATTGTTGTCACATCCAGTTGGAGTGGCTTGCCATTTTCTTCTCCAGATCATTTTACAGATGAGGAAACTGAGGCAAACAGCGTTAAGTGACCTGCCTAGGGTCACACAGCTAATAAGTATCTGAGGTCAGAACTGAACTCAGGACTTTCTGACTCCAGACCTGGTGCTCTTTCCACTGAACCACCTCACCACACACACCTTAACCTGGCATTAAAAACCCTCTACAATATGGTGTCCACCCTCCTTGAGATTTCTTTTATTTCACCTGTTTCGCTGTGACCAAAACTGGCCTACAACTTGTTCTCCCAACCTGACTCGCCATCTCCCATGTCTCTTCTTTCATGCATGCTGTCTCCCATGCCTGAAATGTACTCCTTCCTCATCTATTTTTTTTCAAAATCCTAGCTTCCTTTAAGGCTAACTTAGGTTTTGTCTCCTACATGAAGCCTTTCCTGATTCCCTCCAGTTCTTTCTGCTCCTTTCCTTCTCAAATTATCTGGTATTTTATTATCTGTTGTTATCCCCAGTAGAATGTACGGTGATCCTCAAGAGCAAAGATTGTCTCATTCTTGTCACTGCATTCCCAGAACCTAACAATATTTTGTACATTGAGGACAATTCATAAATGTTTGTTGTTTCTTCAGTTCATTCAGAAGGCTTATTTTAAGCCCACCAGAATTTCTTTTAGATGCCTGCTTTTGTAGGAATAACATTTTGTTCTGTGGGTTCATAAACTCGTGCACATTAGCATGACTGATTTAATCCATCTCCAGCAAACAAATAGTATAGATGAGTAATAGTCCCATCATCTTTCTGCCTCATTAAAATGGCTTTTGTGGGTAGATTGGGTTTTTTCTATTAGATCATCAGGTCATAGACTTAGAGCAGAAAAGGACCTTAGAAACCATCCAAGTCCCTCATTGACCAGGATCCAATAACACAGTAAATAGCAATGTTAGGACGTGAGCTCCTCTGATACCAGAGCCACTCTGCTACTTTTGACTGCAAAGGCGATTTTTTAACCTAAAAAACCCAACCAAACAAAAACCATAGAGACCTCCCCCCCGCAAAGATTCAAATTTTTATTTTACTGAGTATAGAAAAACAGTGAAGGCCCTTTATAATGCTTTTCTTGATTTCTGGTAAAGAAACCAAATTCACAGCTGTATAATTAATCGGATATTGGACTAGAAACAGAGCTGCAGAAGGGAAAAAAATCTCATATAAAACAAAAATCACTGCATCCTTTCTGCTTTTATTCTCAAAGATGCCCTCATAATTTAAAAAAAATGGAAAGATTGAAAAAAAAGAAACAGGAAATTTGAAGGTGATGACCAGCTGGTCTTCTTCTGAAACAGAAGAATTAATAGAATTGAACTGTAGTGGGAGAGATGTCGGGAAAAATATTCTGACAATGAGAGTTGTTGAAGGCTGGAATGTGTTAAGAAGGAAAGTTGTAGAATTTTCTCCTCTTCTTTAAAATTAGGACAGATCCTCATATGTCTGGAATAGTTGTCTTGTCCTGACTTTCCAAGGTTTCTTTTATTCCTTGAATTTTATGATTCTCTGAGCACATGAAGGCTTTCTTAATTTAAGGAAGTTCCAGTTCAGAAGAGTGTAGGAGTTCTGTTGGAAGGAGTAGAATGGGCTCCATAGCACTAAAAAAAAAATGCTCAAAACTTTTGTCCTGAGAACTTAGAAGGCTGCTTCACCAAGGAAAATAGTGAAAGGAGAGAACAAATTATAGTATTTACTAGAATCTTTTTTCCCAATTCTCCTTCACAGTGCTAGCCCTCAGCACAGTACCTGGAACATAGGAAGCAGTTAATAAATGTTTATTACCTTAAAATCTGAGGGGGTACACAGAACATCTGCCACTTTCTCAAAGCCACTTGTGTCTAACTAATAGAAACTTCTCTGCCACAGTAATTGACTTGTCCAACTAATGAGGAAATGAAAGAGAAAGGGGAAGGGAGAAGGAGAGAGAGAGACAGAGAGAGAGACAGAGAGAGAGAGAGAGAGAGAGAGAGAGAGAGAGAGAGAGAGAGAAAGGAAGGAAGGAAAGAGACAGACAAAGGGAAAGATAGACACAGAGACAGAGATAGTGTGTGCGTGCATGTGTGTGTGTATGTGTGTGTAGCTTCACATTGAGCCATATCACCCTTTACTAGAGCCATATCATCCTTGTGTTGGTGGTGGTGGTGGTAGACCACTTTTTGTTCTAGAAGAGAACCAGTGACACCATGAGGGTGATGTTTTGACTTATTCATGAAATGGATTTAAGTGAGGTTATGTCATCAGCCTTACTCTCTCCCCTAAAATCATCGAATGTATGGCTGAAGAGGGGTAGTGGATAAGTGAACCTACTAATTAAGAAATCATTTCCTTTGACTATGTAATGTATTCTTTAGTCTTTCCTCAAAATATTTCCAACACTCATGCCACACACATTTCCCTTTTAAATTATCTTTTTTTCAGGCTGATAATGAAATTAGGTGACTTTTCCCCTCCCTGTGTATATTGGCTAGGTGGTAAGGGAGATGGCATAGAAATGTATTAATCATAGAGAGGTGATGCAAGTTCAAAACGATATCATGGACAATTAAAATATAATAATTTTCATGGGAAGAATTATATGTGGCTAAAATCAAGAAGCACTTATCAAGCAATTTTGGGAAACAGTGTGGTATAAGTAAGAGAAGTGGCTCTTAAGTCGGAGGATCTCTGGGTTCAAATCCTACCTCTGACCATTTCTACCAGTGTGACCTTGGGAGAATTTCTTAACCTCCATGGACTTCAGTTTCTTCATTTATAAGAATGGGAGTTTAGGACAAAAATTATTTCTCAGTATCCTTCTAGTTCTAAATCTATGACACTATTATTTGCAAGGTGCCAATAGAGTAAATGGATAGAGGGCTGGACTTAGCATCAGTAAGAGATGGTTTCAGTCCTGGTTCTCATCTACATTAACAATGTGACCTTAGGCTAGTCGTTCGGTCCCAGTGTCCCAGTTATTTCCTTAAGACTTTAAATTATAGACAAGTTGCTGATCTGTATTGGGTAGACAGAGTTCCCTTATACTGTTATAATCACACATCCAGACTCCCCCCTCCAAGACATTTCAAGGCCTATAGATACAAATATAGATATAATACAGCCCTCCTTTAAAATGATTACACCTAGACAATCACCATAGATAGAAGACAATAAGTGTAAAATTGGGTTCCAGGGAAACTTTTTGTGAGAAATTTGAAGAGGAAAGAAGAACAACCCATTGATCTTAGGTCTAAGTTTAAAAGGCATAGTATCCATAACAGGAGTGTAATAATCCTTACATGTTTTGTCCTTGTCAGCCCATATTTGGAGAATTGTGTTCAATTCTGAATACCACATGTTAGAAGGAATATTGTTAAGCTAGGGAGGGCCATGAGAATATTATGGGGACTGTGTTGTTTGAGGGATGGTTAAAGGAACTGAGTCTTGTTAGCATGAGAAAGAAATGATGTGGTAGGGGGTGGCTGTGGATGTGACTGCTGCCTTCAAGTATTTGGGGGATTGTCTGGGTAGAGAAGAGAGAGGGCAGAACTTGGAGCAATGGAGAGAAGTTATGGAAAGGCAGATCTAAGCCTCAGACAAAGGAAGGCTTCCTAATAATTAGAACTGTATGACATTGGAACAGACTGCCTTGGAAGGCTGGATGGATGGACATTCATTGGGTGGTGATAGTGGGGATTTCTATTCAGATATTGGTTAGATTGAATATCATCTGAAGTCTAGCTCTAAGACTGTGATTTTTACTTGAAAAGGGGTGGAAGGAGGTCAACAAAGTCTTTTTGGAGGCGATAGCATCTTAGCTGAGCTTTGAATAAAGGGAAGTACTTCAAAAGATGGAGTTGCCAGGAGAAGAGAGAGTTCATTTAGAGAATGGTGGGAAAAAAGTGAGCGAAGCTGTAGAGATGAGAGAAGGCAGAATAAAGAATGAAAGTGAAAATCTAGTCCAGTTTGGCTAGAATGTAGACTACATAAAAGGGAATTTTATGAGATAAAGTCTAACAGTTAGGGGAGGCCTTGAATGCCAGAGTCAGACATTTCCTAGAATTGTTCTTATGTACTGTGCATAAAACATTCAATTTGGAAGGCTAAAATGTCTAATAATGAGAGGAAAAGTAAAAGCAAAGAACAGAGACTTAAAGAGAACACAAAGCATTCAAGATTCCTTCTGGGTCTCAGAAGGTCTTGGCATAAGAAGCTCATTTACATGGTGTGATCTGAAGAAAATAGCTGCCTGTTCCAAAATGTACATTCTCCAGGCCTACCACAGAGCATCAGTCTGGTGAAGTAGAAAGGCACAGGACTGGCTTCTAATCCTGACTCTGTCTCCTCCTACATCATGCAACCTTGGTGAAGTTACTTTACTTCCCTCAGGCTGTTTTTCCACCTATAAGATGATGACTGAAAGAGCTACAGAGTCACATCAGACTCCAAAAGGTCACCAAAAATTTGTTGGGATTGAGAGCATGGGAGCGATGCCATAGTGGGAGCAATGCTAAGGAACACAGGGTTCTCAGGAAAGGAGAAGGAAGAGAAAAAAGGTAGAGATGCACTGAATATAAATCCTCTCCTGCTTCACAGTTTTGCCAAGAACAGACTTGATTCTCAGTCCAAGTGTCTGTGATCCCTCCTCTTCCCCCCCAGCTCTGTCAATGTTCTCCTGGGTGCCATGTCATCATTAGATTAAAGCATGCTGTAAACACACCCCTAGGCTCTCCTCCTGGGGGCACTCCTGAGGATCTTCCAAGGAGGATAATGATTAAAGTCAGATCCAAATCAGAACCACAGAAAGTTCTAGGGAACTGTTGTGTGAGATGAGCCAAAAGGGAGCCTCCCTCTGGACAAGCTACCAGACATATGTTGTCTTTTGTCCTCTCCCACTCTGTTGTGAGCCAGTTTGCTATTCCTTTGTAGCATACTTCCCATTCCATTACAGCTGATGGGGATTTTGCCTATATAAGGAGCATGAGACTGGGTCTCATGTTTTTTTCACCCTTTCCATCCTTCCTTCTTGCTGACCACAAGTTTTGGAGCTTCATTTGAAAAATAATGCAAAGTGTTACATTCCCCAAAGTATGCCATGACACAGTCACTCTGTGCTCTCTCCTCTTGACATTAGGACCAAAAGAGAAGAAGAATGTAAACATCTGTTTTTTGTAAGTCCATTCCAGACTTATAACTTGATTAGTATAGGGGAATATTTGACATGATTAACTTTCCAGTCACAACATCATGATGGTTTTGTGTCCTTTTATTGCCTCTTTAAGGGATACAAAGCAAGAAAAATAATATTCTAACTTGATTTTGGTCTGTTTTTCAGTTTCTTAACTTTGCCAAATGTTTTTTACAATAGTTGGTTCATGAATACACTGTTTTAATGCAATTAAAACAGCAAATTTCCCTGTAGAAATGTGTGTTACAAGAGACATAAAAATAACTTAAAGTCTAAGTTTATGACTAATCACTGTCTCTGGGAGAAAACTAGTATCTGAAGTGCAAGGGTCTTATACTGTACCTTCAAATCAACGATTTGGTGTAAGCTAACTTCTTTTCTCAAAACCCACTTTTTAACAAGATTATTGTCCTCCTCATCCTTCAAACTTAAGTCAAATTAATTTAAAAAGCATTTATTAACTTCTTAGCAGGGAGAAAGGCAGCATGGTATAATGGATAACCCATAATCTTTGGAGTCAGGAGATCTGGGTTCAAATCTTATCACATTCATCTACTAGCTTCGTGACTATGAGTACATCACTTAACTTTCACTGTCCCAGAAAATTCTCTTAGATTTTAAATTGCACATGAGTTGCTGATATTTATGGGTAAAGGGAGTTTCCTCGGAGCTATGGATGACTCTCTCAGCCCCAGATGTGTAAAAGTCTCTAGTCTAGGTCATAGATGAAAAACTGATTCTCTACCCTCAAGGCATTCACTGTCTATTACCATCTTTGGTATTCTGCTATAGTTGAAAGAGTATTTACTTAGCTATAAGAGAACCTGGATTTAAGGCCTGGACATATTATTTTGTATGACACTGGACAAATCTTTTAATCTCTGCAAGTCCAAGTTTCTTTGTCTCTAAGATGAAGGCTTTCTGCCAGAAGATCTCTAAAATTTCTTCCCATTCTAAATTCTAAATGCTCCCTATCAATATAATTACATTAAGAGAACATTTTATTGAGTTGAGGCGGCTATTATAGAACCAAGATGGTAACTGTTTTCCCTATAAAATGTTTACCTATTAGATATCTCAATTTTCCCTAGATAGGTAATGGAGCTTCACAGTAGGACACCAGATAATAGATACCAGGTCTGCTCTGACTGTTGGTATATTTCATTGTATAATTTTAAAAAAATCTTTGTCTCATCCTATCTCATTTTCTAAGAAGAAACAGTATATATAATTAATGATCTAGTTTATTTTGAGTAGTTAGAGATTTGGTGATGTAAGTGAATCACTAATATATTGATATGTTACATATTAATAATAGCTAGCATTTATATAGTACCTCAAAGTTTGCAAACCACTTTACAATTATTACCTCATTTTATCCTCACAACAACCCCAGGAGGTAGGTGCTATTAATATCTTCATTTTACCGTTCCGGAGGGTAAGTGCCCAGAGTCATACAGCTAGTAAGAGAAGCTGGATTTGAACTCAAGTTTTCCTGACCCCAGGTCCAATTTTCGATCCACTGTGCCTAGCTTTTACTTTATATTATACTATTTAATATCAGGGAAAGACTGAGGATCCTTTGGAATAGCAGAGATCAGAGGGAGATAACAACTGAAATTCAGCTCTAAGTCAGTTAAATCCACCCCTCCCCTTTTTCATTCAATCATTTATTCATTCAATTTCTTAAAAACATTTATTAAATAACGATGATACCCTGTACTAGATTCTGAGAAAAGGAGATACTAAGTTTCTGCCCTTCTGGAGCTTATAGTATTATACAAGTACATTACAGAGGTAATGACAAGGTATTTAGTAAAGCCTGAAGTAGAAATTTGTTATTAATAGGGTGATATAAGAGGGTTTCATAGAGTACATTTGTACTCTACTTTTTCTTTCATCTTTAAAGGATGAATAGAAATTTAATAAGTGCGGATATGTCTGGATATTCCAGACACAGGATGAAATCAAACGCATGGTGCAGTGTGTGTTCTGGAGCTAGAAATTAGGTAGGTTTAGCTAGAGCATAGTGTAGCATGGAGTGATAGGAAATAAGTCTGAAAAAGTAAGGTGGTATAAGCTATTGACGGGCCTCAAGGACCAAGGAGAGTAGTTTGAACTTTACTCAGAAGTTAATGGACAGCCCCTGCAGATTTCTGAGACAAGCTATGACATAATTATCATGAAAACATTTAGTTTGCTGATGGAATGATAGATCGGGGTTTGGAAGGGAGATAGATAGGAAGGCCTGTTGGAAGGCTAATGTAATAGTCCAGCCAGCTGGCAAGGAGGTGTCAAGGTTAGTTACAGTGGGGATAGAGGGAAAGAGCTGGGTGTCTGAGATGTTGAAAAACTGACGGGATATGACAATGGATGGAATATGAAATCTGAGGGAAAAGAGAGCATCAAAAGCAATCTCGGTGTAATACTGTCCCTTCTTTGGAGATCCAGTTGAAGCCATGAAATTGAAAGAGATTGTCAAAAGAAAGTATAGACAGAAGAAAAAGAGACCTAAGGACAGACCCTCTGCTGACTTCCACATCAGGGAATTGGGAAGAAATAAAGAGCCAGTGAAGGAAACAGAAAGAGTTGTCAGAGGAATAGCAGTAAATCCAGATATGTGGAGCCTCTAAAACCAAGGGAGGAAATAGTATGCAGGAAGGAAGAAGAGGAAGAGAAAGGGGTGGTAGAATATAAGGGAAGGAAAGGGATAATCAAGTGCCAAGAGTATCAGAGAAGTCAAGCTGGATGAAGACTGAAAAAGTCACTGAATTTGGCAATAATGAGTGGTTTTTGAGAGAGAAGTTTCAGTAGAACAATCTATTTTGTTTTTAGCTCTTTCTTTGAATTTGAAAGAAAATTCTTAGTGTGGATTTAGGTAATGCTATACTCTTTTTTTCATATAGGCAGTTCCTACTTGAGGTGACCAGGGCCTAGATATCCTGACTACTAACAAATACTTGACTATTTCTGTTACCTCACTGTGAGTTCTCACTTTCATTTCTGGAAAGAGGTGAGGGTGTAGGTGACAAAAGACAGGAAGAGTAGGAATTAGTTTGTTTTCAGACTTGGAATTCCTTTTGCATGAAGACAATTCCCTCAACTTAGATACCAATTGTCCCAATGCTTTCTTCCTATCGAAATCTGCTCTTTAACAAAGAATCTGAAACTCATTTATGCTTAAATGTAAATGATTGGTTTCCATTTATGGGAAGAGCCTCTCACATTTAATAGCTATAAATATTTGTTAAAGGTCTAGTGTGTTAAGAGCTCGGCTGTAGGCCTAGATTTGCATTTAACTAGGCCCAAAGCTTTGAATTGAAGTTAAGAAACTAAGGAGAAGGGGACGTTTTGGGTGTCCTCAATCACACAATTTAGCAATCAATTCAGGAAGGTCAGGGACAATAGAGAGGGAGTAAATCCTCAGGATTGAAATGCATTCCTTCATCTATTTTTCCTCCTGTTCTAAACAAACTACTGCTTCTTTGGCAACTATAAAAGTAATCCTGAGCTTGGTGACACACTTGTAATCATTCTAGTAGGGTGATGAAATCGAGCAAGAATGCTTGCTTCAGACATATGTCCCTTCAGTGGTCTGTCCCACCTACCACACACACACACACACACACACATGCGCATGCACTGTCCTCCTCTCCCTACAATCACTTCCTAGCATCAAGGCCAGTTGATATGACTGGCTTCTTGAAAACTCTAGAAAGGATACAATAACCCCTATGCAGGTAAACAGAGGAGTTAGTAACTTAACAAACAAACAAAATCTCTAGATACTGATCTGGAAGAAATTAGATTATTACTGGGTTTTTTTCCCATGTCTGTCTTCCCTCTACCCTGCTCTCCAGATCTCCACACATATTTACCTTCCCATTCCCCATCACTTCATGCCCTTTGCAGAAATATCACAAAAGCAGAGTGGCTGGAGAAAAAATATTTAGCATAAAATCAAAGACTTTAAAAAAAAGACATATGGTCCAATGTCCGCTCTGTACAGTGGAAGAGGTTCTTTTTCTAAAACTCACTTCAGAGCACTACATACTCTTCTACCTCAGGGGAAAAATAATTTTTTTTAAGCAACAGAAATCCTAAGCTTTCCCCTCAGCTTTTGCCCACCCTCTTACCCCTGCTAGTAATAATATAATGTGTGTAATAATAACACAGAGAAACTTTGTAATGTTTTCCAAGGGACTAAGTTTCCTTAAAGTTATTGGCAAGAGAATGATGGGGGGGGGGGGGGTGGTGGTGGTGGTGCAGGGAACACTATTTTCTGGACCTTTGGCTGAGACTTTAAAAAGGGCTGTTATATACGGGGAGAGTGGGAGATTTAAAATGAGAGATGTCCCAGTTAAGCTTTACAGTAAATACTCTCCCCAGTTCTTTTCTTCTGAAGGGCCTGAATGTTCTCAACAAAAAGAAATCATGACAGTTAAACTTTCCAAAGTCAGTCTCCATCACTTTCTCTAACTTCAGGGTTCTTCCACATTTCTTTTCCCTCTCATCATAGTTCTTTTGCCTGGCCCACTGCCCTCACCAGGTTTTCAGCTTCCATCCGCTCATTCCCTTTTGGCCATCCAGTCCCTACTACCTCTCCCCTTTACCCCAACAGTCTTCCTTATACTCAGGACCTCCTCTCCTTGCTTTACCACAGTCTCGAAGCCCCGGTGGAGCTCACAGATCAAAGGACAAAAGTGTGGCAGCTGCCCGGCTAAGTGTGGAGTCTCGTCGGCTCCCCCTCCTGGCTGGCTCGGGTTGCCCTGGGATCTTAGGGACCATCCCAGGAGGCGGTACTGCCTGCGGTCCCTAGGCTCCTTGGGAAATAGGTGTTGGAGACCGTTTTGTATACATCGGAGAAACTTTCCTTTGTGTTATGTCCCTCGGCTTTGGGTTTTTTCCACACATTCTTAGAAGCCATTGTCTACGCCGATATTTTTGCAGGTTAGGCACGCTGCCCTTTTAGAGTGAGCTCCCCAAAAGAGCGAGTGCTTCTCTGGTACTGAAATGACCCTGAAATCAGTTTAAAGAAAATTCAGCCTAAAAGAGGGGCCTCCAAAGCAAAGGAGGCGGGAGGTGCGGGGGGGGGGGCCGAGAGGAAGACAGCTGACCAATCAGAAGTAGAGGCTGAGCCAGGATTCCCCTCCTTGATTCTGAGCTGCAGCAGCGGAAAGTTGGGAGCCTCAGCCTCTGGCCAAAGCCTCTCAGAACCTCAGCACCGGCAGCAGCAGCAGCTGCGGCAGCACAGACAGAGGTGGAAGCAGCAGCAGCAGCTGCTGCAGCAGTCACAGCAGCAAAGTCAGGACTCCCGCCAAAGGCAGGCTTCGGGAACCAGCAGCTCACAGCAGCATGCAGGGGGCATAGATGGGGCTCTGCCCGCTCACTCCTTGAGGCGCTGCCAAAGACCTAGCGGGAGAGAGTCAGCAGCTACCTTCAAACAAAAACTGCAGCATCTTTGCCCTTGCCAACCCCCACCAGGGACTGAGGTTTGGGGGCTTACACAAGTTTGATCCTCAGCTCCAAACTCTTACACCCCCCACCCCAGCCCGGCTCAAAGAGATTTAAAAGGTCTAATGACTTACTCTGAGAGGAAGCCTTCTGCTGGTTTTTGAGAAGGACTAAGTACATTGCTTAGGCACTCGGAAAAAAAATGATTTCCTGGGAAATCGTCCCCGGCTGGGGAGTGGGAGTCCACACCGCGCTCTTGCTGCTTCTACTTTCTACTTCCCTAGCTCAAGATAGCAGCCCAGAGAAGGAGCCTGGTGGCGCTGAGGAGATCCCGGAGGGGGCATCTACCTTGGCTTTTGTTTTCGATGTCACCGGCTCCATGTACGATGATTTAGTCCAAGTTATTGAAGGGGCCTCCAAAATCTTGGAGACGTCTTTGAAGAGACCCAAGAGACCACTCTTCAACTTTGCTTTGGTGCCTTTCCATGATCCAGGTAAGGAAAAGACAAAAAAGTGATTTTTCTGTTATTTATTATACTCTTAGGATCATTCTGCCTTCTAAGAGTTTCAAACGTGCAAGATGTTCCAGCGGTATTTTAAAGGGTCTGTTGAGTAAGTGCAAAACAGACAAGGAATTGTTCTCTAGTCTAAGACTGCCCCTTACTCATCTTGTAGGCACTAGGCATATGGTTTATGGGGATGGGGGAGGGGAGAGGAACCTGTATCATGCCCTCCTCAACTCTGGAAACATGAACTTGCCACAGATACTTTAAGGCAACTGTGTTTCAAGGTTAATAGCTTTTAAATACATTTTTAGACTTCTGTGCTTAATTATGGAGTCGCTTTGCTGTTAGACTGTGTCCAGGTTGAGGGCATGGACTCCCCTTCTGTAAAGGACAGCTTTCTTAGGGGAGGGAGAACAAGAAAAACTTTCAATTGATATTGGCATGTGCAATTAATGAACAGGAAATTGATGAAATATTTGTCTTTATCTCCTCTAGGCCAGCGCCACACACACAGCAGGGGTTTAATAAATAAATGTTGATTGCCTTAAGCTGAATCTATTCACAATTGTATTCATTTGCCATTAATTATCTGTTTGTGGGTGTAGACAAAATGTCTGTGTCTTTTTATCATTCTTGTAGAGGTATGTGTGTGTGTGTAATATAGTATGTCTGTACTTTAAAAGTACTTGAACAAAAATATATCTATGTTTGCCCTCCAGCCATGAATTTCATCGGCTTCATTGTAATATGATTCTATTTACTTTTTGGTTTCTCTCTTAAGAAGTGGCACCTCTCTGTGAGGCTCATGGGAGTATTTATTATCCATGCTTAAGGCAGCCTTCCCTTTAGAGTCTTGTCTACCTGAGTTTCATTAACACATATTACCACTAATTTTAAGAAATAAAATATTGTTCTTTAGAATCTTTCTCTTTTGCAGTCCCACATTTTTCTCTCTTTGCTTTTTTCCCCCTCTGTTTCTGAGACAGAATCTTATACTCAGGATTCTTACACACAGGACCATAGAAATCTGAATTTTGTACTTGTTTCTTTAACAAATGAGTATAAATTAATATGCTTTGTTAAAAGGAGCTTACTTCTTAGTTATTTTAAATGTTATCAGTTTTAATACAGTGTACAAGGATTTATGTGGACCCATTTCTGAAATTTTCATTTTCATTGTAATATTAAAAACATTAATTTGCCTCATCTGACTTGCTCTGAGGGTTAGTGTGATATTATGGAGAAAGCACTGAAGTTGTAGTCAGGAATGCCTAAGTTCAAATTCTTCCTCAGATCTCTATTAGCTGTATGACCCTGAACAAGTGACTTAACCTCTCTGTGTCTGTTTCCTCATTTGTGAAAAGAAACGGTCAGAATTGATAGTCTCTAAGGTCTCTTTCAGCTCTAAAACTGTGATCCTGTAATATAGTTTAGTGGTTTCTACATTTAGAGAAATGATATAGATTTAGTTCTGGAAGGGTCTTTGAGGTCATTTAGTCCCAGTCCTCTTATTTTACACATAAAAGAGGGACCCAGAGAGTGTAAGTGACTTGCCCCAGGTATATATTTAGAGGTAGGACCAGGTCTTGAACCCAGGCCTTTTGACTCCAAATCTTAGTCATCTTCTATAATGTCCAAATCATTATGATATTCATTCTTACTTAATGCAGTTTCTTAATCAAATTAACTTTATTCAGTCCTGTCCAACTCTTCATGACCCCATTTGGAGTTTTCTTGGTAAAGCTATTTGCAATGGTTTGCCATTTTCTTCTCCAGCTTATTTTACAGATGAAGAAACTGAGAGAAACAGGGTTAAATGGGTCACACAGCTAGTAAGTATCTGAGGCCAGATTTGAATTCAGGAACATAAGTCTTCCTGACTGCAGCCCCAGAACTCTCTATCTCCTGAGTCTCCTACCTGCTCCCTGTACCACCTCAGTTTCATTCTAGTAAGATCTCTCTCTTATGCCTTGGACTTCTCTGATCTATTAGATCATGGATAGATCATGAAACATAGATCCTAAATCCAAGGTGTTAATTTTGGCAAGGTGCAAGCATTTCATTATTTTTAATATCCCTTTGACATAGAAGAGCTTGATTTTTTAAAGAATAAACATCTATATTTTTTAAAGACTTTATTTAAATTTTGTGATTCTTAATATTGTTGAATCCGACATACAAAGACCACCTTATAACTATATGTGGAATTTGATCTGTCCTGATCATTTGAAATAATCTTCAAAATGACTGAAACAGAAGCTTTGTAATGGGTATCTTCCAGTTACCAAATAGGAAAGGTTAATTATTTGTTAAACTAACATGATATTCTTAATATCTAGCAATTACATGGTCAACAAATACCCCAAAGATAAGAATATAGAATTTATAAGTTAAAAGCACATAGAATTATAGTTAGACTTTAAGATTATAACTTCATAGATTAGGAGTCTTAGGCTTTAAACAGAGAATTTACTTCATCTTACAGATGAGGAGACTGAGGCCCAGAGAGGTTATATAAAAGTCACACAGGAGAATAGGCAGAAGAGCTGGGATTTGTGAGCCTAGATCTTCTAACTACAATTAAATTATATTGATAAAATGATTAATTCAAACTGATTTCAAGTGAGGTCTCTTGCGAGAGCTCAGGTGTCTTATAGTTTCTGTCATTTTTTAAAAAGAATAAAATAAGAAGATCCTGCTAGGCTAGATAAGAAATATTCTGAAGTAAAGGGGAAGAAGAAGACATAAACTGTTGCTGTTGATGACTTTAATTTGTCCTATTAATTCATTTAAATCTGATTGTATGTTCATTGAATTATATGTTTGAGGATTCCTAAATTTTTTTGACCTTTTATCAATCCTCATGTTTCTTGACCTCTCTGTAATTTACAGCCCCTCCTCTTGAGTGATCTTTCTTTCATTAGCTCTTTTGACATTGCTTTCTTCATGATTTTCTGCCTAATCATTCCCTCTCAGTCTCCTTGGCTGGATTATTATCCATGTCCATCCTCCATAAGGGAAGATGTTCTTAGAGTTTCTGTACTGC
The DNA here is from genome assembly GCA_023548195.1 of Bettongia penicillata ogilbyi. Taxonomy (NCBI): domain Eukaryota; kingdom Metazoa; phylum Chordata; class Mammalia; order Diprotodontia; family Potoroidae; genus Bettongia; species Bettongia penicillata. Next base: position 857,411 of record JAJHZJ010000162.1, on the reverse strand, counting down.
ACCCTCTTCTCTTTCTATACCCTCTCCCTATGGAATCTCATTACTCACATCAGTTCATTCATCATCTCCATACACATAATTCCAAAGTCTTTATATTGCTAGATCTCATAAAACCAGTTCCCTGATAGACGTCTCCATCCAGATGTCCTTTTAGTACTTCAAATTCAGTATGTCTAAAATGGTAATTATTTTTTACCTCAATCCACCTCCTTCCAAAACTTCCCTATTTAGGTTGAGGCTACTATCATCCTTCTCTTTATGCAAGTTCGCAACCTCAGACACCTTTGAGTCTTCACTCTCCCTCACCACCATCTTTCATTATGTGCGGAGTCAATCGCTGAGTCTTGTCATCTCCAACCACACACTCTTTCTCATATCTGTCCCCTTTGCTCCACTTAAAAGACCACCACTCTCCTTCTTGCTCTCATCATCTCTTGTCTAAGTTATTATGATAGCCTATTGATTGGTCTTCCTATTTCTAGTGTCTTTCTTCTCCAAAACACCCTCTACAGACCTGCCCAAATAATCCTAAAGCACAAGTCAGACCATGTCTCTCTGTTACTCAAGGATATTGAGTAACTCCCCATTGTTCCTAGGGAAAAATCCAAATTTCTTAGCCTGACATTTAAAATCCTTAACAATCTACTCTTTCTGACTGACTTTATTTCACTCTTTTTCACATATTCTCCATTTCAGCCAAACTGCTTTCTTATTGAACAAATGAGATAACCACTTAGCACAGTATTTAGCACATAGTAAGCATTCAAGAACTACTTGTTTCCCTCCCCCTTCCTTTGCTGTTTCCCAGAATTCAGCATGCCATTTTCTGCCCCATGGCCCCAGAGCTAGAATTGGTCCTTGCTCACCTTAGTTTCTTTCCACTCTCAGACCAGACGTCAACTCCTAAACTTTTCCTGATCCTCCTGGCATTCTCTTCCTTCTCAAATTAACTTACACTTGCCTACCTATGCAGCTGTGTTCTTTCTCCATTAGAAATGTCCCTGAGCCTGTTTTTTCAGTTTTTTTTTAATCCCTGGCACCCCATTCTGGGCTTTGCAAGTTGTGGAAATTTAATAAATTCTTATTGAACAAACCATGAATAAATGAAACCTTTTCTCTACTGTCCATTTTTTCATCAATTTTAATGTCTTCACTGTTTGTTTATAGTTCCAATGAGTTGTATTTTATTTCACAGCTGCTCAAAAATGTCTCTGTGAGTGATAGGTGGTCTTTGTTGTCAATTAAGGACAAGTCAATGACAAAACCATGTTAGGGAGAATAGGAAATATATTTGTTTAATTCTTTTAACGTCAAAATATCTTCACATCAATTCTCCTATTTGCTGAAAAGTGATCGTAGATGAGATTTATGGTACAGTCTTAAAAACTTGCACATACGTGGTTGCTGTTTTGCTAGTCTTTGGAGTTTACTGAGAGAAGAAAGTGAAACACAAAGACCTTGTAGAAGAGGGAGAAGGGAATGAGAGGGAGAAGGGAAGTGAATATGCCATTCAGAGCAAGAAGTGTGTGCACCTGTCAGGCTTACCTGGGAAATGAGGCAGTGTCAGAAGGATGTGAAAGGGGGAGAGAGAAAAGTCACAATATTCTTTTGATGTTGGCCAAGCTATTGATGATATTAACACATTCACCTTGAACTTACTGGCTAAGAGAATTACCTAAAATCTGCCTTCCCCAATCCACATTGCTTCTATTGTGTCCACTTGCCAGGTTCCAGCTGACTAACCAGATCACATTTATGTTCCTCTTATGAGAGAGATACAGAAGAAGACAGGAGAGAGAGAAGTGAAATTTTTTAACATGTTTGATTTGCCTGATCTGGAGAAATAGCACATATGTAAAACTCTCCTCTCTGCAGCCTACCATTTTGGGGAGAAGTGGATAAACTCTTATTCCATTCATGGAATGAAAACTCTAATACTGTTACACTGTTTTCATCCATAGAAGGATCTATGTGGTTGATGTGATCATAGAATAATAGATTGAGATCTAGAAGAGACTATAGAGCTCTTTGATTTCAACTGCATTGTATTACATATGTATTTTAATTGAGATAAAAAAATTAACATATACATTTACTTGTCTTTTGATTTCTTGAAGTAGTAGATTAGACAACACTTATCACTATCATATCTGTGAAAATAAGTTGGCCATAAAGGAAGACCACAATACCACATTTATCAGAAGGGCATTCTTGCCAAAGTTGGTAAATTTTGTCATTTTCATTCACCTCATAATATTTTAGTACAGCAAGATTCATCAATTTTCTCTTATGGTTGTTCTTTTAGAGAGCTTTGTAAGATGTCTTGCTCTTATTATCACCTCTGAAGCCTGAGCACAAGATAAATGGTAGACTCCTGACTATTGTAGTCAGACAAAGACTGTCCATCTTCTGGATGTTTGCTGGAAAAAATAATTCTTTGTTAATTGGGGGAAATGCCTTCTTTATCTTCTATCTTAGCCTTGATATTTTCAATAGTATTTGAAATTTTGACCTCAAAAATAATGGTCTTCCCTGTCCAAGTCTTGAAAATCTGTACCATGGCACTGGCTCCTCCTACTCATGGCAGCTCTGAAAAGCAACCTTATCATTTTGTAGATGAAGAAACTAGGCACAGAAAGATTAAATTTCTTACTCAGAGTCATCGAGGTTCTTGGACTCCAACACATTAAATGTGACTGATAAATCCAATCAAATGAATAATGCTGTACAAAACAGAAATGTGGTACAGTAGAAAAAATGTTGAATTTGGAGTTAAGGGATCTGTGTTTGGGGCTCTCTTCTGACATTGATATCTGACATAAGCATCTGGTAAGATGCTTAAACACTCAGTTCTTCACTTGTGAATGGTATAAGAAGGCTTGAATTATGTTTCAAAAATCTTTCATTGATTTATACATTTCTACATATTTGTATGCTAATAAAGTCACTGAAAGAACTATTTTCTGAATGGCTACAACGTCAAAATACCCAAGAGTTTTATTAATGGAATAGTCACATTATTTAAAAAAGAAAATATTATATAATCAGGAATTATAACTAGAACCTTGCAAGAGATTTCTTCTCAAATTGAAATATTTTTGATATCTAAGAAATGTGGGAGGCAGAGGTGTTAGAGAGATGAAATCAAAGTTCCTTTTCCTTTTGGACTCCCTGGTAAAAAAATTTTGATGAGGAGGTTGTGTGCATCTATATTAAATCCAACATGAAGAAACAGACCAAAATAGTAGATATTTCAGTTGAACACAGTGGACTTTCTTATGTTACTTTACACAATACATCCTTTTTTGAAAAGTTATATGTAAATCAAATGTTAAATAGAGGCTCAGTATTTAAATGAATCCTCCAGTGAATCTTATAAAATGAAGAATTATTTTTAAAAAAATCTCAATTTTATCTTGTTTTCAGTTTGGATTTCTCTCCTTCCTAATCTCTGATTTTCCATCCATTGGGAAGGCAAGGAAAACAGAACTTGTTATAAATATATATTTTCAGGGAAAACAAATTCCTGCATTAGCCAAGTCTAAAGGAAGGGTCCTTTTGCAAAGTGAAAGCAGCCCTTTTATTTACTTCTTCATGAATTTGAGTTTTGTGTAGTTTGTTTTCTTTTATTATTTCTTGCATTATGGTGTTTAGGTTTTGATTTTTTTTGATGTGTGTTCTCATGGGAGGCAAATCCTTAAGTTATATCTGCACATTTTGTCTTAAAGATCATTGTTTTGCCTATATGGAAATTATGCTTTCTTTTAATATTATTGCATTTTGCTTTTCTTCTTCCAGAATGTCCTTCATTTCTGTGTATTTGCATTCCTAATTAGCTATTACTCCTTTTGTTTGTTCCCATGGATCCAGATTTTTCTATTTTGCCAATTATTTCTGCTCTTTTGCTTTCTAAATTTTTATTTCTCTTTTAAACTACTCAAGAGTAATTGCTGTGATTCCATGCCCTCTTGGGAATCCACAAGGTCCTGTGCTTCATCATGTGTTGATTCATTTACCGTTCTCTTACAATATTTATTTGCAGATGCCTGAATTCTTTTATCTGATGTGGAGACTATTTCTCTTCTCTTTTTAAATATCTTTCCTGTTAGGTTATTTGCTTATGTTCAAGGCTTTTGAGGTTTTTTCCCTCCATATATCTTTGGTAATTTCAGTTTGTTTTTCCTTTATTTTCCCTTACTGCTCACTTTGTAGCTCCTTCTCAAAGCTTTATTGGTCCTTTCCCTGGGACCTAGATCTCAAGCTTTCTCAGCTTCCTTCCTTGCTGGACAATTCGCATTCTTGCAGACATGTTTTCCTCCAATTCCCTCTCTTTCTCAATTCTCCAAATGAGCTTTGTTGAGAAGCAATACAATGTTGGACTCCTTGTCACTTTTGCAGCTTGAACACATTTATGCTGTTTGGATTTCAGAGGCACCTGGGGGGAAAGGGAACAGTATAGAGTTCTGTTGTAAGCTAGTGGGGCAGGTTGTACACCCCTGCTGCCACAGCATGGTGGATGGTAGAGAAGGGACTACTGATTGGTTGCATTAAGTGTTAGTAAGTGGCATATGAGTTCAGTAGATTCTTACCTTGTTTGGGGTTTTGGTATCCTAGATTTTGGAGAAAGCTGAAACTGCTTTATCTCTTGCTCATAAATTATATTTTGGACAGGTGGTGAGGATTGGAAAAAATGTCTAATCCTTCATCTTGTTGGTCATGTAACCCAGAAGTTTCCAGAAGTTTGATTTGATTAAAGTAAAGTTCATCCAAAACAAGAAGCTCTGTTGACTCTAGGCTGATATACAGATCCTTCTGTTTGGCATTTAAAACCTTTCACAGTCTAGCTCCAGTGTCTTTTTCCAGGCTTATCATCTATTACTCCCCTTCACAGATTCTACATTCCAGCCAAACTGGTTTATTGCTGCTCACCGGACATGACACATCTCCAATCTCTGAGCCTTTTCACAGGCTTCCCTCCTTTCTCAAACATGCCTTTTAGAATCCCTAGTTTTCTTTAAGGCTTTCATTAAGTCTCACTCCTCCAAGGGACATTTTCTGAAGCCCCCCTCACCATTGTTCATGCTCGTTCCCCCTGACATATTACTTTGTATTTCCTTATTTGTGTGCTTGTATTTCCCCTTAATGGAATCTAAGCTCCCTGAGCACAAACACTGCTTCTGATTTTGTTTTCTTTGACTCTGTAGTATCCAGCCCTGTTTGTTGCACAGTGGATACTGAATAAATTGTTCAATAAATGAATGACTGAATTTGTTAAAAGTTAATTAAAAATCAATTGATCAGTTTCTGGATCTGCTATTAGCTATTAGCTAGTACTATTGAGAGAGTGAGTAAGTAACTACTGCATAACCTTTTATGTCTCTCCTGTCTGTTGAAAACGTCTGAGATTTAGCAGCATTGGGTCAAGGAAAAAATCTCCAAAGAAAAAACTTTTAAGTTCTTTGCAAATTACAAATAGATGTCAAAGGTAATGGTTTCAAGTTTTCTATGGAATTCTGTATGGTTTGCTTTTCTTCTCATTCCCACCACTTATATTTGTTATCAGGCTTCATTCTCACCAGAGTTTTCCCTATAGAGATTCACAGAAAACAAAATGAGAAGAAATGGATTTATATTGCACCAGGAATGAGTTTGATTAGATTTCCTACCTCTAAAATATGTAAATGTATATGGATCCTATGCTGAATTTGAAATTAAGAAGCTCTTGCTTTAGATCCTTCCTTTGACAACCTAAAAGAAGGGACAACTCCTACCTTTGATACAGAAGGATTTCAGGGCCGTCAGCACCTTCACACTGCTCCTGCTACAAACTTGGTCTTGTATCTCTGTCAGACGCGGCTTTCCTGTTTACTGTTGAATAATCTTTAGCTTGTTATCTGCCCCCCTCTAGCTTGTAACTCAGCTGAAATACTTGGTGGCATAATAGATGAACTAGAACACTGCAAAACCACCCTGACTTCTTCAAGGAGGAAGAAATATTAAGAAATCTTTTCTTTCTAGAGGGTTTCAGTACCTAGAAACTCTTGAATTTAGGAAACTTAAATGTGGAGTTTCCACTAGGCAACTCTCAAAATTGGTCATGTCTTGGAAATTTCCTTTGTCTGCTAGAAAGCTTGATCTCTTAATCATTATATTAGGGAGTTCAGAATCTACCTTCATGTATATACAAGGATAGGATTCGAGATCTCTGAATTTTCCTCACATACTACCTACAATCTCACATCTCCTGTGGTCATGTACTTCCACTACCAAGTTGCTACTGAGAGAAATATTCCTGGTCCTCCGAGCAAAGAACTCAATACTTCCTTCAGAGATGACTCCTTGGACATGATTTTCCTCCCTCATTGTTGAGTCTTAGAATGAGGCCACCTTGCATTTTAAGGGTCAGAAGGAATGTGGCTTTTCCTCAGCTAGCCAATGAGTTGCTTTCATCTATTGAAAAACAACTTATTAATATTATTAATTTGATTATACTATGTTATTCGTATATTTAGGACATTTCTTTACATTAGTTGCTTAGGAAACTCCAGAGTCTGATTAGAAACTACCCTTATTTACTTTCTTTATAATAATTTTCAAAAGTGTCCTTTCCCATCCATTTTCCTTTTTCCTTTTCTATCTTCAGTAATTGTTTTAGGCATTCTTATATTTTATATATTATTTAAAATTGAATAGATATGTGATATAGATGCAGGTTAAGGTGACTGCTCATGAGCTGACAAAGTAGTCCAACTGGATGTTCACTGGAAAAGCATGACTGGAGGTATTTAAATCAGCCCCAAGCGATGTGAGCTTTAGTACACTTTCTTTTTGGATGGGGTCATTTACTGTTGAGAAATTTTACTCTTTGCTGGTACATGGAAAGATGAATTAATTTCTTTTGTGGTACTATTGAAGTTCTAGCCAAAAAGTAATTTTTTTATCTCTGAATAACAATTTTATTAATAAATTATGATTTTCTTCATAAAAAAATTTTTTGATTCTCTCCCCCTCCCTCTCCCTCCCTCCCTCCTTCCCTCCCTCCCTCTCTCTGTCTCTCTGTCTCTCTCTCTCTCTCTCTCTCTCTGTGTCATGGGGAATTTTGCTGACATTTCAAAACTTCTCAGGTTATAGAACTGTTGAGCATACTGAGGATTATATGTAGATTCAAAGACACTTTGCCTAAGCACACTCCTGGGTTTATTTTTTAGAAGTTCAAACACACTAATTGAAGCAATTTTCCCATTAGCACCAAAGCATTGGGGATTTTCCTTTAAGTAGTTTCCTGGAGCAGGTGGGAGGAATTCCTTGAAGTTTATAGACACAGAAGTGCAGTAGATGCCATTGCTTTAGGGCAACTTATAGTTAGTCTTGCCAAGACTTGTTGGTAGATGTTGGTTAAAGGGGATAGATTGGGAGTGGGGAGCTAGACAACAGTGTATAAATACAGTGGACCTGGTTCATGAATAATTCATTAGAAGGCCAAGAGAAAGTGTCATCTCATAAAACCATAGAAAGAAATGTTAGTAAAGAGGGATTGAAGTATGGGTTTTGGGAGTTATATTGAGCTTTTTTGATTTAAATTTATTTCTTTATAAATATTTCAAAGCTCTTCAGCAGAGGATGCAAAGATATTTTCTGCTGCCTCTTCCAGTTCTCTAGAGGTTCTTTTCTCTCTTTCCAGGCAGATCAACTTCCAGTCTCCTCTTAATCATTCCATCATCATCCTTCCTTGGAGCTTTCTCCTAAATCACACCTTATGGTTGGAACATCTTCCCTGATTTTGCTTGTCAGACCCTCCCCTTCCAGGTGAATTCTTTCTGAATCACTGCTTCTGTCTTCTCTACCTGGAAAAGTGATGATGCTTCTCATAAACACTGAGGTTTCACAACTTTCTTTACCAACAACCCCACTAAATGCATTTTGTTTTGCTTATCTATAATAAACTTAGCCTATTTACTGTTTAATTGATGTCCTGTCATTGGTCAGTCATGCCCACTTCTTCGTGACCCCATTTGTGATTTTCCTGGCAAAGATGCTGGAGTGGTTTGCCATTTCTTTCTCCAGCTGATTTTATCAATGAGGAAATGTAGACAAGCGACTTGCCTAGGGTCACACAGCTAGTAAATGTCTGAGGCCAGATTTGAACTCAGAAAGATGAGTCTTCCCGATGCCAGATCCAACGCTCTATGTGCTGCAACTTCCAGCTTCCCACTGAGGCCTTGAACAATCTCATCTACAAATTAGAGTTGGAATAAATGATTTCTAAGGTGTTGTGCAGTTCTAATATTTGCTAGTGATTTTTGGATCATTATTGTGGCTCTTGGATTAAAAAATTCTAGGTATTGTCTTTAGAAAGTAAATCACCATACAGATGAAAAGTTAATTTTCTTTTGTAGGTTAGATGTTGGGGAAAAATACAGATGATTTCAATACTAACAAAAGAAATTCCTTTTGTTCATATGATGATACAATAATTTTCCTTCATATGAGATAGAGAAAATGGAGTGTATTCTCCTTTACATAGCTCAGAGTTTATAAAATGTTTTTATGCCCCATGAAATTAGAAAACAATAAATTAAATCAAGACTTCTTATCATCATTCATGACATTATGGGTATTTGTATAGTTCAACACAAAACTTCATGGTCTAGCTGATAGTGTTGTGGAAGTGAAAGGAGGATGACCTCAGTTCAAATGATCTCAGTTCATGCCTTTGAGATTTGCTAGATATGTGACAGTGAACAAATTACAAATCCTCTCTGATCAAAGGCTATATAAGTTATAAATGAGTCTGCCTTCATTCTTGGACAAATTCAATGAAATAAAAAGTTTTGGAGATAAAATTTCATACATACGGGGATAACACCCACTTTCGAAAGGGACTGTGGTAAATACTTGAAACTGAAAAAAGAAAATAACAGATCTGAAAGAAGGAAAGAAACAGAAATGGCATATAGACCAGATCAAAAGATGCTATTTATGGACACCATCAAACAAAATAAGTTCCACAGTTGTTTACTGGGCTCTATTATGATTACAACCTCAAATCAGAGAATATCAAAGAGTATCCCTAATTCCGACAGCTGGACTTGACCGCAGATACAAATCACCCTTGGATGATAGTTTGGGTCTTATGATCTCTTCCTTCTGATCTGTTAAGAACACATTTCCCTAATTCCTCTCCTTTGCTTAGGTTGATCACTGAATCTACAATGCTATACTACAACCACTGCCTGTCAAAGTCAACATAGCCTTCTTCTTCCAGCAAAGTACTTGTCAAAGATGGAAATGAGGCTAGTCTGGCATGACCTGTTCTTTATGGAGCCAGAGTGACTCTTTGTGATTGATAATTTCTTACTCTTCTAGATATTCACTAACCATCCTTTTAATAATATAATAAATTCTAGAATTTTTCTAAGAATCAAAGTCAAGCTCCCTGGATTGTAGTTTTCAGATTCTGTTCTCTCTTCCTTTATAAAAATCAGGTCTACATTTGCTTTTTCCTGGTCTTATGATACCCCTTCCATTATTCTCTACAACCTTTCATATATGACCAAAAATAGCCTTCAGTTCCATCCACTTTCAATATGTACCAGGTGGCTTGAATTCATCAAGGGTAGCTAGGTGATGTCTTATTATATCCTTATTTATCTTGGGGCATCAATTCCCTACTAACTGGTTTTGTTCTATTTTTTTCCAATCCAATGGTAATTCTTCTTAGAGACGACAAAGGCAAAGTAAAATTAAATGACTTGCTTGTTTGTTATTATCATTCTACCAGACCAAGGTAGGGTCTTTTTTTATGCTTTGATATTCTTCTTTCCCCAAATATGTCTCTTTAAAAAATTCCACACACAAAACTCCATCATGTGTGTCATTTCATTGAAGTACTACCATACCACTATCAATAGTTTCAGCCTCTGCTCATCTTCACTCTGTGGTTTTCTTCATGATCCCTTCATCTTGTTTCTTCATTTCCTTATTCTTCATGATATGGAACCTTATTCTACCATCACCCCCTATACCTTTTGAGTACCTTTCCAGGATCATATTCTAGTCATTGGAATCACTGATACCCAGAAGGTCAAATTTGCCTCTTCTTTTAGAATAGCCAATTCAGCTTTCTTTCTGACTCCCTTCCACAAAGACTATATGATGTCACTAACAGAGGTTATCTTGACACTCTATGACCTCTGTCATTTACTTATATTTTATTTTGTATAATAATTATGTCTTTCTTTGTAAGTTTCTTAGGAGCAGAGGCCATGGCTTGTTTATTTTTGTATTTCACTCAGCACCTAACACATTGGCCTTTACGAACTAAAGGGCAAGTGAGTGTCAGTTGAATGAATGAACTGAACGATAAGTAAATGAATGAATGAATGAATAAGTCAGGGAGAGCAAAATCCTATTTACACACTAAAAGTCTAACATGTGTGGCAATGTTACAGTGTTCTTCTTAGCACTGTTGTAAAGCTTATATTAGTGAGTTTAGAGAGAATGTTATTTTTATGGTATATTTGAATGTTTTTTCTTGAATTAATGTCTACCTGGTATTCACTGGAGGAAAATGGCTTTCTTATTTTTGCAAAAAAAAATTAGAATTATAGCTTTACTGACTAATTCAGGAAAGAGTTTGAAGTAACGACTAGATTTTATTGAATATGTCACTTTCTTCATCCACAGAGTATATTTATTGTGTATTGGACCATATCTCATTAATGACAATCTAAATGTTGATTAGGTTATTGTTATCAAATTAAATGAGCCATACAGAAAATCCTATTCTTTTATAATCATTAATCATTATTAGAAATCACCCTCATTTATTTGCTGGGAATGTGGTTAAGGGAGTGTTGATAATAATATTAATTTGTGTCATAGATCCCTTCTTTCTCATTCAGAAACTATCCATGCTTACTTCACCTTGATGGCCTTTTGGAATAATGAACACAGTTTAGCAGTGATAGTAATAAATGGTACAGTCAGTCTGGAAATTAAATGTTGTTAATGATAATAACAATAACAATATTTATAGAGTACTTTTAAGGTATGCAAAACACCTTACAACATTTCATTTGATCCTCACAACAGTTTTTGGAGGTAGGTACTATTATTATCCCTATTTTATAGATAGGGATACTCAGCAGAAGTTAAGTAAGTGACTTGCCCGGTTTCACAGAGCTAGTAAGAGTCTGAGGGAGGATTTGAACTCATGTCTTCTTGACTCCAGATCCATCTCTGTATCCACTGTACCACCTATCTTATAGCCATACAACTGCTTATAACAGCCATATCCTTGTTCCAGTCCTGTAAAGCTGTGGTAAAATGTTGTTTAACCATTTCAGTTGTATCCAATTCTTTGTGACCGCATTTGGGGTTTTCTTGGCAAAAATATTGGAGTGGTTTGCCATTTCCTTCTCCAGCTCATTTTACAGATGAAGAAACTGAGGCAAACAAGGTGTAATGATTTGGCCAGAGTCCCACAGCTATTAAGTGTCTGTGGCCAAATTTAGACTTCCTGATTCTAGACTCTGCACGCTAGCTGATCCCTGTGGTAAAATGGATGGAGTCTAAACAAACTTACTCCATAAGACAAACTCTGAATCAGATCTCAAGGCTAAGAAACTGTCATCACTCATGGGCACCATATTATAGGAAGGATGTCAGTAACTTGGAATATATCTAGAGGAAGGTGATGGAATTCCACATCACATGATAGAATAGTCAGTTAAATGGTCTGGGAATGTTTAGCCTCAAGAAAAGATGTCGGCAAGATGTGACAGTTGTCTTCAAGTGTTTAAAGGGCTATCCTCTGAAGAGGGATTAGACTTTATTCACTTGAGCTAAGAAAACTGAAAAATGGGAACAATGAGTAAAAATTTCATGGTCAGATTTCACCTCCATATAAGAGAAAAATTCCTAACCATAAGAGCTCCCCAAAAGTAGTATAGTGAGCTTCCTTCTGTGGCAGTGAGTTTCCCATCATTGAGAGTTTTACATCAGGGGCCTGATGACCTCTTTGAGGGGAATTCATTTCAGATATGAATTGAACTGTGAGATAACTTCTGACATCCTATCTGATGGCTAGCCAATGAAAAGATATTAATCCAGAAACAAATATTTATTGAACTAGATAGATAGATAGTTGGCAGAACATTCTTCTCCAACCTTAGAAGACCTGGGTTTGAATCCTGGCGAGGCCACAAGTAGCTGTTTGAAATTGGGCAAAACATTTTGTCTATTTCTCAGTTTCCTCATCTGTTAAGTGGGATTATAATTATCATTCTACCTAACTTGTAAGAGAGTTGTGGGGATTAAGTTTCAAAACTTCTATGAAGCAATGCATCACCTCATAAGAGTTGCTCTTATACACTGGGAGAGCAACCCATAATTTCTTTTTAATTTTGAAGTAACAAATGCTATCAGAGCTCTAATCAACACTTAGGTGCAGGACAGACCACACAATGAGGACTCTTCAGGGTTTTTTTTTGTTTTAAAGAGATTATGGAGTGCATCTGTTGTTGTAAGACTTCTGCTCTGGTGAGGGAGAAATGGGTAAGAGAGAAATGCAGATTTATAAACAAAGGAAAACTTGACAGGAACCTGTTTCTTGCACTATCTTTGATTATAAACACTTGAGAATGCTTTCTGTTCACATGACTTCCTTCTTGCCATTTGGATGCTTTTCACTGTTTTAACTGTGGCAGTAACATGAGTACATTGTACAGATGGGAAGAACTTATGTGGAGTACAGTTACATTATTGTTTTAACTTTCCTTCTCTGATTGCCCTTCTCTGGAATGGCAAATACCATGGCCGTTATAATGAACTGGCTGTTCTACTATACTTTATCCGAGCTCAAGTACTAAATGCCTTTGCATTTGTACTATATATTTTTGGGGAAACTCAATAGTGAATAATGTACTACAATACAAATAATTTCTCAGCAGCTACTTTGCAAGATCAGGACCTCACTGAACATGGGACAATGTATTCATTCTCCATAAGGGAGAGCTAAATGTGAACATACTGTTCTTATTAGATACTCTGAAACCCTTACTAACCTTAATCAAATAATGTGATTTAGTATCCTCCATAGATGGAGCTGGTATGCAGCATGGCATACCCCTTTCCATGCCTGATTAACATAGTAAGCTTTATTATTTGGCATGGTCCTCAAAATGGGATATAGGAATGCTTATAAATATTATGGTTAATAGAGTACATTCTTTGGATTATCAAAAAAAATTAAAAATTGAATTCAGTAAAATACATTTGATAATTTAGTGGATTTTAAAAATTTAGCTTGGATACTTTTTTTTACAGATGTAGATAAATTCTCCAAGCTTTCATAACCTATATAATCCTTATCCATATTTTCCCCTAAATCTCTCATAGATGATTCGTTCAATACAGAGGAAGCCTTCTGTTTTCTTTGGTCTCTCATTCTTATGAGGCCCCAATTAAATGTCCAGATATGTGTATGCATATATACATCTAAATGCCTATGTATGTATATGTGTGTACATATCATATATGTAGCCACACATATATCATGTATATAGCCACACAACACATACATATTTCACTGAGTGGGCATTGTTGCCTTGATGGAAAGTGCAAACTCCTTTGTCAGTTTACCTATCTGTCTCCAACCATTTTTCCAAACAAGCTTCACATCTCTGACCTTCACACACTCACTCCCTTTTATTGTCACTTCTGGTCTTAATGAAGCTCTATTTTCTGCACGAAAGGGCATTCAAATGTTTGTTCAGTACTTTTGTGTTTGCCACAGCATGCCTTTGAATGCATAATATTCTAAGAAAAAACTACCTATGTCTATCCACCAAGCTAGGTATCATCAAGAGCATCAGTTAATACACAGGCAGAATAATAAGACAGTAATTTAAGGAGACAAAACCCAAGAAAGGAGCCAGCAATAAAATCTATTTATCTAAATGTCTATATTTCTATGCTACATGTCCCTCTGGACAGAAAAAAAGGGTAAAGACAATCAGGTCTGGCACACAGAAATCATTTAGCAAGGATTAGGGATGAAACATTTGATAGTTATTAATTAAGTACCTGCTACGTGATTGGTGCTATGCTAGGTGATAAGGGTGCAAGAACAAAGGATGTAATGCAAGGAGCTTATATTCTAATGCAATAATATATAATGTGTGTATATATATGAAATATAAAGTTAAGTGCAAATATGTACAAAGCAGTTAAGTACAAGGTAATTTGGGAGAAAGGGTTCTCTTGGCAGTTCAGAGGGTCAGGAAAGGCTTAATATGGAAAATGATGCCTTGCATCCCATCTTAAGGGAGGAAATAGATTCTCTGAGGCAGGGGTATGTGACACAAGCAGTGCAAAGACATGGAGATGGGAGATAGAATGTTTGCAGGCAATGAGCAGAGAAAAAAAACCAATTTAAATGCAGATTAAATGCAATTGCAGAGTGTAGGAGGGGGATTTTCCAGTGAGGTTGGAAAAATTGATTGAAGCCAGGTTGTAGAGAGCTTTAAAAGGTAAATGGGAGTTTATATTTGATCCTCGAGGCAAAGGAAATCTATAGGAGATTTTTGAATAGGGGACAGACTTACAATTTAGGAAATCATTTTGGCAGTTGAGTAAGGAATGCGTTGGCGCAATGATAGACTTGAGTCAGGAAGACTAATTAGGGTGCTGCTGCAATGTAGGTGAGGGTTAATGAGTGCTTGAACCAAAGTGGTAACTTTATGAGTGGAGAGTGGAGGTTAGACATGAAAGATGCAATGCAAGTATAAATGGTGAAATCTGACAACCAGTTGGTTATGTGGGGTGAGAGAGGATTGCTGCCCTGATGCCTTTGGTGGGTTCAAGTCACCAAACCCAGGCAAATACAATATTCCAAGATATTAAAAACCAAACAAACTAGTGAGTGGGGATGTCTGGACTACTCTTATATGATCTTTCACAATTGTGGAGAACAAGGAGGGGCAAAAATACCAGGTGTGATTTGTTGATGTTAGCTATCACTCTAGTAGAGTGCCTTAGAAATCTATCCCCTTCGTATTTGTTGATCACTGGAAGTTGAACGTTATAGCTAATGCATTATTTGTCCCAGGCAGGATCTGAAAAAATTTCCAAAAACCTGGAATAACAGACTGAAGGAACTGAGTAAGCATGTAATAATGATCAATGTATCGTACTTTATCTAAAAATATCCTGCAAGTATGTGATTGGATAATATGACTTGACAGCACTTTCTTCTGAAAAAAGATTGGGGTGAAGTTTGCTACACTGTGACAGAAGTAAAAAAAACAAAAACATGTGCTCGTAGGTTGCAATAAGGGAAGCATAACATCTAGTGAAGTCAAGGTGATGGTTTCTGCAGATCGCGCCCAAGTCAGATTCATCTAAAGTATCGTGTCCTGTTATAAGCATCATGTTTAAGCAAAGGCACTGACAAGTTAGATGCCGTTCATAGGAATGTAAACAGTATGGTGATGAGAAGCCTTCAGTCAGACCATGCCATACGAAGATCATTTGAAGGAATCTGGGATGTTTAACCTAGGGAACAGAAAACACTGAGCAGGGATTATACTGTTATTTTCAAGAACTTGGAGGGCTCTCATGCAGAATAAAGTTTGTCTTTAAGTTTGTCTTTTTTTTTCTTTTGACCATCAAAAATAACTAGGAACAATGGGTAGAAGTTAGACTTAATGGAGGGAAAGATTTCCTACAATTAGAGTTATCTGGGAATAGAATAGGTTTCTCATTCTAGAAAGGAATGGGTAGGAGTCTTCAAGGGAAGTCTGGATGACTGAGGATATTGTTCAGATATGGGTTATACTAGAATAGTCTCTGAAGCTTTTTCATTTTTTTATCTGTATTAAGTTTATCTGGAACTTAAACTAAGGATCATATCATATGACTTCAGTTCTTGGGCACCTAAGTAACGTGAATGTGGTTTCAGTTGTCTGGTTTTAAGATAATCACCACAGTTTAACCTTCAGTAATTACATAGGAATCCAGTCACCCCAACCAAGGAGAGTGGGGAAGCCAGAAGTACCAAAAAATAGAGCTAAGCTGTGGACAATGAAGTTTTCTACATGAATGTGTTAGAAAGATATTTTATCCAGAGGTTGCCCCTGTTAAGAATGAGGCTCCTAGAAAATCTGCCATAGGTTAATGATAATCAGTGGGTCCATAGCCCCGCAAAACAATAGCTCATGAGCCCCAAGCAGTGTATGTATTTTACTGGTCTACCAGAGGACAAAAGCAGTTCAAAGCAAAAGCACTGGATAAAATAGCATCATAAAAAAAGTAGCAATAGCTCATTTTCTATGAGGCATACTATCCCACATATACATACCAAAAACCAAGACGCAACTCTGTGCCATCAGTGAGAAATGTGGCATCCCGTGTGTGTATGTTTGTGTGTATATATACACATATATGTATAACTGTATATATATATATATATACACATATAGGTACATGCAGATATAGACACATACATATACGTATGCATGTATACACACACAAAGACCCCAAATTCTATACCATAATGAAATGTAGGCATGCATAGGAACACATATGGCTAGGGCATATGCATTAGGAGGCATCTTTGTAGGGTACATATATGTTTGACTTGGAGAGAGAGAGAGAGAGAGAGAGAGAGAGAGAGAGAGAGAGAGAGAGAGAGAGAGAGAGAGAGAGAGAGAGAGAGATGATTCATTCTATATTCTTGCAGGGCTGATGACATTTTTTTAGTGGTGTGATCATGTCACTTTCTTTGGGTCTCCTCCATACTAGTATCATATGTTTTATAGTCTCTTCTGAATGTAGTCTCATATAAGAGGTTCTCCAGTGGTATTGTGGTTTTTGCTAGAAAATTCTCTGCTGCCCTCATGTTCATAGAAATTCTTTCTGATCGGAACTTCTAGCTTTAGCTAGAATCCTCAGTTGAGATGCTGCTTCTTTTCTACCAGGTAAGAAGTAGGTTCTGCCATTATTCTTTTTGTTTAGACTTCAGAGGCTTAAGCCCCACTTTTTTTAGTGAGAGGGAAAGTCTCATATATCCAGTTCTCAGAATAGGCAAAAAAAAATTCTGATGTATTTTTTTCATTATAAAGTTCCCAGATTCTTAGTTTTATGTGACTTTTCCCTCCAGTCAGTTATCTCTGTCAGCTATCTGATTTCAGGTTAGAAATGCCTTATGATTCCTAATTAATGCCTTATTGGGATCATGCATTCTAAAACTCATTTCACTGGGGACTCTACCAAAGCAACCTCATAAGAACTAAGACATCTCAGTTTTCCCTCAATTTAGGGTCCCCTGTATCAATTTAAATGAATAGCTGGAGGAAGCAAGGACAATATACAGTGAAATAGAGCCTCTGTGAGACATCACCTTTTACTTCAATCCTTTATTCCAAATTTATGTCTTTATTTTGAATTTGTCTGAAAATAAATACCCTATAAATTAGGGGTACAATTTAATAAATAGAAAAGGTTAGGGGAGAGAAGGAGAACTTAAGAGCATAATGTAGATAGCCCTCATCTAACAGAACAGACTCTTCCTTATCATTTTATATTTTCCTTCCAGCCATTCTTTTGATATGACATCTATCATATATCTGTAAATTCCCATTTATATTCATAGTTCCTGAAATGTAGGTCTCTTCTTTCTCTTTTCATCAGAGTATTCAAACATCTAGTGGAACTAGTATCACATCTCTCCCTTTAGTGCTGATTGCTAATACATCAGGTATTGAAATCATTTTTAGGCAGGAATCACCTAAATTCAGTATTTCATTTTCTCTAACATGAGCTAATGGCATTCCTTATTAATTGTATGATTTTAAAATTCTGTGGGACAAGCTTACTTAAATTGATCAATAATAACATTTCATTAAAAGGCTAAGTCCCCTAGGTCAGGTAGATGGACTGAGGCTCTAAGCCTGTGAAGAAGCCAGTTACCTGACTAGCGAATTAGGGTACAGAAATAAGGGTGACTTTACAACTGTCTTATACTACTTCTTGAAGAGAGGGATGCTACTGGTAAAGAAGGGGTTCACAAAATGGCACTATTAAATCCAATAAGGCACTCTCTAGCACTATACTGACAGAATTCTTTCATTGCATGTAGTTTTGACCAAGAATAAATTAAATGACAGCATTTCATACTTTTACCTTTTATGTATGCAGTGAATCTTCATAGCATTTTTCAAGGGTCTCAATGAGTAGTTAATATATAAGTGAATATTTGGTTTTTATACTTTTTAGTGATATGCATGCAATTCACTGAAGAGGTATTGACCCAAAATATAAAAAGTTTTGAGAAGTGTTAATTCTAAACTCATGAATGATAGTTCCAGAGTAAGTTACTTTGTAAAGACTCAGGAATTTTCAGGTTGGATCTCTACCTTTGAGAATCCATTCGAATGATCCAGCAAACATTTTTTAAGTACCAGTGATGTGCCAGGCACTATGTTAAGTGCTGGGGATATAATTAATAAAAAGAAAGACAGCTCTTGCCCTCAATGAGCTTATAATCTAAAGAGGAGACATCACACAAAAGGAAGCAGGAAAATGGGGAGGAACAGTACAGTTGGGGGTACCTAGCTTATGGACATCCTGTTCTGTGGAATTAAAACCAGACAAGGAAGCAGATGGAATGTGAACTGATCTGTGACTTCAGCTTTTGTCCTCTATAAAGGAAGGAAATAGGAAGAGTCTGACTCTGTCCTCCACCCCTCCCAAAAGAGGGGAGTGGATGCTGAGGGAAGTAGAGTCAATTAAGGCTTAAGTTAGTAGCAAGCTGATGAGTTTAGAAGTGATGAGTTTATCCTGGGAAGAACATCTTGTTCCCTGGAGTTAAAACCAGACAGGACAGCAGATGCAGAGTGGAGAGAATAATGTGTTGTACAATTTCCCATGGGATACACTTGGTAATGCCACTTGGTGTAATTATCACAAGTTAAGAATTCTTAACTTGTTATTGTTTGTGTCATAGATTTTTTTCGCAGTTGAGTGAAGTTGATAGAACCCTTCTTAGAATAATGTTTTAGATGTATGAAAATAAAACAGCAGGACAACAAAAGAAGCCAAGTTATAATATAGTTACCAACATAGTATAAAAACCCAAGTTCTTAACGCTAAGTTAAGAACATATACTGTAAGGTGAGATTAGATTGGTATTTTGACCCATAATAACATTTCTTTCATTTGCATGTAATTGTTTGAGTGAAGAAGTTTTTATTGTGTATTATTTTTTTGTTAGGGAACCTCTACATTTAAATAAAAGATAAATTGAATTCTTATGAATCCATTAGAATATAAACCCCCTGAGGGCAAATGTTGTCCTGCTTATATTTGTATTTCCAAGTGCTTAGCACTGTGCCTGGCATATGGGAAGCTCTTAAATGCTCATTAGTTTGACTTGAATTCTCTTCTTGTGAGTAATAATTCCTCATATTGCTATAGTACTATACAAAACATTCTTCTAAGAGCAACCCATGTGGTAGATAGTTCATGTTCCTATGTTATATATGAGGAAATTGATTCTCATAGAGCTTGAGAATGTGACTTGTGCAGGTGGTCAAGCCAGGACGGAAACCCAAGTCTGGCTCCAAGTTGGGTCTTCTGAGTCTTCAATCAAAGGCTCTTCCCTTTACAAAATGCTTCTTTATGTCTCTCTGAACTCCCACAACTGCTTCTCAGAGTTTAGAGCAACAGATATTGTTCAAAAATCCCTAGAATATTGAGACTGAATGAAATGAGATACAATTAGTTGGAGAGAGAGCTGGCAGGATTAAAGAGCATCTAATCATCAACCCATCACTTTACAGGTGAGCAAACCAAGTCTAAGACTTGGGAAATGAGTTGTCAAGGTTATATAACTAATTTATAGAACCTAGAACAATGCAGTCAGAACTGCAAGAGCCTGGAGAGGCCAAGTAATTCAATTTACTATTGTCTCATTTTACAGATGAGGAAACAAATGCCCAGAAGGCTAAATGACTTGACTGGGTTACAAAGACAGTAAGCAGAAATACCAGCCTACTACATTTGTGCTCTTTTGGGCACTTTCTGCCAGAATTCATCTATTGCTTATAGATTTGTTCAAGAATACATTAAATAACAGCATTTCACACCTTTACCTCTTATTCATGCAATTAAATCTTCATATATTTTTCAGGTGTTCAAAATTTTTAAACAATAGTTTTAGGAATCTGTTAAGCTAGGGACAGGAAAGCAGAGGGTAACTACTAGGTTGTTTTAACCACTTGAGACGTTATTTACTTTTGATAATAGGAAACTTACTAATTATTATAGTTTTACCTTGTGGTTAGTTTTGCATGTGCCCTTTGAGTTACATGAATAAGTGGCAAGCTTTTTAACATACCCTAATCCTTTTTTATGCTTTAATGATCAACATATACTTAACATATTTAAGACACAATTTACTGTTAAATATAAGTTTGCCCTTTATTTCCCCATTTCCTTCATTATGTATAGATGCGCTACTCTAGTAAGTTTAATTTTCATGTTTTAGGGTGAATGAGAATTTTACAAATATTTCTCTCAATTTTCTGCTGTGTTCTGCTGTGTGTCTAGAGAACGGGTGGGAAACTTGCGGCCTTGAGGCCGCATCTGGCCCTCTAGGTCCTCAAGTGCAGCCCTTTGACCAAATCCAAGCTTCACAGAACAAGTCCTTTTATTAATATTTATTTACTAATCTATTTATTTACTATCTATTAATATTATCTATTAATACTATCTATTAATATCAATTTATTAATTATATATATATTAATAAAAGGATTTGTTCTGTAAAGTTTGGATTCAGCCAAAGGGTCATATTTGAGGACCTAGAGAGTCACATGTGCTCTTGAGGCTGTAGGTTCACTAACCATCCCTGGTCTAGTGGTAGGCACAATTTTAGTGGAAAGTTAAAGGAGTGAGTGCAGATGGTGGCAGATCTAGAATACTGAGTTCCATTATCATACAAATGATTGAATTGCTAACAATCTTAATGGATTCTGAGAGCCAATCACTTACATTTCTGCTATGGATAAAACCTGAATCCAAGCTAGGATATGTGGAAAGGGTATAGCATTCCACCATTTTCTGATCGTGAATATCTGCAGAACTTTAAGAAAAGGAAAAAAAAAGTTCATATTTAACAGCCACATGATTGATCCCCAGAGATGCTAATTATTCTTTAAGAATGTGGTAATGAGGTGAAACATGTTTTGTGCCAACAAGCCAAATAGATCATATTTCATATCGCTTATTTTAATCAGGGCATTAATTTTCATTACAAGATGCATTCAGTGATAGAGGCTGAGGCCAATGATGAGGAAGGTAGAGTTTAGCAAGTCCAGACAACAAGCCCTTCAAATTCTGACCTCATTTACTTACAGCCAGATTTGTTGAAAGATGGCTATCAAAAGCAAAACAAAAATTCCTCTTGTGGTAGAATATTAATGTTAATAGCCCTTAGCAAGGAAAAAGCATAAAGTTCAGATTAAATGCCATAAAAGATATGTCATTGGCATGGAAATGTAAAGCCAGAGTGGAGGGAAAGAAAAACTTAGTTTCCCTCACTTTGTCTTGTTTTGTTTGCAGCATTTGTTTTATGAATGCCAACTATGTTAAAGTATATAGCTTATACTCTATAGAAGAACTCTATAGAAGAAGACAGGTGAGGCCTGTCAGAGGTGAAAGTCAGTTGGCATCTTAGGTTTATCTGATTTTTGCATGGCGTAATTTTGATCATATACCATCCTCTTTTAGCTGGTACAATGCTAATATAGAAGACTTACTGGCAAAGTGTAATTAAGTTTCTAGGAGATGTTTGGGTGAGTGGACATGAAGGGACATGCAGAAAGGAATGGGAGAGATTACTACCAGAACATTTGTTTCTGAGCAAAAGGGAGGAAGAAAAGCAGGGACTGATGATTCCACTGAGAATTTTAAGTATTGTGAATTCCTGTACGGACTGTGCCTCTGACCTAATATAGAACATCACTGGGTCGCTTAATCTCAGTTATCCTCAGTCTGTTCTGTAAACAGGATTGTTAAGGCTGGCATGGTGTATCATTCAGTGGAACCAAGGCTTTAGAAATGAGACCATGCTGGTCGCATAACATGAAATACCTAGCCACTGTGATCAGAGTGAAGCCGGGTTATTTTGAAATACAGTTTAAAAAAGAAAAGCTGTTTTAGGACATAAAAAGTTAAATCTGGAAGGGATCTATGAGATCATCTAATCCAACCCCCTTTGCCCTCTTGCCCTCTTTTTCCTTTTTAAATGTACAAGGAATCTGGGTCCCAGAGAGGTTAAGTTAAGGAAGGCAACCCAGTGTTTATTAAGTTCTCACTAGGTGACAAAGAGGCCGCTAGGTGGTACAGTGTATAGAGTGCTGGATCTGAAGTCAGGAGAATCAGAGTTCAAATTCAGCCTCAGACACTTACTAGCTATGTGGCCCTTGGACAAGTCACTTATCCCTGTTTGCCTCAGTTTCTTCATCCGCACGATGAGCTGGAAAAAGAAATGGCAAACCACGTTAGTATCTTTGCCAGAAAAACGCCAAACAGGGTCACAAAGAGTTTGACACGACTGAAACAACAAAGACAGAATAAATGACTTGCTCAGGG
The DNA here is from genome assembly GCA_023548195.1 of Bettongia penicillata ogilbyi. NCBI lineage: Eukaryota > Metazoa > Chordata > Mammalia > Diprotodontia > Potoroidae > Bettongia > Bettongia penicillata. Next base: position 834,752 of record JAJHZJ010000162.1, on the reverse strand, counting down.
TTTTATGTCTAATAAGTATCTGAGGCTGGATTTGAATTTAGATTTTCCCCCTGGACTCAGTGTCTTACCCACTGCCCAAGTTAACTGCTAGAGGGGCGAAAACTGCAACCTAGGGGCAGAGTTAGAAACATAGTCTGCTCCCCCCTGATGCGCTGTTCTCTCTATATACCGTATGAGGATTGTGGCCATGTTAAAGTGTGCCGGTAAATACTTGTTTCTCATAGAAAATCCCAGTGCCTTTCCATGTACCTTGGCTGGTGGGAACTTTTTTTCTTTCTTGTCCCTACCAACACTGTAGGGGCTAGCTTGGGGGTGGATTTGCTTAATGAGGAAGGTTTAATGTTGCAGTCAGCAGAAAAGGGATGGAGTGAAGAGCAAGGAGATGAAGAAGGGGGAAACTGAGGATAAGCTGAGAAAGACAGGGAAAGGAAGAAAGGTAGGTTTGATGAGGAAAGAAAAAATTAGTAAAGGGACTTAAAAAGACTAATAAAACAGAGGCAATGAAACATGAAGATGTATTTGGCCACAATATTCAGAAAGACCTGGAAGGGAAAAGTGAAGGTTGATAAGAGGTTCGGTTTTCGAAGCCTACCGAAGAAAATAGAAAACTGGTATAGAGATTAGAGTTTTTAACTAAGGGGGGAAACTAAACCAATAATTCCACCACAAATAGTGCTCTTTTTTTAAAGAGAGAGAACAGGTTCAGACAAAAACTAGGTTGTTTGCTTAGGATATGGAGAAAATCCAACGGACTCTACAGATATGAGGGGAAGTTCCTAGATAAGATAGATTTAAATGTATTTTCAAAAATGTCCATTTTAAATATATTTTCAGAAACCTGAACAAAATGTTGCCCATTTTGGCAAATTTAGACATCATGATTAGAGTATACAGTGACGTACTTTGTAGTCAGTATGGTTTATGAAAAAATCAAAATTCTTCCTACTAATAAATTTTTTTTAGTGGAAAGAGCATTGAATCTAGATTCAGAAGGCTTAGATTCAGGTCCTTACTTCGTATTTCCTAGTTGTATGTCCTTGGGCCAATCAAGTTCCCCTCTATGTGTCTCAATTATCTCGTTTATTAAATGAGTAGGTTAGAATAGATGATGTTAAGGTCTATCCAACCTATGACATTTGGTAACATTCATTTGTATCAATAATTGAGGAGTTTAGAAGTGAAAGCATGTAGAAAACATTTATATTTCATTCAAATATATTTTTCTAGTGCATGTATGTATACATACATATATATGTATGTATACATATGTATAGTCATTGTATCACTTTCTCTCTTGAAGAAATCAATCTTTCGTGCTTCAGAGACTCTCAGGAATTTATCTGGGAACTTGTGTAGGTTTGTTCATTTAGGGTGGGTTGGGGAGGAAATAAATAGTTCACTACCCTTGGAAACTACTTACTGATAGGGCGTCATGGGAGGTTGCCCAGTACATAAATTTTTGGAAGAAATTCCACTCTGTATTCATCATTGGTATTCAATCCCCTTTTGTTGGAACATGACTGATTTAACAGCAACACACCTTATATAAGCTCCACTTTGCTCTGTTACCCTGCCTGGTTTCAACTCCAGGGAACAATATGTCTGTCCCGGGATAAGCTCATCACTACTAAACTTACCAGCATGCTGATTCCTCAGCCTTGATTGACTCTACCTCCCTGAGCCTCCTCTCCCTTCTTTTGGGAGGGCTGGAGGTTGGAGTACAAAACTCCTCCTATTTCCTTCCCTTAGAGAGGAAACTGGACTTTCAGATTACTCCACTTTGCCTCTGCTGTCCTGCCCTTACCTGCAGTGAACAGTTCTGAGGGTAATGTGCTTTGGGCAGAAAAAAAAATCCATCAATCAATAAGTATTTATTAAGTTTCTACCGTTTTCCAGACCCTCTGCAAATGTTGGATGTACAAAGACAAGGCTAGAAGTAGAACATGAGAAACAGATATTCAATGGCCATATTTGGACGTGGGCTACATAGCTGGCTTCCCATCTTCCCAACTTGGATACTGACTTTTGGTGACTGTGGTCATCACTAAAACCATATCCTCAATATGGAACAAGGCACCTTTGTTCTGGATACCACCTGGTGTTTTACCTCCCCCTTTGCTTCCTCCTTTTTTGTTTTGTCTTCCTTTTTATATTGTAAGCTCCTTGAGGTCAAGGACCATATTTCTTGTTATCAATTATATCTCCATCACTAAGCCCACTGGGCTTAATAAATATTGATTAGATTGCATTGGATGTAAGTTAAGTAAATAGAAAATAAGAAACATGCAAGTGCAGAACCATATTGAGGAGGAAGATAGATATGAGCCATATGATAGAACTCAACTTATGAAGGATCTGTAAAAGACCAGTAACTTCAACAGAGTGGAGAACTTCCAGCATGAAAACTCCTCCTACTAAGCAGATCACAGCATCTCTATGACTTAGTAGTTAACTAACTTAATAGATAACTCTAGAGAGTTGCATAGTGCATCTAGAAATGAAGTGACTTGGCTAAAGTCATGTAGCTAGAAATTATTAATGGGCTCATTTAAAGGGAGGAGGGAATAAGCATTTATTAAGTGTCCACTGTATGCCAGGTAATGTGCTAAGTGCTTTCTAATATTATCTTGTTTGACTTAAAGCCAAATATTCCTGATGTCAAGCCAGCACCATGCTCATTATGCAGCACTGCTTCTATAACATGATAATTTTTTTCTGCTCTGCTATGTTTCAGTGGTCTCACTGATGGGAATGTTTCAGTTACCTATCCATGCCTAAATATTTTGAGTAGCTCTCAATCAAGTTCACAGCACAATCTGTATTTGGTCCTTCCTTGTGTTCAGTTGGCATCAAAGGATACGAATGGAGCATGTGGGCTGTATGGTTTTTTATCCCTTGTTCTCCCTGCGTGACTAGCTCATCTTTTTTTCAATCATGCATTTCTTGGATGACATTCTTTATGGCACTTCTCCTGCATAATTGTTTGTAATGTGTTGTGGCCTGCTTACGCCCACTATATGTAGCTTTGTTGCCCTATAGCTGATGCTCTGTTTCAGTTCTTTAGAGGCTGTAATGTTTCATGACTTGCGGCCATACATCTCCAGATAAAAGTTGGTTTTAAAAACATGGACCTTTGTTTTAGGGAGGCTCTTGGTAACTGGAACTGCTCTTCTGTTGTACATTTCTGGGCCCCATTCAGTGTCAGTTCATTGAGCTTCTACCCAAGGTATATGAGTAGTAATGCACGAATGCTATATCCTTTCATTTACATACCATTGTCTGGACAATAAGTATTTTTCTTCTATTCTCTGGTGCAGATCGTTAGATGAATTTGTTCTGAATGATTATAGATCTAATTTAGGATACTCTTCGGTGTTCCTGGTTTTAATACAATGAGTACGTAGACTGTCATCTGAAAACAGAAACATGTGGAAGACCTCATCATCTTTATCTAGTGGTTCTTTCGCAGCCTGGATGGTAGAACTGGATCTGTTCCATGACAATTCCATTCCTTGGTGAGCATGCAAGTCCTTATGTTAACTATTCCTCACCTTAGATTAACGGTCAAAAGGAGTCATCAAAAAGTAATTTCTGATGTATGTTTCAAAGCTAAATAATGCGGACATGGGCATAGGGGATACCTTGATGAGAAAGAAGCTTTGAAGTGACACTTTGCTCTGTCAAATAAAAAAATTTAAACAGTCAAGAAGTCAAGATCTGATATTATCTTCACCTTTTAGTTAGCTGTGTGACGGTAAAGACGTGTCCAGATGGCGAGGTGGCACAGTGGAGAGAGTGCCAGGCCTGAAGTCGGGAAGAGTTATCTTCCTGAATTCAGATCTGGCCTCAGACACTTACTAGCTGTGTGACCCTGGGCAAGTCACTTAATCCTGCTTGCCTCAGTTTCTTCATCTGTAAAATATGCTGGAGAATGAAATAGCAAGCCATTGCATTATCTTTGCCTAGAAAATCCTAAATGGAATGTTGGGTACAAGTGAAAGGACTCAGCAACAACAGCTTGAAAACTATGGAGACATTAATTGCCTGTAACTTGCTTTGTGTGCTCATTTAAAGTGTTATATAAATTCTATCAATTATTATTTAAAAGAGGAAATCAGACTAAATGCCATCTAATGTTCCTTCTAGTATTACATCTGTGATCTCGTTGTTCTGTGATCTATGAGGCTAATAACTTGGTAATGAATTTTTTGGCTATGATAACCTCTGAAACAAAGAAAAATATAAAATGGCCCTCAGTGCCTTTCTACCTACAAAATAAGAGGGGCAGAGCGACGTAAAGGGGGCTAGAGGTTCTAAGGATCCTAGTTTTTAGTGAGGTTACCGACATTAATTTAACTGTTTATGCTCCGATAGTGGGATCTTTTTCCAGTGTCCAATCAGCTCACATGCTCCTGGTAGAACTTGACCACATTAATATTGGAATTTCTACTACAAAACAAGGCTACAAAGAATGTTGAAATTAAATGGAAAGACGGTTCATTTTATAGAATCAAATGAAAGAGTTAACAGAATTGTTTTTATCATCTACCCATAGACAATAAGAAATATTTCATGAGATATTTGGTCATCTTGTAATCTCCATGGTGAGCATAAGCAAAAGATTACTATGTGGATAATGATAATTGATATTTCAAAATCTGTAGCAAAGGATGAAGATGTAGAAATCATTTTCCATACAATTTAAGATTTTGCTTTGAGAGTTGATGACTTAATTGTGAAAGCAAATATAGGGGAGGATAATGAGAAATATGGTGGAAATTGTGTTTTGGGATCGGAATGATAGTCTGAAGTCAGGGAAACTGTTTAGAAATGTGTATATATCATGAACACTTTTCTTTAAGAAGTGAGTGACAAAAGTGTTAGATGTCATAAGCATCGAATGGTACCGGAAATGAAATTGACCACATCTTAAAAATAGGAAATGATTGATTACTGCCATGAAAACCATTCCTCAATCACCTATGTGCAGTCATATTCGTTTCAGTAAAGGCAGAAATCGCCACTAAATTAGAGACTCCACATACAATTATAATAGCTTCAGCCTGTTCTTTTAAAGCAAATTACTGATGCTGAATATCATTGCTTTTGACTACCACTATTTCTTATAGAAGTTTAGCTTCTGTGTGGTATAATGGTTAGAGCACTGGCCTTGGAGACAGGAAGATACGGGTTCAAATTTGACCTTAGATGCTAGCTGTGTGACCCTGGGCAAGTCACTTAACCTCTGTCGGCTTCAGTTGCTTCATCTGTGTAATGGGATATAATAATAGCAGCTACTTCCCATGGTTGTTGCAATGTTAAAATGAGAGAATGTTTGTAAGGCAATTGGCAAACCTTAAAGAGCTTTACAAATGCTAGTAAAAGTAGTTCCTGCAAAAAGCCTGGTAATCAATCATTTAGCCCAATAGGCACTTAATCTCTTTGTCAAACAGTCTGCCAAGAGTCACCAAGGTTTGTGTTTCAAACTCATACAAAGAGAAGGGTGGGTAGTGGTATTGCCTTAGTAAATAGTGAAACACTGTAGGGGAAAACATGCATGCTGGGTATTGGACCAGATAATCATTGGAACATTGATGGATTAAATTAAGAGGACCTCAAAAAATCTGTTAGCATCTCTGTAACAATCTATCCTCATTAGTGATGACAGTATCTGATAAGGGTACATAAAAAAGGTGTAGCTGCTCCCACCCCCAAACTCTTCCCTCACTTGAAGTTTCTTCCTACTTTCTAGGGCTCTCCTATCTTCCAGCTGCCCAAGCTTGCAACCACGATGTCAGCCTGGATTTCTCACTCACACTCTCCCCTCATCCCTCATCTTCGCAGTTACCAAGTTTGTTAGCTCTCTATCTTTGTGACTTCCCTGACCAAAACATCCCTTCCTAATCACCACTTCCAGAAATGTACTATCTTTCCAACTATTAGAATATAAACTCATTGAAGGCAGGGGGGCTGTCTTGGTATTTTATATTTGTCTCTCCTGTGCTGCCACAGTAACCTGCACAAAAATAAGAGCGTAATCGTTTTTTAATTGATTGATTCCTATGCATTCAATCGATGTATATGGAGCACCAAACTGGTGACTTGTATCAGAATGAAAGCAAGAAAGGCACTTGTGCTTTACAAAGTGGAATTTGTATATTTTAATAAATACTGTATAAATGAAATAGTATTATAGAAACTCTAAAAGAGCAAGGAAAAGATTGAGCAAAACTTTTTTCCAACTGTGATATTATGGAAATTGTACAAAGCTGAACTGACTACACAAACTTTTATACAGATTGACCTACATAGTTCTTATGATACAGAAATGGTGTGGATTGCTTTGAATCTGGCTGGCAGCCAGGTGAGGCAGTTGATTAGGAGTCAAATAACAAGGGCAATAAAAAGGCCCAAGGAGGGAAACAAAAGGGTATTTGATGTAACTAATTGATGGTGGATGTAGCCTGAAGCAGGTAAAGGGAGGGAGGCAGGAGGGAGATCCAGTGGGTAAATATGTGCTTTCTAATCAAGAGGTTGGTGTTGATGTGAGGCCTGTTTCTGTTTTGAAAGGGACTTATTCATCAGGGGAGATATTGGGAACATGTGTTTATTAGGCCTTGAATGGGGAAAGCTTTAACATTGTTGAAAGAGGTCAGTTGTGTTACTTAACCTCTGCTGAAGTCTATAGTAATTGACATGACTGTTATAAAAGAGCCAGGGTGTGCTTTGTCCTTTTTAAACTGGTTTGACTCTTCTATGGGCTGGAGTCTGCTGCTGAAAAAACTGGTTCTCTTTTATCTATGATCCAAATCATGGTGGAGTGCATATGGTTTACTCAGTGATAAAGGCATCGGTATTTCCTGTTTATATTTATTATTTAATCAGGTTTATTATTCTCATATTTAAGGACTTTTCAAGTTCATCAGTCAATTTCTTTTTTCCATGTGTATGCACTTTCATGAACTCTTAGTTTGTCTAGTGCCTTTCTTAATTAGGAATGGATCGATGTTTGTGTCTGTGTGTTTTAATGAGATAGGATTTTAGAGGCCATATGCTTTCTTCATTCCTTGAGTGACACTCTAGTTTTCATTTAAAATGTCTACAATGGTGCAGTTGGTGACTAATTTTATGTATCTGAAAGAATTGTATACAGCTTAATTATCGCAGTCTTGATTTGGGCAAAGTAGTAAGACGGCAATGCAAAGCAATTGTGATTTAAATCTATTCCAGTATCTCTTTTTAGTAACCAGATTCCAATGACTTTGTTTTTTCCTTGATTTAAAAAAAAAATCCTGTAAAGATGAAACTTGCTGTATTCATTCTTACCCTGGGGGAAATTTTTCTTTTGAAAGCTTGATAAAATAAATAAGGCTATTGTTTGAGATGAAAAAGAAAAAAAAAAAATTCTGATCCACAAGTGTGTTTTTTTGTTCCTGCAAAACAAAAGTATGATTCAATATATGTGTACATATTATACATACATATTATTTGTGTATATAGATTATATATACACATACATACACACACACAGGGGCTGGACTGGTGATTTCATTCCTCAGAAGACTCTATCCACTGATGTCAGCATATTCTCTGCAACTTATAGTCAGTTTCCTGTTGACACTGAGCTCTTGTTAGAATTTGAACCCAGACCTTGACTCTGAGAACAGTGTTTGTTCTCTCTTCCTCCCTCTCTCTGCCTCTCTGTCTCTTTTTCCTCAAAGGGTTTTTGAAAACTGCTACTTTCCTTTTAATTTCCTCTGAGAGTTCACTTTTTATTGCATTTCTGACTTCAGTCTCTTCTCTACATGATGATTGCATTTATTCAGTGTGACTTCTTTGCAGTTATACAGAGCCTGTTACTAAGGCCTGACTTTGTGTACTGTGCTTTAAAAGGTTTCTTGTCTCACAGCGGACATTCAGTTTTGCTGTACTGCGTTAAAGTAGTACAGGTGTGTGTGTGTGTGTGTGTGTGTGTGTAAGAGAGAGAGAGAGAGAAAATCCATGTGTATATCTTCTCATGTGGTACCAAGCATCACAAAACTTTATATTTATAGACCTCTTTTGGGATACCTTGTGGCAGAGAGATGCCTAAGGGACTTTCTTTTCAGTTGTAGCTTTCTTCTGTAGTCTGATTTTGCTGGGTGGACTGGAATAGTAGTGAGACAAGAGAGAAGAGAGAATTGCGTTGTTCTCTCTGAAGACCAATGGATAGTCACCAAAAGATCATGGACTCTTTGGCAGTTCTGTTTGCATTTGGTGTCCATTAAAGTCCTGTCTCATTCAAAACTTCACCCTCTCCAGCCTATCTTTTCAAATATGACAAGATATTAGAAAGAATGAATTAGAGCCATTATGCTTGTGAAATGCCTGATTAAGGGAAGGCTGTTAAAGCCAGGAACAAAGCTGTCACTTGGAGGAAGAGGATACCAAAGCACAATTTCACTCTCATGTATTTCTAAGTTCACCAAATAATCAAGCATTTATTAAACACTTACTATGTGCCACTGGGGAGAGAACAAATAAACGTGGCCACAATGCTTAATCTCAAGGAGCTTTTATTTTAGGTGGGGAGACAACATTTATGTATAGAAGTATACATAGAAAAATTACAAGGTAGTGAACGCAGGACACCTGTAGTTCTTAGGGGAAATCAACTACGCTACAATCAATAGAAGTTACATTTTGATTCAAGCTCAGGTTGAATGATTATTTGAACTTTTACTAAGGGAGTAAATAACCCTTTAATCTCTACAGTCAAGGTGCCCCATATTAGGACTCTAGGTATTTTCATTGACTTACCCTCACATCTAGAATGCTTTCCCTCCTGATCTCCACCTTCTGGCTTCCTTCCCTCAAGTCCCTACTAATTCTAGGGTCTTTCCCCAGTGATTATTTCCAATGTATCCTATATGTGGATTGCTAGTTGACTGTTTACATGAGGTCTCCATCATTAGACTATGAGCTCTTTGATAACAAGCTCTGTTTTTTTTTTAAACTTGCTTTGTATTATATTCAGTAGGGGCAGCTAGATGGTGCAGTGGATAGATTGCAGGGCCTGAAGTCTTGAGGACCTGAGTTCAAATCTAGCCTCAGACATTAGCTGTGTGACCCTAGACAAGTTACTTAGCACTGTTTGCCTCAGTTTCCTCATCTGTAAAATGTGCTAGAGAAGGAAATGGCAAAAGCCAAGAAAACCCCAAATGGGGTCATGAAAAGTTGGACCCGACTGAAAAGACAGAGCACCACCAACAAATGAAGAAAAGTCTTTTAAAGGTGCGGTGGTGCTTTGACAATGATCTAGGAGGAAATCTCAGCCCTAGTTTTACAAAATGAAAGTATTTGCTGACCTCTGAGGGGCTTGGAAAATAAGGAACTTTGCTAATATTTCCCCCCTTGCCTGATGACATATCCTGCCTTGATGACACTGATCTCTCTGAATAATAATCGATATGGACTATCTGTAATTATATATTTTTTTAGGTCAGTGGGGCCAGTGTCCACATTGTGACAGCCATAATCTGATTCTGTTTGTGGTTCATAGGAGACTTTTTGTTACTAAAAACTAAGTACTTCACTAAAAACAAATATTTTTACAATACTAAAAATAAAAAAATTATGTCCTTGAATGGAATATTTAAAAACACATGCTTCATTCTCCTCATTTGAGCGAAGCTATGGTACCCTATTGTGAAATTAGTTTCCTTTCTAACAGAATTGGTTATTAGATGGAAATATAGTATGTCAAATCCGGAGGTCTGGTTTCCATTCGTGAGTCTGTAACTGATTCTTTAGGCACTCTTGGCAAAACAAGTTTCTCTTATGCCTAAAGTTCTGGATCTGGAAAATGTTGGTAATAGCGATTCTTACCTGTGTGTTCCGAGGGAATGCTTTGGAGGTTAACAAGAAGATGCATGAATGGTGTTTTGAGTTATTTGGAAAAATCATGCTTTGTGAATCATAGGCAATAAGATGTTGTTATTTATCTGGCACCAAGCAGCTGATCCATTGAGTTTCCAAACTGAAATCCCAGAAAACATTTTTTCTAATGAGATTTTCCATGGAAATACAAAAAAACAGTTTTGGAACCTACATTTACGCAATACATTCTTCTCCATGATCTCACAGAATGTGCACTATTTTGAGCTTAGACTAATTAAAACTTTTCCCTCAGTGTTGATTACTTTTTCATTGTTTCTTTGTGGGGAGAGGAATTACCATTAGACCAATAAGAAATGTCCCTAATTTTAGTTATAGGATGAAAATACACACAGACTAAGTATTAAAAATGTCTCTTTTGGCTTTCTTTACCTCATCTGGGGCTCTCAAACATCTTGGCTTTCTTTGACTTCCTTGGAAATCTTCTCTATGGCTCACTCTGGTTCCAATGGTTGCAGTGTATCATTGTGCAAACCTTTTTTAGCTTCAAATGTCCTCTTAGAAATGTATTTAACCGCAGATTTCAATCTGCAAATTATTAATGTTAAAAATATTTGAAGAAGGACACATTTCCAGACACAAAGCCAACATGAAGCTTTTACATAAATCAAACACGGCAGAACGAAATTAAAAATATTGAATTTTTCCTTGCTCTAAAACTATACTTTGCTGCAATGGCCTCATTTCCCACTTGTGGCTTCACTTCATTATACCCAATGCTATCTGTCATCTGACATCCTGGATTTGCCAGGGTCACCTAGGTGTTTTGGTTTTTTTTTGGCAAGGTTTGTGAAGTATTAATTGTAAACTGATGAGTTTTTTTTTAATTTGCTTCCCGTAACACGAGATATTGCTTTCAATGCTTTTCAATTTCTTTCTTCTATTTTGATTGCAAATTAGAAATTTGAAATAACTAATCTTATATCTGAAGCTTTGAACTGAAGGACATGTTGTGTACAGTGCTGGAGAGAAGAGTTTGGGGTAATATACATAATTTTTCCTCATAAAAAATAGATGAAAAAAGCAGATGGAAGAGAATTGTCCTGTAGCATTCCAATAGATGAAAATGATGACATGTAAATCTATCAGGGATAAGTCAGGTTGGGCTTCTGGTTGATGAGACAGAAGTCATTACTTGAGTGTACCGTTTAGCTTTGAGGTTTTATACTACAATCACCTGGAATATAATAGCTTCCCAAAATATTTCCCAGCATATAGTTTCTTCTTTCCTAGCATAGCTAGGTGGTGGGCTTGGAGTGAAGAAGACCTGAGTTTGAATGCTGCCTCATACACTTACTAGCCGTTTGATTCTGGGCAGATCACATTAAATAACTTTCAGCTTCAGTTTCCTCAAATGTAAAATCAGGGTAATAATAGTGTCTATTCACAGTGTTGTGAGGATCAAGTGAGATCATGTATATATGAGCACTTGGCAAATTTTAAAGGATTATATAAATACTAGCTACAGACTATTTTCTAGTGATACTTCTTTCATGACATTTTCACTAATCTTTCCAGGTTAATATCTTTCCCTTCTCGAATTGTTTTGTAGCACAATATCGTGAACAATTGTTCACTTTCATCAGATTTATTTGTGCATACTTTTTCTCTCCTTTTAACATAGCAAGGAGGAGGAGAGTGCTGCACCTGGACCCAGAAAGACCTATCTCAGATTTTTACTAGCTTTACCAGTGATTAGCTTAGTTTTGTTTGAACAAGACCAAATAAATCTTTTGCACTTGAATGAAGCTCTTAAACAGTTTTCCTTTGGAAAAGCAAATTAATTCCTATCACTGTATGTTGAATCACCCTAATCATTTTAATTTTTACCATAGCATCCTTTCAGAAAGAGTGAAAAAATCTGGTAGAAACAATGTACTCTTGAATATTATCATAATAATTATATTATATTCATATATGAATTCATATGTGTACATATATTCCTATAATAAATAAATTCATTTCAATTAGAAACAGTCCTAAGACAAGTCACCATCCTACTATTAACTTTTTTTCTTAATGGTCTGTGGAATATTGCACAGGTGGATAAAATAACTACTTTTGGTAATTGGATAAAAGCCATGGGATATAAACACATTTTCTATAGGCTCACTGAAAATATACCTGGAATATCTTTAGTAGCAGACAGGATGAGGGGAATTGCCTGATCTTGTTTGCACATGATTTTGATTTTACCAACTTGGTCTCTATGTTTTGAAAGTGTTTCATTTTGCCTAGCTTAGAGGTTGAACTTTTGGTATGGTGATATCTATTGTTACATTTTTATGGATATGTATCATGTCCAGTTGATTGTAGGTATCAGCTCAGTCTATGATAACGACCTAGTTCCAGGACACTTTGTGTAGTATATTCTAGGGTTATTTTGAAATCTTTTATTAATTTATGAAAGATAGCTAGCTGCTGGCCACAAATCTGTGTTTTGCTATATAGTCCTAGATACTCCAGATACAAGAAGCCTTTGGTGATTAGGGCAAAATACACAAAGACCATTAACTACTTCATTCTTAGTTCTGGTTTAATGCTGATTAAGTATTATCCAGTAAGTATTAATGCAGAGTAAGATTAAATTAAGGCTGATTTGTATTGGTATTTTCTTCACACTGGAATTGTCTATCCTAATGAAATCACTAGTCAAATATGTAATATAAGATTGAATTATTTTTGTTCACTATTTCTAACTGTTGAATTATTTTAATTGTTTTACTTACTAAAAGCCTCAGATATTTTTTTACATCAGTAAGAATGATGGTGATTATGGGAAGATGGTGGGGAGGGAGAGGGAATCTTGTGTAGTTGATAATTTAAACCTAATTTTAGAATTTTACATTTAGGCCTCCTAAATTTCCTTGTAATTGATTCATCTCCCTGTTTGTAATTAATTCAGCTCAATATCAGCTGTTCAGTCAAGAGTTTACCCTCCTCAGCCTTATGTCATCTGCATATCTGATAAGCATACCATCTGTGCCTTCATCCAGATAACTAATAAGGCACTGTTCACAAGGCTAAGGACAGATTGCTCACATCCTCTATTCCAGACTTCCCTTCAGGAAGTCTGATCCACTAATCAGTATTATTTGGTAATCAGGATGCAGTCAGTTTAAAATCTACCTAATTACCTTCTTCTAGCATTTCTTATTAACTTGCCTACATGGATATCCTGAGATATTTTGTCAAGATCCCTGCTTAAATTCAGATAAACTGTGTTAAAAAGCCTTCCCTTAGACTCTTAGTCTAGTAGCTATTTAAAAAAAATACCAATACACCTTTGAGTCCTGTTCTCTGCTTTTCCTGGGACCACCAAGACTCATGTTTAGGCTGACCATTTTCAACCCTGTTGCTAGACCCTCTGAACATGACTATTAGAGGCCATTCCTAAGGGGAGCCATTACGTGCCTCTACCACACTCTTGCAACCTCTTTCTCTCAGAGCTCTCATTGTATCGCCATTACCATAAACAAACTTGGCAAGCATGAGGTAGTAGTGAACTGACGTGCTGTTCTTTTTCACTATCACGGATCATAGCACCCTACCCAGGCCAGCAATCCTCTTAGGTGCTTTCTCTCCCAGGAGGATGGGAGCTTCTGGAGAGCGTGGACTGGTTTGCTTCTTGAGTTATTGCTGCTTATGTTGTTGGAGAAAGTTGAATGCTGAATCCAACACTACCATTGTGCTCTAAGTAGGTGCCTATTCTTTCCATGGATTCTATGTGTATTTCAGGGAGAATATACCCTGTTTTTGGCTTGTTTTTGTTTTACTGGGAGGAGGGGGATAAACTATTTAACTTTAAAGTTTCCTAAACTTTCTTTTCTTACTATTCCACCTTAATAAATACCTTCATTCTAAATGTACTGGCTGATTATTAACGGGAAGCACAATGATGGGAGGCTTGTGAGCTATACTGGTAAGAGTGACCAGTCGCCTACGGGTACTCCTAGAAATCAAGAGCAGCAGCTGCCCTTTGTGGACCCAACCTACAATAAAAATGGAAGTTGAGGAGTGTCCCCAAGGGGAATGCGTGTGTGTGTGTGTAGGGGGGATGTATTGCCTATCTTATATATGTTTCTGTGTATATTTCACTTATCTGTGTGCCTATTGTTTTGTCCTAGCAAATTATAAATCCCGAGGACAAACTCTTTTGTGGTTCAGCCAATAAGCACTTATTAAGCATCTGCACTGGGCTAAGCACTGGAGATGTATTACCAATACAATTTTTGTAAACTTTAGCTATTTGTGAAAACTTTGGCTTAAAGATGAGCCAAGTTAGAGGTATGCACTTGGACCAGGGGTGGGGAACCTGCTACCTGAGGCCCCATGTGGCCCTCTAGATCCTCAAGTACTGCCCTTAAAGGGTTTGTTGAATTCTGGTTACTGCAAATTTAATCAACTTATATCAGGCATTTACTGAGATATAATTTATATTATCATATTCATTGTTGAAGGGTCAACACACATCAGGTGGTTACTAAGAGGATATAATTTGTGCTGTTATGCACATTGTTGAAGACCTATAAAGATACTTAAAGAAGTTTAACACTTTTATAATGCCAACCTAATAAAAGTAAGGAAATGAGTATAGCTCCATTTATATTTCAATACCTTTCCAAAACAGCTTTAGTAACTACGTTCTCTAAAAAACAAATGACTTGATACTAAAAATTAATATTTCAGGCATGTTAGAAGCCTTTCATGTTATCTGGTTTATATAAGAAAAGCATATGGTGCATCTAAAAGAGAAAAATTTTGTTGTCTCCAGATAAGTGAGTTGTCTTGTAAGGAATCAGCTTTTAACCTGTGGCCATAGGTTATTAATGAAGTCTTACCATATTGTTTGAATTAGATTCATTGCCTAAAGGGGGAGGGAAATGTAAGGAGGAAGTTGTTACAATTTTCATGCCTTAGACACTAGTCTATTTTCATAAACTGAAGTGAAGGTTCTCCAGGGACAGAAAATATCACTGAAACATTTCCTGAGTTCTGTTGAGCTGCACATTGGTATGTCCGAGTCTGTTTTCAGAAGGATGGAGATTTTTGTTTAGTTTTGTGAGCATATAATGTAACCCATGTAAGATAAAAATTTAAGTTTGTGCTGCAATTTATTTTAAAAGCAAATGCATAAAAATAATTTAAAAAGTCATTTGCTTAGGAAAAGTAAATTTTTCATTTTTAACTTTGAAAAAACAATGGAGACAGTATTAAAATGTATTTAGTTCATTATCATATATGCTCTAAGCCAACAAACCAAAGTTTTAAGAAATTCGATTTTCAAAATGTTATCCAGAAAGTAATTGGGGTTAAAATATTTGATATTTAATAGGAAGAAGTAAGACAACTCCTGCTTTACATATATTTGTTTGTTTAATCTTTTCATTAGGATTATCTAATTTTAATGCATTTTTGGAAATTCTCTCATTTTTGTCAGTACCTTCTTTGGATCTGGTATTTTGATGTGGGCAGTCTTTCCACTGTTGCAGATTTCCACTGATTTATAACTTTTCATACTATGTGAGTCTTATCAAGTAACTATATATTTGTATAGTAGTAAGAAAGATGATGATAAGAATTATTGATCAGTAGATGACTTGCTAGACAGGAAGAATGTTTAAATGTTAAATAGTAGTGGTCTCAATAGGTCTATTTTATGCTATTGAAAACCACAGGTGTATTTTTTTTAGTCGCTACGATAAAGCATTCGTTTTTGAATGATAATTTTTTATATTGATGCTAACATAATAATTAAGATTATTTTTGATGAGGGTCAAATATTTCACACTCAAAGTTACAGTTTTCTTTTTTAATGTCCTACAGTTTTTCTTAATTTTGTATGGGTTTTCCCGCTCAATAGAGATTTTAAAAAGCCACAGCTTTCTTTATGTGTCGTTTGGTTTTCTGGCATTTAACCACTTACCTCTCTCTTTAAAAAGATGTCTTGGAAAAAAAAAATCTCCCTTTTAGGATCTGGTTGAAATTTGGTTTTTGGTGTATTCATTCTGTAGGCAGTGGAAAGCTTTTTGCCAAGAAGGAACATGATAAAGTAGAAAAGACAGTCGTTTTAGAGTTGTAGAACCTAGTTAGAAAGCCTGGTTCTGGTAATTAACACCTTTATGGTATTGGGCAGTTTAATCAGATAAAGTCCCTTAAATGCCAGGGCACAAGATAACTTTTACTTTTCTTTTTTTTTTTTTTTGAAGCTTTTTTTTTAATTTTATTTTTTTTTTAATGTTTTACAATCATTTCCTTAAAGTTAAGATTTTATTCCCCCCACCCTTCCCTCAATACCCCCCTCCCTCCCCATGACAGCATACAATTCTGTTTAGGTTCTACATATACTTTCCTATTGAGCACATTTTCACTATATTCATGCTATGTAGTCGAACTAAAATAAATGGAAGAAATCATATAACAAATCAACACATATTACACTGAAACCCACCCACACACAAACATGATCTGCTACATTCTGTAAGTGGCTTCCACATTTCTTTCTCTGAGTGTGGAAGGCATTTTGCCTTTGAAGACTGACATTAGGATTTTTTTTTTTCTCAGTAAGTTCTTGTGTTATTACAAAGTTCCAAGTCTACCAGAAGAAACTCTCGCACACTGTGGTCGTTGCTGTGCACAAAGTTCTCCTGGTTCTGCTCCTTTCGCTCAGCATCAGATCATATAAGTCCTTCCAGGCCTCCCTGAAGTCTTCTTGTTCCTCATTTCTTATGGCGCAATAGTACTCCATTACATTCATATACCATAATTTATTCAGCCATTCCCCAATTGATGGGCATCCCTTTGACTTCCAGTTTTTGGCTACCACAAAGAGTGCTGCTATAAATATTTTTGTACACGTGGGACCCTTTCCCGTTTTTATAATCTCTTGGGGATACAATCCTAGTAGTGATATTTCTGGGTCAAAGGGTATGCACATTTTTGTAGCCCTTTGGGCATAGTTCCAAACCGTTCTCCAGAAGGGTTGGATGATCTCACAGCTCCACCAACAATGAATTAGTGTTCCAACTCTCCCACATCCTCTCCAGCATTTATCATTTTCTTGTTCTGTCATGTTTGCCAATCTTACAGGTGTGATGTGGTACCGCAGAGTTGTTTTGATTTGCATTTCTCTAATCAATAGTGATTTAGAGCACTTTTTCATATGATTATAGATATTTTTGATTTCTTCCCCTGAAAATTGCCTGTTCATATCCTTTGACCATTTATCAATTGGGGAATGACTTGATAACTTTTACTTTTCTAATGATGGTGGCAGAATACCAGACAAAGGGGGTAGGGAATTGCAGTGTTCAATAGTATATGCATTTGAACTTAACTCTTGGCTCCCCAAATATATAAACTCCTCATCCAATGAACAAGTGAACTTATTACTGTAGGAATGGAATTGCAACAATCTTGACAACCTTGCTATGAATTAAACTGGAAGAAAGATGGAAATTGCATCTCAATGGAAAGATGACTCTTAGTTTCTACAAAGAAGTTAATTAGACTCCATATCAAATTAGTAAATTCTTTGATACTCAATGACTTCACTGCAAAGGTAGGCATATACAAAGGCACTTAAAAATGTTAGAAAATATGGATCAGGAATAAGGAATGATAGAGGCTCATCATAAATGGCAAAGAAACTTTAAAACTATACATTATGAATATTTTCCTTTAGAAGGTAATTGGAAGGCACAGGATGTGATGAATCCAAATAACATTTTTTAAAAATGGAATTTGACAGCAAACATGTTATTATTGATGTTGGAGGCATTCCTAAATCAACTATCTGGGTACAATAAGACCACTGATTTCTTAGTATAAATGGAGTCAATAGTCAATACACAGTTATTAAGTACCTACTGTGTGCCTGGTATAGTCTTAAGCACTGAGGATACAAATACAAAAAAAAGGAAAGACTGTTCCTGCCCTCAAAGAACTTACAATCTAATTGACAAAGATAATACACCAAAGGAAGCTGAAAAGTGGGAGGGGGGATAGGAGAAGGTACCTGAATTCAGAGCATGATGGAGGCAGAGACCTGATGGAGAAGTTCAAAGAAATCCAAAAGCAGTTCAGGTAGTGGGAAATGGGAAGAAGATTGTGCTGAGCCCCTTTCTTAAAGGGAGGTTTTGAAGATCATGACTGCCCACAAATCACAGGGTCTGATCAGAAGGATCAGACTAATGAGATGTGAGTCCAAGGCTGATTCAGTTTTGTAAGAAAATGACATTTTATTTACCTGTTGTAAGTCTCCTGGGGCAAAAAAGCATCATGGAGAAGTCCAAATAAGTCTAAAAATACTGAATCTGGTGAGAAATGGGATCAAAATCAATAGAAAACAAGAATAAATATAAGAGAAATTTATGGTGTGCAATGAAATCGACTACATCTTGACCTACCTAAACATTGGGAATATGACTAAGGAATTATCTAGGAGCAGCAGTAAAAAAGAATGGCATTAAAGAAATGTATGACTGAAAAATAAAAGCGACAATTGGCTATTTATGTGGTAAGAGCATGTGGGCAGTCTGTGTATTCCCCAGGTATGCTTGTAACATCAAAAGTAAACAAAGAATTCTCCTACCATGTTGGATGGAGTCCATGTGAGGAGTTTGCAAGAGGACATGTTGCCAGGATGGGTGGGCATAAATGGGTTGTGATCTGCAGTGTTGGAATGAAAATCCAGATTAATTAAATAACATCTACTCAACATTTCTGAGCCTTATTTTCATCTATGAAATGAGTGATTTGGATTATATTACCTCTGAGATCTCTTTTAGTTATAATCTATGATCCTATTACAATTAATCTATTATACACAGGAATAATTTAGAGACCAGAGAAAAAGGTAACGTGCTATTGAAATATTTAGTAACTAGTAGGATCATATTTATTTAGATAAAATATTTATTCTGTGTAATATTCTGTCTAATAGAATATTCTCACTATTTTTGAGTGGCAGCAAAGGGTTGAACTAGTGTGATAATATTGAAAATGGAAAGGATAGTAGATTTGAGCAACATTGTGAAGCAGCAGTGGAAGGGCTTAATGCCTTCTCAATATGTCGTAAGGCAAAAGATCAAGTTTAAAATGGCCCTGACTTTCTGAACCAGTGTACCTAGGAAAGTGATACTTCCATTAGGGGTTTCAGAATGAGGATCATTTATTTTCAATTTGAAGAAAGCTTAGATCATTTCAAAGATGAGGAAAATCTGATAGTTGATAAGGTTACAAAGAAAAAAAATGAAATGGTCCCTGACCTCAAAGAATTTGCATTTTGATGGGAGGACACAAGAGACATAGATAAGTGTAGGTGTATGAGACATTTTGAAGAGAGGGAGCACTAATTTCTGGGAAGATACGGAAAATGCTTCTCATGGGTTATACTGCCTGGGTCAGGCCTTGAAAGAATGTCAGGTTTTAACAAGTCAAAATTAGGAGAAAAGTACATTTCAGAAAGCAGCTTGTTCAAAAGAAGGAAGATGGGACAATAAAAGCTGAGTTTGGGGAAATAGCCAATGGTCCATTTTGGCTATAATGTAGAATTTATGAAGGGGAATCGTAGGAAATCCATCTATAAAGATAGGTCGCAGAAGACTTTAAATATTGCTAAACAGTATAGAGACAATTAGGAACCTATGACTGGAATATTTTTGAAAAGGAGAGTGATGTTTTTTAAGAAGATTATTTCTACTTTTTTTCTGGGATCAGAAAGAGGGTGATGGATCCAAGAGATGCTGAAAAAAAACAAAATTTGACAACTGATTGAATATGGGTAGAAAAAGAGTCGCAAAATTTAAGAATAACTCTGAGGTGGTGAATATGGATAGCAGGAAGGATGGTGGGATCTTCAGCAGAGTAGAAATCTTATATTTTAAAAATTAGTTATTTTTTTATCCCAGTGAAAATTGCAACAGAACCTTAGAAATTAATCAGAAAAATTCAACATGAACAGTTTATTTAACCTACCAAACACTTGGGGAGGAAGTATAAAATTTCTTAATTTTTCATTTTAAATTTTTGTGAATTAACTTAGCACCGAATATTCCAATGTAAAAAGAAAAAAAAAGGACACAGATTCCACAGATAAAAATACATTTTACTTTATCAATTATTGTTCCATCATCTCAATTCCTGATGATTCTTCAATTAGGACATCTCATTGTGAGCTGAATGAACTGCAAAAATTGTTTATATTCGTTTCTGGAAGATTAAGAAAAAAGGGAAACCTTAGGTTATAGTCTTAGACATAAACTTAATTCACTTAATGTAGCACTGTAACTCATTCTATTGCTATCCTCTTAAACATTCTGACCAAATCAGGCCAGTTCTCTAATTCTCTTCTACTGCCCACAGTGAAAAATGGTAAGGGAATGCTCTTCCTGGGGCCTCACAAAGAGGACATCACTTCCTTTTAGGAAAGACATTAGGATAGTGACACCAGATCAGAAGGACCAGAATTCCGTTCTGTTGACAAATTTGAATAGATAATAAAGCAAGAATCTTTCACAATATCTTGGATTTTTCTTGTTCAGTTATTTAGTCATGTCTGACTCTTTGTGACCCCATGGATGATAGTATGCCAGCGTCTTCTAATTCTCCACTATCTGCTGAAGTCTGTTGAAGGTCATGTTCATTGCTTCCATGCTGCAGTGTATCCATTTCATCCTCTGCTGTCCATTGTTCCTCTTGACTTCGATCTTTCCCGACATCAGTGTCTTTTCCAATGAGTCCTGTCTTCTCATTGTGTGGCCAAAATATTTATCCCTCAGCTTCAATGAGTAATGCGAATTAATTTCTTTAAGTATTGACTGATTTGATCTTGCTATCCAAAGGACTCTCAAAGTTCTTTTCCATCACCATGGTTTGAAAGCATCAATGCATAGTACATTGTGCTATAACTAATACGTTGGGATTGTTGTTTTTCTATGGAATCCATAGCCCCATCATCATAGACTACGAGGAGAGCATCAACTGAGATAAGATGCTCCTTCTTCAGGGCTTCTCTCCTCTTTCAAAAGGATGAGATATAGACTAGTGTTTTCATCTATATAAGGAACTCGCAGATGAAGTGTCCTTGACCAATGCCAGTTGATCTTCAGAAAACTCAGATCCAACCATAATCATGTGGCATGCAAGCACATACTGGCATGCACACACACACACACACACACAATTTTAATAAACTCCATTGGCTCCTCTATTACCTCTGGGATCAAATATAAAATTCTCTGTTTGGCTTCTGTTTAGACTTTCCACCCTTATTATACCCTATTTCCCCCCTACATTTTCTCTTATCCATTGACATTGACCTCCTTGCTTTTCCTTGTATTCTCTCAGCTTCAAGCTTTTTAACTCTCTTTTTCATATTCCTGGAATGTTCTCCCTTCTCATCTCCACCTGCTAGCTTCCCTGAATTCCTTTAAGCCTCAACAAAATTTCCACCTTTGCAAGAAACCTTTTCCAGCCCTCCTTAATCTTAGTTCCATTTCCTACCAGCTATACTGCTTCTGATCTTTGAAATACTCCATCATACTTTTCTTCTCCAGGAAACTCATCATTGGGAGAGCCATACTGCAATCTATATTAATCATACAATAGTACATACTACAATGAATATTGTTTTTTTCTTCTCAAAGAGGCCCAATGACATCAGCAGGGTGATATCTTGACTTGCAAGTGAATTGGATTTGAGTGAGGCAGAGCTGGGCAAAGTCATGAGCCTCAGTCTCCCCTCCAAAGTCGTAGGAGTCCAATGGAAAGCCATAGGTCAGGACAACTGAGCATGGCCCCAGATGCAGTAGGAGACTTTGGCCTTTTTAAGCTAAGATCTTTCTCAGGTCTCAGTTTGTCTGAGGCAACACCCATTCAATAATTAAAGGCTAGGTAAGAATGGTGGCGAAAGATGCCCAAGTTTGCTTTCAGGAAAGAATCAGTCTGGGAGGGGAAGACCCTTAGAGCATCTGGCCAGAACAGAAAGAGTGGCTATTTACATGCATTCTGAGCCACCAAAACCCAAACAATGAGCAAGTGAGGCTGGGGCTGGCATCTATTACTGGCCAGAGTGATTTGGGTTTAAAGGTATAGTCAGGTAGCTCCATTTAAATCCCAGTGGGCTTTATCAACACCTGGTTTTCCTTAGCTACAGTTCAAGAAATCATAAATGAGAAATACATGAGAAGAAGTAGTTAGTTGTCCCAGCTTTTCAAAGCAAGCCTGCAAATGCTGATATTATATAGAGATACTCTACATTTTCTATAAACTCTAGAAAAGGTTGTGATAGGCCACTGTTCTGTCAGGGTGGTACCTGAAAATAAAAATTCTCAAAAATAATGAATATCAATGATACAACCAAAGTCTAAATAGTGAAAAAGATCACATGATTAATCTTTACCATACAATTAAATTTTTATGAATAACCTTCAGAAAATTGTATCTTTAACTCATTGATCTGAAATACCAAACTTTTCTGTTCTTTAATATTGCCAATTTATGGATGGATAATCACAGAATAAATTTCTGTTTCTTGTCCCAAAACTTCCAGTTAGTTAGGGATGCAAGGTAAATGTTAAGATTAGCCAGATAACTTTCACCTAGAATTTGGACTTTGTAACATAATCCACATCAGATACCTCTGATTCAGTGCATTATAGAGAAAAGACTTGGGGTAGATTCTCTAGTCTCTCGTGCTATTTTCTCTGAAAAGGACACTTCTTTACATTTCCCGGTGTGTATTTTTTTAGTAAGGTAAAGTGAATTGATAGAATCAGTAACACATTTTGTCTTTCAGGCTTAGGGCATTTGTTAGCTTGTCTTTAGGTTTTTGTAGAAAAATGCATAAAGAAATTGTGTACTGAGGACACCAAAATATTCAGTACGGAAAAATTTAGGTCAAGGTCATGATCATTTATAAATTACCTACTATGAGACTGAAAGAAAAATAAGGCCACTAAAATAAAGCAATAAGCTGTTAACTTCCACATATGCATCTTTCTAATGACCTTCTAATTGGCTTGTTAGTTTGGGTAGAATAAGACTTGGCTCATTCTTAGATTGGAACCTTGACTTTTTGGAATATTTATATCAGTTTTGGAATAGTTTCCAGTCCCTGTCAAGCTCTGTAGTCAGTCCCTAGGAGCAGCTGTAAGTCTTGGCTTCCTTTTGAAGGAATAAGGTGTGTGTGTGTGTGGCCTGATGGAGGCAGCAGGACCTGGACTCTTGAGTTTTAGCCCTACCCAGGCTGGATAATGGAATCCACAAGAGAATGAAAAATGATTGGGTGAGTTGATTGTAGGTAGAAGTAAGAGATACCCATGAGACCTTCTAAAGGTGAATTCAGGGAACCAGAGCCTCCTTGTATTTAGCCACCAGCTGGCATTGATTGTAAAGCTCTTGACTGGGTTTCTGGTGCCAGCCCAAATATTTCAGTTTCCTAGCAGTTCAAGAAATTCACATTTTTATCTCATTACTTAATGTAATCACTGAATTCTAACAAAATAAATAAGAGAGTCATTTCGACATCTCTTCCCAAGAGAAACTTGTATTTTTTTTTTCAAGGAATAGCATGTTGGTTTGGTAGTTTTACAAATCATCAATTTCCGATTGTTGAAAATACCTTGTAGCAACAGACTAAGTCTAGGCGCCAGGAATTCAATTCAGAAAAATCATTAAATGACTCTTGCGTGCCAAATTCTGCTTACAGTGCTAATAGGAGTGTCCCAACTGAATTTGAGGTTCTTTGCTGGTTGCCTGAAACTCCCAGAACAAAGTTGTTCATATTTATTCTCAGAGTTCACAAAGAGGGAAACTAGTCTTTGCACATTGACACTTCCCCCCACTCTTCTAATTTGAACATTTATTGCATTTTAGGAACTCAAGGCAAGGGGAGACAGTAGTGTTTGCTTAGTCTCTTTTAAATTACCTTGATTAATGGTTGGACCTGTCTTGATATAAGTTGTAAAGAATTAATCTCCAAATTTTTAAAAAAATTAGTTTATCAGGTGTCTGACTGAGCTGGTACCCTGTAACTAATCTCTTGTTGAAAAAAAGCTAGTTACCTGTTTATACTTTTGAATAAAGAATGACTTCCCCAATGAATGGTCTTGCCATAGTTTTGTGTTATCATTTGAACTTTGGCTTAGTACTTTAGAAATTTAATCATTAAAAATATTTTATAAAAAAATAAGAGACAGTTTTCACTGCCTTTGGAATATTTCAAAGCAATCTTTAGTTCACCAACCTTTCTATAAGTTTAGAGCAATTACATGGGCCTCATCCACATTTATCAGTAATACCTCCCATAACCCTTTCCCATGGAAAGAGATCAGAAAATAAGTACCAAGTTGTGGCAAATATGCTTAGATTCTTTTTGAAATGGGAATAACTGATACCATCTTTTTCATTTCTATTGAAAATGTAATTTTTATGTGGGCCAGCATGAGAGCCCACATGACTTCACGAAGGCACTGAACATGTTTATTTGTTCACTGTTATTTTAAAAAAGTCAAAAAACTAAAGAACATAACCAAAAATCTCATCCAAAGTCAGCTTCAAAGAAAGAGAATATGGATTTTTACATGTGTGTGTTTATAAAAAAATTCATATATATTTAAATAGAGAGTCTGATCAAGTATCATGAATAATCATCAGTCAATCAGCAAATATTAATTAAGAACTTACTGTGTGCCAGGCAGTGTGCTAAGCAATGGGAATACAAACAAAGAAGAAACAGGCGGGACCACAGAGAAGAGAAGAGTTGGCCAGTTACTTCATAAAAAATATAATAAATATGTATCTTGGATAAAGGTTAATGACCACCAGATAGAAAACTTTATTACATACTATTTCAGGAAACAATGAAACTGATTACAGATAACTGAGATATTAAGATTTACGAATATAATCCCAGATTGAACCTGTTATAATATGAAATGGTATGATATACTGGAAAACATTTTGGACTGGAAGTCAGGAAACCTGGATACAATCTGGACTTTTTCACCAACTAGCAGTTCTGGGAAAAAATATTAAATATTTGTTGTTTGTTAAATATGGTTGTTACTTAACCCAACTATACAGCTGGGGAGATTCCTTCCTTCCTATCTCTAACATTCTGTGCATAACAGAGGATATGTTATTCTGTTGAGTGGTTATGTTCCGTAAAGCTTGAGTACCATACGTGCAGGGGCCTCAAAACATTTCTAATAACTGCACTACCTATGTCTTCTGATCTGTTCTGACTCACTTTGGATTGTTGGAATGACTTTTCTCTGTTCCATACTAATTATTCTTTAGGGCCTTACAGTATACCCCAGTCATCTGAACTACTCACCATACACTATACGTGCCCTATATTTCTGGCATCTATCTGTACCTTTGTTTTCACTGTTTTTATACCTGGCATCTCCACACCATGCTGTCTAAACGCTGGCCATCATCCTTATTCTCCCTATACAGAGACCCTAGATGCCTAGGCTCTGATGGGTGAGTTTTCCCCTTATATTGTTACATACCAAGCTTTCATGCTATGATATTCTGCTATTTCCTCAACAAGTTGCTTACACTTGGGAAATCATCCTTATCTTCCCCATCTCCACTTAGATTCCACCTATGGGTCTCCCCACTCTGATAGATGAGCTTTTTTTCTTATGTTGCCAAAAATCAGGCTTCCATCCCTTTATCTACCTTTTCTACGCTAAGTAGGCACACCTTCACCCTGTCCCCATTCCTTGAGGACCTTCATGGGCTGCTGTTCGTGTGGGTATCTGAGCAGCCTTTTAAGAATCACTTTAGTCAGCTCCTGGTGTGAGGAAGGGGGCTAGGAAAGGTGCCCTAAACATCGCGCGCTTACCCAACCCTGGCCTGATAACTGCAGCAGGTGGGGAATCCCACTATGTGGTCGAAACACAAAAAATAATGTACAAAATGTACAAAAACATCTGTAAAAAAATGATTCCACTGACTATTGGCACATGAAACATGTGCACACTTATTGACAACACAAAATCCAGTAGACATGAAAGATGAACTGCTCGTGTTGCAAGAAAACTTGACAGGTATTACATGCAAATAGCAGCCCTGAATGAAGCAAGGTTGGCAAATGAAGGTCAGCTTACTGAAGTTGGAGCTGGATACACATTTTTCTGGAGTAGGCGCAGTGAATGGGAGTGCCATGAAGCTGGCGTGGATTTCGCAATCAAAAATAATCTAGTTAGCATGCTGATATGCCTGTCAAAAGGAGTGAATGACAGGCTCATGATAATGTGGCTGCCACTTGCAGGAAAACACCATGCCACCATCATCAGTGCCTGTGCTCCCATCATGACAGACCCCAATGAGGCCAAAGAAAAATTTTATTAAGACCTAGAGACGCTTATCATGAATATGCCAAAAGAGGACATGGTGGTTAGAAGAAGTGCCACAAGGACACTTTCAAGGTCTCTCTCAAGAACTTTGGACCTGACTGTGTGACATGGGAGACACTGGCATAGGACCACTCAGCACAACGTGTCCACATCAGTAAGGGTGCTGTGTTCTATGAGTGAGCAAAGCAGCATTGAGACAGTACAACGTAAACACAGGATGCACAAATTTGGGTTATCCACCCTAAATATTCACACAGACTATCTGTGCCCCACCTGTGGTAGAGCATTCCGAGCTCATATTGGTCTGCACAGTCACAGTCAGACACAGTGAAACTTCACTTTACAATGGTGATGTCATTTGGGGTCTTTTTGAAAACGAAAGACAACCACCACCACAACATGCTGCTGTTTAAAATTTAACTCCCTGTAGTCAGAGACTATCTTACTTGCTTTCATTTGTCTACTCTGTGCCTAACACAATTCCTGGCATATGGTAAGAATTTAGTAAATGTTCTACCTCCTCTTTTTTCACTTTCTGAAAAGCATTCCTCTTTTATGTCTCTGATCTCATTATGTATAATTTTTATATCATTCTGTTCACATACATAAGATTTCCATATTAGACTGGTTGTATGTTGTCCTTTGTTCTTGAAGAGATACAAAATGACATCACCTTGATAACAGTCAAGTTTCAGTGTATCTGACTGTGGCTGATCAGATGAATATGAGCTCAGAATGCTCTACCACAGGTTGGGCACAGATAGTCCGTGTGAACATGTGGATACTGCACATCCTATTTTTCCTTTGTGCTGTTTCAATTCTGCTTTGCTCACAGAGCACAGCACCCTTTCTGATGTGGGCACACCATGCTGAGTGGTCCTGTGCCAGGGTGTCCCATGTCACACAATCAAATCCAAAGTTCTTGAAAGAGACCTTGAGAGTGTCCTGGTATCGCTTCTTCTAACTGCCATATGATCATGTGCCCTATGCGAGTTCTCCATAAAATAGTCTTTTTGGCAAGCATACTTTTACGTTGAACAACATGGCCAGCCCATCAGAGCTGTGCTCTCTGAAGCTTAATTAGAATGCTTGATAGTTTAGTTTGAGCAAGGACCTCAGTGCCTGGTACCTTATCCTGCCAGGTGATCTTCAGGATCTTCCTAAGACAGTTCAGATGGCAGCGACTCAGTATCCTAGCATGGCGCTGGTAGACTGTCCATGTTTCACAGACATGCAACTCTGTCATGAAGAAGATAATTATCAGCTTAGATGAGTATGTGAGTGTCTTTTATGAAATTTA
Source organism: Bettongia penicillata ogilbyi (assembly GCA_023548195.1). NCBI lineage: Eukaryota > Metazoa > Chordata > Mammalia > Diprotodontia > Potoroidae > Bettongia > Bettongia penicillata. The sequence goes on along the minus strand of JAJHZJ010000162.1, from coordinate 807,143 downwards.
CATCTCACCCCAGATCCTTATATGGACTGTCTGCCAATTCTAGACAACAAACAGATATTAGTTGGATTTGGATTTGAATGTTGTATTTAGAGATGGAAAGTTTAATAAAAAAAAAGGAGTTCTCTGCGTTCAGAGTCCTTATTTGACCGTCATATAACTCTAAACTCAATCCCTTAATTTCATGTGCAAAGTAGGCGACAACACCCCTTTTTCTTCTCCTTTCCCTACATTTTCAGCGTGTCTGCCTATTCTCACCTCTAGGACATTTCCCGAATGTGTCCTTACTTTGACCCTGACTGTTGAAATCCTTATTTATGTCTTAATTGTTCCTGCCGACTGTAGCATTTCCTTGTTTTACAGTCTTCCCCACTTCAGAGGGGGCTCAGACTACAGAGCCCTGCTGTTTCAAAATAATGTGGATTGTATTGAAGTGCTGTATATTGACCTAACATTCTGTAATTACACAATTTCCTTCTTGACCTGTTGTAAACTGTTTGGTCAGAAAATAGATGAGACTAGGTCTTGGAAGGAATGAAAAGTATATGACTGATACCACTAGAAAGTTTGTTCGAAATCAGTTCAACTGATTTTGCAGTGAGAAATTTTTTTTTTCAGATTATTGGTTTCCATAACTTTATGGTCCATCTTAACCAAAGTAGGAAGGCGTCTTGACTAAAAGATGAAGTACGTCAACTCTAGTCTCAATTGATTCCAAATTATCCAGTTATTTTTTTTAATTATTGTGCTTTACACATGATAAAACCCTCAAAAATTATGGAATTAAATTATATTGTAATTCAATGTATGCCATTTAACAAGGGACAATTTTCCTCCATAGTTTTCAGATGGAGAAGTTAGTAGCTCTCTACTGAATACTGTTGAAAACTCATTTTTGCACAATTTTCTTTGAATATGACTAAATGAACTCAGTCAAATGAGAATGACTGGTGAAATCATATTGAACTGATGCTGTGGAGCCTCTTGTGTGTTTTTGTTACTCAATAAATGTCTATTAGGTATGTATTGCATGCCAGGCAGAGGGCCAAGGAAGGCAGTCCCTACCTTCAGAGAGACTGAAATCTAGTGGAGGAAGACAACAGCCAAAAGAAGCAGCGAAGGTGGAGAGAGATTTGGAGGAGTGGAAAGACCAACTCCTGGGCATAGTAGAAAATCGGAGAAGTCCCAAAGTACAACCAGTTGAGATATGAGGAGGCTCATAAACTGTTATAGAATTTTACTATGACCTGATTCGCTAACAAAGGAAAAAAGGAAAAACTGGCAGGTTTTTATCTCTAGTCTTCATTCAAATAAAATCGAATGTGTTATTTTTTTTCTCAATAAAATACTTGAGAATAGATTTCTAGCTTCTGGAAAATTCATTTTTTTCTGGAAAATATGTTTTTTCTGAATGAATGATTTGGATCAGTTCCCTATAAACAAGATTTTACTGTGTGTGCTATCTGATGTCCTTGGCTGTAACACACACGTATAACTCTGAATCACAGGGCCCAAGGAAAGAGTTTTTGGAGGCAGAGATGGGCTTAGAAAGTAGTGCAGAAATTTCTTTAGCTTTCTTTCACCTGCATTTAAAAGTATCTCAGTGCATAAAACATATACATACTGAAGCAGGGCAGACCTTTTCATCTTCTCCAACCAAGAAGCAAGGCAAACTGTGGCAAAAATAAGACTAGAAAGTGGGTAAAGACCATAATTAGAGTTGGAAAGGACTTTAGAGATAATCTAGTTCAGGGGTTCTCAAAGTGGGGTCCAGTGGGACCCCTAAGGGTTCCCAAGATCTTTCATGGAGTCTATGAGGTCAAAACTATTTTCATAATAATAAGTTGTTTTATTTCTAATATAGTAAGTATTAATAATTATAACCCCTGTTACTTCTTTGGAGGACCCTCAATTCTTTACAGACAGCTAGGTGGCACAGTGGATGGACTGCTGGGCCTGGAGTGAAGAACTGAAAGACCTGAGTTCAAATATGACCTTATTTGTATGAGCATTAGCCATTAATCCTGTTTTCCTCAGTTTTCTTGTCTGTGAAATAAGCTGGAGAAGAATCATTCTGTAAAGTTTGGATTCATTCAGAGGGCCACACTTGAGGACCTAGAGGGCCACAGGTGGCCTCAAGGCTGCATGTTCCTCACCCCTGGCCTAAACCATGGATAGGCAGTTTTGCTTTGTATTTTATATTACTGTCCCTCAAAAACCATGTGTATTTTGATAATGATTTTTTTTTTCTGAGTTATTTTGGGTAACGCTTCATGATCCTCAGGAACTGTACTGTTTATTTACCAAGACAGCACTAATGTGCTACAAAGAGATTTTACATTTTCGGGATTTTAAAAATTAAATATGACTGTGATTTCCCCACTCCAAAAGCCTTGTGCTAATGTGAGTATATTCAGAGGGATTTAAAAATAAAAATGAGCATTTTCAAATATTTGTGATTCAGTAACTATGTGTAGGAAGCACCAAGGGGCAGTCATGAAGTCATGTTCTTCATGAGTTCAAATTCTGCCTCACACACTTACTTTGTCAAGAAAACCCCAAATGGAGTCATAAAGGATAGGGTTTGACGGCTAATGACTAAACAATAGCAATAGCAAAAGTATACACCAAGTTATAGTTGTTCTACATTTCTTGGATTTCTTTCAGATCCTTCATAAACTGGTTTTAACTACATATTCATATGAAACCTAGTTAGAGGTTTTTAAATGTAAAATATAAAGTAAAATGTAAATAAAATGTAAATATAATATATTGTAAATATAATGTAAAAATATTAACAATTTATAATGTAAAAAATAAGCAATATATTTTATAAGGGTATAATTATATTTTTTTATGAATCAATCTGTGTTTTAGATATTCATGATACTTTAAAAATTACTACAGAGATCATTTTATTTGAAGAGACTTAATTCAGGCAATTTGGTCAGTGTGTCTCATTTACTCTTAAATTTTGAGAGGCCTCCCAATTCTCATTTTATGTCTGGTAAAAATTTCCATTGTTAATGTTTCATTAAAGAAGGAGTTAGATAAGTATTTTACCTTCCTTTTGATTCATTTGAGCATATTAAAATTGATTCTTTTAGTGTGGAATAATCCCAATGCATACTTTGAAATTTTTAATTATTGATGGAATTGTGGGATAGTTTGAAAATTCAGTTGGATTTCTGTGAAGTTTCAGGACTGAAAAACAAATCAAAAAAAGCAGCTTATCAATGGAAATAAAATTTTGATTCTGGATTTTTAAAAAAAAATCCAAGTATTAGTATTTCTTACCATGTCAGTGATTTTTCCCCTTAAAGATTACGTTGCCTTTGAGGAAGAAATAATAACGTTTTGCTCCAAGTAGTCAACATTCAAACTATCCTCACTTGGTCCCTCCTCTCTGTCCTAATTGTAATATTTTTCCTCCTGGTTTCCTTTAATTGTTTTTACAGCCTACACAGTTTACAAACAGGAATAATGGGCAGAATCTCAGAACACACGCAAATTGAACAGTATTTCTGTTTTGTTTTTTTTTTAGACAAATGTGATGACTTTATTTTGGTAAGAAGGAAATATTCCATCAAGATGACTCTATTTGTTACAGGGATGGACTAAATTATTTTGGAATAAATTCTCCAGGGTTATAAAAATATTGACAGAATGACATTTTTCTTTTATATTTAACCTCATGGTAGTTTTCTAGAGGTTCATGAAATGCACGTCTATACTTTGGGTTCTTTCAGCAGAGCACTTTTGCCTTATACTTTATGGGGCAAGTGAAACGATATGAAATGATATAAATGTGAAGTTGGAGTTAGCCATGTGAAATGGATACACCGGAAACATTTTTGTTAGAAAAAGATAATAGCAGCATCCCACCTGGAGAAAAGATTGATTTCATCAGCACAGGGCTTCTCTTTACTAATGTGGATCCCCCAGAGTCTCATTCTTAGTACATCATTGTCTAGCTATTCAGTCATGTCTGACTCTGTGAGTCCATGGTTTTCTTGTCAAAGATACTGGACTGGTTCACTATTTCCTTCTCCAATGGGTCCCTATTTTTACAGATGAGGAACTGAGGCAGATAGCGTTTGTGACTCCACACAATTCATAAGCATCAGAGACTAGATTTGAACTCAGATCATCCTAACTCTAGGCCCCATGCTCTATCCACTGTACCACCTAGCTGCCCCAGTTCTAGGAATTTGCCATGGCAAGTAAGTGCCTTTCCCAGGATTACAAGTAGTAAGAGTTAAAGTTAGGATTGAAATCCAGTTCCTGCCAGCTGCAACGCTAACTCTATGTATGCTGTCTCCCTTTCATTTTACCATAGAGCCAGATAAGCTATCCTAACAGTCTGTGTGTGTGTGTATGTGTGTTCATCCTTCATTGGAGAAGACAATGCCATCAGATAAATGACATGACTTGTACTTGACTTTGTTTTGAGTGAGGGAGGGTTGTGCAGACCACCAGCCTCACTTCTTCTCCAGAACCATCTGAATCCAGTGACCAGATATTCATCAGGATGACTGGAGATGACCCAAGATGAGGCAATTGGGATTAAGTGACTTGCCCAAAGTTACATAGCTAGTAAGTGTCAAGTATACTTTGAGGGAAAGAAAGCATGAAAGAGAGGAACTTCTAGGTTTTGCAATGAATCTTCAACAGAGTAAATAATAAAAATAAAAATGTAGATTCCAATAGTTTTCTCATACCCTTCTAGATGGGTAGAATCTATTTCAAGGTCCTTGTTAGTATGCCCAGCATTAACAAATTGCCTTCTTTGAATAAGTTGTAACATTTGTATATATTTTTATGGGGATAGGATAGGGAATATTTTATTGCCTATGGCTCAATTTCATGTTTGTAATTTGTCCTCTATGTTATTCATTAAAATTTACAAATGAAGGAATCATTCAAAAAAAAAAACCTTTTTCTTCCTCTGTTTTTTAGGAGCCCCAATTGAAATCTTTCTTGGCAGATTGTGGTCTCCTTCTTTGCATGTCAGTAATGTGATGGCATGTACCATGGCCATAGGCTTTGGGGACTAGTCACATAGGATTCTAACGTAGTCGGAAGGGAAATAGCAATCAGCAGTATGTAATGCATTAGATCTTTGGAATGGATAGTCATTAATTTATACCAGACTAGATTTTCAAGGTTATTCTACCCACCCTGATCTTTTTTTTTCTTTTTTTTGTGTGTGTGTGATTCTGAGCCAAAGTTTATTACATGGATAATTGTCTTTGGTTGATTTTTATAATTAGTCTTTGCTATCATATTCATTTCCCAGTATCCATAAGCACTTTATAAACATCTCATTCACACTCAGAGCGAGGGACCAACTAATTTTCCACAGTACAATAAAATCCCATTTCAAAACAATAGAATATGTTGAGACTGTCATTTCATAAAATCACATTTTCTGGAAAAATAGAAACTGGCAATTTATCTGAAGAATTTTATTGAAAAGCTATCATTTTAATGAAACTAGGGAGAAAAACATGCCAGGATTCTTCTTTTCCCCTTCTTATTACTATATTATACCACTTAATTTTTAAAATTGCCATCTGCATTATTCAAATTTAGTTTACCAGCAAATCACTTTAATTTCATTAAACTATTCTTTCTGAGTAGCATGTAAAAGTTGAATTTTGCTTTTATTTTAAAAAATATGGAGACATTAGATTGTGCCATTCTCTTAAGTAATATAGGTCCTGTAAGTGCAGGTCTGACCATGTTATTCTCTGATCTCTCTTGCTTCTAGAATAAAGTACAATTTTTCCTGCCATTTGAAGCCCTTTACAGTGTCACTGCAGTCTGTCTTGACAAACCCATCTTACATCATCATTTCCTCTTTTATTCTGTATCAAACTGGCCTGTGAGTTCCTCCCTTTACATGACCCTCTGTCTTCTCCCTCCAAGTCTTTGCACAGGTTCTGTTTTATCTCTGGAATGAATTCCCTCTATGTACGAGTCTTAAACCCCCACCTCAGGCACCACCTCTGACATTAAGGTTTACACTGATTTTCCCAGATGTCAGTATCTTAGCCTCTGCTAGATTGTGCCAATTTCTCATGTCCAGGTTGTATCCCTTCAGCAGAATGAAAGGTCCTTGAGGAAACAAGGAAAAAATTTCATTTTTATCTTGGTTCCTCTGCCTATTATGGTGCCTTGCACAAAGTGGGCATTTAATACAATACTTGTTAAATGAATGAATGATTAATATGAGAAGTTTAAGGTCATTTTCAAAGCAATACAAGCACTTATCCCTAGCCTTAAAAATTTTGTGGGAGAATACAGGAAAATATCATGTACTTTAATTCATTTCTCTATTGTTATTTTCCATTTGAAATATATTTTGACTTCTTGGGCAGCTAGATAGAATGCTACACCTGGAGTCAGGAAAACCTGAGTTCAAATCTGGCCTTCAACACTTACTAGGTGTGTGACCCTGGGTAAGTCACTAACATTGCCTCTTTCCTCATCTATAAAATGAGTTGGAGAAGGAAATGGCAAATTGTGCCAGTATCTTTGCCATGAAAACCCCAAATGGGGTCATGAAGAGTCAACATGCCTGAAAATGACTGAATAACAAAAATTGCTTTTACACCTTGGGATTATTTTGTGCTTCCATATGGATCTTCTTCTCTAATGGAGGGAATAATGATAAAGTAAACAAGGCTCATAAAAAGTATTCATTGTCTTGAGTTTAATATCTTTTCAAAAGGACTGGTGAGTGGGCATAGGGAAGTCACAATAAATCTCTTTGGTTATAAGAATTTGGAGATGGGAATAGGAAGTCAGTAGTCAGTCAGAATATATTTATCTATCAAATATGTCACACTATCAAATGTGGTGGTATAGACAATAATACAAGTCAGCCCCTTCCCTCTGAGCCTATCTGTTCCACCAGGGCAGTTAGGTGATACAGTGGATAGAGCACCAGTGCAGGAGTCAGGAGGACCTTAGTTCAAATCTCACCTTGGACACTTGACACTCACTAGCTATGTAACGATGGGCAAATCACTTAACCCCAGTTTCCTCATCCTGGGTCATCTCCAGTCATCCTGATGAATATCTGGTCATTGGATTCAGATGATTCTGGAGGAGAAGTGAGGCTAGTGACCTTCGCAGCCATCCCTCACTCAAAACAAAGTCAAATGCAAGTCATGTCATTATTTCTCTGATGGCATGGTCTTCTTCTTCGGCAATGAAGGATGAACACACGCAACTTTTCCACCAGGTTTTTCAATGAACTGTGAATTTCTCTAGGAATTCTTCAGCTAAATAATTCATTGCTATTGAATTTCAATGGAATATAAGATCCTTCCGGTCAAGGACTATTTAGTTTTTGATCTTTGTATTCTGCAATGCAGTATACTACATGTTGTAAGTGCCTAATAAATATTTGTTTAATTGAATTATTGCTGAATTATTGATAAAAAAATTTCTGGAGACTTCAAATACTTGGAGTATAGGAGGACTCAACAAAGTTGTTGATGTCTTTAAAGTGAAAAGGATATACATTCTTAGACTGAATCAGGATTACTCATAAAGTCATATAATGTTAGAACTGGAAAAGATCTCAGAGATTAACTAACTTGAAACCCTCACTTTACAGAGAGAGAAACCGAGGCTCAGAGAGACAAAGTGCTATATCCAAAGTGGCAAGTTAATGACAGTCACAATTGAAATGGAAATTGAAACTCAGATAGAAGGCACTGTATTAGTATCACAAATGCCTGGTTTGTTCTATCCGGTCTTCTTTATTCTCTTTGAGGTGACAATTATCTGCCTTTAATGGCAGGTATGCCATGGTTACACAGAAGGCAGAGATGAATTTTTTAAATAAAGAGATCTTAAACTTAAGCCAGTCTACTATGTGTTATTGTAATGAAGCATTTAGTACCCAAGTTGCCAACTGGCAACTTAAATGATATTATTTTAGCAACATTTGGCAAATTGGACATTAAAAAAAGCTAATTGTATATGTACTAGTTTAATATTTAGAAGCCCTAAATACAACAAAGGCCATAGATTAATTACATAATTGTTGATATATTTGCAAAGATACATATAGGAATTTTGATCGGAAAGTATATAAATAACAAGTAAGCTCAACAACCAAGAATGGGTAAATTCCATGTTCCAAAGTTGAGTTGGGTATTGTTTTTTTGGGTTTTTTTTAAGAAAAAATTTCAGACATTTCAACATTGTTTGCTTATGGAAAACACTTGGAAATTCTGTTAGCAAAGAACAGTGTCAAAAATCTCAACTTTTTCCCAACATCTGCATTTGCTTATTAGAAAACAATCCCACCCCACACCCCCAAATCTTCCAAGTACGTTAAGTTGGTCACGAAATGTTTTTCAAACATCATGAAATTCAGGCTGAAATGTTTTGTGTATCTTTGGTAGTTTTACTTTACTTTTGCCTATTTCTCTCTCACATATCCTTCCACTGGGGGCTTAAATCAGGAGTGATTTTGTAGCAGATCTGATCCTTTAAGGGAAAAAAAATAACCTATTTGTGTAGGTTTATGGAAAGAAAAGGCTGTAGGATGGGCAAGATGGGCCTGTTTTTTACTGTTTGCTCTGCTACACCCCTTTGTCCACAAAGAAATGTTCATGTTTCCCCACCCCACAACCCCAAGATATACTTTCAGCTTGATGAACTTGCTTTGATATTCAGTGTTTGTGAATGTGGCTAATTGAAACATTAATATGATAGGTATTTTTTGCACATAGAAAGGTAGTTGGCAAAGAAAAAAATTTTTTTTGTTTGTGGTTGTTACCCTTTTGTTGTGAAAATGTCATTCTTGAAGTCAGTACGGTCTTGAAGTTTCTGATTTGATAGAATGATACTGCATGACAGGGAAAGGATGAAAAAAATTACATGGATATAATTTTCAGAGAACTGTGTTACCAAAATCATTAGAAAGAAATATATGCAAATTGCCATGTGGTTTTCCTCTTTGACTTTGCTTCCCTCATTTATTTTTGTCTTTTTTCTTAACAGATGATGTGAATTTTAGAATTATTTTAGCTAATGAAGATGAATTAACTTCTCAGACCCTGTCATAAGAATTGTTCTTGTGCTGGTTTTATTCATTCACACTCAAAGTAGATTATGTATTTGCAGAAAATTGGAAACAGACCTATTTGACCGTCACTGAAGACATCTATTTTCAACTCCTGGCAGATTCTGTTAATTAAGGTCCTTGCCTATTTGATGTTTAATGAAAGTTCTCCATTTGTAGCGTCCCAGCCTTCTGATCTTAGCATAGGGGGTTTGTTACAAATGGGTAAAGACTATTTTAATGTTACTTCTATTTAATAATACATTATAATAATAATCATAGCAAAAGGTGGCACCAGAAGGGGAAGGAAGGACAGAAATTACTTGAATGGCTTGGTAGGTGGGTGGCTTATTTGTATACAATATCCAAACTTTTTGACCAATTCTTCTAGTTAATCTCTTTCAAATCTGTGATTTCAACATTCTAATTCGTACATTTTATTGTCTTCACAAAAAAACTAAACATTTTTCCACAAACCAATGGAAAAAGAATATGCTTAGATCTTGAATTTTTAAAAAGTTAATTGACTTGGAAAAATTAAATATAACTTGTTAAAACTAATCTTTGGTCTTATAATGAAGCAGTCATTTGCCATGCTCACTAAAATGTGAAGTATTATGTAATTTATTTTAGATACAATTTAGCCTAGTCAGATTTTTTTATCGCATCTTTATAATTGGTTGCATAAGGCAAAGTCCTTAGGACCTGTGAAGTAGAAATTCTGAGCAGAGATCCTTCACAAGAAAAAAATGTCTAACATATGAATTCAGCTGAATGTGAATTTTTGGTAAAAATGTCAAATATTTTAATATTTAATGGTTTTGACAATGCCATAAGGCTTCTGTTTGCTGAAAAAGGAAAGTATTTTTAATTTTCATCCATTTTGGAAGTCTTGAAAATAGTTTGAACAATTCTAGTTGGCCTAGTTTGACCAATTCTGCCTCTTTCTCTGGCACATTTTCTTCCTTTGCCATCCACCTAAATCCTATTATAGACAAGATGTGCTGTGATGGATATAATTAACTACTTTTAAGGTAAAATAGGAAATACTATGAAATAAACCCTCGAAGGCCATAAAGAAAAGTAGTTCAGGAACCCCACATGGACATGGGTTAAAAGTCTCAAGAAATATTTGGATTCAGATCCCACTTCTGAAACTCACTAGTCATATGATCCGTGGGCAAGTTATTTAGTATCTCTGAGCCTCAGTATCTTGTAGAAAACACTTTTTAAATTTTAAAAATCTCTTTCAAGCCGAATTATTACCATCTCTGTCATTACAGTTCCCTTACCGTGAATTACAGTGGGAAAAAGAGTCACTTTTTGCCCTAGATTTGGGACTCTGTATTCTGATGGCAATGAACAGTATTATATTTAATAGAGAGTAATAATAAGCCCAGCTAGATGACTTAGTGTATGTAATTCTGGGTCTGGAGGCAGGAAGACCTGAGTTTAAATATGACTTCAGACACTAACTGTGGGAACCTGGGCAAGTCACTTAAGTTCTGTTTGTCTTAATGAATTGGAGACAGAAATGGCAAACCACTCCATATATCTTTGCCAAGAAAACCCCAATGTCTACAGGTAATAAAAAGATGGACATGACTAAATAACTGAGCAAAATCCATAGTAGGATTATCTAAAATAGGTAGATAAACATGGAAGTCAATTTTCCAAGGCTATGTAATAAAGCATCTAAAACAGTGAAGGTAATCTTAGACCATTTAAGAGATTGAAGACTAGGGAGGTGATGATCTTGTTTTACTCTGTCAAACCACATCTGAAGTATCATGTTTGGTTTAGTCACACTTTAGGGAAGAAATTGATAAGCTATGGGGCGAAAATGAGGACATTTACCTAGGAGAAGAAAAGTAGGGGAGGAGGAAGAGAGGGAGGTAGATTTGATGGCTGTTTTCATGTAGGTGAAGATCTATTAGGAGGAGTAGGGGTTATATCTGCTCTTTTTGGCCCCAGAGGGCAAAACTGGAATCAGTAAGTAGAAGGTGTAAAGGAGTAGATGTAGGCTAGAGAAAAGGAAAAGCTTCCCAACATTTAGAGCTGTAGCTGTGCCATTGTGGAATGGGACGCCTCAGTCACTACTTGATTCGCCCTTTGCTGGAGGTCTTCAAGCAGAGCGTCTGGGGACAGTTCAGCATGTTGACAAAGGAATATTTCCAGTATCAATTTCACTAGATAGCTTTTGAGGTCCCTTCTGTTGCTAAGACTCTGATTCTGGGTGAAATGGAGAGATGCAACTTGCATATAGCTCTGCCTTTTTAGCTTCCTTTGTCCCCAAAGAACAAAAAGGAACTTTTACTTTTTTTTAAAAAAATCTGATTATAGTAAAAAAGTCACTGTGTTCTATCTCATCAGGTGCTTATACAAGTAATTGAGAAGCACCAGTCCCCTACAGTTTTATTTATTTGAAGAAATCTTTCTCTCCCTGCCCCCCCCCCATCATTTGGGAAAACTTGACCGGTCTATTACTTGTATGACGGAGCCATTCCATTTAAAATGTGATATTGCTTTAGATTATATGTTACTGAAGGGCAATGCTATATCTTTAAGGGGGAATTTGAGGTAGTAGACATCTCAGCATCTTGTCTATACTACATGCTTAAACTGGTACTTTGCACTGGTGGTGATGGGAATTCCAGTTCCAGTTACCCTTGATCTCTTTGTGATCTAGTATCTTGGGGTGTGTGTGTGTGTGTGTGCGTGCGTGGGTGTGTGCGTGTGTGCACACATGTGTGTATGTGTGTGTGAGATATACTCACAATTGAGTCTGAAATCTCACACTTATTTATTTATTCTGACAAAAAAAGAGAAAAATTTATCACTTGTCTGTTGTTTCATTTCATGGATGAGCATGTTTTGTCTTAGATTTCCCGAATGGCCTATTGCAGTAATCAAAATTTGGATCAGTGTCTGCAAGGTGAAGCAGTAGCCAAGAGCAGGCCGTGTAGGGAGGACTCAGAGGCATTTAAAAAATATCTACTTTTTTAATGCCATCAAATTCTGTCTCTGTGACATGCATTTATTTACTTTGTTCTAAGTTAAATCACATGTGTTTCAATGAAAGTTAGAAGCCTCTGGTGGCCAGGGATAAATAGGAGACAAATTTTCTCAAAAGGAAGGGGACACAATTTCCTTCTTCTGCCTGGGGTACACAAGTAGCTGGTCCCAGTTTTGCCAGGAACTCTCATATTTTCCCCTGGACAAGCACTAGTCTGACATCACTGTTGGCTTGTTAACACTATCATCTGAACACATACCCTGTCCATTTTAGCTTCTTATGTATCTAGACATCTATCCAAGTTATGAATCAATCTGTAATCATTTGCAATTAGACCAAATCATGCGGTCTCCAGTTATTTCTGGGTGGTTTTTATTTTTCTTTTTCATCCCTTCTTTCTCTCACTTTCTTTCATTGCCCCTGTTCATTTCTTGATATTAAGTGTTACTTTAGTTTAACGTCTAAAAGGGAGAGGAGAACTTTACTGAAATTGATAAAGATCACCTGAGGCAGCATAGCATGATTTTGCCTTGCAGTCATGAAGTCCTGGGTTCAAATCCTAATAATAACATTTATTAGTTATGTGATTAAGCATGGCACTGAAATTCTCTGACTTATCTCCCAAGTTATAGACTTATCTCTGTGTTCTCCTTCAATGGAAGGAGTTCTCATACCAAAAGATTACAGATCTTTCCCTCATTGATATAATAATTAATTATTATAGCCCTATGAGGTTAAATTAGTGGAAAAATGGAATAAACTTCACTTGGTTAACTATTTGTAATTCTTTGTGTATTCCAGTATGCCCTTTCTTCTATTCACAAGGGCTTAACTAAAAGCTATATAAAGTCATTTCTATATTTCTTGAAGAGAAAGGCACATTGTGAATGCGATTGATTATGAACTATTAAGTTTAAAAAGGAAACAAGAGGTTAACATTTACAGCTTGTTAAACCTAGCATTTCCAGTGTGAATGTGAGCTGATTATGAACTATTAAGTTTAAAAGGGAAACAAAAGGTTAACATTTATAACTTGTTAAACCTAGCATTTCCAGTAGATGGAGATCTATTACCAATTCCCATGCTAAATAATTCCAACCCCAACCCTTCCCCCAGTAGACAATTGAGTATAGGAGGTGAGGTGATAAAATGGAAATCCAGGTTAATACATGTTGAAGGATTTTTGCATCGTATCGCAGCAAGCACAGACCTGGAGTAAATTATAAATTGTACTTAATGCTGGGTTTAATGAAGCTTATCACATTGCCCAATGTCAACAGAGGGGCTTAATTAAACTCTGGGACAAAAGGGGTTTGTATGATATCATAGAGCTAAAGTTGGAAGAGACCTTAGAGACCATCACCTAACTGAGTAGTTGAGGAAAATGAGTCACAATGATGTTATGTGTTTTGCCCAAGATCACACTGATATCAAGTTACAGAAGTGGGATGTGAACCTGGGAGGTGTCCACCTCCAAATCCAGAGCTCTTTCTACTGCACTATGCTGGCATCCCAGTTCCATAGTGGTCTGTAGCACTCTCTTTAATCCTACCTCATTTCTTTCTCTAGGACTGTTACAAATTTGAATGAATATTGCCAAAACATACACAGGACGATTTGAGGCAGAAATGACTGTAAAACTAAATTTAAGATTCCTCATGGAAAAAGAGTATGGAAGCAATGGCCTGAACATATGCTCTGGAGTTCATTGGAAGGGCAAAGAAAGATTACAGTTGACTTCATGTTTGTGTTAGGTATCTATGCATATGGATTGTTGTTTATGGGAGCTTGTATGTACATGTTTTTTCAACCTCTATGACATTGTGTTATTCATAGCTTTAAATCACCATTTACTTATTACTTTCCACTCATTTATCTCTTCTTCCTGACTAAAGTATGGTCAAATTTGAATTCCATAGAAAAGAAAAAGGAAGTTTTGATTGAGTTGATCTATTTATCTCTTCAGCTTTAGAAGAAATTCATGTGGCAAATAACATGATAATAACTTATTTGGGTATGTCATGGAAGCATAGCCTTGTAAACTAGTCCTTTCTGTGTTTTCCATAAAAGAAAATCATAAGGATGATAGCATTTATTGTAATAATTGACTTGATTTTGGTAAGTTGCTATATATCCTCACAAACAAAAGAACAGAGTTGTTTTTTCTTTGACAAATAATTGCACTAAAGTTGAAAGTAAAGTAGTAGATATGGGGGTAGGCTGATGTAGGTTCCTGGTCTCAAGAGTTAGGCTATCCAAGATAAATAATTCCCATCCCCAACCCCATCTGGTGCCTTCTTTGATACCAGCATTTCCTCTCTCTCTCTCTCTCTCTCTCTCTCTCTCTCTCTCTCTCTCTCTCTCTCTCTCTCTCTCTCTCTCTCTCTCAGTGCATTATTGTGCATTATTGATTAAATGATTGGTTATAGTTTAAGAGATGCACACATCCTTTTATAGTTCCTCAAGATGGCATGTGTGCTTTAAAAATACAGATGATTTCATTTTGGGTCTTCGAATTCCCTGCATCTAGCACAGTGCCTGACACATAGTAAGAACCTAATAAATCTCTCCGATCTAGTGCTATTTGTTGTTATGTTCGTTCTTCATTTTCGAAGAGAATCATGACATCAGAGAAATGATGACATGACTTGCACTTAACTTTGATTTGCGTGAGGGAGGGCTGTGCCAAGTCACCAGCCTCACTTTCTCCTCCTGAGTCATCTGGGCCCAGTGACCAGATATTCATCAGGATGACTGGGGACAACCGTGGATGCAATGGGGGACCTTGGCCTTCTAGGCTAAGGCCTTTTCAGTACTTTCTTAGAGTGAGGAAATGCCCATTCAACAAATAGGCCTCTTTGAAAAGTAGTCAGCTCCTTTAACAGAATAGAAAAAAGATTGTTAAATAGATAAATCACACTGGGAGGGGTCGGAGCCACAGGGTTGTTGTTTTGAGGAGAAATTGTTACTATAGTTATTTACTCTAAGGCAGGAGGGTCCAAAAACAGCCACTGAGTGTGCTTAGTCATAAGTTCAATGGTCCTGACTAGACCACTTCTTCAAGTCTCAGGTGGTAGACTATGCCTGAGAAGCTCATTTTTGTCACAAGTCTTTGGAACTTTTCCTTGCTGTAAACTCTGCCTGGGATCCTTCTCCTCTGCTACTGTCTATTTCCTTATTGGGTTCCTGTCATAGATGTCAGGGTCTATTGGTATTGTATTTTACCTAGGACCTTTCTGTCTCATCTGAGCCCAGGTTACCAGTGCTACACCAGATTCTGCCGGGAAGAGTGGGCTTGGGAAAGTGTTAATTTCTGTGCTGTTTAACTTAGTGTTGTACTGGCCTAGAATGCCACAATTATACTTTTTTCTGTAACTACAGACATTGGTGAAAGCTTTTGCTCCCCTCTTACTTCTACATGTACTTTTTCTCTGGCTCTTTTCCCTTAACTTACTGATAAATCATGGTTCCCCAGGAGAGTATCTGCTATACTCAGAAAATTATATTTAAATTTAAATTAAATTTACCTACAAGCTGCTCTTTGGAACTGTGGAGTTTTTGAAAACTGACATTTGACAAAACAAAATCCATTGAGACTTCAGAAAACATTTTGTGGGAAACAATTTGAATGGTATGTGAAATATGCAAATGTTCCATATTGGAAGACTTTGCTTGTATAGGACTTCCAAGAAACTACAGGTATAATAGATTATTTACCATATCTCAGTAAAAAGGGCAGTTATATATCACATACTGTACTGCATAATATTTATACTGCTTTGTATAATATTATACATGTATATATGTCATATATTTTATATATATTATACTATACATGTATATATTATAGTATATATAATATATTAAGAATATATAATAAATATATATAATATATAATGATATAATATATACATGTATATATAATACATGTATATATATTATACATGTATATATACTTATATATAGTATACAAATAAGTCAAAGTAATTTTAACATCATTATTTGTAATTAAAATTAAAACAGGTTAGGTGTTCAATTGTGCAGTGATTAGGGAATGATAATCACGTGTGGCAGGAATGAATGAGATATTATGCCATGAGGAATTATAAACATGAAGAGGAATATAAAGAAATATGCAGATATAGTTTATGTTGTTGCAAGACTTTGAGACAAAAAGTAGTCTCCGAATAACTGAAACTATCAACCAGTGGACAATAATAGACAAAAAAAATAAATAATAAAAAATAACAAACACCAGATTGGTGAGTGCGAACAGGCCTCAATATATAACTAAGGGGCAACTCCCAAGTGGAATAGGAATACAGACTTCCATCATGAAAATGTATATGAAAAAATCAATATGGTGTGGTCATGTGGCCAGGCAAGGGATGATGAGGGGACACCCTAAGCACTCTACTTATATCTTCATGGTCAATCATGTATTGACTAAGTACCTATATATGTGCCAGGCATGAAACAGTACCTGCTCTCAAAGAGAGCCAATAGATATGTATCGTGGTATATATAAAATAAATAGAAAGTAACTAACTATTGGGTAGTTTGGGCGGGATAAGGAAGGTTTCATCTAAAAGGTGGTGTTTGAGCTGCATCTGTGAGACATAGGTAAATAAAAAATGCATTCCAGATACTGGGGATAGCCAGTGAAATTGGTGAAAATGGAAGGTGTGTCTGAAGAACCAAAGGAAGAGGCCCATTTGACTAGATCACAGAGATCACTCCACCTGTGAGAGGCAGAATAATTTATACTGAGACAAAAAAGACAGATTGGGACCAGCTTATGAAGGTCTTTAAAAGCTAAACAAGTGTTCACATTCTATCCAAGAGGTGATAGGGAGTCACTGGAGTTGGTTGAATAGGGAAGTAATATGTTCAGATCATTTGGACAGCAGTATGGAGGATAGATTGAAGTGGGGAGAGACTTAAGGCAGGGAGGCCAATTAAGAGGTCAGTACAGTAATATAGGCTAGAGATAACCAGAGCTAAGATAGTAGGTATCTGAGTGGAGAGATGGGCTAGACAGGTGTAGTGGATGTAAAAACAGCAAGATTTGATAGCTGATTGGATATGTGAAGTGCAGGGATGATAGAATCAGAAGAAAGGGAGGAAGACTGCTAAAATATAGAATTGAGCCCTCTGGCAAATTTATGGAAAGATGAACAAAATTTGCAAAGAATGCAATAGGCATTGATGCATTGCAATCTGTGTTGTGAGAAGGAACATCAAGATAAGATCACAGATATATTTAAAAAATTTTGAGTATGGAGAACATCTGAATTAATGGTGTTCAAATTAAGTTGAATAATAAAACAACATAGAAACTAATTTTTTTTGCACAAATCTGTAATTTTATCTTTGAAATTCTTGATGTGGCAATTTCCTACATGGGTGCAGATTAGTAACTTTTCTTGCTTTATAGTCTTATAGAATTTCCTGTTGAATTAAGAGGTCAGGTGACTTGTCATCAATCATAAAGCTAATATGGTTCATAAGAAGGATTGGAAAGGCAGCCCTCTGTCAACTATATGTATCACTTATAACTAACAAAATTAAATAAACACAAAACAAAGGGACAGAAAAATGTTAAAACAATAGGATAAGTTCCATGTTTCTTTTTTAGAGTAAATTTACATATGTCTTTCATTTTATATGCAATTTAGGGGAGCTGTTTCTTATATTTGAAATGGGTTTTTAGGTTTGCTCCAATTATGCTAAAATTATTTTAAAATACTCTTAGCCTTCCTTTCTCAACTTTTAAACAGAAATAATAATAATGCACAACTCACCTCATAGACCTTTTGTGAGAATCAAGTTGGATAATTTATGAAAAAGTAGTTAAGGTGGAAAATGAGCTGTTAACTGTTATTCTTTTTCCTTAATTCTGATCATGATTAATATGAGACTGTATTTTCTGACATAAAACAATTAGGTTTTTATATTGTTCCAAATTTTCTATTCTCTTGTTCCTATTTAGGCAAAATATAAATACCTGAACATAAATACAGTCTTTGGCAAATGTTTGATCTAAAGCAAAGGAACTTCTCTGTGGGTTGTAAGATATGGAGAGCTGAAACTTTTTTGATCATGTTCATAATAGTTAACACATACTATCAAAGCCAAAAGGCAAGATTGCTTTTAAACTGCAGGGCTACTGACAGAAGTTTTTAATTTTCCCATGTTGATACACATAATAGATAACTGCTGTGTCCAAACCAACTTTAGGTTACAACATAAATTTGGTAGATTCTTAAATTGTGATGAAAATTGTACAAAACTTGAAGAACGTGGAACATATTACTCATCAGACTTTTATGGATAGGCAAACAATTTGTGAATAAATGAAAGGGAGAACAGTGAGGTGTAAAATGGATAATTTTTTATTACATTAAGTTAAAAGGGTTTTGTACAAATAAAACAAATAGAGTCAAGATCAAAAGGAAAACAGAAAATTGTGGGAAAAAATTTTATAGACAGTTTCTCAGATAAAGGTCTCATATCTCAAATATTTAAGAATTCTGTTAAATCTATGGGAATATGAGTCATTCCCCAGTTGACAAATGGTCAAAGGATACGAACAGGTAGTTTTTAGATAAACTACCCATTACCTTTAAGTCTGCAATGAAATCTCAGAGTTTCTTTTCTATACTTCCTATGTCTGTTAATAGCTTTGCAACTGTTTTAAGAACTGTTTGTTCGCATATTCTGACAACTTTTCCATTGGAGAGTGGTTTTTAGTCATCTACATTTGGATTACCTTGCTTTAAAATTTGGATATAATATCTATATTGAAGATAGTTGTTATTAAATTTCTCTCCCCTCCCTCCCATAGATTCTCATTTCATCCTAGCTGCATTATTTTCTTCATGCAAAACCTTGTCAATTGCACATACTTAAAATAATTTATTATATCTTTTGTGATTGCCTCTGTCCTTTGTTCAGTTAAGACCTTTCCTTCTGGTC
The DNA here is from genome assembly GCA_023548195.1 of Bettongia penicillata ogilbyi. NCBI lineage: Eukaryota > Metazoa > Chordata > Mammalia > Diprotodontia > Potoroidae > Bettongia > Bettongia penicillata. Next base: position 788,064 of record JAJHZJ010000162.1, on the reverse strand, counting down.
ATGACTGTTAAAGATATCTGATCTAGTTCTTTTCTATTTTGTATAGTGTAGCTTTCAATATTCATATTTTGTAGAGGAGAAAAGGGCTTGGCATGTTACGGTCAGTGGGGTCAAAGAGTTGGACAATTGAAAAACTGAACAAATTCATTTTACTCTGTTATATGTGATGTTAATCTAAACCTAATTTCTACCTAAATCTCCAGTTTTTCTAGAACATCTTGTCAAATATAGTTTTTCCCCAATAACTTTTGCTTTCAGTCTTCTGAGTTATTTTTAATATCAAATCAGTACCTCTGATGCTATGTGAAAGGTGTATCAATCTGTTGCAGTGTTGTATCATTCACCATCCTTGTAACTTTCTAAACCAAACCACTCTACACTATATACTGTCTTCTCCATCTTCATTTCTGTACCTTTATCTCTTGTGTGCAACACAGTGCTTGGCACCTTGTAAGTGTTTAGTAAATGCTTCTTCATTCATTCACGTTTTTTTCATTTGTATGTGCTCAGCTGATATGTTTATGTTAATATAAGATTCTACATTTGCTTCACCAAAAAAAAAGAACCAGTAGGGCCTTGGTCTTATTATCTTTAGAGTACATCAGTCTGATTTTATTTTATTTTTTTTACAAGTTATTAAATCAGGAGGACAATGATTTCCTTGTTTCAAATGCCAAGAAAAGCATGGTAGCAACAGCTGATTTCCATCATTAGTAGTGTCTGAAATGTTGGGTGTGTACTCTTGTGTCCTCATTCATCCAGCAAGCTCAGTGCGTTCATGAAGTATTATAGTTACATCAACGTAGCTGAATGCGAACCACTTGTAATCTTACAAGTTGTTTGTCATTTGAATTCCTGTCTGTTTGTTATTTAAGTTGTTTGTTCAGTTAGTTTTTTGGGGGGAAGTATCAGCATTCTTAATCTCTGTCAAATCCATTGGCAGGCAGATTTATAGTAGTGTTTGGTCAGTTGCTTAGGGGATAAAACCAAACAGCATATTGGTTGTGTTAAGTTTGGTTTTGTGGTTTTACAGTTTAGGAAGACCACTCCATGTTCAATAACATGCAACAATTCCTGTTTTGAAAATGTTTCCCTCTATATGTAACCAGTTGTTTGTGTGGGGGGAATTATTTTGGAAATCTAAAGGACTCATGATTCCAAAACAAAGAAAGAATACTAGACTCAAATCAATGGGAAAATTTTTTTTTCTGGTTTTGATAGCAGTTGTGATTTTTTTAATGACCTGAGGAAGAGTTGAAGGAGAAAGGAGAATTCATTTGAGTGATAAAAATCAAACATCTTGGTATAATCTTCCAACTCTTCTGATTTCTAAACCTTGAAGCACTTGGATTTTTGGCATGTCTGTGGCACATCATCTGGTTCAAGAAGAAAAAGAGGAAAAAGAAACCTCTATTTATGGCAGTTAAATTCCTTTAATCTCCTCATCATCTTTGTTTTATTACTTCATCACATAGTTTTCCAACTACCCTTTCCATTCAGTTTACACCCCCCACAGTTTGTTTGTCATACTTCATTCTCTCTATAAAATGATCTGAGGTGCTTTATGAGAAAACTACCTGAATAGAAAAACTCTAAAAAAATAAATCATAAGGTCCACTATGCAACTGAACTAACAAATGCATTTGATTTCTCCTTTGGAGCACTCCTCGAAAGACTCCAGAGTCTTGGAAATGCCAGCGTCTTCGCTCGAAGGTCACCCATTTATTATATTTCATTTTCCTCTTTGTAACTTAACCAGAGAGGGTAGATTCTTTATGGTTTGTGAAATGTAATTTTTATATACCTCGAGGTATTCTATTATTTGGATAATTCTTCATCATTTTAAAAAGTAGTTGTGATGATGATATTTTAAAAAGCCCACGTGATAGCATAACATTTATCTTTTCAAAGCAGACGATTGTCATCAGCATTTTAACAACTCTCCCAAATCAATGTTCCTCTCCTTTCCAATTATTTGGGCCCATGTATATATTTCCTAATTGCTAGTGCTCTGTTTTTGCTAAAAAGTGAAATGAAACAAGCCAGGGAGGATACTCCAGATCAAAGCAAATAATTTCTAAAAGGGCAAAAGAGATTCCAAGATATGAAATACATTACCAAGGCTTGTTGATTTTACTTTTATAACATCTCTCAAATACTTTTTCTTCTCTCTCATGATTCTGTGACCACCCTAGCCCATGCCTTCATTTCCTCAAGCTTGAATTATTTCAGAAGCCTGCTAATTGTTCTGCCTGCTACAAGTCTCTGTCCATTCCAATCCATCTTCCACTCAGCTGCAAATCTGAGAATGTTACCTGACCAACTCAGTTAACTCCAGGGATTTTCCTTCACCTCCAAGATCAAATATAGGATATTCTGTTGACATTCAACCTTTATAACCTAGGCTACCCCCTCTCCAACTTTTAAGTTTTCTTACACATTAGCCCCACCCCCCACCCCATGTCCTTTTTGATCAGTGACATTTTCACTGACCGCCTTGTTCATGGAATGCTTTCCCTTCTCATATGGAATTCCTTAGCTCCCTTCAAGTCCAAGCTACAACTTAACTTTCTACAGAAAACCTTTTACATTCCCTCTTAATTTTTGTGCCTTCTCTCTGTTGATTATTTACTATTATCCTATGTATATGCATATACATATATGCTATTTATACATGGTTGCTTGTATATTGTCTTTTCTGTTAGATAGTGAGCTCTTTGAGGGCAGGGATTGTCTTTTGCCTTTCTTTGTATCCCTGCCTTTGAGCACAGTACCTGATATATAGTAGGTACTTAATAAATGTCATGTATTTTTAACTGCTTATCTGGCCTCTCATTGTGCTGATTACTTTCCATGTCAAAGCTTTTTTGGGACATCCATTTAAAAAACTTGCTTATAGAGGTCAATTTGAAGATCATATAATCACACATGTGTTTGTATATGTGTATATACATATGCACACATGTATATGTGCATGTAAATACACATGTATGTGTACATGCACGCATCTGCATGTATGCATATATATACACACACATCTGTAGATGTGTATCTAGTCTTCTCATCTTTGCCCTCTCTTTTAAGCTGGCATTAATTTTTACCTTTGCTATAACTGATCAGTGGTTTGACTACATTTAGACATCTGAATCACAAATGTCTTTCTTCTCTGTAAGTAACCTATTTTTTCCTTTCTGCTAAAATGTTGTCAAATTAATTTTTGTGATTTCTTCAAGTACTTAATTTAGTACTTTCTGACTCTGTTGAAAAAGTATTTGTTACATATGGAAAAGTGACTTCTGAGTGGCCTATAGATCTTGGTTTGTTTCATAGTTCTGAACTACATTTTTCCACATATTTGTTGCCGTCCTTCCCTATACTTATCTATCCAGTGAAGTTGTCAGATATCAGTGTATATGTTGGTTTGATTTGATGAATTTCATCAAGTTCTTCGTAGAACTGTTCTATTTCCTTAGTCTGTGAAACAAATGTTTCAGTATAAGCTTCATGATGAACTTTTAATTTATGCATATCATAAGTACTGCAAAACAGTATTATCGAGTCTCCAATAAAATGATATTTCTTGCCATCTTTGCTTCCATGATGAGACTACTTCTCCAAATTTCTTTATTTACCTCTTATAAAAGCAAGCACCCTGACATACACAGGGGAGACTGCTAGGAGAGGTTCTTTGATCTGCTTTTCTAAAAGGAAAGGCAACTTTCAAGGGGTCAACAATCACTTTAATCAAGCACATTTATCATTCACTTAGTTCAGAGGAAAAAAGTTAGCACCCTGAACTTCAGAGAAAATACAGAGAAGTCTAAATCAACAGACTTGTTTCCAATTGTCTGACATAAGCAGTGCATACATCATAGATCAACAGACAGATCCAACTGTCTGACCATTACATACATACATATTTACCAGAGAGGGAAGCACCAACATCTGGGTTTTCAAAGGAGAGAAGTAGGAGAGTGGGATAAGGACTGCTTAGCACCTTCCTGCAGTATCATGTGGCACACAAATCTACTTCCAAAATCTAAACTCAAAGTAAAACCTCATCCTCAGAGTATAATACATTTTTTAGAGTCAGAGGGCATCACAACCCTTGAGAACCAGTGCCTCATTAGAAACTTAACAAAAGGTGTGGGCCTTTTTTAGGCCCATTAGTCGGTGGGGAAGATCTTTAATCACATTAAAATAATTAACGTTACAAATACACATACTGTTACTAGTTAAAGAAACTCTTGTTTCTGTACTTCTAGTAAAGACTCTTGGTTGATAAAGGCGAGATTCAATCAGAGGTATTTGATTATACTAAGACAACAGCAAAAGATCTACCTTGCTTGTCATTACACCTCTTCAAAAAGAACTTATTAATTAATTGGAACTATTGTTTCAAAGAGTTTGGGCTTTCTTAAGATTTTCCTCACGTGATTTATAGTATGCAAGTCAGTATTTGTAGGGTCCACTTTCTTTCATTCTTTCTAGCCCCTTAGCTGTCAAACAAAAATCATAGGACAGACATTTGGTCATCATATTACAATGCTAATGACAAGTGTTTCCAAAGAGATCACAATGAAAATAGTTGTAGCTTATTTCATCAACATCAGTCAGTGATAATGAACATGTAGAGAAATTCTGTGAAGAACTTGATAAGACTCATCAAAACAAATCAACATATACTTCAATGTGAAAGTGAATGAGGATGTGGAAAAACATATGGTAAAGTACATTTCAGGAGAAGGAAATAAGATCCAAAAGAATTATAGATTTTATAGACCATCATGCTTTTATTTCATGAACATTTCTTTCAAACAAACAAAATATGTTAGACCCTGCAACATGGATGAAACATCATAAAGAATGCAATTGACTACATTCATTATAGGAAAATACATTGTAGACATGAGAATTATCCCTTCATTAGTTGTCTGCACGTAGTCAGACCAGAGGGTTAAGATGAGAATTTTTTAAAAAAAGAAAGAGTTGGAAGAAAAAATATGGTATATAATTAAGAATTTTTAAAGTAAGTTATTGAAAATAAAAAATGAGAAATGCCCAATAGAAATGACATCAATACTAACTCTAATAATTTCCTCTAGCTATTTAAAAAAATGAAATTTTTTTTGCTTCCGCAAGAAAACCAAAAATTGCCCAGAAAAGTGCCAAAGTCAACAAATATTTGAATTATTTGCCAGAGATTTCTGTCAAAAGCAGCATCAGTTTAGAATATAAATTCATTCAAAATTTTTTTTATGAAGAAAGATGAGCAATTATGAGCAATATCACCTTATAAAGAAGAAATAATAGAGGATAAAACCAATCTAATTAATGTTTTTCAATATTTCTGACAAAATTTCTGACCAAAAATAAACTTTCCAAAGTCATCAGTAATGAAAATGGAAGAAGATAAGTAGAAGGAAAATATAAGATTTGCAAAAACTATTGCAACAACCTTTTTTTTCCATAAAGGATTGTGTTGTTACCACAATGCCTGAGGTTCTTGCAGAAGACATGGATGGGCCACTAACAAAAACAAAGGCAAGAAAGATAATCTGTATTGTATCAAATGTGTATAGAGAAGATCTGTGTGAGTGATGATGCAATTGTGAGGGAATTGTGGGATTGATTTAAAATATCTAAGGGGAGGAAAGAAAGAAAACACATGGGAAAAATCTCAGACCTTACCAATTCTTAAAAACAAAGACTCAGAGAATATCGACTCAGCCTTTATGGTTACTCCCCTATCCATGAAAGTTTTTATGAGGGTCATTTATACACAAATTGAGGGCATCCTTGATGAGAATACTGTAGGGAAAAACAACTTTCTGAAATGATTGTCAAGAATAGATCACATATTTACCATTTTACATTGGTTTAAAAATTTAGATAAGATTTCATTGTGCTTAATGTAATGAATTACATAAAAGCATTCAAATTGGCCAGAGGAAAATATTTTCTTACAGGATCCCTAATGACAAGGTGTCCTCTTAGCCATATATCAAGATCATTTAAGATTTTTTGGAAAATGTAACAGCAGAAATAACTCTGTTTAATGATGACTAATAAACATGAGGCAAAGTGTAAAGAGAGATATGTATGTCTGTCAAAAATATTTGAATATTACCAGAAAATCTGGTAATAAAGTGAGTTCAAGAATGACAAGTAGACAGCCAGAATATTTCATTACTTTACTTGCTTTGTTGGGAGAAAATTAGTAAGGCATTTTGGAAGGATGTGTTTGAAAATCACACAGGATGGCTGGCCATGGATGGGTTGTTTTCTGCATAACTGGAGGGTAGCCCCCACCTAATGAGATCAAGGATTCATTCAATTCAACAAATATTTATTAAATGCCTACTATTGGAAAGGTAATATGTTAGATAATAGGGACACAGAGACAAAACCTAAACAGATCCTGCCCCAAAGAAACTTAACATTTTACTAGGGGTAGCAGCACATTCCCTTATCTCAGATAGATCTCTGATCTCATTCAACAGTGCCCTTACAAGGATACAGTTTGTATCCGTTCATGAAAGACCTCCTTCCAATTTTATAGTAAACCAATAACTCCTCTTTTGGTCTGGCCAGTTAAGCAATCTTCAGCTGAAGAAAAGATTGAATACATACTTGACAAATATGCAATAAAAGAGAATTTTTAGAAATATCAGTCTCTGAAGTCCTTTTCATCTTTGAGCTTCTATAGTTGTATTGTAGTATGTTTTAGATTTCCTATTCTAATTCTTATCCTACTGACTAACTCTTATCCTACTATTTAGAGGCTGGCTGATACATTCTTTTAGAGCTGTAGTACTAAAGAGTTGAGTTGTCTTTTCTTCATTCTAGAGCTCACTAACCTCCACCAATATGCTTCCTTCCATTTTAAATCAGTTATCACTTGATCAGATTCAGTTAATTTTTAGAAAAAGGTATTGCCAAGGTAGAACATTAAGAAGAGTTGATAAAACACACACACACACACACACACACACACTCACATTCCCTGAAGTCTGTGCTATACTCTACCATTAGTATCTATAAAAGTCCAGTGAGAATAGTAGTCAGATGTTGATGGGAAGATGGAAAAATGGGAAGTCCTAAAGAATTGAGAACTTCTGAAGTTCAACTTCTAAGTTGTGGGATAGGAGTAGATAAGCAATGATGTTCATCTCTAACATATGCAACTCCTCGGGAAATTTAGCTGGAATGCTCTCTCCTCATTCACTACTTGCTGGAACCAATCTTTTGGTTTTTTCACTGGTTTGCTATTTATATAGGAGACTCATGGTGCATGATCAAATTTCCTTGGAACATTCCTCATGTGCAACATCACTTCAGTTCATCCTTTGGCTCAATTGAGACTTATAAATTGATCAAGGTCTTTTCATATTTAGTTTAAAAGCCTTGTATTGATTTGATTCAATTGAGATACATTCCTTTGTGATTAAGGTATAAGGGCATAGCATTTTTATCACTTATTTTAGGCAGGGTGTGGTAATTTGATTGATTTACTCATCTGACCCCCTTACATTGTAAATTCACCTAATTGTACTATTATTATCTTTCCATTTTGTCTCCAAGAATACAATGGGTGATTTTGTGAAATGCTTCACTGAAATCTAGGTATGCCATGTTTATAGCAATGCCCTGATCAACCAGTCTAGAAAACTTATCTGAAAAGGAAATATGACTCATCTGGCATCACCTTTTATGAAATATTAGTATTTTTCGTTGCTTTCAAAATCATAAAAGTGGAAGGAGAAACCAGTTGAAAAATTCATACTAACATAAGGCCAGAAGAGTGCTAGTTAATGTTTAACAACTGGCTGGGGGTGGGGGAAAGGAGGATGGCAGAGATAAACAACATACTTTTTATTTTAATATGAAGCATTAACATTTTCTTCATTACTTTTTAAAGTCACAAAATCAATAAAACAGTAAATACAGTCTAATTTGAAGCATTTGCCAATTTCGAAGATGTAAATGCTCACAGTGAAAATTTAACAATAGGCACTTGAGAGCCAATTCAAGCTGGCTCCAGCACACACTTCTAGATAAAGCTATTATTTATACTTAGAATTCAGTTACTTCCTAAAAAAGAGCAATGTATCACTCTGGGAGAAAGATAGTACATGAATATTTAATATATGCCTTACTAAATGTCTCTTTGGATATGTAATGCTGTTTGAGCATATTTATCAAAAACAAGGCAACTCAAAATGACTGTCATTATCCCTTTCTTATTTTTGGATTGAGGTAGGTGCCTAGTATAATGTCTTGCACAGAATAAATATTCATTGATTTTTTAATGAATCTTATCAAATAGCCTCATATGTTATGAGTAAAATCTTTGGCACAGGCTATGTTTTCAACACTTTTAACAAATGAAAATAAGGGAAGAGAAAATTATGGGAAGAAAAACTGATTTGGGAAGTGAGAAACTTCTTCAGATAATATTTGAGTATGACATTTGAATATCTGGATTTTGTTCTCTAATGGTATAGAAGAATTTGAATCCATTTCTTATGAAGATAATTTGAAGAAGCAGGAAATGTATCACTTGAGAAGATTAAGGGAGATTAATATCTGTCTCTAAGAACTTCAAGAGTTATCATAGAGATAAGAGATTATATTGATTCTTTTTTGGTCCCAGAGAACATCACAAGGGGCAATGGGTAGAAGGTTTATTCTTTGCTTGAACCTATATTATTCAACACTTTTTATCAGTGGCTTGACTAAAGGCATAAATGGCATGCTCATCAAATGTGTAGATAGCACAAAAGGGGGATGTGTAGCCAATATACAGAATATAGAACCAGAGTCCCAAAAGATCTTGAGATCTAGGGCATTGGAAAAAATCCAGGAAGATGCAGTTCATTAAGGATATAAGATCTTATAGTAGGGATAAAAAATCAACTTCATAAATATAAGATGGGGAAAACATGTTTGATTCTTGAAAAAGAGATTCTAAGTGGATTGGAAGCTCAATTTCAGTGTGGAGTATAATAGAGCATGTTCCCCCCGGAAAAAAACAAACAAACAAATGTGATCTTTGAGTAAAGTAAGAGAGGTGTAGCTATCAGGAAGAGGGGCATGATCATCCCATTGTACCCTGTTCTTGTCAGATTACGTCTTAAGTATGGATTCCACAGTTTTGAGACAAAGATAAATTTAGGAGTGTAGTGTCCTGAGTAAGCCAACAATGATGCTAAAGTGTCCTGGATCCATCTCGTTTGAGAATCTGTTGAAAGAATTTGACTGTTTCACCTAGAGAAGCAAATTCTGACTCAGGGAAGACAGAATAACCAGTCCCAAGAATTTGAAGGGCCTTCAGGTGGAAGAGGATTCAGTTTGTTCAGTTTGGGCACAGAGGACAGATAAAATAGATGAGAGTTTCACACAAGCTAGTTTGGACTTGATGTCAGAAGCACATACTAAAAGCTCTTCTTTAGAGTTGCCCAGAAGTGTAATAAGTTGCCTTGAGAGGTTGTGGGTTCCATTTTTGGAAGTCTTCAAAAAGAGGCTGAATTGGCTATCTACTGTAGTGAGTATTCCTTTTGTGTATGATTTGGACTGGATGGCTGCTTACGTCCCTTCCAGCCCTCAAATTGTTGAAGTTGCCAAGAGAATGGCCTAGGCTTGATGCCAGGAAAATCTTAAAACAATTAGAGCTATCCAAAAGTGGAAAAGCCTGCCATAGGAGATAGTAGGTTACCCCTCACTGAAAGCTGAGCAGAAGCTGGGGGACTGTTTGCTGGGTGTATTGTAATGGGGATTCTTTATTGGATATGAGCTAGACTGCATAACTGCTGAGGCTCCTTCTAACTATGAAATTCTCTGATTTTTCAGAATACCAATATATCAGTTTTCTTGGAAAATTCTATTGGTTACATCTGTTATTAATTAATGTTTATGGTGCATGTTCTAAGTACAGTATTCTAAAAGTTGAGACTGGGAATGGGTTCAGGAAGTGGGGGGTAGCATTTGGCAGAATCTCTTGACCAGGGAACCATTTCCTGGAGAGGTAGCATTCAAAACAAATTCACCATCCTGACTGAGTTGGTAGAACAATTTGAGTTCATAAAAATTATTAAGATAGTTGCCAGACCAAGAAATCTCACAATATGAAGCAAGAGAACCGGGTACTATCAGCCAAATCTACAGCATATGCATACAGTTGTTTGTAAATAAACTTGTCTTAGTTATAAAGACAGATGTTGGTGAAATTACAACTGGTATATTCCCAGAACAATGTTTGGCATTTGATAGACTTTATCTTAACAAACTAGGGAGAATCTGCCAACCCATTCAGTCAGTCAAGAAACATTTGTTAAACATCTTCCACGTACCAGACACTGCACCAGGCACTGGGAATACAGAGGGGAAAAAAAGGTTGTTAATCTCTTTTCTCAAGAACTTTGATTATTTTTGAGGCAACTTGTATGGCATGCCTTCTTTATAGTTTGTGTGGAAAATGTCTAGAGGTCTTGGTAGATTATTGTCAGTAGAAATGAATGGACTTATGTGATTTTAGGATATATTGAGAGGAGTATAGATCGGTTTTCATTGTACTATACTCTGCCCTGGCCAGACTGTGTCAAGACCATTATAGTCAGTTATGGGGACCACATTTTCAGAAAACACATTGATAAGCTAGATTCCCCAGAAGACGGTGTCCAGGATAGAGATATATGTTAATATCATGACAAAAGAAAGTTGGTTGAACTAATTGAGGTTGTTTTGGTGGTGACTTGGTGGTGGAGGTGGGAGTGATTATGATAAAGCTGCCTTCAAATTTTTGAAGGTCATCATGTGGAAAAAGAATTAGACTTCACCCTACAGTATAGAACTAAGAACAATAGATAGACATTTCAGAACTGGGAACAATAAGTAGAAATTTCAGACAAGCAGATTTAGTCTCAATGTAAGGAAAAACTGTCTAACAATTAGGGCTATTCATAAGCAAGGTGGGCTCCCTTGGGAAGCAGTGGGTATAATCTAATCCTTTATCAAAGAAAAATTGGATGACAACTTTTTCAGATATGTTGTTGTTGGAGTTCTTTTTCTTGTATAAATTGGACTATATATTTCCTGAGACTTGCCCTCTTTTGAGATTCGATGAGAACTTCATTGCCTTTGATCAAGTTGATAAATTTCTGGGGATGTGATTAAGGGTAAAAGATGATATTGTCAAGGGAGGGTGTGGAAAGAAGTCTAACAGAAGGGAGGAGATGAGAAAAAGAAAATGGGTGAAGTCCTCCCTCTTCCATGAGAGAGAACTGAAATAGAACATATTAAGACAGGGCCTGGGGGCGGAGCCAAGATGGCGGAGTAGAAGGACGCACATTCACGAGCTCCGAGCCCACAACCCATGGAATTGAGGTAAAAGGAGAGCCCCATAAATTCTGAATCTCTGCAGGGGGTGCACAAACATAGGGGAAGAGATTTCCATTCCACTGAACCCTGGAGAGCCGTCCCCGGGGTCCATCGCAGCCAGGAAAGCGGACCCCACCCCCACCCCTGGCCGCTACCCAGAGAAGCTGACCTGAGCAGACTTCAGAGAGGAAAGCTCCGGGAGAATCTCCGGCAGCCGGGAAAGTCCCTCTGCCCGCAGAAGCTAAAGGTCAGTTAAAAAGAAGCCTGCGCTAGGGGAGGGGAGCGGGCCCCCTCGGGAGGAAGCGGCGGTGGCAGAGACGAGGTCAGGAAGCGGCGGAGGCAGAGACGGGGGCAGGAAGCGGCGGAGGCAGAGGCGTGGGCGGGCGGCTGAGGCGGCAACGGCCCGGGACTCAGGAATCCCCCAGCAGCAGGTAGGATCTTCAATACTGAAGGTCTTTCCAACCTGAGGGAGCCGAGCAGGGGAGACGGCCCTGCCCCCACCCTGCTCTACTGCTGAACGCCTCTGAATAAAACCCTCAAGGGAGCTGAGCACAGCAGGCGGGGTCCCCCACCCCGCCCCCATCGGCTCTGTTCCTGAAAGTCTCTTCAGAAAGCCCCTGAGGGCCCAAGCTAGGAAGCGGCCCTGCCCCCACCCTGCGCCAGAACTAAAGCTTGCCGCGGGAAAGCGCATTTGAATCTCAGAGGTCAAGTACTAGCTGGGCGGATCCAGGCGGAGGTGGAAAGGAATCTCAGAAGTCAAGTAACTGGCTGGGAAAATGCCTAGAAAGGGAAAGAAAAATAAGACTTTAGAGAGTTTTTTCCAACAAATGCAAATGATCCCGACCTTCGGATCTGATGGGGAGGACGAGGACGTATTTTTCCCATCAGGGAAAGATGTGGAGGGCGGGGCCTCAGTACCCCAGACACCCCAGGGGGGTGTTGGGTGGGCTCAGGCCTTGGAAGAGCTTAAAAAGGATTTTGAAAAGCAAGTTAGACAGGTGGAGGAAAGACTGGGAAGAGAAATGACAAAGATGCAAGAAGAGTATGAAAAAAAGGTCAATATCTTGGTAAAGGAGTCCCAAAAAAATGCTGAGGAAATTAACACCTTGAAAAATAGGCTCACTCAATTGGCAAAAGAGGTTCAAAAAGCCAATGAGGAGAAGAATGCATTCAAAAGCAGAATGAGCCAAATGGAAAAAGAGGCTCAAAAGCTCACTGAATTTAATAGTTCTCTCAAAATTAGAATGGAACAGATGGAGTCTAATGACTTTATGAGAAACCAAGAAATTACCAAACAAAACCAAAAGAACGATAAAATGGAAGAGAATGTGAAATATCTCATGGGAAAAACAACTGACCTGGAAAATAGATCAAGGAGAGACAACTTAAAAATTATGGGACTACCTGAAAGCCATGATCAAAAAAAGAGCCTAGACATCGTCTTGCATGAAATTATCAAGGAAAACTGCCCTGACATTCTAGGACCAGAGGGCAAAATAAGTATTGAAAGAATCCATCGATCACCACCTGAAAGAGATCCAAAAAGAGAAACTCCTAGGAACATTGTGGCCAAATTCCAGAACTCCCAGCTCAAGGAAAAAATCTTGCAAGCAGCCAGAAACAAACAATTCCAGTACTGTGGAAATACAATCAGGATAACCCAAGATCTAGCAGCTTCTACATTAAGGGATCGAAGGGCGTGGAATAGGATATTCCAGAAGGCAAAGGAACTAGGACTCAAACCAAGAATCACCTACCCAGCTAAACTGAGTATAATACTGCAAGGGAAAATATGGTCTTTCAATGAAACAGAGGACTTTCAATCATTCTTAATGAAAAGACCAGAGCTGAAAAGAAAATTTGACTTTCAAACACAAGAATGAGAGGAAGCATGCAAAAGTAAACAGCAAGGAGAAGTATTAAGGGACCTACCAGAAATGAACTGTTTGCATTCATACAGGGAAGGACAATATTTCTAACTCTTAAAACTTTTCAGTATCTGGGTGGTTGGTGGGATCACACATACACATGTACACGCATGCACACACATACACACATGCATTCACATGCAGAGACAGAGAGCACAGATTGAACTGAATAGGATGGGACCATACCTTAAAAGAAATTAAGGTAAATGGTGAGAGAGAAATGTAGTGAGAGGAAAGAGGGTGAAATGGAAGGGGGTAACTATATGTCATTTAAGAGGCAAGTAGGAGATGTTTTTAGTGAAGGGAAAAAGACGAGAGCTGAGGGAAAAAAAAACAAACAAACAAACAAACAAAAGTTTACCCTCATCACATTTGACTAAACGAAGGAGTGAAATGCACACTCATTTTGGTATGAAAACCTATCTTACAGTATAAGAAAGCGGGGGAGAAGGAGATATTGGGGGGGGGATGATGGAAGGGAGGGCAAAGGGAGGAGGGAGTAATTGAAAGTCAACACTTGGGGAGGGACAGGATCAAAGGACAGAAGAGAAACAATGAGGGGCAGGTTAAGAGGGATGGCAATTCAGTTAGTCTTACACAACACGACTATCAGGAAGGTCACTTGCAAAGCTACACAGATATGGCCTATAATGAATTGCCTGCCGTACCAAAGGGAATGGATGGGGAGGGAGGGATGGGGAGAATTTGGAACTCAAAGTTTCAGGAACAATTGTTTAGTATTGTTGTTGTAACTAGGAAAGAAGACATACAGTTAATGAGGAATAGAAAGTCATCTGGCCCTACAGGAGAAAAGAGAAGATAGAGACAAGGGAAGGGAGGGACGACAGAAGAGAGGACAGATTGAAGATAGGGAAAATTAGATTGCTTGGGGTATTGGGGTGGGGGGAGGGGAGAAAAGGGGAGAAAATTTGGAACCCAAAAATTTGTGAAAATGAAAGTAAAAAGCTAAATAAATTAATTAAAAAAAAAAAAAAAGACAGGGCCTGCATTGATGAGATGTTAGCAGGCTTCAAAGACTTCGCTGAGCAACGTGAATAGATAACTCTTTCAATTCCAAGTTATACTTGTTCTATTTTGCAATACTGAGAAATATTCTTATCCTTTTTCTAGAGACTCTGATAAACAAGTTAATGACCACACAGAGCTAGGCATTCACAAGCACAGCCTCAAAATCCTTGTGTGATCATGTGATATTCATTGCATGACTTCTTTTTCACTTGTGGTCAAATGAAACATGCCTTTGTCATTATAAGGGAAAAGTACCAGAATGATGTGAATTTCTGCAGAATCGTGGATACCCTGAATAAGAGAAATTGCTTTAGCTGATTGTAGCCTATGTTGCTTTCGATGCCTCGTGGCTATCCTTCCTATCATGCTGATTTTGCCCTGATCATAGAGTGATAGAACCTTGTAGAGTTGCAAGTAGCCCCAGAGTTCAGTTTAACCTCCATTTAAAACTTGAGTTATCAGGACAATTTTGCCTTTGCTTACAGAGTTCCATGGCAAATTCCTTTTGGTGGGCAGGGACCAATCCTATAATTGTTAGGAAGTTTCTCCTGTCTTGAGTTAAAATCTATCTCACTGTAATTTGCATTAGGTAGTCTTAGATCTTCCTTGGGAGTCAAAGAGAAGTTTAATTCTCTTTTCAAAAAATGTGGTCAATTCTTCCAAGCAAATCCTATTTAGTGTTATTTAAATATCTTCTTGCCATCTTGGGTGGTCTCTTCTGGGTGAGTTCAGACTTGCTAATGTGTTTTAAATTGTTTAAAAAATTATTAATTAGAAAATTTACATGACAACAATATGAAATTTATTGGAAAATGGCCTGATAGCCAAAGCTGCCATTTTGATAGAAGGTAGAGAAACAAGTTAACTTTGCCTCTTAACCTGGAACCACTTTTTGACCAGTGCTTTGTTTTTACTTCATAAACACATTAGAAACTAGTATTTTATAAACCCAAGTTTTAGGTTTTAGAGTTCTTTCTAATAAGTGACATCCATTGTTCCAGCCTGCTAAAATTATTTTAGAGCTTGAACCTATTACCCAACATGCTTACTATCCCTCCCAGCTTTGCATTATATGAAAGTCTTATAGAGGTATCCTTTGTGACTTCCTGAAAATGACTGATTTTTAGAAAGCTGATGATTTGACTCCATCATTTGTGAACAATGTACCATGTCCAGAGCATTGGGATAAATGCTAGGAAAGATTCAATTTTAATTGCCATGGCTTCTGTCCTTTTAGAAAAGATGAGTTACATGACACATATATAAATGTACAGTAATTATATAGCAAGATAAAAGTTCAAAGAGATGTGCAAAATGCTGTGTTAAGTCTAAGGAAAGAAGAATTATTTCTGCCTGAGGAGACTTTCAGAATCTTCCCTCTCTTCAGTATTTTAAAAAAACAATCATCAGGAAGTTACTTAATCTCTTTAAATATCTATTAAAGCTTAAAAACACTTCCTTTGTTCCTTTCTATCATAGCAAAAATATCTTGAAAGATATTAATTACCAAGGGTATGAAAGAGTGCAGCATTAGAGGAAAATATAGCAGATTTAAAAAAAAAAATTTGTATTTGACCACATTGTATTTTCTTTAAGGAACTTTTTTTTCAGGAATTAATAAAAATGTTTTAGGTTTGCCCTATTAGGTGGGTTAATCAATCTCAACTCTTTCTCATTTCCTTTTTTTTTTAAAAGCATGTGTTTCTTGACAGTGTATACCTTTATGCCCTATAGATGTTTCTTTGGAACCAAATACAAATATTGTTGGTACTGGTTTTTATAGCTCATTTTTATAACCTCTACTTGTGCATCAGATATGCAGCCCAGTGAAGCCTAACTCATATTAAATAAAAGTACAAAAAAAGGAAAAAAAATGAAAGGACGATAAAAATTTGATAATGTTAATATGTGGTTTTCTAAATCAGTATGCAACCCACAGAGATCTTTATGGATGGTTTAATGGTGCCCATTTTTAGTTAAGTTTGATACCACTTTATTGGAAAATTCTGTGTAATTGAATTTTACAGCCAGGATGATTGCGAGATAAAAAGCTGACTCGTCTACTTTGCCCTTATGTAATGTATTTGTTGTCGTTGTCAAAAAATGGAGAAATAATGTAAGAAATCTCCAGTTACTACTATTTAGGTTTATGTGGCTCTCTCCATCCACTATCAATTCTAGTCGCTTCTGCATTTTCTACTCTAGAGATATGAGGGATTACAAGGTTTCTTTGGACCTTAGAATTTCCTTTACTCTGGAAATCAGTTAACAGAGGAGTACATGAACTCTTTTTTTAAAAAAATTTGTTTATTTTCAGTTTTAAACATTCATTTCCACAAGATTTTGATTTCCAAATTTTCTCCCCATCTCTCCCCTTCTCCCACCCCTGGACAGCATGTACCCCACTGACCACTTTTCCCAATCTGCCCTCCCTTCTATCACACTCCCATCTTCCATCTCCCTCCCCTCTATTTTCCTGTAGGACAAGATAGATTTCTATACCCCATTCCACATACAACTTATTTCCCAGTTGCATACAAAAACCAATTTTTAACATTCATTTTTAAAGCTTTGAATTCCATATTCTTTCTCCCTCTCCATCCATACTTATTGAGAAAGCAAGCAATTAGATATAGATCATACATATGTAGCCATGCAAAACACTTCCGTAACAGTCATGTTGTAAAAAACTAACAACATTTACCTCTATCCTGTCTTACCTTCCATTTATTCCATTCTCTCCTTTGATCTGTCCCCCACAGTAGTGTTTGCTTCTGATTGTCCCTTACCCCAATTTGCCATCCCTTCTATTATTGTCCTTCTCCTATCCCTATTCCCTTTCTCCTCTCCCCATTGTAAAAGCTCTTTTTGCTCTTTTTTTTATGTGAGATGATTTACTACATTCTACCTCTCCATTTCTCTTTCTTCCAGTGCATTCCTCTCAACACTTAATTTTATTTTTTAGGTATCCTCCATTTATATTCAGCTCACTCTCTGCCCTCTCTCTCTATACATACACACATACATACACACACAAATGTACATATATACAGAAATATACATATACATACATATATACATATTCTTACACATATATAATACACACATGTGTGTATATATAATATATATAAAATTATATAGATACCTATATGTATATATGTATACATACATACATATACATACACACACACACATACAAGTTCCTACTACACTAATACTGAGAAAGATCTCATGAGTTACAAATATCATCTTTCCATGTAGGAATTCAAACAGTTCAACTTTAATGAGTCCCTTATGGCTTCTCTTTTCTGTTTACCTTTTCAGATTTCTCTTGATTCTTGTATTTGAAAGTCAAATTCTCTATTCAGCTCTGATCTTTGTAACAAGAATGCTATTTCACTGAAATTTCATTTTTTCCCCCTGAAGTATTATACTCAGTTCTGCTGTTTAGGTGATTCTTGGTTTTAATCCTAGCTCCTTTGACTTCTGGAATATAATATTTCAAGCCCTCTAATCCTTTAGTGTAGAAACTGCTAAATGCTGTGTTATCCTGATTATGTTTCCACAATACTTGAATTGTTTCTTTCTGGTTGCTTGTAATATTTTCTCTTTGACTCTGGGATTTGGATATACTATTCGTAGGAGTTTTCCTTTTGGGATCTCTTTCAGGAGGTGATCAGTGGATTCTTTCCATTACTATTTTACTCTCTGGTTCTAGAATAACAGGGCAGTTTCCTTCATAATTTCTTGAAAAATGATATCTTGGCTCTTTTTTTGATCATGGTTTTCAGGTAGACCAATAATTTTTTTTAATTTTTTTTATTTTTATTTTTTATTTTTTTTTAATTAATTAATTAATTAATTTAATTTTTTACATTCATTTTCACAAAATTTTGGGTTCCAAATTTTTTTTCCCCTTTTATCCCCTCCCCCCACCCCAATACCCCAAGCAATCTAATTTTCCCTATCTCTAATCTGCCCTCTCTTCTGTCATCCCTCCCTTCTCTTGTCTCCATCTTCTCTTTTCTCCTGTAGGGCCAGGTGACTTTCTATTCCTCATTAACTGTATGTCTTCTTTCCTAGTAGCAACAACAATACTAAACAATTGTTCCTAAAACTATGAGTTCCAAATTCTCCCCATCCCTCCGTCCCCACCCATTCCCTTTGGGAACGCAGGCAATTCAATATAGGCCATATCTGTGTAGTTTTACAAATGACTTCCCTGATAGTCGTGTTGTGTAAGACTAACTGAATTACCCTCCATCCTAACCTGCCCCTCATTGTTTCTCTTCTGTCTTTTGATCTTGTCCCTCCCCGAGTGTTGACTTCAAATTGCTCCCTCCACCCTTTGCCCTCCCTTCCATCATCTCCCCCCTTCTCCTTCTCCCCCACTTTCTTATCCTGTAAGATAGGTTTTTATACCAAAATGAGTGTGCATTTTATTCCTTCCTTTAGTCAAATGTGATGAGGGTAAACTTCTTGATTTTTTTTTCTCAGCTCTCCTCTTTTTCCCTCCACTAAAAAGTCTCCTACTTGCCTCTTAAATGACATATAATTACCCCCTTCCATTTCACCCTCTTTCCTCCCACTATATTTCTCTCTCACCATTTACCTTAATTTCTTTTAAGATATGGTCCCATCCTATTCAATTCAATCTGTGCTCTCTGTCTCTGTATGTGTGTGCATGTGTGTATGTGTGTGTGCGTGCATGCATGTACATGTGTGTGTATGGACCCACCAATTACCCAGATACTGAAAAGTTTTAAGAGTTACAAATATTGTCTTTCCATGTGGGAATGTAAACAGTTCACTTATGGTAAGTCCCTTAAGACTTCTCTTTGCTATTTACTTTTTCATGCTTCTTCTCATTCTTGTGTTTGAAAGTCATATTTTCTTTTCAGCTCTGGTCTTTTCATCAAGAATGCTTGAAAGTCCTCTGTTTCATTGAAAGACCATATTTTCCCCTGAAGTATTATACTCTGTTTAGCTGGGTAGGTGATTCTTGGTTTGAGTCCTAGTTCCTTTGACTTCTGAAATATCCTATTCCACGCCCTTCGATCCCTTAATGTAGAAGCTGCTAGATCTTGAGTTATCCTGATTGTATTTCCACAGTACTGGAATTGTTTCTTTCTAGCTGCTTGCAAGATTTTTTCCTTGAGCTGGGAGTTCTGGAATTTGGCCACAATGTTCCTAGGAGTTTCTCTTTTTGGATCTCTTTCAGGTGGTGATCGATGGATTCTTTCAATACTTATTTTGCCCTCTGGTTCTAGAATGTCAGGGCAGTTTTCCTTGATAATTTCATGGAAGATGATGTCTAGGCTCTTTTTTTGATCATGACTTTCAGGTAGTCCCATAATTTTTAAATTGTCTCTCCTGGATCTATTTTCCAGGTCAGTTGTTTTTCCCATGAGATATTTCACATTCTCTTCCATTTTTTCATTCTTTTGGTTTTGTTTGGTGATTTCTTGGTTTCTCAGAAAGTCATTAGACTCCATCTGTTCCATTCTAATTTTGAGAGAACTATTATCTTCAGTGAGCTTTTGAACCTCTTTTCCATTTGGCTCATTCTGCTTTTGAAAGCATTCTTCTCCTCATTGGCTTTTTGAACCTCTTTTGCCAGTTGAGTGAGCCTATTTTTCAAGGTGTTATTTTCCTCAGCATTTTTTTGGTTCTCCTTTACCAAGGTATTGACCCGTTTTTCATACTTTTCTTGCAGCTCTCTCATTTCTCTTCCCAGTTTTTCCTCTACCTGTCTAACTTGCTTTTCAAAATCCTTTTTGAGATCTTCCAAGGCCTGAGCCCACCCGACATCTCCCTGGGATGTCTGGGGTACTGAGGCCCCACCCTTCACGTCTTTCCCTGATGGCAAGAATATTTCCTCGTCAGATCTGAAAGTCGGGATCATTTGCATCTGTTCGAAAAAACTCTCTATAGTCTTATTTTTCTTCCCTTTTCTAGGCATTTTCCCAGCCAGTTACTTGACTTCTGAGATTTCTGTCCACCCCCGCCTAGATCCACCCAGCTAGTGCTTGGGGTCTGAGATTCAAATGTGCTTTCCGCGCCGCCCAGCTGTTAATTGATGTGACCTTTAGTTCTGGTGCTGGGGTGGGGGCAGGGCCGCCTCCCAGGCTGGGCTTCCTCAGGGGCTTTATGCAGAGACTTTCAGGAATGGAGCGGGTTGGGGGGGGGCGCCTCCCAGGCTCAGTTCCCTCAGGGGCTTTATGCAGAGGCCTTCAGTAATAGAGTGGGGTGGGGCAGGGCCGTCTCCCAGCCTCAGCTCCCTCAGGTTGTTTATGCAGAGACCTTCAGTAATTAAGATCCTGCCTGCTTCTGGGGGAGTCCTGGGCCACCGCTGCCGCTGCTGCCTCTGCTGCCTCCCACGCCTCTGCCTCCACCGCTTCCTCCCGAGGGGGCCCGAGTCACAGAGACACTCCGCTCCCCTCCTCCAGCCCAGCTGTCTCTCTCACTGACCTATAGCTTCTGTGGGCGGAGGGACTTTCCCGGCTGCCAGAGCTTCCGTCCCTGAAGCCTGCTCGGGTCAGCTTCTCTGGGGCCGCGGCCAGGGCAGCGCTGGGGTGGGGTCCGCTTTCCGGGGCGCGACGGACCCTGGGGACGGCTCTCCAGGGCTCTCTGGAACGGAAATCTCTTCCACTCTGTTTCTGCGCACCTTTCAGTGGTCCAGAAGTTATGGGGGTCTCTTTTTACATTAATTCTATGGGCTGTGGTTTTGGAGCTTGTAAACTTGCGTCCTTCTTCTCCGCCATATTGGCTCCGCCCCCTAGACCAATAATTTTGAAAATATCTCTCCTAGATCTATTTTCCAGGTCAGTTGCTTGACAAATGAGATATTTCACATTATCTTCTATTTTTTTCATTCTTTTGGTTTTGTTTCATAATTTCTTGATTTCTTACGAAGTCATTCATTTCCATTTGCTCCATTCTAATTCTGAAGAAATTATTTTTTTTAGTGAATCTTTGGACCTCCTTTTCTGTTCAGCCAATTCTACTTTTTAAGGCATTCTTCTCCTCATTGGTTTTTTGGACCTCTTTTGCCATTTGGATTAGTATATCTTTTAAAGTGTTATTTTCTTCTGCATTTTTTGAGTCTCCTTAGCAAGCTGTTGACTCATTTTTCATGATTTTCTTGCATCACTTTCATTTCTTTTCCCAATTTTACGTTTACTTCTCTTACTTGATTTTCAAAATCCTTTTTGAGCTCCTCCATGGCTTGAGACCATTTCAATATTTTTCTTGGAAGGTTTGAGTGTAGGAGCCTTGACCTTGCTGTCTTCCTCTGGCTGTATGCTTTGATCTTCCTCTGTTTGGATACTTTGATCTTCCTTGTCATAAGAAAACAACTGTTCACCAAGAAGGGAACCTTCTGCAGTCTTATTTTCCTCCCTTTGTTGATCATTTTCCCAGCCAAGTGCTTGACTTTTGAGCTCATTGTTAAGTGGAGGGTGTACTGCTACAAGTTTCAGGGGTTTGTGCAGCTGTTTTCAGAGATATCTCTGGGACCTGTAAATCCTCAGTTCCTCTGGCCTGTACTCTGGTCTGTGAGCAACCACAAGCACTCTTTTCTGCTCTGGATCTGTGAATAATATTCTCTTTCCACAGCCACTACCAACTCTGTCATGCCAGTGCTCCTCCTCACCCCAGGATCACCATCTACGACTACAACCCAGATCAGCTGCTTGATTCCCCCACTGGGGCTGGGGTCAAGGCCAGACAATGTTCCTCTCTCATCTGGATGAAAGAGCTTTCCCACTGACCTTTGAAGCTGTCTTTGGTGTTTGTGGGTTTCGAAGTCTGGAAACAGCTTCAGCTGCTAGTGATTCAGCACCCTAAGGCCTACTCTAGTCCAGTCTGTGCCAGCACAACCCAAGCTGGGTTGTGCTTTGCTCTGAGCCCAGTGCTATAGACTCTTTCTGTCAGCCTTCCAGATTGTCTTAGGCTAGAAATCTGTTTGACTCTATCTTTTTGTAGTTTTGCTACTCTAGAACTTGTTCAGACACAATTTTACAGGTATTTTGAGGGGGTTGGGGGACAGAGCTCAGTCAGGTCTCTGCTTCTACTCTGCCTTCTTGGCTCTGCCTCTGAGTGCATGAACTCTTTTAGTTGTTTTGAAAACCATCAGGACCCAGTTAATATTCCAATCCATTAATCTTTAAAGGGAGACAGCTTTTTCCATAGGACTTGGTTTCAAATCATTTTGGCAATACCCAATCTAAGTAGATCCTTAATTCTACTTCTCCATTTTTTGTCATCTGTCTCAACAACTTTTTTCCTCCTTTTCTATGTCTCAAGTCATTTTTTGGATTTGGTTTGAATATTATTCATGCTTACTATGAACTATTAAAATATCCACATGGAAGTCTTTCATCTAATTAGAGTACTGCACCATTTAATTTTCTATGTTGTTTTTCCCCCTTTGATTATATTAGAAAACTTTTTACCCAACACAAACAGGAGGTATAAAGAAGATGTTAAGAGTCCTTTGCTTTGAGGAAATGGCTGTTCCTAACTGGAGATAGTTTTGGTCTTTAAAATTTCATCTTTAGTGTAAAATATAAAATTGAGTTATTGTTATTATTTTTTGTCATTAAAAGTCTCAAAATCTTTTATTTGGAGAACACTGTTTGTCCTGGCCAAAGACCTACCTAAGTGGTAACATCCTACCTTAAAGCCTGTTTACAGTTATTAAGGCATTCTTCTTTACTTCCTGTTCTAAATAGCAAGGTGCAACTATTGAATTCATGTTCTTGATTGTTACTATATCCTATGTAAGTGACCCGTGAAGTGAAATGATCCTTTCATGGTTATCTCACAGTCTCTAATTTGGATGAGTTTGCATTTTTAGGGTTATCATATAGCTCTGTGTCAACATGAGTAATCTTTTTGGGTGGTAGAACACATAGCCATTAGATTAAATATTAGATCGAGTCATACATGTTAACATATCTTTGAACATATTTTTGTGATACAAACCAAGAGCATTGCTTCCTTGCCAAAACAGTCATTGAGAGTGTTTCAGTAGTCATGAAAATTGCTTGCTCTATTGTGAGTCTGACTATTCTCTGTTAAATGAGTTCTGAGCTATACTTGGCTCAGATTTAAGTCAATGTCAGGAAACAAGTCCTGTTCTAGTAGATTAAATGCAGACAATTTCTCCTTGAGCATTAGTGCTGGACAGCAGCAATTTTTTTTTATATATAGCAAAATGAGAACTGAGGAAAGCTAAGAGGATGTGTGTGGGAAATAATGATCATGTTCAAAAGAAGTAAGTGTAGTTTGAGCTCATTTGGGTCATAAAAACAGGCATGGGATTTAATAATATTACTGAGAAAATATCTTGTAATGTTTTACATATGTTGAATTCTGAAGAACTTTAAAAGATGTTGAGATACCCCAGTTCCCTTTTCAAATGTCAAGTTTTATTTATAAAAACTGATACTTTTTCCTGAAAAAATTTTAAGGTGACAATGAAGAATGTAGATGTGTTAATTATGGTTTGATTTTTGTTAAATATCCTTGATTTTTATTATCTGTGTTTGCTGTTTTGTGTTTTCACTACAAAAGGACACTGTAGGAAATTTTGCTTTCTGAACTCAGGTTCTGTCTGCCAGTGTGATTTGGATATACCAAGTGATGAATGCCACATCTACTTTTCTTTGCCTCATTATTAGGTATAAAATGATGACTGGTAATGCATTCTTTAGCTGCTGAGAAAGCACATGCCAGTTATGTTCTAAGATGTCAGCTGAATAAAAAGTGAAAAATTCAGGGTAAAATCTCATTTGATTTTATTCCTCCTGTGGTCACAGACCATAGACATGGTCTTTACGCTATAAAGATTGTCAAAGAAATAACAATGTAAGGATAGAGATAGGGACTAGTCTGGTGATTTCCTGGAATGGGGAGACTCCCTCTGCCAATGCAAGTTGGCACCTTCTCTACAACTTAGTCTTAGAGAGGTTGTCACTTGTGCATGATCATACAACCAGCATGTGTCAGGGGGGGAAATTGAATATAGTTCTTCCTACTCCAACACCAGCTCTCTGTCCACCATGCTATAATTGTTTCTTAGCTTGAGAAAATAGTTTTCAAAATAAATAGCCTTCATATTTTCTTGCCCAACAAAATAATAGTCTCTGAGAAGTCCAAAAGATAAACAAAAAGAGAATTAAGAAAAAGAATGTGAACTAGATATCATCTCCCTTTGAAAATAATTTTATCCCTTCTAAATTTCTCTTTTGTTTCTTAGATTGATGGATAGATATAGAGGTGTGAAATAATTCCTTTCAAGTATGACTTTGTGCACATGTAGTATTCACTTCCCAGTTAGATGTGAGAAGCATGTGTGAAATGTCTTAGCATTAGAAAAAAGTGACATAGTCAGGGGGAGGGGGTTGACTTCCCAGGGTCACAGTGGCAGAAGAAGGGTAAAATTTAACCCAAATGCATATAAATTAAAAAGTTATTGATGTATAGGTGAAAAGTGCAGACTTATACAGAACGATCTTTTATTTATTTTTAAAATTACATATAAAAACAATTTTTAACATTTGTTTTTTTAAATTTAGAGTTCCCTTCTCCCCTTACCCTTACATTGAAGAAGGCAAGCAATGTGATATAGGTTATACATGTACAGGTCATACAAAAAATATTTTCAGATTGGTCATGTTGTGAAAGAAAATAGAGATCACAAAAAAAACCCCAAGAAAAATAAAGTAAAAAAAAAGTATATTTTAATATGCATTTAGACTCTATTAGTTCTTTTTCTGGGCATGGATTGAATTTTTTTCATTGTAAGTCCTTTGGAATTGTCTTAGATCATTACATCACTGAGAATAGCTAAGTCTTTCATATTTGATCATTACACAGCATTGCTATTACAGTGTTGTCCTGGTTCTGTTTATTTCTCTTTGCATCAGTTCATGTAAGTTTTTCTAGGATTTTCTGAAAGCATTCTTATCATTAGTTGTCATTTCATAGCACATTAATATACCGTCACAATCATATACCACAACTTGTTCAGCCATTCCTCAATTGATGGGAATCCTCTCAATTATCAATTCTTTACAACCACAAAAAGAGCTACTATATATACATATGTACATGCACATATACATATGTATGTATACATACATATATGTACAATATATGTGTGTATATTATATTCATATAGTACATATAGATCCTTTTCTTTAAAAAAAAAACTCTTTGGGATATAGACCTACTAGTGGTATTCCTAGATCAAAGGGTATGCATGGTTTTATAGCCTTTTGGCATAGTTCCAAATTGCTCTCCAGAACAGTTGGGTCATTTTACAATTCCAGCAACAGTACTTTAGTGTCTCAATTTTCCCGTATCCCCTCCAACATTTCTCATTTTCCTCTTCTGTCACATTAGTCAATCTGATAAGTGATGTGGTAGATCAGAGTTGTTTTAGTTTACACTTTTCTAATTAGTAGTGATTTAGAGCATTTTTTTCACATGACAATAGATAGCTTCGTTTTCTTTGTCTGAAAACTGCTTGTTCATATTCTTTGACCATTTGTCAATTGGGGGATTACCATATTATAAATTTGATTCAGTGTTCTATGTATTTGAGAAATGAAGCCTTAATCAGAGAAATGACATAAAATTTTTTTGTAGTTATTATTACTAGGTATTTTCCTCCATCCTATTTTTCCACATTTTTTTCTTTTTATTCTTTCATCCCATCCCTCCTCAAAAGTGTTTCATGTCTGACCACCCTCTCCTAATCTTCCATCTCTTCTATCATCTGTCCCTTTCTCTTATCCCTTTCTTTTCCTACTTTCATGTATGGTAAGATGTGTTAGCTGAGGGCTCCCAAAGTGGACGCTCCTACCTCAGTGGTTGTGGCTGCCCTGGGGCCGAGGCTGGGGATAATCCACTTTTCTCTCACAGAGGTGTAAAAGCTCCTATTGACCTTTGAAGCTGTCTTTGGAGTTTGTGGGTTGAGAAATCTGGGAACCACAGCTGCTACCCATGATTCACACCCTGAAGCCTGCTCCAGTCTGGTCTGTGTCACATGGCCCAGGCTTGGCTGTACTCCTCTCTGAGTCCAGTATGATAGACCTTTCCTATTGGCCTTTCAGGTTGTCTTCAGCTGAAAATCTGTTTCACTCTGTCATTTTTGAGTTTCTGCTGCTTGAGAATTTATTTACAGTCATTTTTTACAGGTATTTTATGGATTATGGGGGGAGAGCTAGAGCATGTCTATTCTTCTACTCTGCCATCTTGACTCCACCCTCAGGCCTTAGTTTCAGTCTGTGTCCATGGAAGGGCCTCTTGTATAAGTGCTCTTAAGATCCTAATAGCTCTAGGCTTAAGAACCTATGGGTGATACCATTCAGGTCCCTCAAGCTCCCTTGTCCTCATGTTCCCTCCTATACTCACAGCAGAGGATTTGGCTCTAAAGCTATTGAATGCCTTGATATTTTTCATCCTAGGAGCTTGGGAGTGATCTTACATTTGTCTATCCAGCTCTCTAGGGCTTGGTTTTCTTTACAGTCACATGAAGTGCTTGAACTCTAAGGCCTCTGAAGGACTAGTTATGTTTATTCCTTGGACCTGCCTGACTGATCTTGCAATGGTCATTTGACTCATGAGGCCTCACTTTCAGATAGATATGTAGGAGGGGCTTGTAGTGTAAATGGTCATAAGGCCTTCTTACCTCTAGGTCTAAGACATTGTGGGAGATCACCTACAGGCCCCTGAAGTTCCCTAGGCTTCTGTTTCTCCTATCATTATATGGGGGTCTAGCTTTAAATCCTTTGAAGGTCTTGACATTTTTAATCCTAGGACCTTCTTAGGTATATTGAACTGGTCAATCCAGCTCTCTAGCACTCAGTTTCCTTTAGAGTCACATGAAGTGCTTGGACTCCAAAATCTCTGAAATACTTCTCGTTTTTTATCCTTGGACCCTTTCAGGTGATCAAAAAATGGTTCCCACAGCTCTCTAGACCCCTGGTTCAGACAGAGTCCAGTGAAGGCCCTCAAGTATAAATGCTCTTAAGGCCTTGTTAACTCTAGACCTGGGAACCTGAAGGTGATCACATACAGGTCCCAGAAGCTCCTTAGGCCTTTGTTTCGCCTGCATTCTCAGCTCAGTATCTGGCTCAAAAGCTTTTGAAAACCTTGACATTTTTAATTCTAGGATCTTGTTAGTGATCTTACATTGGGCTATTTTCAGTAGTTTTTTTTTTTTATTTTTTAGTCATTGTCTCTCTTTTGCTCAGGAACCCTGAGGATCTTCTCCTCCCAGTCTTATTTTAAATTTTTTTTTTTTTAATTAACGAGGCTGTCCCTTGAACAACTACTTAAAGAAGCCTATTCATTGAATGGGTGTATCTCATTCAAAGTGAGAATGCTGCAAGACCTTAGTCTGTAAAGGCCAAGCTTCACATTGCATTCTGAGCCATCTCCAGCTGTCCTGATGAATATCAGGCCACTGGACTCAGATGGCTCAGAAGAAAGTGAAGTTGGTGACCTTGTACAGCCCTCCCTCACTCAAATCAAAGTCAACTGCGAGTCATGTCATCATCTTGATGTCATGGTCCTCTTCGAGAACAAAGGACAAACACAATGATAAGATAGATTTCTATACCCAAATGAATATGTATTTTAACTCTTCTTTGAGTCAATTACAATGAGAGTAAGGTTCAAGCATTCCCTGCTACCCCTATTTTACCCTCTACTGTAAAAGATCTTTTGTGTCTCTTTTATATGAGATATTTCACCACATTATACTCTCTCTTCTAGGGCATTCCTCTTTCTCACCCCTTAATTGCATGTTTTTGGATATCATCCCATCATAATCCATTCACACTTATGTCCTCTGTGTATACTCTTTCTGACTGCTTTAATAATCACAAAGTTCTTAGGAGTTATAAGTATCATCTTCCAATTTAGGAATGTAGTCAGTTTAACTCTCTTGATTTTTCTTTCCTGTTTACTTTTTTATGCTTCTCTGAAGCCTTTATTTGAAAGTCATATTTCTCTATTCAGTTCTGTCTTTTCATCAGAAATGCTTGAAAGTCCTCCATTTTGTTAAATATCTAGTCTTCCACTGTAAGGATTATACACAGTTTTGATGGATAAAATGAATGTTGGTTGTAATCCTAGCTTCTTTACCCTTCAGAATATCGTATTCCAAGACCTTTGATCCTTTCAGGTAGAATCAGCTAAATCTTGTCTAATCTTGACTGGGGCTCCACAATATTTGAGTTGTCTCTTTCTGGCTGCTTCAAGTATTCTTTTCTTGACCCAGAAGCTCTGGAATTTGGCTATACTATTCCTTAGAGTTTTCATTTTGGGATCTTTTTTCAGGAGGTAATCAATAGATTCTTTTATTTTCTATTTTTAAACTTCTGGTTCTCAAATGTCAGGGCTGTTTTCCTTGATAATTACTTAAAAGATGATGACTTTTTTATCATGGCTTTTGAGAAGTCCAATAATTCTTAAATTATTTCTCTTGGATCTGTTTTCCAGATCAGTTGTTTTTCCAGTGAGGTGTTTCACATTTTATTCTATTTTTTCATTCTTTTGATTTTGTTTTTATTGTTCTTGATGTCTCATGGAGTCATTAGTTTTCAGTTGCCCAATTCTAAGTTTTAAGAATTTATTTTCTTCAGTGAACTCTTGTAGCTCCTTTTACATTTGGCCAATTCTACTTTTTAAGAAGTTCTTTTCTGCAGTGAATTTTTGTACATCTTTTTCCACATGGTCAGTTCAGTGGATTTGAGTGTCTCTTTTACTTCTTGGTCTATTCTGATTTTTAAGTTGTCATTTTCTTCAATATTTTTTGTGCTTCCTTTACCAAACTGTTGACTCTTTTTTCATTATTTTTCTTACTTCCCTGTCATTTTCCCCCAAGTTTTCTTCCACCTCTCTTACTTGTCTTTTCAAATCCTTCTTGAGCTCTTTTAGGAATTCTTTTTTTGGGCTTCAGACCAGACCACATTTTTTTCTTTGGAGGTAGCAGTTTTGACTTTTTTTGTTTTCTTCTAAGTTTGTGTTTTGCTCTCCCCTGCCACCATAGCAATTTTCTGTTGTCAAGTTCTTTTTTTGTTGCTTGCTCATTTTTCTAGCCTATTTCTTGACTTTTGACTGTATGTTAAAGTTGAACTATGCTCGTGAACCATAGGATGCACTGCCCCAAGCTTTAGGTTCTTTGATGCTGCTGTTTTCGGAGCTAATTCTGGGGGTCTGTAATTTTTCAGTTCTTCCAAAGTGGCAATATCTAAGGAGAGGTGTGATTACTGTTCTCCTGGCCTGTGCTCTGCTCTGTGAGTGACCTAAAGCACTATTTTCTGTCTTGGAACTGTGGTTAGATCCTGATTCCCCTAGGGCCACAAGCTGTAGTTCATATGGGCACTAGAACAGAGGCTTACACCCAGTGCCAGTAAAACATCCCTCAGTAATCTCCTTCTTACCAGTAGTCTGGCCAACTTACTGTCTGTGGTCTGGGAGCTCTAAAAGTCACCATTGCCAATTAAGTTGCCACCAAGGCCTGCTGTTGACTTGTCCTGTTGACTTGTTACAGTGCCCTCCATTTCTACTCCAGTGAGACAGACCTTTACTGACAGCCTCCTAAGTTATCTTGGGCCAAAAAATTGTTTCACTCCTTCATTTTACTAGTTCTACAGCCCCAGAATTTATTGTGAGGCATTATTTATAAGTTGTCTGGAGGAGAATTTTGGAGAGTTCAAGTGGATCCCTGCTTTTACTCAACCATTTTGGTTCCACTTCCTACAAGGTCTTCATCTATTTTTCAAATATATTCTAAAACTTCTTCTAATTGAACAGTCCTTTCTGGATGGGCTATTCTACTGTGTTACATATTCCCATATGCTTCCTTTTGTATATTTTCCTCCTCCCCTTCCTTATCTCCATTATAATAGCAACACACATTTATGTGAAACTTGTAGTTTTACAAAGCACTTCTCCCTATCTCCACAATAACCTTGGCAGGGAAGTAGGAGAAGTATTATCTTCATTTTGTAGATGAGGAAAGTGAGGCTTAGAAAGATTGGATTAGCTATAGGACCCTGAAACAGTCATTTCACCTGCTTTCTGCTTTAGTTTGCTCATTTATAAAAGGAGGAGCCTGGTCTGTGTCTCCGCTTGCCCATTTTCCCTAGAGGTCTATGATTCTGTGCTTCCAAATGGAAGAACCAAGACATGAATTCAGATCTTTTTACTGACCTAAACTGCCTTTTTCTTCATGAATCCTGTACCTAATCACTCTTCACATAATGATCTCTCCTACCTCTATATGACATGTAATGTCTTATAATTATTGCTTACTAGCTTTCATTTGCCTATATATCTTTCTCCAATAAGGTTATAAGTTCCTTAAAATTCATATGGGTGCCTCATATAGTTTAGTATCTTCCAAGAATCCCAGAAAGGACACTGAGTGAATTCTTGTCAATTGACTGGTTATTCTGTAGTAAATAGCTTCAGTGCACTTCCTGGTCTTTGTTTTGTTTCTTTAACAGCTGGGACAGCAAACAGGTACCAAATAAATGCTTGCTGAATCTAGTATTTCTTGCTATGTATACATAATCTGCTTACACTTGTTGCAGCTCTTGATACAACTCAAAACCACTTTTTTTAGGGTAATCTTTTAATACATTTGGGGAGAAAGATCAAAATACAAGATAAAAGAGTCTTGCCAATGAATTAGCAACACTAACTTGAAATGAGTTCATTGAATAAGTTGTAAGAGACACTATCAAAAAATGCCCATATGCAGTTTAGTGTGATCCAGTTCTGCAACCAGTGCTCTCTGCCCCTACTCCCAATAGGCAACCACAAAATATTCCCCTATCATCAAGGAAACACAGCAAGAATAAGAAAATTGTGAGTAACACAAATTCTGTTATTGCAAAGGAAAAAGGAAGTGAAGGAAGGGAAATAAATCTTGCCAAGTGAGCCAGGAAAAAAAATACTTGATTGTGACTTTCCCCCCATTATTTTCTCAAGTTCAATTCAACAATTCAGATTGAGAGAACAATGACTAGAATGTTGGGGTGAGGGGTGACTTTAATCCATCTGATAAATACCTAGGAAAATGGAGCTCAAGGTATTATATAGAAAAGAGGAAACACTTTAACTCCATTTTCAATTGCTGTTTTTTTTCCAATTAAAAATTCATTTCACTTTGGAGATATACTATTTCTTTTATTTAAAAGATCATTTAGAAAAAAAATTAGTCTTGCTTCGTTTTGCAATGCTGTCTATTCATTTGTGAAGAATTGATTCTTTTGTTCATGGGCAGCAGTAGTTGAATGTAAGTAAAATGGGAAACTGAGTAACAGTCATGACGGTAGGTGAAAATCTTAAACAACACTCATTTAAGTCTTCACCCCCTGATTCTGTGCATTTTTCTCTGATTGTTTTCCCACACCTGAAATACTCTGCCCTCTCTAGCCTTCTGGCTTCTCTGACTTCCTTCAAGTCTCACGGAAATTCTACCTTGTGCAGGAATCCTTTCTTGATGATCCTTAATGTTAGATTTTCCCCTCTGGTTACCTTTAATTTTTCCAAGATGTACACAGTTGTTTGCATGGTCTCTCTCTCCTTAAATTGTGAGCTCCTTGAGGGCAGAGGCTGGTTTTGCCTTTCATTGTATCTCCAGTTTATCCCAGTGGAGTCTGTACTTAAAAAATACTTGCTGATTTGACTTAATTTAATTGCTTAAGCTGCGTCTTTATTCTACTGAAACCAGCAGGCTGATATGACCAGTAAAGTACATATCCCCAGAAGGGAAAGGAATGAAGTTCTGGAATCTCCATGTAGTTGAGGGATTTCCAGTTTTAACATACACTACCATGCTCAGACAATAACAGAGAATAAAGTTGTATTTGCAGAAGAGTCTCTGTTGTAATTTTGTTCAAGTCTGAAACCTTCATGAACAAAGAGAAAAGGTAGGGGGCCCAAGACTGCATTGAAGTGACAGGTATCGATTGTCATTGGAAGAATTCGAATGAAAGCAAACAGTGGGAGGGATAAAGGTTTATGATACTTGAGTTAACTCTTCATACTTGTATTTCTCAGAAATGCCAAAAGTATGTTGCCGTTGGCACGTAATTGTTCCTGGTAGCCTTTCCCATTTTGTTAACAGGTGCACTAGAGAGTCACAGATCATAATTATAGCAAAGGCTAAGCTTCTGTCCCTTCCTGTTCTGTTTATCTCACTCCTCTCCACTGTAGAAGAGGCCGTCTTTTGTATATAGAGTGCCCTTGCAAGCCCAAACTGCCATTCTTTTCCTATTTCCATTTTAGTTGCCTCAGTATAATCCTTGGATGTTCCTGAATTATACAGCAATATAGGAAGCAGGTTGATATTATTCAGGCCAATTTATGTTTTAGGTGGCAACTGACTGATATATGATTCTTCCTGTTATATATTAATTTAAATAATATAATCATTGTTCTGTAGTTGTTTGGTCGTTTTTCAACTGTGTGTGACTCTTTGTGACCCCCACTTGGGATTTTCTTGGCAAAGATATTAGAAGGGGTTGTCATTTCCTCCTCCAGCACATTTTACAGATGAGGAAACAGAGGCAAACATAGCTAAGTAACTTGTCCTTTGTCATATGTCTAGTAAGTGTTCAAGACAGGATTTGAACACATGAAAATGAATCTCCCTGACCAGATCCAGTTTTCTATCCACTGTACCACTTAGCTGCTATAACATAACATAACACAACATAACGCAACTCAACATGACACAGCATAACATAACATAGCATAGCATAACATAAATATAACATGACATAACCTTATTTAGTCTTAAAAGAATATAGTGCCTCCATTTATCATGTATTGGAGAAATGCCTTTTATACCACTTATTACTTTTGCTTCATACGGAATGCAAATTGTTCTGTGGCTTTCCAGTCTTTTTCAACACTGTGTCCATCTTGCAAGGTGTTTAACACCCTAATATGTTAAAGCAAATGGAGAGAAGCATCTTATAATTTCATTTCTGAGGGAAATTATATAGGTCTTAAAATATACATTGCATTTCTTTTCTAGATTGCATCACTTTTGAGGTCCTCCTTTACATGTGTGTTCTATATGTGTAGCATATCATGGAAAAAGCTGTTTTGAAAGCATAAATCATTTCATAAGAGCTACCTTGTGATTCTTTTGTTAAATAAAACAGGAAGATCTTTTTATTCTTACATTATGAATATAAAATTATATGACCATACCACTGGTTGAATTTTACCAGTGCATGGAAGGACCTTTGCCCAAGATCCTTCTGTTTTCCCTTTACTAAGTGTTTTTTGCCAGTTATAATATATGGCCCATTCTTAATTTGAAAGATTTCTATTCTTTAGTTATAGTCTTTGATGAATCAAGTTGACATGAAAGGATTAGTTAAATACAATTTGTAGAGAGTGAAAAAGTTTGGAAGTAGGGATTAAAATATTGTTATATACGGACTAAACCATACAACTTAACTTTTAATTGGTTCTGTTTTTAGAACCGGATCTCTTCATTCTTTACCTTATTTAGCACTACTTGGCTCTTGAAGTCATTCTTTAGCACTCTCTAAACCTATTGCTTTTCAGCTGAATCAGTAGCAAAAATATTAATAATAGTAGCAAAGGTGGCAGTACCCATAAAAATTATGATTGCGGGTAAAATAAGTGTGGGAAGTAGTGGTTGTTGAAGAGGATAGGCCTAGCTGAGAAGCAGCAGAGAAAATGACAGTGGAAAATGAATTAGCATTATCTTATATATTAAGTGATGATACATTTTCATTTCAAAGTGCTTTTAAATTCATTATTTCACTAGTTACATGGTGTCATCTTAATTACATAGATGAAAAAAGTGAGACAAGTTAAAGGGCTCTGCTTTGCTCATAGTTCTTGAGTGGTTGAACTGAGATGTCAGGTATTTGAGTCCAGTGTGATCAAATTTATTTCTCATGTTTCCCTTTTTTTCATGTGAAGAATTGAGAATTGATTTTAAGCTAAATATTTAGTTTTTATAAACTACTGCTTGTCTTTGATGTTTTCCTTAATATATTTTATGAGTCAGTAATTTGAGTAGTAAATAGATTGAAGACATAGAATTAATATGTCTTTGGATGCTGTCTACAAGTTTCTTATTAACTTACTTTGTATTCCTTTTTCCTTAGAAATTGGGCCAGTAACAATCACCACAGATCCCAAGAAATTTCAGTATGAACTCAGAGAACTCTATGTTCAGGTGAGCTGTTGACTTTCTCTCCACATTGCTCTTCCTCTTTTATAATAAAATATTGTGAGCTTTCATTTCCACGTGTCTTGCATCATTAATTTTTTTTGAGGGGTGGGGTTGTATATTATTGAGCTAGTTTTGTTTTTCTATGTTTAAAGTTGCCTACATTGACCATTTCTAATAAAAATGACAATTATTAATTCAGGTATTAGAAGAGATGAGTAGGTCTAGCCAGTATCATCTCCTATTGCCATTGCAAGAATGTATAAATAGATAACTTTGATAAATATCAACATGTTGTCATTAAGCATTTTAAAGCAATTAATACTACTCTGTGCCAGGCTCTGTGCTAATTGATAGGTATAAAAAGACAAGGAGAAAAAAAACCAGAACTTGGCCTCAAGAAATATATGTAATCAGAGAAAGCAACATATAAATGGAAGCTGAAAAATGTGGGGGAATGTACCTGGTACAAATGTCACGGCAGAGAAAGTTGAAAGAGTTTGGAGTATATGTGAGAGAGAAATGAAGAGATAGCTGACCTGGGCTTCCTTAAAATGGAGGTTCTATAAAAAGCATGGGGAACCTGTGGCCTCTAGGTCCTTAAGTGCAGCCTTTTGACCAAATCCAAACTTCATAGAACAAATCTAGTCAAAGGGCCATACTTGAGGGCCCAGAGGGCCATGTGTGGCCTCAAGGCCTAAGGGTCCCCAGCCTTGTTATCTCCAGTGGGGTTTACAATAATAGAATGAGGCGAATATAAGCATTACGCTCTCCATTTTACAAATGAAGAAACTGAGGTTCAAGCAAGTTAAGTGACTTGCCCATGGTCACACAGCCAGTAAGTGTCAGAGGCAGGCTAAGTCTTTCTGATTGTGTGCATACTCAACACTACCAAATGTTTTCTATGTCTTTTGGAGATATGGTAAAACCATTTCCATCAACTCCTTTATTTGTCTCTCCTATAAGAATCCAGTAACAATTTCCTTACTGTAAGTTGGTTGACTGTAACTTCCTTATGTCTTCTTGAAGAAATGTCAACATTGATATATCTCTAATAATAGATCAGATCATCTCATTGGACCAAGATCTCACACTTGAGGTACTAGTGGTTAAATATTTATAGTCCATCTAAAGACCAGTGATTCTTAGCACAACTTGAATATTTAGCATACATTACCTATTGGACTTCACTAGTGAAATGGGTTTACAGTGAACTGAGACCTTTTAATATTTTTATTTGTTTCATGAGTTGCTCTGCCCAAAGAATGCATTATCTAGTGGCTAAACTACCAGTTACAATACTTTCCAAACACAGATAGAATTAATCCTGTGTTATTTTTATTTTTCCAGAATAGCCTTTGAAAATCCTAGTTCATTTGAACAGCATGTTAAGATGCCATAATAGATCTATTTGTGGAAATGATGCTTTCTCTGCAAAGAAACATAAATGCTTTGATAATTGATTTTCTACAATAAATCACATTTAGATGGTAATTCAAGCAGTTGGCAAGCATTTCTTAAGCTCTTACTCTGTGCCAGGCACCAAGCTAAATGCTGGGGATACAAAGAAATGAGAGGGGAAATGTCCTTGTTCTGCAGGAGTATGGACTTTAACGAGTGAGGCAACAATGAAAATAAGTAGGCGTATGCAGTAGATGAAGTTAATTTGAAAGGGGAAGACATTAGCATCTGGAAAGACACCTTACAGAAGGTGAGATTGGAGCTGAACCTTGAAAGAAGCCAAGAAGCAAAGAGGCAGACATAAGGAGCCAAGGCATTCCGGACATAGGGGACGGTCAATGCCAAGTCACAGAGATAGCAGATAAAATGCCATTTCCAAAGAACTGAATGTAGAACGGTATAACTGGATCCCAAAGTGAGTGGAAGGAAATAAGATGAAAGAAAACTGGAAAGGTAGGAAGAAAGGTTCTAAATGCCAAAGAGATATTTATATTTGATATTGGTGGTAATAGTCACTGGCACTCACTGATGGGGTGGAGTGACATGGTCAGACCTAAACTTTTGAAAGATTACTTTGAGAGCTGAGTAGAGAATATAGTGGAATGGGAGGAGACATTTGAGGGAGGGAGACTGGTTAGAAGACAGTTTCAGTTGTCTAGGTGA
Source organism: Bettongia penicillata ogilbyi (assembly GCA_023548195.1). NCBI lineage: Eukaryota > Metazoa > Chordata > Mammalia > Diprotodontia > Potoroidae > Bettongia > Bettongia penicillata. Next base: position 751,350 of record JAJHZJ010000162.1, on the reverse strand, counting down.
AAGATGATTGTGACTGAATGAATGGAGAGGAGGGGATGTGGATGAGACATGTTGCGAAGGTAGAAATGACAAAATTCAGCAAGAGATTGGATATGTGAGGTGAGCAAAACTTAGGAATTCAGGATGACACCAATGTTTCAGGCTTGGGTGAGTGGGAGAATAGTGGTACTCTTGGAAGTAATGGGAAAGCATGAGGGAAAGACAATGAGTTCAGTATCAGGAATATTGAGTTTAAAATATCTAAAGGGCATCCAATTTGAGGTATCTAAGAGGCAGTTGGAAATGGGTAACTGTAGCTCTACTAAGAGATTAGAGAATCATAGGGGGAATCATAGAAAAAATAATTAATTTATGGGAGCTGATGAGACCATCCAGTGAGATTACATCCTTGTTTATCCTTCATTCTTGAAGAGGACCAATGGTGATGTCTTGCTTTCAGGGGAACTGATTTGAGTGAGGCAGAGTTGTGCAGTCATCAGCCTCACTCTCTCCTCCAGAATCTGAGTCCAGTGGCAAGACATAGGTCAGGATAACTGGAGATGACTCCGGATTCAGTGGGAGACCTTGGTACTTTTAAGCTAAGATTTTTCCCAGGTCTCAGTTTGTCTGAAGCAACACCCATTCAGTAATTAAAGACTAGGTAAGAATGGAGGCAAAGATGGCCAAGTGAGATTGCATAGATCAAAAAGAGAAAAGGACCTAGGACGGTGCTCTGGAGGACACCCACAGCTGGAAATCATGATATGGATGGAGACTGAGAAGTGGTTAGATAAACAGGAGAACTAAGAGGAGTGAGTGATGTCACAAAAACAGAAGAGATGGTATTAATAGCCACCCAATGCCTATACAGAAAATATAAAATCCCAAACTCACTAGAGTGCTTTACCATTTTCTCCTCCAGTTCATTTTACAGATGAGAAAACTGAGATAAACATGGTTAACTGACTTTCCCAGGGTCATACAGCTATTAAATGTCTGAAGTAGAATTTAACTCAAGTCTTCCTGACTTCAGGCCTGGCCCTCTACTGTGCTATCTAGTTATAGGTTATACATTTGATTACCAAAAAAAAAAAGCACTCAACTCAGTGGAGCAAAATACCCTTCCAGGTTTTCCCAAAATATATCTTCTATATATATGTATATACACACACACACACACACACACACACACACACACACACACACATATATATATATATATATATATATATATATATATATATATATATATATATACACATATGCACATATATATGTCTTGGGGGTGAAAAAAGAGGAATTATATGAAGAGTTTGGGAAACAAGTCACAAACCAGGCATTGAGTCCTTCTTTGTATTACAGAAGGAGTTGAATTATCTGGGCATTTTCCAGAAGAAGTATCTAAGTCTATAGAAGCAGAATTCATGATGTGTCTTTAAAATAATTTTATTTTTCAGAGCTATAGCAAGTGATGAGGGGATCTCATATTCTTTACCAGATTCTGATGAATAAGAAATAACAAGATGGCTACTGCTGTCTTTGAGGCTTCACATGGACACAAATGATACTGTCAGACGGAACCTGGAAAGCTTTGCTAAAAATCAGGAAACCTTGGATAAAAACCTGAAACAAATGTTTCAGAAGAGAGAAGGAAATTTGGGAAGTAAATTTGTGAAGGTTAAGAAATTGATGTGTGAGAATGAAACTTGGATTTCTGGACCATAGCTCAAACTAATGATAGGCTTTGGCCAAAAAGAGTATATCTAACTGTTGAGGTCTGAAGGGTACAGAGTACCCCAAATTACCAATACACGGGGGTCCTGTTTGAATGCCTTCGACACAAGTTTTCTTAAAGCCAAAGAAAAACAAAGTTTATTAGAGTTGCCGTACTGGGTTGACTCTTAAGGAACCTAAGCATTTGTAGAACTTGTATTAAGAAGCTGGTCAGATAGGATCTCAGTGGGACAGAGTCTGAGCTGGATTGAATATGAGCACCTTCATGGAGGCAAGATGGAACTTAAATACAGAAAAGACTGTAGGAGGGATCTGGGGGTGGTCTGGTAGTCTAGGGTGATGGGAGGAGGGGTTTAGGGAGGGTCTTGAGGAGAAGTCCAAGGAAGACCTCAATGGGCCTGAGATGACTGGTCAAAGGTTGGAAATAGCTGGAAGCAATCAGTAGATATCAGACAATGGAGAGTTTGTGTGGGAAGCAGGTGGGGCAATCCAGAGGTCTTGATGGGAATGACTAGTACCCTGGGGCAAATACAGATCTAATCTAGGGAGGATCTTGATAGGAGTGATCAATGCGACTTTGGTAGGATCAAGGGTGGGGAGGGCAACAGAGACCTGGGCACAATGAGCAGAAGGTGGATGGGTCTCAGGAGACTGCCAAATCAAATGGGAAGATTAGATTTGAGTAAGAAAGGACAGATTAAGTGGGAAGATTCAAGGGGAGGTCAAAGAGGTTCCCAGAGTCTGAACCCCATCATAACCAGGGTTGGTGCATAGTATTTGCCTGGAGTTTTGGAAATCTAATTAAAAGAGTTTTGAAGTAAAAAGGAAGAAAAGGGAGAAAACTGCCCATGTATATTCCAATTTGAAATTGTGTAGAATAGCTAAAATAGAATTATTCATTCATATAACAAGCATTTATTAAGCACCTATTGTATACCAAGTACTGTGACAGGTACTAGAATATAAGGAGAAAGAAAAGGATACTTACCCTTCAAAGAGCTTACATTTCTTTGAAGGCAAACATGAAGATAGATAAGAAAATACAAAATATTATTTTCTTTTTTGTGTGCTGGATCTGTGATTTCACTGGTATGTGAAATTTCCAACAAGGAAACTTCCTTTACTTTGAAAATTTCCTGGAGGAGGAGCCAAGATGGTGGAGTAGAAAGACTCACATATGCTAGCTCTGAACCCACAGTCCATAAATTTTCGGTAAAAAGAACTCCCCACAAATTCTGGAGCACTGCAAGCTACACAGAAACACAGTGGAAGAGATTTCCGTTCCAGAGAGCCCTGGAAAGCTGTCCCCAGGGGTCCGTCGCGCACCAGACAGCGGAGCCCACCCCTGCGCTGTCCTGGCCACGCAGCCCCAGAGGAGCAGATCCAAGCAGGTTTCAGGGATGGAAACTCCGGCAGCTGCGAAGGTCCCTCCACCCACAGGCGCTACAGGTCAGTGAGAGAGACGTCTGAGCTGGCCGAGAGGGGAGCGGGGTGTCTCTGTGACTTGGACCCCCTCGGGAGGCAGTGGTGGCCCGGGACTCCCAGAGCAGACAGGAGCTCCGCTCCATTACCGAAGGTCTCCACATAAAGGCCCTGAGGGAACTGAGCCTGGGAGGTGGACCTGCCCCGACCTGAGCACCAGAATTTAAGCTCACATTGAATAGCAGCCACGCCCGCCACTAAAAGCCCTGAGTCTGGGGAGCAGCATTTGAATCTCAGACGCCAAGCACTACCTGGGCGGATCTAGGCGGGGGTGGAGAGGAAGCTCAGAAGTCAAGTAACTGGCTGGGAAAATGCCCAGAAAAGGGAAGAAAAATAAGACCATAGAAGGTTACTTAATTGGTGAACAGATGTTTCCTCCTTTCATTTCTGATGAGGAAGAACAATGCTTACCATCAGGGAAAGACATAGAAGCCAAGGCCTCTGCATCCCAAACATCCGAAATAGATATCCAATGGGCTCAGGCCATGGAAGAGCTCAGAGAAGGTTTTGAAAGTCAAGTTAGACAGGTGGAGGAAAAACTGGGAAGAGAAATGAGAGAGATGTAAGAAAAGCATGAAAAACGGATCAATACCTTGGTAAAGGAGACCCAAAAAAATGCTGAAGAAAATAACACCTTGAAAAATAGGCTCACTCAATTGGCAAAAGAGGTTCAAAAAGCCAATGAGGAGAAGAATGCTTTCAAAAGCAGAATTAGCCAAATGGAAAAAGAGGTTCAAAAGCTCACTGAAGAAAATAGTTCTCTCAAAATTAGAATGGAACAGATAGATGCTAATGACTTTCTGAGAAACCAAGAAATCACCAAACAAAACCAAAAGAATGAAAAAATGGAAGATAAAGTGAAATATCTCATTGGAAAAACAACTGACCTGGAAAATAGATCCAGGAGAAATAATTTAAAAATTATGGGACTACCTGAAAGCCATGATCAAAAAAAAGAGCCTAGACATCATCTTTCATGAAATTGTCAAGGAAAACTACCCTGAAATTCTAGAACCAGAGGGCAAAATAAATATTCAAGGAATCCACCGATCACCGCCTGAAAGAGATCCAAAAAGAGAAACTCCTAGGAACATTGTGGCCAAATTCCAGAATTCCCAGGTCAAGGAGAAAATATTGCAAGCAGCTAGAAAGAAACAATTCCAGTATTGTGGAAATACAATCAGGATAACACAAGATCTAGCAGCTTCTACATTAAGGGATCGAAGGGCATGGAATAGGATATTCCAGAAGTCAAAGGAACTAGGACTCAAACCAAGAATCACCTACTCAGCAAAACTGAGTATAATACTTCAGGGGAAAATATGGTCTTTCAATGAAATAGAGGACTTTCAAGCATTGTTGATGAAAAGACCAGAGCTGAAAAGAAAATTTGACTTTCAAACACAAGAATGAGAAGAAGCACGAAAAAGTAAATAGCAAAGAGAAGTCATAAGGGATTTACCAAAAGTGAACTGTTTACATTCCTACATGGAAAGACAATATTTGTAAGTCTTAAAACTTTTCAGTATCTGGGTAGTTGGTGGGACCACACACAGGCATATACACACACACACGCACACACACACATGTATACATGTGGGTACACACACATACACACATGCACAGACATACAGAGACAGAGAGCACAGAGTGAACTGAATAGGATGGGACCTTATCTTAAAAGAAATTAAGGTAAATGGTGAGAGAGAAATGTAGTGGGAGGAGAGAGGGTGAAATGGAATGGGGGAAAATTATATTTCATGCAAGAGGCAAGCAGGAGACTTTTTAGTGGAAGGAAAAAGAGGAGAGCTGAGGAAAAAAAAAACAAGAAGTTTACCCTCATCACATTCGACTAAAGGAAGGAATAAAATGCACACTCATTTTGGTATGAAAACCTATCTTACAGTACAGGAAAGTGGGGAAGGAGATAAGCAAGGGGGGGGGATGATGGAAGGGAGGGCAATGGGAGGAGGGAGCAATTTGAAGTCAACACTCGGGGAGGGACAGGATCAAAAGACAGAATAGAAGCAATGAGGGGCAGGTTAGGAGGGATGGTAATCCAGTTAGTCTTTCACAACACGACTATTATCGAAGTCATTTGCAAAACTACACAGATAGGGCCTATATTGAATTGCCTGCCTTCCCAAAGGGAATGGGTGGGGAGGGAAGGATGGGGAGAATTTGGACCTCAAAGTTTTAGGAACAGCTCTTTAGTATCGTTCTTGCTACTAGGAAACAAGAAATACAGTTAATGGGGAATAGAAAGTCATCTGGCCCTACAGGACAAAAGAGAAGATGGGGAGAAGGGAGGGATGATAGAAGAGAGGGCAGATTGGTGATAGGGAAAATTAGAATTCTCAGTGTATTGGAGTGGTTGGGGGGAATAAATGGGGAGAAAATTTGGAACCCAAAATTTTGTGAAAATGAATGTAAAAAGTTAAATAAATAAATTTATATTAATATATATATATGAAGAAAAAAGAAAATTTCCTTAGGTATTGAGAGGTTAAATGATTTGCCTTAAGGTCATATAGTCAGTGTATATCAGAGGCAGAATTTGAACCTAAATCTTCTTGACTCTAGGGCAAATATCGCCCATACCACTGCCAAAGCAAATATAATTCGCAGTGCCCTTATTCATGAAGCAGGGCAGTTAGGTGATACAGTAGAGGTAGAGGACCAGGCCTGAAGTCAGGAAGACCGGAGTTCAAATTCTGCCTCAGACATTTAATAGCTGGATGACCCTAGGAAAGCCACTTAACCATGTTTGCCTCAGTTTCCTCATCTGTAAAATGAAGTAGAGGAGAAAATGATAAACCACTCTAGTATCTTTGCCAAGATAACCCCAAATAGGCTCATGAATGACTGAACAACAAATAAATATTGATGCAGCAAAGGAGACTTGTTCAAAACCATGTATATAGCTAGTACAGTCATTTGGCTCACAAATTTTTGAATGTGTGACAATGTTCTTTTTTAATATTAAGTGATAATTTTAAAAAATTCCATGATACATAACTACATCAAAAGTAAGGAAACATTGTATCTTGATATTTTCCTATCATTGCTTTGACTAATTTTTAAAATCATCCCAAAAGATTATTCACACATGCAATAAACACTTATTAAGCTTCTGCTATTTGCCAGACACGGCTGATCCTGGCTTACGGGTCTTAGTCACTTGCTTGATAGCCCTAATAAATCTTGTAGAAAATCCTCAGAAAAATCACTGATATGAAGAGAAATTATTCTATTTCTGTTGCCTCAAATTTGCAATAACTAGGAAACTGCTTCACGATTAAAAAAGTAAATTGTTTTGATGTCCTTTCTTATTTCTTCCTTAAGCATTTGTAATATCCTTCCCTCATGTACAGTTCAATGCAATTCAATACATATTTCTGGAGCTCTAGGCATTTAATCCTAAATGATTTTTTGAAATTTACCTATTTTTTGTTGCAAATCAAATGAACTATTCTCTAACGAGTACCACAAAGGATAGCTAGAATTATGAGAGGATTTGTAATTATAGAATAGATTGTTTTACAATTTGTGGGGAAAATAAACATTGTGATTTTGTTGAAAAGACCACTAAACTGAAAAAGAAATCTGTAGCTTTTGTTTCCTTCTCTTCTCCCCCCACTTATCTGGAATATAGAAAAATCACTTTAAAAACAACTCAGTTTCTCTTGAGAATAAGAAGAGAAAACAAATTATTTCAAATGGCATGCAAATATGTCGGAGCTCTGGGAATAAAAACCTTATAAATATGCAGTGAAAAGCCTTGACTCAAGGCAAATTCTTTAAAAGTTGAGTATGTATGTGTTTTTGTAGCAATTTAAGTAACACTTTCAACCTTCCATCCTTTGCAATTAACAAGGATCAAATATTTTAAAAGCCCATAAATGAAGAAAAATTCTAGGAAACTACCCAGATAGTTGAGATTTAAAATTTTTATTTTTCAGTGTATGGCAGATTCCAGAAACTTAAAAAAAAAATTCTTATTAAATACTTCTCCTTTGGGAAGTCCCTTAAGGGAACCAACTTTGAAAAAGAAACCGACCACCAAGAATTAAATCCAAAAAGTAGACGGAATCATCACATAGCAACAGGATGGATTTATGGTGAAGATGGGGACGCCGTCCAATTATTCTCATTCCTTAATGAGAACGGAAGAATAAATAAGTTTAGGCTCTGGCAGACTAAAGATTGGGAGTAAGGAGAGGGAGAAATGAATGTTAAATTGTAATTATCAGAACAGCTGGATGACAGAGTATTCTGCAGAGGGAAGTTAGGAAAATGCTATAAATTACATGCATAAGGGTGTTCTGGACACCTACCTCCGCGGTGAAAATTAGGAGAACCTAATGAAGCTGGACTTTCATCTTATTTATGTTTGTAGCAAAATAAGTTGCCATGGTAAACCCTTTGGCCTCTATTTATGAACGCTGCTGTGCCAAGAGAATCTCTTCTTTTAGCTTATTTCTTAGATGTTCTCTCCAAAGTGATCTGTTATCTTAAAAGAAAATAGCTAAGAAGAGGTGGAGAAAGAAGAATTTTAACCAAAGCAAGGAAAAAGGAAGGAAATAAAAGTTGGGATATGGTGGTATTTCCCCCATGAGAAGATTGTGAGCTCCTTGAGTGCTGGGGTTGTTTTTATCTTCCTTTGGTATCCCCAACATCTAGCACTTTGCACAGTTCCTAGCACACAGGAATGAATAAGGAGATACCTAATAAATGTAGGTTGATGGACAATAGTGTTGTTTCTTGCACATTAAGTCTTACTGTATTTATTAATAGTGGTGGAGGGCCAGAGACCCTGGACCTGGAATCAGGAAGCCATGAGTTCAAATCTGACCTCAAACACTTAAGCTTTATGACCCTGGACAAGTCACTTAGCTGTTTGCCTCAGTTTATTCATCTGTAGTTTATTCATCTGAACTGGAGAAGGAAATGGCAAACCATTCCAGTATTTTTGCTAAGAATCCCAAATGGGGTCACAAAGAGCTGGATATGAATGAAAAACAACTGAACCTGAAAACTGTTCTTGTTAAGCATTCTGCATTCCTTTGGGAGTGGTGATGATACACATTTTGCAATAGGGAAGGGAGAGTGGCATTGAATGTAACCTTAATGTTCACTAGGCAGGGAGGGGGAAAGCAAAATAATCAATTTAAAATTGAGTCTACATTTATTTAGAAATGGTTTCTTATAATATTTAGAGCTGGGAGAAATAGATGCTTGAGGTCACCTGGCCCAATTACTTCCTTGAACAGAAGAGAAAAATGTGACCCGGTATAAGGGTAGTACCTAGCTCAGGATGACACAGCCATCAAGGGTCCGAATCAGAATGTGAAAGCACATCTGTGACTTCCAATCCAGACCTATTTCCATTGTACCCAAGGTTCATCCAGACTTCGCAACTGAATCTGGAATTTTAAAACTAGTTCAGCAACTTTGTCTGTGAATCCCCCCTGAACTTGTGCCTTTTGCCACCCTCAACCCAATAAGATCTGAGTCATACTAGAAGCATGAGAAACTGTGGCCGAGCAATGGAGTTAGTCATCTGCACCTTCAGCTCTTTCCAGAGTGGTTAACAACTGGTCGCTAGGACTCCAGACTGTGAGTGTTGCTGTCGGACAATAGACTAATATTTTCCTTACCACTAGAGTGATAGCTACAAAAAATGGCTTTTCCTTCATATCTTGGTGAAGGCTCCCCAGGGAACTGTGCTTGGCCCTGTGTTATTTAACATTTGTGGCCATAACATTCTTATCAAATTACTATACTTACATACTTTTCCTTTGAGATTTTTACTCTAAAATAGGAGAATAAGAAATCATGAGAGGATTTGAGTACTAGTCTGCCATCACTCATAGCAAGTTTCATTAATCTTTTAGAAGCCTTCTTCCCTCACCCTTTTTCATTTGCTAAACTTCAAATTGATCATCAGTTAATGACAGAGTAAATTTAACCTAAATCTAATATTTTCCATCTCATCACCAATGCCTTGCTACATAGAATGGAAAACTTAAGTGAGACTTCAAGTATGTTTGTAAAGGATCTGGGGAGAAGATTATTTTCAAGTGAATGAAAGATGTTTATGTGCATTGGTAATTTCCTTTCCATTTAAGTTTTAGGTTTGGATCTCAAACTCCTTTGGTTCAGCAAAGAACCATATTTAGCTTCATGACTGAGTTTCTTCATAGGGTTCGAGGGAGACCTACAGCTGTATACTCTCAGGATGGGAAGTCAGGAAGAGACAGAGATGTGTAGTGAGCGTACTGATTTAAAACTATGTGAGACTCCTAGAGCAAGTTCTGATTTTTCAATCCCCTCCTCCTGCCCAGAGGCAAACAGCTGGTTCTCAACCCTTCTAAGTTTCACCCTTTGCCTTGGACAAGGATCTCCCATCAATGAGATTGCTCTTCTTGGCAGAAGGGAGAGGAATTTCTTTACTTCTTTCTCAAAATTGGGTTAATTTTGAAGGGGAATGGTATTGGAATAGGTGACTAAAATCTAATATCATAGTTACTTAGAGTAATTGTCACAGTATTCCGAGTAGCCCATTGGGTTGCAGCACCTCCAGTTGCATGCTCTCAATAGTCTTTATTCAAATGAAGGATTATTCCTTTCTAAATGATGAGTACTGAGTTGGATCCAGTAGAGTTTTAATTGACCTAAGGTTGTTCCATTTTCCTTAGAGATGCCAGAACGGTATATAGGTGTCTTGGAATAGAATTTAGACCTAGTTCCTAATTATATTAGAACCACCTACCAGGGGATTGCTGTTCTGTCTAAATCTGTGAAGTTTTTCATTTTGTAAAACCCCATGAATTGTAAACTTTCAACTTAAAAAAAGTTGCTAAGAAAAGCCTTGTCATTCCACCCTGTAAATTAGTTCCAGCCTACTCCCAAGCACATTCCACCTAATTTTATGATTCAAAAGTCTCAGAGGTGACTCCATCACCACTTCTTTAGTTAGACAGTATAAATTGAAGTGTTTTTTGGTGACACTCATTCTGCTGCGTTGACCTGGGAGTTTTTAATTATTCATAGTGATGACGGCTAGCGCTGCAGAGCGAAAAGCCATAGATCATTTTAAAGCATTAATTTATTCCTATTTAATTGTTCTTGCACAAAAGACCTTGAAGAGAGATCTTTAAGAAATAGCCCTCTTGATTCGTGTGGGTCTTTGTGTGCTCTGCTCTCCTGAACTCATACTTGTGGTGCTAATACATAGAAATGTCCACAGTGCATGTTTGCAAAAATGCGGAGAAAAAAAAGGAACTTGGATAATACACATTTTAAGAAATAATGAAGTTGACTGTTTTTCATCTTTTTTTTTTCTTGGCAGGCTCCCATTATTTTATCCCTGGTTATATTCTCCCATTTTCCTTAATCGGTATAAAAGATCACCTGCTGCACATTTCAGAAATATGTAGATTTTCTCAGTCCCAGACTTGACTCACAACTGAGCCAGGATGCCATTTGTTTGTGAAATATCCCAGTAGTATTTATAAATCTTCCCAGGCCTTAAATCACTTGTGTTGCTCTTTGAATATCTAGACAAGACACACATGATCTTATCTGCATAATTGCTTACAATGTTTAATAAAAAACTATATTTTCATTCTGTGTAGTTTGGAATCCAAACTACTGAGTTAGTCATAGGGATAAAAGTTCAATTGAAGTCCAATATCTGTTCCGGAATCTCATCAAAGGAGCCATGGAGGCCTTCTTTGATTGTATTCCGTCTCACTAAAAATTATGAAACATCTGAGGGAGAGCCCATTTAGCATATAGGAAGGTGAGAGTGCCTTCCAGAATACTTTTCTGAATATTTGTTGGCTTCCATTCCAAGGATCAGCCTCTGTTTCCTCTTCCCTCTGGCCCCAGTCCTATATTGTAAAACCTGGAAAGAAATACCAAACTTCCCTCCATCCACTTTACTTCCTCCAGACAAAGTGATTTGCTAGAATGGTGGTGGTGGAAAGAACACTGGACTTAAGACGCTATGATTTGAGCTTCACCCTTACTTTTAACTTACATTTAAAATCTCTGATGTTTTTGCATCATTTAAAGGGGGAAATAATTTTCTAGTATCTATCTTATAGGATTAGTTGGAGATCTTACATGGAAAATTGTAACTGGGAGGTGTTATATAAATGTGAATTATAGTTATTAATCCAGTTCATTATATGATAAGTAAAAACTGAAGAACTTTAAAAGGTCAGAGTGAAGTCATGAGGAAATTAAAAAAAAATCAGAGATCAGTGGGCAAATGCAAACAAGGTAGATAGATAATTTAATTAGAAAGTAGGATTTCTTCTCTAAAGTCAATCATGAACTATTTTTCTATTAAATATATCTGAGCAAATAGTAACATTTTTCTCCCTATTTGTGTGATCCTGGACAAGTTGTTTAACCCCTGCCTAAAACTGGAGAAGGAAATGATAAACCACTCCAGTATCTTTGCCAAGAAAACCCCATGGTCTACTGGGTCGCAAAGAGTCAGACATTACTGAACACTGGAACAGCAACATCCCTAGAAGAAGCTAAGCTCGAAATTATATTAGCTGAGGAGAAAACAGTGGCAGTGAGACAATTTGCCCCAACAGCTATTCAAGAATCAACTGAACTACGACGAAATTTAAGGACTGAAGATGTTTTGAGCAAGGATAGAGGACAAGGTACCTGCACAGGATAGATGGTGTTTGAATTTCAACCAAAGTTTAGTAGTAATATTAATACTTGTCATTCATGGTATTTTAGAGAACTTGAAAAAATTATATCATTTATACCACCTATATATACAAGCAAAAAATGCAAGTTACTGACAATCCCAGAGGTAAGTTAGTGAGAGAATCACCTTTGTTCTATAAGTTATCCAGAAGAACCAAATATTATTCATGTAACACTCTGTTATACTAATTAGCTTACTTAAGCCTAGAGGCAATAAAGTGGTCCCTAAAGTCCCATGGTTCCTTCCTCTTCAACTTTAGGAAGTTTATTTTAGATAAAATGTTATGAGTTCAATCATAAGCACTCCAAGTCCCCAGTAAGGGAAATTCCTAACATTTAGGCAGAGCCTGGGCTCTCTGCCTAACTTCACATTTATATCTATTTCCAGTTAACCCTTTGGTCTCTTTGTGATTGAGGCAAAATTCAACTTCCTGGAAATATTTGTATGATGGAACAGCAGATTATATTATAATGCCTGTAGATAGGCACTTGGGGAAAGAGCTGACCATTTTTCAGGACTTTCAACCAGGGTTTTCTGCTCTAAGATGCTGATGGAACCTATGACCCTTCTCTCTTTTTTGCTGTAGCTCAATCCTTCCTTTGCTACACAGACAGGTGTTGCGAGGCCACATTTTTTAATACTATTTAGGTGACTAGACCCTCAGAATTTCTGTCTGCTTCTGAGATAGTGCTTTCCTGTTATGCAGATTCTTTAGTTTAGGGCATAACAAAATCTCACAAATAATGGCTTTGCCTGTTCAGAGATGTATGATCCCTGTTCACCCTTAGTTTCCAGTGATTCAGTTAATAAATATTCTTATCTAATAAAAGTAGTAAATGTTAAATTGATGAAATAATAAGCAGAAACTAGTGGCATAGTGTACCTCAGTTGGATGGAATAGGGGAGGGGTCAGAGAGAAACACTAAGGCCACTGTGGTTCAATTTTCTTTTTTATTTCATTATCCTTGCCATCTAGGTGCTAAGGTCTGTTTTTTCTATACTTTTGAGGGATTGCTTCAAGTACTACCAGTACCCTCTAAATTTGAAACCTTGGTACAAAACTGTAGGTATTCCCTCCTAATTATAGTTTGTCATTTTGGTTTGTCCGTGTCCTCCTTTCCCTCATTAGTGGACATAATTGAGTTAACTCTACTTTTGCTCAGTGTTTCTACTTTCCTCATTAAGAAACTAATACAGTTTGTGATAAAGGAAGAGAAATAATTTTGAAAACTTTCTTTAATATTTTGAAAATATAAATATTATCTGTAATAAATATTTGAAAGGATAAATATTTGACTTACGTAAAAATTATAATATGGAGTCATAAGTTCTAGAACACAGGCTCTCAGGAACAAGTTTTTCTGTGAAAAATTTAACAAATTTGTGAAGGGGAAGCACTGATAAGTTTTAAACTCTCCTCTTTTTTTCTACTACAACTGCTAGTTTTAAAGAAGTTCCATTTCCAATATGAAAAGATGTTCAAATGTCGATTCACATCTTTCATATATTATACATTGTACTTTTGAATACATTTTCTCATAAGAGAAGAATGCCTATGTATTCCTAGAAGCTAAACACTATAGAACAAGTTACATCACAGAAAGAAGAATTACTATTGAGATGCCCAGTAATTCCCTGGGAAAAAAGTCCAAGATATCCAAGGCCATCAATATATCCAGTGGCTACAAATAGTTGCGCACAAATCCACAAGGTCTGGGTAACAATCAAGATGAACTAGCATTCCTGACAACAGGAGTCAACTCTGATTTTATGAGCATCGTTGAGACTTAGTAAAAGTGAGCATAGGACTGCAACATGGCTGCAGAACAATGTAGCTTGCTTAATAGAAATAGAATTGATTTTTCAAAAGGTCATGAAGAAGCATTATTCATTGGAAACATACATTTGTGTGATGAAATATGGGAACTCAAGAAAGAAAACATGGTGAAAAGCATTTGGATGAAATGGGAATTTATGTGTTCATCAAGGTATATTATAGGATCTAGAAAGAAGGCATTGGATGATGAATTTGAGAAAAAGATCCCAAATGAAGATTGTATTGGGGACTTCAAGTCTATGGGCATATGTTGGGGTCCTCTCTCTCCCCAAAACAAAATAACTGTGAAATTTATAACTTATCTCAATGATAATTTCAGCATTCAAATGGTAAAGGATGTGGTGAGGGAAATTGGTAGAACATGCTCATTTCTCACCGGTAAAGAAGAACTGGTTGCTAACGTAAAATTACAGGAATTTCAAGGTTCAATGACCACTCTATCATAAAGTTTGATCTAGCAGAGAAAAACCAGATGTAGCCTTATGTGCATCTTAGTTTGGGGAATAGAAAATTTAAAAAGATTCAGAGAAAATAAAGGCAAATACCAATGACTTAATTATATACTGGGGAAGTTGTCTCAGAGAAGATGGGAAAACTCAAGAATTAGCAGTAGCCAACTGAGATGAATAAAAAACATGTATATATAGAAGCAAAGATTGCCTCAAATGAGTGATAAATCAGGAGAATACTTTGGATATTATATATCTAGGTTTCAGCAAGATATTTAACAAATCCTTGTGGACAGTATGGAGCTATTAGGGCAAAGTGGCATAGTAGATACCCCTTTGATCAGATCAGAAGTTCAGACTCCAGACAGTAATGCAGAAAGAAAAGACTTCATGCAATCATCATTCATGTTGCGCTTTCATTAAATGTTTTAGGAAATTGTGCATATAAGTTCATGTATGTCTTACCTTGTATGTTTTTAAAGATCAACACAAATGATTTAAGGACTAGAAGGACTTATTATTGAAATTTCACAAATTGTATTCTATTTGTTTTTCATATCTGAAGAGTAAAGAATAAATCAGAGGAAATTAAAATTTATTAAATTGGGGTACAAGTTAGCAGGGTACAAGCATGCTTAGATGTTTTAGCACAAGTTGGACTTTTGACCCTACTGTCAAAGGTTGGCAAACCTTCCCTAGAGGTTCTACACATACATTCCTATTAAATACATTTTCACCGTAATCATGTTGCATAGAAGAATTGAAATGAATGGGAGAAATCATAAAATAAACCAAAATGTAATACAAAAGAAAATGATCTGCTGTATTCTGCAATGGAATTCCATGGTTGTTTCTCTGGATGTGGAAGGCATTTTGCCTTAAGACACCATTAGAAATTTTTTAAGTCCTTGCATTGCAATGAAGTACTAAGTCTACCAGAAGAAATCCATGCATACTGTGGTTGTTGCCATGTATAAAGTTCTCCTAGTTCTGCTCCTTTTGCTCAGCATCAGTTGATATATGTCTTTCTAGGCTTCTGTTCATCATTTCTTACAGTACAATAGTATTCTATTATATTCATATACCACAATTTATTCAGCCATTCCCCAGTTGATGGGGCATCCCCTTGATTTTCAGTTTTTGGCCACCACGAAGGGTGCTGCTATGAATATTTTTGTGCATGTGGGACTCTTTCCCATTTTTATGATCTCTTGGGGATACAGTCCTAGAAATGGTATTGCTGATCAAAGGATATGTGGCCCTTTGGGCATAGTTCCAAATTGCTCTCCAGAATGGTTGGATGGGCTCACAACTCCACCAACAATGAATTAGTGTTCCAACTCTCCCACATCTTCTCCAACATTTATCATCATCCTGTTCTGTCATGTTAGCCAATCTGATGGGTATGATGTGGTACCTCAGAGTTGTTTTGATTTGCATCTCTCTAATCAGTAGTGATTTGGAGTATTTTTTCATATGACTACAGATAGCTTTTATTTCTTCCTCTGAAAACTGCCTGTTCATATCCTTTGACCATTATCAATTGGGGATTGGCTAAACATTCTAAGAAACAAATCAAGAGTTATTTTCCAGGTGAGATATAAGTGTGTGTATGTGTCTGTGTTTAAATATGTATTTTTACACATGTGTATATGTATGTTTGAATATAAATTGCTGAAATCAGATCCTTCTTAATTGTGAAAGAGGGAAATGGTTAGAGATTAGGAGAACACAGGATGTCAAAAAGGAGGAAACAGGTGGGGAAGGTGCTTTTGAAGGTAGACTTTCCCCACCTTACAAATGTTCAAATGGAAACTATTAGTAGAGCTATTTTGGGCTATATAAGAAATGAACTTGCTTTTATAAATTCCATTTTTATAAAAAAATATTTTTAAAATGTAAGGTAGAATCTACTTTGTTATAAAAGTATTGCTTTCCAAAGGATTCATTATATATCATTATTATATTAACATTCATAAACTTATAATTTTCTTAAAGATAAGGTAAAAGTTACATATTATATTTTGAAAATAGAGAAGACTACCTATCCATCAGTCTTAAAGTGGAGTAGGCTTCTGCTGAGATCTCCTAGAGATCAGATACTTTGTTCTATAAAGGAAAAGTCCTAGAATGAATAACATTAAAGCTGTTATAGATAGTGCTAGGGATTTGAGGTTCAAGCTGTTATTAGAAGCTATGGACTTCATCTTCTAAATGCTTATATGTTTATCAGTCTGCAGTAGGAGTCATGCATAATGAAATGCCTGGTATGTAACATCTTTCATTGTTTTGATTATGGAGACTTCTGGTTTTAGAGGCTCTAAAAGATTCTTATTGTATCCCTAGTATCTCCATGTAATGTTTTCTGTGAGTGATGAAGTCCAGTATATGTCACTGATGCATTAGAACTCTGTAACAGTTTTGATTTATTTCGTGCTGCTTAGATGTGCATTTCAACTTGGAGCAATGGTTTCCATGTGTGCATTCTATTTTTCTGGTTGTGGAGCTCCACATGTGCATTTCAAGAGGAAGAATAACTGAGAGTCATCACATTTTAGTTGACTTTAGTTATATTGAACTTAGTCACGTAGATCATGAATTAAATAAATATGTATAAGTATTGTATGTGTATGTATAGAACATGCAGCCAAAGAAAGTGCCAGTTCATGACACTGGGATGGGTAAAATTAGAACTGAGGTTAGTTAGGAAGTACAGGTAGGCAAGTCAGTTTCAATGCAAGGATACATACTGTGGTTATTAAAATAATTGCATCATGTAAAAACTTGATCCTCACAGTGAGCTACGTATAGAGTTCAGCTGACTCAAATGCAAGTTCCCTCTTTAACACAGATGCAAAATAGAGAGAAAAGAATTTAAACATTTATGAGATAGTAGAAGAGGAAAATGTGTGAGATGGCTTGCTTTTTAAAGTATAGTTTCTAGTCTCCTGGTCTTCTTTCTGACAAGCATTTTTCCAGTAAGATTTTGACAGAGCTCATCACTTCATTTCATGCCTCTCTTAGACTTTCATAGTTTCAATTAAATTCTCCTTCCCCTAATACAGCATCCTATCCTTAGAAACTATAGCATCAAAAATAAAGTTTTGTTGATGCCTTGTGTTTTTATGCCACAATCAAATCTGGTTTTATCTCAAATCCTGCACTGAACCTTCTCTTATAACAAATCAAAATACTTCAACAAAGCTGAACAGTCAGGTGACAATGATGTACCATTCTGCATCTGCAAAGTGCCACTCCAATATAAGAGCATTTTGGCACCTGGCTCTGGGATCAAGTTTGATCATCACAAATTATACATGTTAATCTATGTCCTCTTATTTTTTGTCTATCAGGAATCAGTTTAGTGTTACTAGTGTTTTAAGGGATTAATCTTTAAAACATAATTATAAAATAACTGAGGTTACAGGGACATTTTTCCCCCTTCCATTTGAGGAACAACATTTATGATCAAGTGTGCCTGTCTTTTCAGTACTACATAAATATTTTTAGTTAGTCTAAAGTACCTTTAGCACTTTGGAAATATTACTATCAGCAAACTATGACAGATAAAATAGATATTGAAATATAGACCATGATGGGGGGTCTTATTTTTGATCCATGTCCAGATTCAAATAAAATCTTAGACTGAAAAACAGCTAGGTCCTTTGGGCATATTTTATCATATCATGTTTCTCTTGGAGATGCCTAACTGTCTTCACATTTTACTTTGAGTTATTTCTCCTACAGAGGTTACCTTTGAGTAGCTGATGATAGTTCATATTCCAGGTTAAATGTCAGTCCTGATCCTTCCTCCCCTGGCCATCACTAGCTAGCCTTGTTTATCCAAAGGGTGGGGAAGCTTTTTTTCCCGTGCTTAGTTGCAGAGTGACAGTAATGCCTGTCATAATACATCATATTTGTTTAGTACCTTGATAATTTATAAAAGGTTTTCCTCCTAGAATCCTATGAGTCAGGTAGTGAGGCAGCCATTATAGCATGACGGCTACAGCACAAGACCTGAATTTAAATTCTGCATCAGACACTTTTTGGCTGTGTGACTCTGGGCTAAGTCCCAGTTTCTGCATCTATAAATTAAGGATTATAATAACGCCTACCTCATAAGGTTATGATGAGGAGCAAGTGGCATAATAAGGTAAGATGCTTTGAGCACTTTGGCTTGTATAATAACTTGCTTCTTTCCCACTTAATGCCTTTGTGGTACCATTTTTGGAGAGGCTAAACTACCTTTCTGGAAGTCATGGGGACTAATGGCAGCTGGGAATCCATTTTCTCCTCTGATCACACTCAAGAGAATTTGGAAGGGGCACAGGTTGTTTTCTTCTCTTCTCATTTCCTTGAGATAGTAGATTGCTAATGAGCCTCTGAATCTGAAGGAAATATTTCTTAAACATGTAGGCAGAATTCTTATTTGATCATATACTTTCTATTATGTTATACCCCTTTATCTCCTTCTAAAAGGTGATTTTTCCCCTTGAATTTATTAACGTATTTGTTTTCAGTTTTCAACAATCACTTCCATAAGTTCCAAAGTTTCTGCCCCTCCCTCTCCCTCCCTGCCCAAGATGGCATGCAATTTTATATAGGTTCTACACATGCATTCCTATTAAACACATTTTCACATTTGTCATGTTCCATAGAAGAATTAAAATAAATGGGAAAAACCATGAGAAAAACAAAACATAACAAAGGAGAAAATAGCCTGCTTCATTCTGTGTTCTGACTCCATAGTTCTTTCTCTGGTGGATGTGGATGGCATTTTGCATCATGAATCCTTTGGAAATATATTAGGTCCTTGCCTTGCTGTGAAGGGTCTACCAAAAACAGTCCTCACACACTGTGGCTTGTACTGTGTATAGTTTCTCCTGACTCTGCTCACTTCACTCAGTAGCAGTTCATAAAAGTCTTTCCAGGTTTTTCTGAAGTCTGACTGTTTGTCATTTCTTATAGTATAGTAGTGTTCCATTACATTCATACACCACAACTCATTTAGCCATTCTCCAATTGATGGGCATCCCCTCAATTTCCAGTTCTTGGCTACCATAAAAAGAGCTGCTATGAATATTTTTGTACATGTGGGTCCTTTTCCCCTTTTTATGATCTCTTTAGGATAGAGACCTAGAAGTGGTATTGCTGGCTCAAAGGGTATGCACATTTTTGTAGCCCTTTGGGCATAGTTCCAAATTTCTCTCCAGAATGGTTGGATGATCTCACAGCTCCACCAACAACGAATTCCTGTTTCAACTTTCCCACATCTTTAAAAGCTGATGTTTAAATGAAGAAATATGATACAAAAGAATTAGATTGGGTAGTAGATCTGCAGACCTGGTTATTGATTCTTCTTCTAACAATAATTAGCAGTGTCATCTTGGCAAGTCATTTGTCTTTTTTAGGTCTTCGTCTTCTTTGTAAAATGAGAGAGCTAAGCTACATTATTGATGTGGCTCCTTCCGGTTGTGATGATATAT
This sequence comes from Bettongia penicillata ogilbyi, assembly GCA_023548195.1. Classification (NCBI taxonomy): domain Eukaryota; kingdom Metazoa; phylum Chordata; class Mammalia; order Diprotodontia; family Potoroidae; genus Bettongia; species Bettongia penicillata. The sequence continues at coordinate 731,640 of JAJHZJ010000162.1, read as the reverse complement.
GAGGGGGAAAAAAGGATTAGACTTATTACAAAAATGAGTGAATGAATATATCTTTTATGGGTGTGAAAGCAGAGAGCTGAGAAGACTGAGAGGGATGAATGAGAGGAATCACCTTCCATCCAACCATCTTTTAAAAAGACTTTCTCCTTTCTGGAAATGAAAGTATAAACTTGAGAGTCTTTAATTATTTTTTATAGAGTTATGAATTTTAATATTATGTCCTTCCTTCGGTTATGGACTAAGACCCAACAGAGAAGGGCTGAAATGTTTTCAAAGAATATTTCTTACCTTTTTTTTTTTTTTTTTTTGTGGTACAGCCCTGGGGAACAAAAACCCAAAACAGTGACAACCTGATTTTGCAGGGTTTATAGTCACACTTGCTAAGTCCAGAAATCTGGATCAGCATTTGTAGGTTCAAAAATTTCACTAATTTAGTCCAAATTTTCTTAACTTTTGAACAGCTGTTATTGTCAATTATGTCAATACTATTTTTTGTGTGTGTTTGATTCGACAGCATTAGCTGAGTTTTAAAATTAAAAAAACTACCTAATTGTTAATGTTCACAGTAGGGAAGACAATTAAGAAATGAATGGATTAGGTTTCTGTTACTATTCTTGAAGTTATTTGCTGGTTTACAGTAAAACCTTAAAATGTTGCTTTGATTATAGATCCTTAGTAAAAAAAAGTGAATATTTCAGACCTCATATTTCATATTAGCAAGAAAGCAAGCTTTATTAAATACATTCATATCTTATTTGATCAGAGCAAAAGACTAAACAAATAGCTTAAACTTTTAAAATAGCACAAATAATAAGTTTGTTAATTGGAATTTTTTTCTATAGAAATTAGGCTACTTTTATTTCCACTGGAAAATGTTGAAACAATAGTTTTCTTTTTTCTTTTCTTTCCTGAACAGTAAAGTATTCTTTATCATTCATTGGGAATTGTAGCTCATTGAATGTTTAGGTTGGCAATGCTTTGAGAAAGGCAGGTTCCCTTCAATAAAGGTAGCCATCTTTGTTTCATTGTTGGCATGTTTGGGATCTGATTTTCTTTGTGGGTAACAGGCAAGTTTTATTTGGTGACTTGCCCTACTGTGTATGTTGGATAAGTAGAATTTAGATCAAATAAAATTATCTATAATTTTTTTTTATCTGAAATAATATACCATCCCAAATTCTGTGTTCGCCCTTTGAGAAACATTTACCTTAAAGTGTTTCATAAACATTATCTCTTTAAAAATGAAAACTTTGGTAAGGAAAATTTAGGGATAAGAATTGAAGCTGCGATTTCATTGATAGAGGAAGGAATTAATCCAGCATGTCTCTGGAACCTCTAGTTTTCATTGCCTGGGACACTGGGAGGTTGTTACTTGCCCAGGGTTACACAGTCAGAGTGTGTCAGAGTCCGGAATGGAACGCAGTTTTCCTAGCTCCAAGGACAACTTTGTGACCATTATACCATGTGATTTGTGGGGGAAATCATGGGAGAAGGGAAAAGTTTTACCAGGGCAAAATGTTTTATTCAATTTTAATGTCTACAGCAAAGCCTGCTACTTACTACAGAGAGAACCTCAGAAAGCTATACTTGTATGTAGTCCCATAGTTGGGGATGATATAAATGACTGATATTTATAGATCACTTTTAAATTTTGCAAAGTACTTTCAATACGTTTATTCAATGACCTTTCAGCAAGCCCATGAGAACTTATTTCAGTTAGTCTGAATCCCATTTTGCAGATGAGGAAAACTAAGACTCAGAGCAGTTAAGTGACTTGCCCATGGTCACTTGCTAGATTTATTTAAGGCAGGATAGGGATCTAGTGCTTCCTGCTACCAATTCTAGGACTCTGTATACTACTTCCCAAGCATTGTAGACTCAAGTCAATATCTGTAGGAAGAAGATGTTAGAAACAGAATTTTTGAATTCCCCAGTGACCCAAGTGCTTCCATCTGAAAAGAAACCCAAAGCATCCGGTCAAATATATAAATTTAAACCTTGTTATAAATAAAGAAACTGTATGGGTCAGAAAGGATTTAAATGTTTAAGGATATGAAAAAGAAATGGCAAAAATGGAGACTTTTAAGGATCAAAGCGTTGTATTTTAATGTTTTGAGGTGGAAGACGGCAGAGAATCCTTACTTTCCGTTGTAGGAAATTATATTTGTGATAATAACAGGCAAGCGGTGTGACTAAACAGCAAGAGAATTACCAGGAGCTGTTTGACACTCTCATTTCAGTTCAAAGGTTTAAACATTGATAAACTATCAGCTGCAAGGTAACGACAATTTGGAGTGTATAATTTTGTGCATGTGCACGTAGAAAAATGGTACGTTCCTAAGAAAAGGAATGTCAAAGCAATTATAATAAAAACCCCTGTCTGCAAACGTGGATCTCAAGGCAGAGTGACCTTTTTTAAAAAGGAGACACCGGCTTTGCAACAGCAGGAAAAAATTAAGTGGTCTCTATCGATCTCTCCTTTGGGATGTGTGAGCATTGCCAGCATGAATTTCTGACATATGTGAGGTAAAATGTTGCCTTTTTAACTTAACATCCTCAATTTACTGGCTGCCTTGAGACTTTCTCTTGGTTTCTCCATAAAAGTCAAAGGCTACGTTTTAGAGGGTTTTATGATCAGAAGAATGTTTCAAGAACAGATACAGGAGAAATAAAAGAATGTCTCTGGTTTGGAATGATATCTGTGGAGTTAGTGCCAGCTTTCTTCATCATAAACATTCCTTTGACTGAAATGACTCAAAATAACAAGGATTCGTAAGTGTCAGAAGGTACTATCTCAAGGGAGGAGAGATCAGTTACTTAACGAGAAGGTTGCAGAGTATTGTTTTGCTTCAACTGCTCTGCTAAATTTAAAGTTAGAGGAAAATTCAGGACAGAAACAATAATGTGCTTTGCTTTGTGGAGGCTCACACTTAAAATTTCTTGTGCTATTGACTCAGAGCAATCAAATCCTTGGGTAGTTTATATTAGAAGCAAAGTCACAGAAGTTCAAGTTAGAGGCACTTAATTGAATATGCAGTCTAACCAACACTGAGGTGGAGGGAAATTCTGTTTACAATATACTCAACAAATGGCCATCCAGCCTTTGCTTCAAAACCTCCAATGAAGAGAAACCCACTATTTTCTGAAGTGGGCCATTCCATTTTGGGGTATGGATTCCTTTTGGATAGTTCCAATTGTTAGAAAGTAAGCTTTGTGTGTGGGATGTGGGGGAGGGCATTAATTTCTATCCATAGTTTTTAGTTCTGTCCTTTGGGACCAAACAGAACAAATCTAATCCCTTTGTACATACAAGGTCTTTCCCCCCAGGCTCTATTCTGATTCTTTTTTCCCCTCTATCCCGTTTCACACAGTGATATCATTAAGCCTCCAAGTGAGGACTACATGCCCTTTTTTTTTTTTTTTTAGTGCTAAGGTACAAATTTTATTTATTTTTTTTTCATTTTCACCTTACTCATGTTGAATAGAAGAATTTAAATGAATAGAAGAAATCATAAAACAAAACAGAACATAATACAAAAGTAAATGGTCTGCTTCATTCTGCAATCCAGTTTCATAGTTCTTTCTCTGGATGTGGAATGCGTTTTGTCTCAAAATTGCATTGGGAATTTTTTAGGTCCTTGCTTTGCTAGGAAGGACTAAGTCTACCAGAAAAATTCCTCACACACTGTGGTTGTTACTATGTACAAAGTTCTCCTGGATCTGCTTCCTTCACTCAGCATCAGTTCATATAAGTTTTTCCAGGCCTCTCCGAAGTCTTCCTGTTCATCATTTCTTATAGTACAATAGTATTCCATTACATTCATATGCCACAACTTATTCAGCCATTCCTCAATTGATGGGCATCCCCTTGATTTCCAGTTTTTGGCCACCACAAAGAGAGATACTATAAATATTTTTGTACATGTGGGACCCTTTCCCATTTTTATGATCTCTTGTATGACCTCTTTTTGAATCACATTGAATTCCACGGTTGCAACTATCAATCATCTCTATGCAGAAGTGTCTCAGATTTATTTGTCCAGCTCTACCTCTCTTGATCTCCAGAGCCACATCTCTAACTTCCTATTGGACAATTTGAACTATATGTCCTGTAGAATTCTCAAACTTGGCAGATCCAAAACGACTCATTTTATCTTTCCCCCTTGATCTTTCTCCCCTTCCTAATTTCCCTATCATCCTTTTAGTTACTTAGGCTCATAACCTACGTACCCTTCTCACCTCATCTTCCTCCTTGTTGTTGCTTACACTAGATATTTCATCTCCTCGTTGAGCATTTTCACTGTCCTGGAGCTCTCTCCCTCTCATCACAGTCCCCTAACTTCCCTGTCTTCCTTTAAGTCTTAACTAAACTCCTACCTTTGGCAAGAATCCTTTTCCATTTCTTTTTAATGCTAGTTTCCTCTTGTATATCTTATATTTTTGTATTTTTTGTGAAAAACAGAAACAGAAAGAAACAGACAGACTTGAAATTCAATGTTTCATTTTGGTGATGGCCTCCATGGTAGGATGGCCTTTAATAACATTTATATGTTGATAGACATTTGTCTATATTTCATCTAGTTTAGGCTAGCTGAAGTAGTCTTCCTGTTTTTGAAAAGACTTTATTTAAGGGTTTTATTCTATATGCTACAGACAGTTTCCTATAGTTGCTTGAAAAGTGCTTCCTATAGTTGCTTGAAAAATGCTTTAATATCGAAGTGCTTTAACATCAAAATGTCATTACCATTGGACTACCTTCCCAATATTTATTAATATTTAATGAGTTGATACTTGTAATTAAGACAATGATAGTACTAATTACTTCAGGTTATTAGTGTGAGTTTGGGTTATGTTATTGTAATACCTCATTTTAGAAAAATTTGCATCAAATACTTAGACTACGTGGTGTTTACTTCATCCTTTGGGCAAGTGAATGAATTATGCAAATTATTTAGATGAAAGATTCTGATCATATTCTTCTGGCCAGCATTCCTTTGACTTTTGAGGATTCTGGCTTATGCTGGGGGATATTTGTAAGTCTGACAGAGACAATGAAAAGCCTAAAACTTGAGAAGAGTAGCAAAATCTTCACCCTCAAATAACCCAGATTTTTATCACATGGACAATTAAAATTTTTAGATAAGCATAATTTCATTTTGGATGGATGGAAGTGTGATTCTTATACCTTTTGGAATTTCCTTTGAATTCTAATAGCAATAACATTTTATGGATATGATCAGAAAAAAAATCACAAAGATAACTTCATACCTTTCATAGAAACTTAAGATAAAGAAATTGAAAATTTCATCATAGAGTTTGACAATGTAGCTGAAGGAATAAAACTTCAAAAATGGTTTCTAATAGAATAGCTATAATTGTCACTTCTGACATTATTGGTGAAGATTTGAAGTGGCCGGAGGAAAATAGTCCTTCTCCATTTACACAAACACACACACACACACACACACACACACACACACACTATATTGACAAATGGGCTAAGCAATGTTGAGGGTAACCAATGGGCCTCAAATCCATCAGTGAGTTAGAGCAATGTCTACCCAAAGCATATGAAGATTTACATATTCTCCATATAGATATCTGCTTCCATAGATACAGCTTTTTTTTTTTTTAGGTGGATTCAGATGATGTAATAATGATGACCAAACAAGGCTATCTTAAGAAAAGATGAGAATTTGCATAAATAAAGCTCCGTTATTGACAAAGAAGTGTTCTTATCCACCCAGTTCCTAAAAGAGACCTTTAATAATTGTGCATATATTTTTGATAGGTCGTGATGGTATCTATTCAAATTGATCTTTTTAATGTATCACTACATGGCACTCCATCTTCCACCTCCATACCTTTGCACCTAGCTGTCCCCCATACCTGAAATACACTCACTCCTCACTTAGGAATCCTAGTTTCCACTAAGATTATGTTCTAGTGCTTTTGTGGAGAGGGCTTTCCTCATTCAGTTCCCTAAGTGCTAATTCCACTTTCTCTTAAGTATTTTGTCTCTGTTTTGTATATACTTTGATATGTACATGTTTATCTCTCCTAAAAGAATGGAAGCCCTCTGAGGACAAAGACTGTGTGACTTTTTTCTTTGAATTCCCAGCACCCTTGCTCAATAAATGCTTGTTGATTGACTGAAAGATTCCAGGAAACAGGAATTACTTTTAGCCATGAAGATCAGGGTAGACTTTCCAGAAAATAACGCTGAGCTAGGACTTGAAGGAAGGGAAAATAGCAGAGATAGATAAAGCATTTATTAGGCACCTACCGTGTGCCAATAACATAATAACCACTGAGAATATAGATGCAAGCAAAAAGTGATTGCCTAGCCTCAAGAAACTGAAATCCTAATCAGGAAGACAACACGTAAAAGGAGAGGAGGAAAGGAGAGTTTTGGAGAAGAAATGGAGATCTCTCTCTCTCTCTCTCTCTCTCTCTCTCTCTCTCTCTGTGTATATCTGTCTGTCTACCTATTCTGAATATCTTCTCCCCCATTAGAATATGAACTCTTAAGAGCAGGAATCTTGTACCCACACACACCCCTTCTTTATATCCCCAGAGTTTAGCATAGTGCCCGCCACTTAATCAGTCCTTAATAAATGCTTCATGATTGACTGACTGCATTGGGGACTTCTGAACCCATTTAAACATATGAATCAATATTTTTACAGTCACATAAAATTCTTATTGGTACATATCATTCCCAAGGTCTCCACTCAAGATTTGGTCTGATGCTGAAATTAATTCCATTGGGTGGGTTGATTCCTGGTCATTCAGTTCAAGGACTTTTAACAGGCTCCTCAATCTCTTTGTTGAAATCCACACAATTACTTAAATTGCCTTTCGGTTTTATTTACCTTTCTATTGGCCCTGGATTAGGCCACTTCTGGAGTGTGGAAGACTTTTAGGCTCTGTTCTAGTTCTAATGTGAGACATGGAGGTGTCTGCTTTTTGGAGTATAGGAGGCTGTCTTCTTATAGGGAAGATATTGGTAAACTTGTTACTTATGGGTTAAGCTGTTGTTGTGTTTGTCCTTCGTTCTTGAAGCAGACCATGACATCAAGGTGATGGCATGACTTGCAGTTGACTTTGATTTGAATGAGGAAGGGCTGTGCAAGGTCACCAGCCTCACTTTTTTCTCCTGAGCCATCTGGGTCCAGTGGTCTGATATTCATCAGGACAGCTGGAGATGGCCCAGGATGTGAGATCCTGGTCCTTTCAGGCCTACGTCTTATAGCATTATTGCATTCTCACTATGAGATACACCCATTCAGTGAATAGGCTTCTTTAAGTAGTTTCTCAAAGGATGGCTCTTTAATTTAAAAAAAAATAAATAAATCAAACTGGAAGGGGAAGACCCTCAGGGTTCCTGGGTAAAAGAGAAAACAATTACTATTTAGTATTTACATCCACTCTGTGGTAGGTGGGTGGGGACTTGTTGTCCAGTCTATGAGCTCCAGAGTGTGTTGGGTTTGAGACTTGATCTTTGAGCAAGAAATGTAGCCAGTAAACCCAGAGAAAAAAAAGGCAGCTTTTGGGCATGGAGTGTACCTTCCCTTTGGGGGGTGGGGGAAGAGGAAGAGGAGGAGGAGGATATGTGCATGTATGCACATATATAATGCACATAATATATTTGTTACAAGGTAGGATAGGTTAGTAAGTAGAAATCGGCATAAAAAAATCAGTAATTTTTTTTAATGCACATAATTAAAAAGTGCAGAAGGGGATACAAACAAAAGGGTCCTTTTAGTACAACCTTGTTAAATGTAGTGTGTGTGTGTGTGTGTGTGTGTGTGTGTGTGTGTGTATAAATATATATCTTCTTTAAAAACTATTGATAAGCATTCACAATTTCTTATGCAGGCTCACTTCTTGGGGGATTTTTGCATATTGAAATGCTTGTATTTGTTGGTGCTTATTAAATAAGCCATTGTAAAAAGAAAATTTCATTTAAAAAATAAAACAGTTTTTTAAAAACTACTGGCTCTGGAATAAAAAGACTCAAGGGCTCAAATCCCACCTGAAATGCTTATGTGACCTTGGGCTATTTGGTCCTCAGTTTCCTAATTTGTAACTTTATCTGAAGCAGAGAGACTAGATGACACTGAGTCCCTTCCAGCCATAGCTCTATGATCCAGTGGATACCCGATCCTTCTCCACCTGAATTCTCTTTAATATGACTTTATTACCATGAACTTTATTAGAGACTTAGTCAATGGGCAGGAACTGGGATTTTTTGCCCCTTTTTTGTATCCCCAACAGTGCCTGGGACACAGTAGGCACTTGATAAATGCCTGGCACTTATCCTAGCTCCACTCCATCCCATAGATTAACGTTAATATACATAATGATAGCCAAAGTTCACAACTTGAGAACTCCGGGAGCCTCCAGCAAGATCCTGTGTACCCAGCAGGCGCCTAATATAGGCTAAGTAATAGTAAGATAAAGGCTGAAATCTACTAAGAGGAACCAATGGTTTTTGATATATAGAATTTGGAAAGGAATTACAGAAATCTAACAATATAGTCAACCAAAGTGCAAATTCTTTATGTAGCACAGTCTAATGAAATTATCATACTGATTGAACCACTGTTGATAACCAAGTATTAATTTATCATGTGAAGATTTTTTTACATTTGGAATTTATTCAAGCAGATCCTAACTTTAATTCACTGATAACACTACCCTTCCCTTTAGTTATCATGTCGTCTCCTTAATCGACTCTATATTTGATTGTATTTTTGTCTTAAAATAACAGGTGCCATATGCCAAGATTAATGAACTCTTTACCTACTTCCCTCTTAATCCTCTCACCCCTCCCTCCTCCACTTCCAAAGGGATATTTACTAATATTGTAAGTATTAATTGTACACTTATAATAAAGTTAGCCACGATGATTTCTCCTGCCTCTGTACTTCATGGTATTTTCCATAGGCCAATTAAAATATGATATCATATTTTACCAGTGTACTTTGGAGAAAGATAAATGAAAATACTTCAGGATATAGAAAAGAAACTAAAAATATTAAATACTCCAAAATAGGCTCTGTAAAGGTGAAAAGATATTAGAAGTTTACCTTGGAAAATAGGTTAATAACTAATGTTAAGTTTTGTTGTCGTTCATTTTAAACCCAACCTGTAATTTCAGACTGGAAACTCCTGGTGAATAGGTTCCTCTAACAGTGAACATCTCACTCCTATGGACTTAGAATTACCAGAGGGCAGTGAGGTAAATTACTTGACCAAGATCATACAGTCATACATGTCAGAGGCAGTAATTGTATGAACCTAGGTCTCTGAGGTAGGCCATTTCTTCTATGCCAGGCTGCCTGTGTCATCATCACTTAACATATTGAGGATTATAACAGACAGAACGTTGACCAGATACTTCTTGTCTTCATGAAATATAAAACTGGAGCAAATAGCCCACGTGATGTCTTTGGTTAGCAAAGAGATTAAGCACAGGGGACTTGTAAAAAAAAAAGAGGACAGATCCTTGCTCTGAAGGAGGTTACATTTTATTGTCTACTGGTTCTTTTGGGTCCAAACAAAACAAATCTAATCCTTCTTTTTATGAAAGTCCTTCAGATACTTGAGGATGGCTATCGTAACCTCTCCCCAATCCCCAAATCTTCTCCTCTGCCCTAAACATTCCTGATTCCTTCAAAAGATCCTCACATGGCAAGGACTCAGGGCACTTCACTAAACCAGCTGACCTTTGGCAGATATGACTAAGTTGAAAAGGTCTGAATGCAGACCCAATGGCAGATTATTCCTGTTATTCAAATAGCAGCCAAACTAAATTTAAAAAGGTTACTTGTCAGAAGATTGGCCATCAAGACTTGAATTTCTTTGGCCAAAATAAATTATAAAAACCTTTTAGAAGAGTCTGGAGCTGTTGCTGGGTGCAGTGGTCAAAAGAAATATTCTTTGTGATGAAATCACAGTTTTTTTTAAAAAATATCCTAAGCTTTATAGAACTAGCAACACGTGTATAGCTTTTGGTTAATGATATAGGAAACATGGCTCTTGATTGACATTGCTGTGAATGTCACTGGAATAGGCTTAGCCAGATGCCTCTTAAAGCCCTTTTAAGATGATAATGACTGACCTATAAATGCCCCAGAATTTTTGTTAGAACAAGCCTAATAGAACTTTCGTAATTATCCAATATTCTGTATTGAGGGTTAAAACAAAATTAAACTAAGCTAAAACAACCACTTCATAGGGTCAGATTTAATCGAGTGAATACGCTCCTGCTATTACAAATGGATAGTCATACTGCTGGTCTTTCATGAAAGGGGAAAGTAAGTGGGATTCTTAGAGCGTATGTGAGAGGAGGGAAAGTAGACAAGTAAAGGAAAGAGAGAAGCTGTTGGAAGTAGGAATAGCTTAACAGAGCTCATGGTGTTTGTTTTGTGCAGAACCCAGAGCTGGAAGGGACCCTAGAGATGATCTAAGGTAGATAAAATCAAGGGCTGGATTAGATGGTCTCTATGGTCCCTTCCAGTTCACCTTTTTTATAATGCTAGAATTCTGTAACTAAATTGTTTCCTTCTACACCTATTTGAAATCAGCTTCGCTGAGGTTATATGACTTTATATTGGGATTGGATGGGAAGCATTTAATTTGGAGCATGGAGTAATTTGCCTGGGGTGGAATAGGGTGGATGGGGTAATACTGTTGGCTTTGGATTTAATGCAACTTTAGGGCCCTTGAGGTCTGGGGAATGAACCACTGGCATAAAGGTTGAGAGAGGAATGCAGAAAAGAGGAAAATATGTCAAAAACAATCAACTGTTTCAGAATTATCTGAGTTAGCCTTTAGCCACTCCCCCCAAGCTCTTATGCCCCAGCTCTTCTCCTTTATTCTCTCTCTCATACTTCATGTCCTCCATCATAGAACCAGCGATGTAACAGGTTAAATAGATTTCTTCATCCAGCCTAGAAATTTTACTAGCACATACAATGTTGTTTTTATGAGAAAAATTAATTCTAAGTTCCAAATAACTGACTTGAACTTTTTGAAAAATATCTGCCAAAATGCAATATTATACTAATTAAAATTTAATATACTGTTAAAGCATGTTTGTGAGTATAGAAGCATATACTAATGAAAGGATACACATAACTTTTAATACAAGTATGTATGATGTGGTATATATCATTTCTGTATATGTAGTATATGTAGCATAAATAGACACTGAGTTTACCTCAAAGCCAGAAAGATGAAAATTCAAATCCGACTGCTGACATGTGCTGGCTTTGTCGCCTTAGGCAAATCGCTTAACCTTGTCACCCTATATAACTCTCTAAGACAGTATATTGCAAAGTAGATGTCAACCTGCAGAGGTGGAGAGAGTTGCCTTTCCTATGAGTTCCCTTTACCAAAGATATCATAGGTCCAATTTATGTCCTAGGCAATGAATTTTAAATATAATGCTGTTGTGTATAGAGCATGTGTTACTGTATGTAATGCATGTATTATATACATAAATATATAACATTAATATGTAATAGTACATAATAGCACATGTATACATATATTTGTGTGTGTATATATGTGTGTATATATATATATGCCAAATGCCATCATTAATATTCATACTCCTATCAGTGAAAGCTTCTGTTTCTAAGTAAAACACTCATTTATAAAAATATTTGGTTGCCCTTCATATGTCCACCTGTGTGAAGCATGCTTGGGTGTAAAAATTAATATGTTATACCTTATTCATAACTTTTTTCTTGCAAAGGGATCAATTGGATGGGACATACCCAGAAAAGACTAAAGAGAACTTTGCTCATTAGAAGAATCCCAATATATTTGATAATGCCTTTCTTTTCCACTAATCATTTTTTTCTGTGCTTTTGAACAGGGTGGTGGTGATTGTCCAGAAATGAGTATTGGAGCCATTAAAATTGCCCTGGAAATTTCTCTCCCTGGATCTTTTATATATGTATTTACTGATGCACGATCCAAAGATTATCGCTTAACTCATGAAGTATTACAACTCATCCAACAGAAGCAGTCACAAGTAAGTATAAATTCACTCCAAGGTTTCCCTATGTGACCCCAGGGCTGGGTAGTACTGAAGATGCTTTCTGAGATCTGATCATTATGTGGAAAATTTCTATTAAGTTACTTAATTTCTTAATTAAATTTCTTAATTTCTATTAAGTTACTTACAAGTTATTTGTGCACCAACTTTTAGATATGTTTTCCATGCAAAATATAAAATAAGGAATAGTCAAGAGGTAAATTATTGACATTAAAAAGCTTGACCCCTTTATCCTATCTTAGCCATACAATTCAGTTTAAAATTCTTATGCTAGGAATCATGTCGATTACAGGTGGTGTTTGTGCTGACAGGAGACTGTGATGACAGAGGCCATATTGGTTATAAAGTATATGAAGAAATTGCTTCTACAAGTTCGGGTCAGATTTTCCACTTAGATAAAAAGCAAGTCAATGAGGTAAAGTTTGTATGTTTTTTTTAAAACATCGAGTAGAAAAATAATGAATCCATTGTTTTCAGCCAGCTTGTCCAGTTGTGACTGATTTCATCACCCTCCCGACTGATAAAACCTTATTTGATAGAATTGTCCATGTGTTCAAGGTGGATAGTAAGTGATTAAATTTTACTGACTTAACATTTAGTCTTAATATATTATATTCATTTATGAATTATCTTTTGTGTGATGACTAATGCACTTAGATTTAAATAGAAACTTATTTAAAGAAAAGATGGTGATGATAAATCTTTTTCCTCCTTGGTTCAGTAAAAGAGTTTAGTTAACACTGCTGACACTGCTTTTGGATAACTTGCCAGATATTTATAAGGCAAAGAGGACTACAGAGCAGTGGTGTCAAGTTCAAATGGAAAAAGATCCTTGTGATTTCTTAAAAGAACTGCATATTAACATTATATCCTTTGCATAATATCTACATTGTATTTTTATTGTATTGCATAATAAGATTGATATTATGATTTTTATTGTTTATTTTGTTAAATATTTCACTCTTACGTTTTAATTTGGCTATGGCCACATTTACTGGCCATGTGTGTTTGCACATTGTATAAAGAGGTTTTTATGGTATGGGGTAGATTTTCTGTTGGGGATTTATGGAAAGGACAAGGATAAAAATTTCTTAGAATGAATAGTATTAATTATTAAAGTATTTGCCAGTGGAGAAAGTAACCATATCAATAGATCATGGGTCCATCACAATACTACTGGCAATGGAGAAGACCAATGCTCTGTAGTAATTTGTTTCATATTCTGTGAAATACTCATTAATATACTTAAATTCTATGTTAAAATGGCAGGAGTATGGTTAATATATAAGATTTTTGCAGAATCTATTACAAAAAACTAAGTTTTACAAGTTCATAACAGGCTATAAAATTCTGCCAAATTATGCAGTTGTTTTATTTTGATGGTACAACAGTGTTTATTTTCTGTCACTTAAGTGATTGGTTACAAATGTATTTATACAACCTTGATGTGTTGTAAACATAATGAAATCTAAAATTTGAACTCTTATGGAGACTTTAAACTCTTATTTCTTAACTGATAATTGGAGTAAAGAGTTAGTCTTTTCCATCAATATTACATTCATAGAGTCACAGACAAAAGACTCTAATATAAAATTCATCGTACATGAATCTTTTTATTACTTCATTATTTCAAAAGAAATCTGATTTTGTCTTTCTCAATTGACAGAGGTTACAATTCTATCACATCTTAGTTGACCATCTTTTAAGTGGCTAAGGATTGAAAAAAAAAGGTTGGAGGGAAAAGACTTTGGACCATCCTTTTGGTTATGAACCTTTCCTCAATGTAACTGGACTGGTCCCAAGATTGATTCTGTCACTGTTGAAACTCCTCCATCCAGGAAGGCCTGGCTAGTACTTGTATTCCCCTAGTATAGTTTTTGAGAATCTTCCACAGGAGTTAACTTTCTTTTGGTGTCATGGACTCCTTGACATTTTGGTGTGCTGATATAGTCTTCCTTAGAGTGAAGAATGAAAGAAAATATAAAAGATAACAAAGGAAATTAATGCTAATGAAATCAAGATGTAACTTTTTCACATCTAGGTTCAAGGACCCCCTCCAATTTACCCATAGACTCCATTTAAGAACCCTTTTTCTAGAGGGAGGTAAAAGAGCCCACCCTAATTTTTGGCATCTGGGGAATTTTCAGTAAAAAAAAGAAAGAGTTGAATTCCATATGTATTAGATAGTAAGTAAGAGAACTCTGAAAAAAAATGCAGTAACTTAACATCTCCCAATATATCTATTTAGAAAAAAATACTACAATAAAAGCACCATTTACTACAAGATATGATTTCTGGTTTTCATTGCTGTCAGAAATGATGTTAGAAAAACATTGACGTTTGATGGAGTGTGAATTTGGCACAGCTTGAGACTGTACTGATTAATCTGTCACTGGTGTTTTAAATAATATGTCTAGCTTGTTCCTGCTATTTTGGGTACAAATCACTCCTGGCCAAATATTCAGACGGGGCTTTCTCTTTTTTTGGCTTAAGATAGAGACTTTTTCTGAAGCCCCTATTTCTAGCATGTATTTTTAAAAAGCATATATGTCATTTTATTTGTCAATGTTCCTGGCCCTACACCAGAGGGTATTTGAAAAACATGACCCTATCATTGACCTTGAAAATAAGTAGAAACGGGTGTTTCCTCAAGAATGTAAAAATGTGTCAGAGGAGACTATAATATAAAAATCTATAGGAAATCTGTAAAAACAATGTATATATGGGTTTTTTTCCTTTCTTGGAGCTTACCTAATAAAATGTCAAAAAAGCAGTAAAGAACCCAATGAGATTATGTTGATATATTTTATGTACATTTACATGTACACATTTCACATGTATTAATATATTATCCTTGATGTCAGTTGTCAGTCTTGGAACCCAAAAGAAACATTTAACTCACTGGGGTCTAGATCAATATCAATTTCTTCTGTGTGAGTAGACTTATATTTGTCTGTGTAAACATATGGCTCTATATTGAACATAAACACACACATTTGTGTGTGTATATATACATACATACATATATACATACACACACACACATATATATATACATGCATATACAAACATACATATATCATCATACTTAACCTGCCATCCAGCCTCCTACATGAGATCAAAAGATTAGATGGACACAGGAATATCTCACAAACAACTGATTTGGAAGATCAAGAGAAGATATATAATTTTACAGGAAAGTGATCTACCCTGAATATATTGATGAAGCAAATATTCTGATTATCATATTTTCAGAAATCAAAGAAGAAAATGGGCACAAAATTTTGGAAACATAATAAATAATAAAAATGATAGTTTCCATAGGCCATCTGAAAAAACAGCCCAATTTTTATATATCCAGAGATGTGCTTCCAGAGTATAGAGGTAAAAAAGAAAAACCACAAGAGACAAATCACATGCCAAAGAGCCTAATGCCTAACCACAAAGGTTTACACCTTTGTGTATGACATATGAGAAAGGAAAGAATATAATAAATAAAAAAGCCTGTACCTAAAAAAGAGCAAACAATAAAGATGAGTTTAATCAATGGAGAGGAAACGAATTAATAGAATCAATGACTTCCAGCCAATGGCGGGCTGTTCAGAGAAACCAGAGCTATGTGTAGGTAAAACAAACAGTCAAAAAGCACAGTAGACAAGTGAAACCCAAGTTCTAATCAATTTGAACAACTTGAAAGGGGGAGAAAAAACTATTTTCCTCCAGAATCTCACCTTCCCAAAAGACAAATGAGGAAACAAAGGAAGTCAAACTCATGTTCTAAATATCATTTTAAGAAAAAACAATGGAAATAACCTTTAAAAAGTGGGAAAAGGAAGAGGAACTTAACATTTCTTATAATTGGGGCACCACAGGGAGAAAAATGGAGGGTAGGGGACAGAAGGATTGTGGCAGGGTGGAAAGGACAGGGTAGCTATTGCAAAGTAAACAGAGAAGTAGGCTAAAACAGTGACAAAGGAGTGTAAAATTAGGTGACATTGGGGACAAAATAGTTGTGGACCAAATAAACGTTAGCTAAAAGAATGACTGTGAAACTGAAAGAAGAAACAGAAAGCTCCAGGTCCAGTGATCAGGGTCTGGATTGGGAAAAGGAAGGGATAGTCTTAGGATCCCATTGATTCGGTACAGATCAGTAGATTACAGATTACTTTGTTATTTCTTCCTCTCTCCCTTCTCTTTTTTCCTTTCAAAGACAAGGGTCAAGAACAAAGATTGGAATTACGCTGTTTTGGAAGGAAAACAAACCTAAAAATCATTACCTGAATGGGATAAACATCCACAAAAGAAAGGAGGGTAGAATCTTTTTTTTTTTTTTTAACAACAACAAAACCCTTCTTCATTCCTTCTTAGACGTTCATCAAATATGCGTCTATGTGTACAGATTATTCTCATAAGACTTTTGTGGAGATGGAAAGTAGTCATATGATTGTCTTTTTTTACAATATGCAGTTTTTTCCAATTATATGATATTTTCCCCTTTCATATATTTTGAGAATCAGTATCCCTCAATGCCTTCATAATTACATCATCTCCTACAAAGACCTTTCTCTATTTGGTTCCATGTAGCTGAACTTATTTATTATTTTATTTTTTTAACTACCATTTCCAGGTCCTTATATTGGGGGCTGTGACCAAGAGTCCAAATGTAGCATCTTCAGTCATCAAAAGAGAAAATTGTGTTTTTGGAAATTTTAAAAGAATTTTTTTCTAGGTGTTTTTTTTGTGTTGTTGTCGTTTTTCCTGTTAACCTACTTCCAGTTTCATCCTTAAACCCCTTTAGCATTATCTGGCCTAATAATGTCTCATGTCTAGCTTCTCTAAATTCATTTTACCTTCCAGTTTACTTTTGATGAGTCAGTACTGCCCATGATCCTCCACCATCCTCTTGTGTAAGAATTTATACACAAGTTTATATTATAAAACAGTGTTGCTCTTGGCTCTTATGACACTCTACTTGGCAAAGAGATCAAGTATTTGCTGGCAGTTTCCAGTCTCCTTTGGCCTCCTCTTTTGTTGATTGATTCATATTGGTTAAACTTCCTTAGGAAATGATGAGAATCTGTTCTTTTATCTATTTCCTCCTACCCCTTTTGTTTAAATAGGTCAGGTTACCAATACTTAGGTTATACATATTTTAGTTGTGTCCCTATCTTACCATTTTTTTCCTAAATTGTTATTGGCTTGGATACTTATTATACCAATTTGATGATCTGACTGTTCAGAAATTACTCAAAAAGAATCAGTCACTTTTTATAACATTATCTGGTGTTCACCATATCCAGGGTCTCCCATTCTCTTTTTCAAGAAATTTTTCAGGCTATATAGGTGTGAAGGCTCTCTGTGCCTACAATTGTGCGATCTCTTTTCTTTCTTCATTCTGACCCTTTTATTTTTAAAAATTACTAAGCTCTTACTATATGCAAAACACTCTGCTCAGCATGGGGAAAAAATAAAATAGAAAGACAATCCTTGATCTCAAGGAACTCATCTTCTAATAGGAGGAAATGAGAGATGGATGGATGGATGGATGGATGGATGGATGGATGGATGGATGGACAGACAGACGCAGATAGAGATACAGACATAGCAGATTTCAGCTGTAAGTCAGATAGAAAGATCCTGTGGTTCTCAGAGCACAGCAGCCCAAGACATGTGGTAATGTCTCTTCTTTAGTGGCATGTCCATGAATAAAATCATGTCCATTTCTAATGCTGAAGCATTTGAAAGTTCCTAATACTTTGGTGAAAAGTACTTTCTTTTCTGGGTCATTAGTAGCTGATGTAGTGGCTACTAATGCATATGGCACTGTTGATCAAATGAAGTAACATCTGTAAAGTCTTTTAAAAACTGTAAAATGTTATATAAATAACAGTTGTTATTAAATGCTGTCTATCACTGTAGCATTTATAGAAGCACTTGCCAGTTCGCATTTGCTGAAGGGTTTGCATGCCTGAATAATGACTGCTCTACAGAGATACAGGTTGGGCTGGTGGCCCAGAGGAGTCCATTATTCCTAGGGATCTTGGCAGTTTGTCAGCTGTTGTTGCTGGTGTCAGAATGATTGGTGGCCTTTTCTCTACAAGAGTAGCTCCTTTCAGTGATTTGGATTTCTGGGGCTGATTATTGGACGGGGATGAGTACTGATACTCCCAGCTAGGTGGTATAGTAGATAGAATTCCAGGTCTGAAGTCAGAAAGACTCATCTTCCCAGAGTTCAAATCTAATCTCAGACATTTATTAGCAGTGTGACCCTGGGAAATCACTTAACCCTCAGCTTGTCTCCATTTCCTCAACTGAAAAATGAGCTGGAGAAGGAATGGCAAACCACTCCAGTATCCAGAAAACTCCAAATGGGGTCATGAAGAGTCAGACATGACAGAAAAACTACAGGACAATTCCCAGGGATCTTGAATGCTTGACCTGAGATTATCCACCAAGTTGTGGATTGTGAACTGTCTGGAACACAGAAGTCATTGCTTCATCTTCCTCTGTGAGCCTTTCTAGGAAAGGAGCTCCTTGCTGTCCTCCTCCTGCCAATCAGTCCCAAGGAAAAATGCTTTTCTCCCAAGCCATCTTATGTGTGTAAGTCACTGAATATTGAAATGCATATAAAAGTAAAGCTCATTTAATTTGAAGGCTCCTAATTGAGTTGGCTGTTATTTATAAGAATTTGCAACACGAGAAGGCCAAGTGTCCTATATATGAACTTGTGCATGAACTGAAACTAAAACTAGCGCTATGATCTTCTTTTATATACATCTCCCAGGAGAACCTATTAGTCATCTTTCATTTAGCTTTAACTTCCTTTATGTCTTTTGAATTCATTGATGACAAGGATGTCGACATTAGTATGATTGTGTTCATATTTAGATATTTTCATTAGAATAGGTAGTATAGTAGATAGAGTGTTGGACTTGTGGTCCGAATACCTGAGTTTGAACCTCCCTCATACACCAGCCTTATAATCCTGGATAGGATTTTTAACCTCCCCTTCTGAGTTTCCTTATCTATAAAATAAGCATAATAGTAGCATCTCCCTCCCAGGGTGGGAGCTAAATCTTAATCCAGCCATTCAGACAAGAGAGACTATATAGATTGGTTCTAAATGTGATTTAGTGTGCCCAAAATCAATTTAATAAATTTAGATTGTGAGAAAACTTTCATTTTTATTACTTTCATCTCTCTGACTATCCCTACATGGAGGCAGGGTTGGGGTGAGGTGCGCACAACACAAAACTAATGGTGGTTTTATGTTTCTTTTCCCCTTCGTGTCCATGTACAAATCATTCCTTAGCTGGTGTCTGGTCTACTGGTGATGAGCCTCTGTACCAAGGCTGGCTCTCAGAAAATAATCGTTAATTCAATCAAATCCTTCAAGCTAGGACCATACTCTCAACCAGTTTTGGATTCTGCTGACATAGTCTTCAAGAACACAGAGTTATTTTTGGGGACACCATGCATTACAATTTTTTTTTTTGAGAACCGTATTAAAATTAATGTTGAAAGGTCACAACTTTCATGATATACACAGATGGTAAAAGGTATTTTAAGATAAGAGAGAAACTTTTGGTTAAAATCATTGACTGAAATAATTGTAATTATTCCTAAAATTAAAGTTTTAATCTTAAGAGCTTCTTTAAAAATATTTGTGAGTTGAGCAGATAGCAATTTGCTTTTGAAAACATAAAGGCTAGATGATTATGTTATGAAATGGCAAATTTTAATTTTCTCAAACATGTAAAATTTAAAATGCTGTGAATATCTCAGATTGTAGAGTAATGGATTGTTTACTGCCTTTGTTGTCCTTGGTTAGACAGTATTAGAAGTGTTGTCAGACTTCACTTTTCTGACAATCTAAGGAGGAGAAAAAATTAACAGTTGAAGGGAAATTTTGTTTGAGAGATTTTCTTGTGACCCAGGATAAATGAATGGAAACAGTCTTTTTTTCCGTAGTTTCCGTAGTTTCTTTATGCATTCTTTAGAATGACCCCAGTGTATTGAGGTTAGACAAGCAAAATCTTTGGATGATGTGTATTATTTCTGAATTGCTATGCAATTTAGGCCAATATTTGGCTGTTAGAACACTGAAAATATTTCTCCCTTTCTTTCTTACTTTTTTTTTTTACTAAGAGTCCCAGAGGAAAAATGTACTTCAAAGTCAATGGTGAGAGAAAGAGGATACTAAAAAAGGCTTTTCAAAAGTTGTTGATTATGTTTTTTAAAAGTTATAAACAAACAAGTTACTTTAAGAGATATGGCAGCTGGCTCTTCCCATCAACTCTGCCTTTCAGATATGAACTTGAAAACCTTTGTCAGTATAGTTTTGTTTAATTCTAAATGTTTGGTATCATCTATATTTAGGAAGCCAAATGGTTTGAGGAATAAATGACCACATTTGTGAAAATGTTAGCTCTCTCTGTGTATGTATGTGTATTTATACATACACATAACAGCTTATCTGTAAATTTATTTATATAATTTATAGATACAATTTCAGCTTTTGTAAATAACATGCTAGAGCCTGCTATATATATAAACTTGGGTTCCATGCTGCAGATTAAACAGCTTTACCATCTTTCATTTTAGTTCCCCATGAATAGAAGCCAAAATAGACATAGCCTTATTCTGAATTACCCATTAGAGTGATTCATATTATAGCAAGATTGCAGAATAATAATATCTTGTGTTCGTAGAATGATTTTCTTAGCTTTTAAAGGCCTTTCACATGTCATTTTGTTCTCATAAAAATCTATTATTCAATTCATCATTCAATATTTATGGAGAACTTAATATGTGCCCCACTGTGCTAGATACTCAATTCAATTCAGTTCAACAAACATTTGAACATTTGAGTGTCTTTTGTGTGTATAGGACCTTGTAATAGGCTGAAGATACAAAAACAAAAAGAAACGCAGTTGTTATCCTCAAGGAACTTACATTCTAGTGAACAATTATTTAATTTGTCTCTCGTCACTTTACTGTTCTTCTGCCTCCTTGTTTAATAAATATAATACATAAAAATAAAAAAATCCAAAATTGATAAATGAAGGGAATATCTTATATTAAGAAAAGATTTTAATTTTATGAAAGAATTAGCAACCAAGTTCCCGTATATAGAATGGCAGAGATGGAAGTGTCTTCAGAGTCTATCCAAGTTCAAAACAATCCAGAATATGAATGTGCATGTTAGTCAATGAGCACAGTTTCTTAAATACCTACACTGTATCGGGTGTTGGGATACCAAAAGAGCCAAAACTCAGTCCCGACCTCAATCACAATCTAATGGAGGAGACACGAAGCGAACAAATACATGCAAACAAGGTAAATAGGAAATATGTGTGTGTGTGTGCGCGTGTGTGTGTTCATCCTTTGTTGCTGAAGAAGACCATGCCATCAGAGAAATGATGACATGATGTGCACTTGACTTTGTTTTGAGTGAGGGCGGGCTGTGCAGGTCACTAACCTCACTTGTCCTCCAGAGCCATCTGAATCCAGTGACCAGATATTCATCAGAAAGACTGGAGATGACCCAGGATGAGGCAATTGGGATTAAGTGACTTGTCCAAGTTCACACAGCTAGTGAGGGTCAAGTGTCTGAAGTGAAATTTGAACTCAGGTCCTTCTGACTTCTACACTGGTGCTTTATCTACTGTACCATCTAGCTGCCCCAAATAAATAGGAAATAATTGAAAGAGGGAGGGCACTAGAATTAAGAAGGGTTGGGAAAAGCTTTCTTGTAGATGATGGGAGTTTAGTTGGGATTAAAGGATACCCAGGAAGCCTATAGTTTGAAATGAGGAAAGAGAGTATTACAGGCGTGAAGGACAGACAGAGAAAATGCCTGGAGCGGAGAGATGGAGTGTCTTGTTTCTAGAGTAGCAAGGAGGTCACTTTCCTTGGAGTTGTGGAAAGTAAGATGTAAGAAGACTGGAAATGTAGAGGTGGGAGAGTAGGTTATGAAGGGCATTGAACAACAAGTAGAAGATTTTGTATTTTATCTTGGAGGTGACAGGAAACCATTGCAGCTTATTAAGTGGAGATGGGGATTGCCATGGTTGAATCTGAGCTTTGGGAAAATCATTTTGGTAGCTTAATGGACAATGGATTCAAGGAGGGAAACACTTGAAATAGCAACTATTAAAGACTCAAGATCCACCAGCAGGTTATTAAAATATTGCAGGGGTGATTTTGATGGTACAGCGTACCAAGGAGGTAACAGTATCAGAGAAGAGAAGGAGGCATATTCATGAAATATTGCAAAGTGAAGTCAACAGAACTTGGTGATAGAATGGATGTGGGGGAGGACAGGGCAGCAAGAAATAGTGAGGAATTATAGATGACAGCCTGAGAGACTTGGAGGATGGTGCTGTCCTCTATGGTAATAGGGACGTTAGGATGAGGGAAAGGCTTAGGAAGAAGATAAGTTCGGTTTTGGACATGTTGAATTTGAGATATGTAATATTAATGTAAGGTTAATGATGGGTGTGGGGAAGAGTTAAAGATCTTCCCTGCCCATTAAAAAGCTTCAATATCTTTTGTTAATTTCTATTGAGGCTCTGTGTCAGAGGATTGTGCCCTCTGCCTCTGAAAAGTATATAAGTACTCTGAAGTGAACGTTTTATTTTGGGACATACTCATCAGAAGTGTTTGTTTGACCAGACAAGACTCTGGGTAGCTGCTGAGGAACTTCCCACCATTGAAAATTCAAAAACTTTGATGCTTCTCTCTGTAACTATGTATGTATGGAATGGTCAGAAGTTGGATCTGTCTGTTGAGCTGTATGTATTGCTTATGGTCAGACAGTTAGAAGTCCTGACTGTCGGTCTTTATTTCTCTGCTTGTATTTTCTCTGTATATATGTTTGATTAAAGTGATTGTTGACCCCTCAAAAGTTGCTTTCCTTTTAAAAAATCAGATCTAAAACCTATACAAAAGGCCCTCCTGTATATGCCGGGATCCTTACTCTTATAAGATATTTACTGGACATCTTGTTTGATATATCTGAAAATACAGTCGGGAATGTGAGATTGGAGGTCAGCAGAGAGGTTAAGGCAGGATAGGTAGATTTGAGAATCATCAGTACAGATATGGTAATTAAATCCATAGGAGCTGATAAGATCACCAAGTGAAATAGTATAGCAGGAGCAGAGAAGAGGGTCCAAGACAGAACCCCGTGGGATATCTACAGTTAGAGGGTATCATCTGAATGAGGATCCATCAAAGAAGACTCAGAAGAAGTTGTCTGATAGGAGAAAAGCCAGGACAGAATGGTGATCCAAAAACCTAGAGGTGACAGAGTATCTTCTCATATACTAATGTCCTTCAGTGCATTTCCAATGTGATGATTTGTAAGACAAATTTTTCAGATTTGCATTCTCTGCCTTCTACCTCCCAAACCGTCCAATTGAGAATGCAAGAAAAACAAAACCCCTGTTACAAATACATAAAGTAAGCAAAACAAAGTACTACACTGAGCATATTTCACACATCCATTCCTAGCAAAAAAAAAAAAAGTTTCCATCTGTACTCTCTAGCAGAAAGTGATAATGTGTTTCTTCTTGAGTCCTTTGGATTTGTGAGTGGTCACTGGGTTGATCAGAGTCCTAAATCTTTTAAGGTTGTTTCTATTTATTATATTGTTTTAATTTTATAAATTGTTCTCCTAGTTTTTCCTACTTCATTTTCATCATTTCAAACAAATATTCCCAGGTTTCTCTGAAACTCTCTCTTCCATGCATATATCATAACTAATCCAGCTATTCCCCTATTGATGGATGCCCCTTCAGTTTCAATTCTTTATCTCCTCAAAAAGAGCCACTATAAATATTTTTATACACATGGGTACTTTTCTTTTTTCTTTGGGATCTAGATATAGTAGTGGTATCATTGGATCAAAAGGTATGCACAAGTTAACAGTGCTTTGGGTATAGTTCCAAATTGCTTTGACAGAATAGTTTGACAGTTTATGCTTACACATTATACCTGTTTTGTCATAGCCTTTTGGTATTTATCATTTTCCCTTTTTAGCTTTTCAAATCTGATGGGTGTTTCTATTTATCAGGATGGTTTTTATGTGCAATTATCTAGTTATCAATAATTTTCAGCACTTTTATATGTTTACTGATAGCTTGAATTTCTCCAAAAACTGCCTGTTCATGTCCCCTGCCCATTTATCAATTAAGTCCAGGATAATTAATTTTAGAAAAATTTGATTCACAGACAGTGTTTTAGGAACATTTTGGTTTTTCACTGGGAGGCTGTATACAATTTAGAGGGAGCATGGCCATATTCTAATGAATTTAAGTTGATAACAAAACTTCTGGAATTTCAACTGTGTAAACTCAACATCTGTAATTACCTGAGTCCAGTTTGGATGCATATATTTTGACTTTAAGCAGTTGAACCTTTCGGATGAGGTTAAAATTTCACTTCCAAAATATAAGGACAATGCTTCTCTAACCTAAACAGTTACCTAGCAAATGTTATTTTTAAAAAATCCAGAATACTTATAATGATTTTTCATATTATTATGTTTATTACATAAACAAACAACTTGAGAAGTTTACAAATGAGGTTATGTTTGATGCCACCTTGGATCATCTAAAAAAAGAGTTATGAGATATACAAATCTGGTAATTCTTTATAATGGGAAGAATTCTCTAGGTTTTTTAGTTCTAGGCCTAAGACCATAGTGAGCTCTTTTGTGATTATAGACTACAGTTTATCAGCTACAGAAATCTTTAGTCTTCATCATTCTGTACTTTGAACCCTTTTCCACTCATGACTTCTGAGTTTCTCAGTCTAAATTCTTCTTTCAATTTTGAATATTCGTTAAAATGCACACTCATTTTGGCATGAAAACCTATCTTACAATGCAGGAAAGTGGGGGAGAAGGGGATAAGCAGGGTGGGGGGGATGATGGAAGGGAGGGCAAATGGGGGGAGGGAACGATGAGAAGTCAACACTCTTGGGGAGGGACAAGATCAAAAGAGAGAATAGAAGAGATGGGGGCAGGATAGGATGGAGGGGAATATACTTAGTCACAACATGACTATTATGGAAGTCATTTGTAAAACTATACATATATAGCCTATATTAAATTGCTTGCCTTCCCAATGGGGATGGGTGGGGAGGGAGGAAGGAGGAGAAGTTGGAACTCAAAGTTTTAGGAACAGCTGTTGAGTATTGTTCTTGCACACAACTGGGAAACAAGAAATACAGGCAATGGGGTACAGAAAGTTATCTTGCCCTACAGGACAAAAGAGAAGATGGGGATAAGGGAAGGGAGGGCAGATTGATGGTAGGGGTAATTAGAATGCTTGGCAATTTGGAGTGGGGGGAGGGGAGAGATGGGGAGAAAATTTGGAACTCAAAATTTTGTGGAAATGAATGTTGAAAACTTAAATAAATTTAAAAATGTTTTGAATATTCCTTTTAACATCTCTGGTATCCCTGGGTCATGAGTATGTATCCTCTTCAAATAATCCTCAGCTTTCCATTTGGCAAAACTACAAAACAAGTGGATAGAGATGAGCAGTGAGAAATTCTTCCTAGCTTCCATATTACCCCTGGTTTCCCTGCAAATTTCAACAGGACGAGACTGTTGAAAAAAAGCCAAGTAAGAGTAGAGTGAACATTTGGCCAATTACCCACAAGCAGGCAAAATAGCTCTACAATTTATATATATATATAAATACCTTATTCCACTGAATTCCTGTAAGCCTATTGGATCCATTTTATGGTTGGAGAAGGAGAACAACTCCCTATTAAGTATCTTATGTGAGACTTCTACAATGACAGAGGGGAGCCACTGACACAAGTTTATTGAATTCTAATCAAATTTTTTTTTCTGCTAGCTAACAAGTGTTTTTTTTTTTTTTTTGCCTTTAGCTCTTAAGACATCTTTTGCAAATGGTGTTTTTTTATAAAAACTCAGTAAATGAACACCTGAAATGAATTATGGAAAAAATGACTCCAATGCTAAGAGAGGGAGGTGCAAGAAGCCATTTATTTCTGTGACTGTGGGAACTGAAGATTTTTAAAAGGTGATCATTCAAAAGTGACAAGAACATC
This sequence comes from Bettongia penicillata ogilbyi, assembly GCA_023548195.1. NCBI lineage: Eukaryota > Metazoa > Chordata > Mammalia > Diprotodontia > Potoroidae > Bettongia > Bettongia penicillata. Next base: position 705,473 of record JAJHZJ010000162.1, on the reverse strand, counting down.
TGGTTATGGCTAGAGGAGAGTTAATTAATGGTATAGAGGAAAAGTATAGCCATTGCTAGAATTATCAAAGGATATTCTCAAGATTTAGTCGCTACAGTACATACTTAGCTATAAAGATGCATAGAATTGTTAAAAAAGAAAATTTCATTTGGTCAAATTAAAGGCAAATTCAGGAAATAAGATAAAAGAAGCTTATCGACACAAGACATCAGTCAGCTGTAGTGGCATTGGCCTCCAAATTCTAATCTGGAACTACTTGTATCAGACAGCAGTAAAACAATTTACACATTAGGGTAAGACAGTACTGACTGGTGAACCTTTCAAAGAGGAGGTGGGATTAATGTCTCCTTAGCTCCACTCCTAGGTGTTGCAGTGGAAAGAGTACTGTTTGGAATCAGGAAGACTCATGTTCATGAGTTTAAATCCATCTTCAAATAATTGCTAGCTTTGTGGCCCTGGTCAAGTCACTTAATCCTGTTTGCCTCAGCTCTTCAGCTATAAAATGAGCTAGAGAAGGAAATGGCAAACCAATCCAATATCCTTGCAAGGAAAACCCCTAATAGGGTCACTAAGAATGAAAGAATTAGAAATAACTAAATGGTAACAAGCTCCTCACCATCATAGCATCATTAGGACATGGGAGTAGCCCTCAGGTGACAGTATCAGTCTGCAAGAGATGGAATTAGTCCTAAAAGGACAGAGTTGCAAGCTCTCTGAGCCCTGTACTCAATGGTTGAGCGAGATTAAAACATAGGGGTCGCTCTGACTCTTTGCCAAAGTCTGACATCTTACATTGTAAGATAGATGCTTCGAGTCTACATATTTTTATCATCTCAAAGTAATCTTAGAGCAGAATTGCAACAACCTGGGTTCTACCCATGAAACTAAAGATCCCCCCAAATTAACACATACTCCAGCAGCATTGAAACAACTGAACCTGATGCGCACCTAATTAGCAAGAATTATTAGATAAAATAGGACCATGTTAGATAGCTCTCCTTGTTAATGAAATCTTTCTGTGAGTCATTACATTAACTAAGTACCTCTTACTCTCCACTGAATATGTCTTAATTACTTATGCTATTTTTCACATCATGAATTACCTAGTTGAATTGAGGGCTCATATGTGCTTCTTGCCTCAGGCACCAAAGCCCCTAATTCTGTCTGTTCCTTAAAGGATAATCTAAACCAGCAACAGAAACAATACCGAGAGAGATATAGATTAAAATTCTTGCCTAAAGTCATACAATTGTGGCTGAGCTTGGTTTAGAACTGTGGGTTCTAGACTCCCGATCAGATATTAGTTTCACCACTGCACATTGCCTAGACCCACAGATGATGAAGTTGGACAAGGTGATCTCTCAGCTCCCCCAGCACCTATAATTTCATAATCCTACACACCTGAGATGGAGAGGGCGCTGGCATGTTCTGTGACTGCTTGCTTCAAAAAGACCTGCATCTGTCACCTTTTGGTGGCAACGTTGTACCCGCACAGACATTGTGGTTGACTTTAATTCTTTTTACAGAATTGTTTTCCCCCTGTGCTCAAGGAAAAACATTCTGCTAGTAAAAAGAAAATCTGAGACCCAGATTTTAAGAAATCAGTAAGACATGATTTCACAGAGCTACATGGACTCCACTGTTATATTCTTAAGAAATTCATATGGTCCAAGATTTGTGATGTTAGTGTTAGTGTATTTTTTATTATGGGGACTATAGATATCAAAATGTTACTCCAGAGTAGTCTAGCATGTTAACAAACCTTTCAATAAGATGCCGTTTTGTAAAAAATAACGCCTAGGGAGGAAAATACTGGGAAATAGGAATGGCAGACAGGCAGTGAATTTGGATCAGCATCTTCATCTTTATCTTTATTGTGTAATAAATGATTTTTGTTGGTGTACATTGCTGCAGTAACTAAAATCAAAAAAAGCAACAGCCTGAGTTCCGTTTCCTGGGAATTTCTGTTGTTACTTTTCTAATGGGCTCTTCCTTTTTTAAAATAGAAAAGTGGAATGAAGATGTGGTGTTAAAATCTGTTGCTCCAGACAAATCCCAATTTTATTATAAAAGCAAGTCTACAACACTTAACAGGGCCGAGCTCATGTTCAGATGGTTTTTCCAATGTAAACCAAGGATGGGTGAGCCAATTTTTGCAAAATAAAAAGCAATTTGTAGCTTTGCCCAAAACTTATACTGAATATTTTTGCAGCTTCAAAAATATTTGGATAAGTCTTTTAGTATTTTTTTCATTTTACTCCTGATACTTCCTGTTTCAAATGGAGCCTGAAAGTAAAAGAGCGTAATTTCCCTAGAGAATTTATTCTTATAGGAATTTTAACCTAAGCAGAAGCAGAAATGGTTGGAAATATTAATGAGCTCATTTCATTTAAGACTGATGGTGAAGTGGAACTACTAATAACTATGATGTTCAGATAACTATGAAAATGCCTAGTGTGTTCTCTGTAGTCTCAGATTGTTTTTTTCTAAGATTAAGTCATTTTAAGGAGACTTCTGCAGTAGGATAGCCAGATTATTTTATCCTTTGTAGAAAATTTTCCATATGCATGTGATGTATTGGATGCTTATCCGTTGCAGGATTGAACCCATGTGCGTGGTTGCAATAGAACTAAAGGGTAAAGGAACAAGAATAGATAATTAAACCCCACTGAGAAAAACAATTAGTGGCTTCAAAATTATACTTTGTTCCATTTATTTCAAACAAACTAATTGCTCCTTTAGCTGGCAAGTTGCACTTTAATTATTTAAGCATATGGCTGCTATTAATAAACTAAGTTCTTTGGACTTTATAAGAAATAAATGTCTTCCACTGAATATTTTTGCACAGTTAACTAAGCATAACATTGCATGGAATATTATGACAAAGTTACAGTGAGTTTATGAAAAGGAAATACAAGTAAGCATAATTGCCTAATTGATGAATTCTTATCATATCCTGCCACAGTTGTAGGCCTTTGGCCCTGGGCAGCTGTAAATATTAGCATTTATCTTGTGTGTCTGTATGCAAATGAAAAAAAAATAAAACTAGTCAAATATATGTTAAAGAAAAAACAATGATAGTGACTTCCTCTTAATAGAAAAAGCAATCTGATAATTGTTGTTTGAAAAGGAAGAGGGTTGGAATGATTTATTTTCTTCTTCATGAAAAAATTAAGAGGGGCAGAGCCAAGATGGCAAAGTAGAAGCATGGACCTGGTTGAACTCTCCCCACAAAGCCCTTAAAATACCTGTAAACAATGACTCCAAACAAATTCTAGAGCAGCAGAAACTACAAAATGACAGAGTGAAACAGATTTCCAGCCTAAGACAGCCTGGAAAGCTGATAGCAAGGTTCTATTGCACCGGACTGAGAACAGAGTGCAGCCCAGCCTGAGCCACTCCAGCACAGACAGGACTGGAGGAGGCTTCTTGGTGTGGAATCATAGACAGCTGCTGAGATTTCTAGATTTCTTAACACTAAAGACAACTTTGAAGGTCAGTGAAAAAGGTCTTTCATCTAGGTGAGAGGGGAATGTGGTACTGCCCTAGGTTCAGCCCCAGAGCCACAGTAGCCACTGCCACAGAAGTGGCCACTTTCGAAATTCTCAGTTTACAGATGGTAGGGATAGGGGAATCAAGTAACTGAACTGGGGTATCAGTCCTCAGTGGTGGTCCTGGGGTAAGGAGGAGCACTGGTGTGAGGGAGCTGGTGATGACTGTGGAGAGGGAATTCTATTTGGCAGTTCCAAGACAGAAAAGAGTGCTTGTGGTTGCTCACAGATCAGAGCACAGGCCAGGAGAGGAGAAAACACCTTTCCCTTGACTATGCCACTTTGCAAGAACTGAGAACTTACAGGTCCCTAGAGATATCTCAGAGAACAGCTGCACAAATCCTCTGATGCTTGGGGTAGTATAGCCTCCACTTGACAAAGGTCTCAAAAGTCAAGTAACTGACTGGGAAAATGCCCAGAAGGGTGGGGGGAGAAATGAGGCTATAGAAGGTTACTGTCTTGGTGAAAAGGTATTTTCTTTCAACTTTTGGGCTGAGGAAGATCAAAGCATACAATCAGAGGAAGACCAAAGCATACCACCAGAAGAAGATAGCAAGGTCAAGGCTCCTATATCTATAGCCTCCACAAAAAATATGAAATGATCTCAGGCCATGGAAGAACTCAAAAAGAATTTTGAAAATCAAGTAAGAGAAGTAGAAGAAAAATTGGGAAGAGAAATGAGAGTGATGCCAAGAAAATCATGAAAATCAAGTCAACAGGTTGGAGACACCCAAAAATGCTGAAGAAAATGACACCTTTAGAAATAGACTAATCCAAATGGCAAAAGAGGTCCAAAAAGTCAATGAGGAGAAGAATGCCTTAAAAAATGGAATTGGCCAAATGGAAAAGGAGGTCCAAAAGCTTACTGAAGAGAATAGTTCTTTAAACATTAGAGGAGCAGTTGGAAGCTAATGACTTTAGGAGAAATCAAGACATTATCAAACAAAACCAAAATAATGAAAAAATAGAAAATAATGTGAAATATCTGATTGGAAAATGACTGACCTGGAAAATGGAGATAATTTTAAAATTATTGGTCTTTAAAAATTATTGGTCTACCTGAAAACCATGATAAAAAAAAAGAGCCTAGACATCATCTTCCAAAAAATTATCGAGGAAAACTGCCCTAGTATTTTAGAACCAGACGGTCAAATCGAAATGGAACAACTTCACCAATCACCTCATGGAAGAGACCCCAGAAAGAAAACTTCTAGAAATACTGTAGGCAAATTCCAGAGTTCCCAGGTCAAGGAGAAAATATTACAAGCAGCCAGAAAGAAAAAATTCAAGTATTGTGGGAACACAGTCAGGATAACACAAGATTTAGCAGCTTCTACACTAAGGGAACAGGACTTGGAATATGATATTCCAGAGGTCAAAGGAGGTAGGATTAAAACCAATAATTACCAACCCAGCAAAGTTGAGTATAATACTTTGGGGGAAAAATGGAATTTCAATGAATTAAAGGACTTCCAAGCATTCTCATTGAAAAGACCAGAGCTGAATAGAAAATTTTATTTTCAAGTACAAGAATCAAGAGGAACATGAAAAGATAAACAGGAAAGAGAAACCATAAGGAAATCATTAAAAATCATCATTTCCTACATGCAAAGAAGATATTTGTAGCTAACAAGACCTTTTTTAGTATTAGGGTAGTAGGAGGCTATATATGTGTGTGTGTGTGTGTGTGTGTATACGTATATATATGTGTATGTATATATACATATATCTATATATATACATATATACACCCACATACATGCACACATATGTATGTATATGTGTATGTATGTAAACATATATGGGTATGTAAGTGTATATTATATACATGTATGAATATTTGTAGGTATGTATATGGGTGTATGTGTATGTGTATATGTACATGTGTGAGCTGAACAGTGTGAGCTGAATATGAAGGGAGAATACCTAATAAATAAAATTTACTGTTGAGTGGATTATACTAGGAGTAAGAGAAAGGGAGAGGTAGAATGTAGCAAATCATCTCATATAAAAGAGGCAAGAAAGCTTTTACAATGGAGGGGAAGAGGGGGGAGATGAAAGGGAATAAGTGAGCCTTACTGTCATGGAATTTGGCTTAAGGAGGGAATGACATACACTCAGTTGGGTATGGAAATCTATTTTACCCTGCAGAAAGGCAGGGGGGAAAGAGATAGGAGAGGGAAGATAATAGAAGGAACAGCAAATTGGGGAAAGAGATTATCAGAAGCAAGTACTATTGTGGGGGGATAGGTCAAAGGAGAGAATAGAATAAATGGAGGGCAGGACAGGACAGAGGAAAATGTGGTTAGTCTTTTGCAACATGACTGTTATGGAAGTGTTTTGCATGGCTACGCATGTATGACCTATATTAAATTGCTTGCTTTCTCAATGAGTGTGGGTAGGGTGGGAGGAAGAGAGAGAGTATGTAACTCAAAGCTTTAAAAAAGAATGTTAAAAATTGTTTTTGCATGCAACCGGGAAATAAGTTGTACAGGCAACAGGGTATAGAAATCTATCTTGCCCTATAGGAAAATAGAAGGTAGGGAGATGGGAGAAGGGGAGGTGATAGCAGGGAGGGCATATTGGGGAAAGGGGCAGTTGGGGTACATACTGTCCATGCGTGGGGAGAGGGGAAAGATGGGGAGAAAATTTGGAATTCAAAATCTTGTGGAAGTGTATGTTGAAAACTGAAAAATAAATTATATTTTTTAAAAAAGAAAAAAATTAAGCATAAGTAAATTTCACAGAGCAAATTCTTAAAATTATTTCACCTCTAATTTCCTGAACACTGAGATTCTTTTTTCCAAAAAAAAATCTCTGGACCTCCACTTTCCTCTCCAAACTTGTCCTTTAGATGCACTCTGAGCTTCAGTTCTGTGATCCCTCTTTATTTTTCTAATTCTTCACTCATTTAATATACCGTATTCTACACTTCAGTTCAATGGCCATTTGATTTTGGAGCTACTAACCTCCCATGTCTGTTTAACACCCAGCTTTATCTGCTCCTACTCCCAAGAGTAGGAGCTACTGAACATAATATTAATCCACTATTAATTTTTAATAACTTCAATTTATCATTCATTGGTGAATAACAATTCTTTTATTCATCTTTTGTTGACTGCTTATCGCATCCATCACAGATGCCAATTCCTGTAAGCTATTTGTTGAAGACAAAAAAAATTCCCATTCTTAAAATGGTATCATTTTAAAATTTAGAGGGGAAAGATTGAAAGCGAGATAAGAAGAATGCTTTTGTACTCAATTTTTGTTAATTTAGTTCTGAAACTTACGGTTGTATTAGCAACAGTTGGAAAGGATGATATAGGAATACCTCTTTTTCCCCACCACCCTCACACAGAGGTTTCTGCTTCTGTCACTCCTGAAACTGTTAATTTCAGCTATTATTTCCTTATAACCAAATATAATAATGTTTTTAAAACCCATATTTCATGAGATGAACAGTATTCCTTGCATCCTGTCCCCTCTTTTTCATTCCAACTATAATTACCTTAGTTTCTCCCTTTGTTGCCTTTGGACTAGGCTCCTCAAATAGTTTCGCATTTTTTTTCTGTCTCTAAGGTCTTTCCTTGCCAGGCCAGTCCTTCGTCTGACTTCCCATAGTGCCCACTTCACTACGCTCATCACGTCATGCTTCCTCTCAAAAAATTTCAGTGATTGTGCTGCCTGTTGAACAAACTCCCTATGTAGTTCCAATTTAGATTTCAAATTTGCTTTTACACTACTTCCCTTCATGGATCCTATATTCTTGCTAAACTAACCTACCTTCCTTGCTTTCTCTTGTCTTTGCCTTTGCTAACGCTATCCCTCATGCTTGGAATGGACTGTTTACCCTGTGACCTGCTGGACTCAGGTGCCTTTTCTCTGAAGCCTCAAGGTGCAAATAATACTTCTAGCCTCAAACCGGCAAAATTATATTTTACTCTGTTCTTTGCTTTTATAGTAATCTGTTTTGTACTATAGCTATATGTGTATTTGTATATCCACTACTTTCATAAAAGTTTAAGCTTCTTGGCCATAGGGCTAGGTCTTATTTCATCTTTTCACCCCCAACATTCAGTGAAAACAAGGGACAATCAAAGTGATTTGCAAATTATTCAATATCTGGAAAGTTATTTTTCTACAGTATGATAATAATAGCTAATAGTAATAATAGGTGACATTTAAATAGTGCTTTATTCTTCTAATTAATCAATCAGCTGGCATTTATTACGTACCTACAATGTTCTAGGAACTATGCCTTTGTGCTGGGAATATGGAGATTAAAAGTAAACAGTCCCTGCCCTCCAGTGCCTTATATTCTAAAGTGAGAAATTGCACGTACATATATAGACATACTCAAAACAGATTTTGAAAACTAGTTCTTATCTAGTGGGGAGAAAGCACTAGCACCTGGAGGAACCAAGAGTTTAATTTATTGCAGAGGGCTGTTAAGCCATTTTCTAGTCTTGTCCAACTCTCTGTGATCCCATTTGGGATTTTCTTGCAGAGATACTAGAGTGGTTTGCCATTTTCTTCTCCTCTCATTTTACAGGTGAGGAAACTGAGGCAAACAGGGTGAAGTGACTTGGCTAGAGTTACACAGGTAATAAGTGCAGATTTGACAGGTATTCCTGTCTTCCCACCTAGTGTTCTATCCACTGCACCACCTAGCTACCTGAGAAACAGAAGTGTATAGCAAATGGAAAAAAAACAATAGAAAGATGAGCTAAAATGCCTGATCTGAGGTGAGTTACCTTTTTGGAAGAGGGACTGTAAGGTAGTATATTACTTTACTGCATCACATTTTTTAAAAGAAAAGTAATAAGCAGAGTAAGATTTTACCTTCTCATTTGCATGAAGGTAAAAAGATGGTTTACTGAGGAATAACAGTCATAAAATCCTACTTTTTCTTTACTAATGACCTCATTGAAGATGGCCTGTATATGTGAATGGAAGATTCTCAAATGTATAAAGCACTTTGCAAACCTTAAAGCACTATATAAATATTAATTTGATTATTCTGTAGTTAAAAAATTAGGTGTGCATGTTAGTAGATGATGGCATTTACTGGGTATTGTGGCATAAATGATATTTAGGGTCAGGGGATATTTCTGCATCTTTGATATCTTTCCCTTCTTTTTCGATGTCTTGTGAATTGTTCCTTCAGTATGAATTCTGTCATCTCTCCCATGATTCTCCTCCATGTGTATTTGGTTCTAATTCAGCTGCATTTTGTACTTCTCTTTTGTGCCATTTCTGTGTCCTCCATAAGGACATCCATCACTATTATATTGGATTGCAAGTGGGGTAGTTCTGTTTTCCTTAATGGCGGAAAAAAGCTGTCAGAGTAATCTTTACACATCTTTTCCATGTTTCCTCTGCTTTTTGTCTTCCTTCCATTTTCATCCTTAAATATCATTGGAATGATTTTTGCTTACTTGGGTCTCTTGCCATGTTTTCTTTAAACCTACCACAATTTTTTTCCAAATTTGTGGCCATGCTAGAAGTGGAGGATTTGCTAATTGAAGCCCTACATTCACCAGTGACAGCATTTCCACAGCCCTGGAATACTCATTGTTTTTTTGAAACTTTGTTTAGGATTAACAACTTCCCATAACAAAGAGAAATGATGAGGACCACACATTGAACATTTTAAACCTCAGTTTTATGAGATGATGATTGTGGTTTGGATGTTATGATATCAGTATTATGATATATATTTGTTGATGTTATTGATTCCATCTAGGAAGTTTCATTAGGGAAAGAAATTAAATAGATAAATAAAATTTACAAGTCACTCAGTTTGTATGATTTAGCACTCATAATAATTGACATTTAGTCACACACATGGAAGGTTTCAATGTGTCACTGTATTGAAGGGCTGTTCAAATATGTTTTATATTAAATATATTTATATAGTTTAATTAAAGTACCATAAACATACCTTGGAGATATTGTCGGTTTGGTTCCAGACCACTGCAATGAAGTGAATGTTGTAGTAAAAAAAGAGACACAATTTTTTTTGTTTCCCTGAGTCACACGGATTTTTTGGTTTCCCAGTGCATATAAAAATTATGTTTTCATTATATCATATCCTATAAAGTGTGCAATAGTGTTGTGTATTAAAAATGTACATATCTTAATTAAAAACATTTTATTATTACTTTAAAAATGGTCATCATCATCTCTGAGCCTTCAGCGAATGGCAATCTTTTGACTGGTGGAGGGTCTTGCCTCACTGTTGATGACTGCTGAATGATCAGGGTGGTGGTTGCTGAAGGTTGGAATGTCTGTGGCAATACCTTAAAACAAGACAACAAAGAAGTTTGCTGCATTGATTGACTCTTCCTTTCAATTGAACGCTTAGAGGCCATGGTAGAGTTAGTAACTGGCTGGATTTCATTGTTGTATCTCAGATAATAGGGAGGCCTGAGAAAAGAGAGAGAGAATGGGAAATGGCTGCTCAGTGGAGTCGTCAGAATGCACACAACATTTATTGATTAAGTTCTCCATTTTATATGAGCATGGCTCGAATGTTACAATAGCATCTTATATGGGAATGGTTACAAAAGTAATTTCAGTTCTGGTGCTGGGGTGGGGGCGGGGCTGCCTCCCAGGCTCAGCTCCCTCAGGGGGTTTATGCAGAGACTCTCAGTAATGAAGATCCTGCCTGCTGCTGGGGGAGTCCTGGGCCGCCGCAGCAGCTGCTGCCTCCGCCGCCACCCCCGCCTCTGCCTCTGCCGCTTCCTGCCCTGCCTCTGCCGCCGCTGCGCCCCCACCCCTGCCTCTACCTCCACTGCTTCCTCCCGAGGGGGCCCGAGTCATGGAGACACTCCGCTCCCCCTCTCCTCCAGCCCAGCCTTCTCTCTCACTGACTTGTAGCTTCTGTGGGCGGAGGGACTTTCCCGGCTGCCGGAGCTTTCGTCCCTGAAACCTGCTCGGATCAGCTTCTCTGGGGCCGTGGCCAGGGCAGCGCTGGGGTGGGGTCCGCTTTCCGGAGCACGACAGACCCTGGGGACGGCTCTCCAGGGCTCTCTGGAACGGAAATCTCTTCCACTCTGTTTCTACACACCTTACAGTGATCCAGAACTTATGGGGATCTCTTTTTACATTAATTCTATGGGCTGTGGGTTCGGAGCTCATTAAACGTGCGCCTTTCTACTCCGCCATCTTGACTCCACCCCCTACAAAAGTAATTTCAAAGACTATCATAACAGAAATAATAACAAAGAAAAAGTTTGAAATACTGTGATAATTACTAAAATATGGCACAGAAACACTATGTGAGTACCTGCTGTTGGAAAAATAGTGCTAATAGATTGCTCATTGCAGGGTTGACATGAAACTTCAATTTGTAAAAACAAAACCCCAGGTGCAATATCTCCAAAGGGCAATAAAATGAGCGATCCCTGTATTCTGATGTTTCATCATGGCATGAAGGTGGCCGTAGGTCCTTAAAAGACATGCCATCAAAATATAAGCTCAGGAAAAACTTTGAGTATGAACTTGGCAGAAGACCATATGTCTATTATTTATTAAATTGAGGGTTTTATATCAAAGTTAGCCACATCATCTCGTAAATCTTTTTTGTTTCATCAGTTCATAAAGACCATGAACTATGGCATAAGGGATTTGTGAAATGTATCAGGTAAAGGAGTTTCTATTTCTGTGAAATTACTCATTCTTGATATATGAGGAATCTACACAAAAACAATTTTTGCCCAAAACCTATGGCTTTCTGAAATTTAGAAATGTGGGTATATATGTTCCTCATGTTACCAAATGAGGGAAGATGAGTAGAACATGCTATTTTATGATGGCAGACACATTGCCCCTTTAATTTTTTTTTTTGAAGGGAACATAGCCAGTTTTCTACATTGAGATACATAAAAATTCAGCAAGTCTCTCGTTGCTGTGCCAGTGATACTGAGCTTTTTATGATGCTTTGGCTCAAGGGACTTATTTCTTGTCATGCATATGATACCCAACTTTAATTTAAATAAGTGACATAGTATCCATTTTCCAGCTTTGTGGCCATTTTAGAAGGAACTGCCAATTCCGTATTTACCTTCTCTGGTCACATAATGGCCATAGTGTTGGAATTCTGTTGTTTCCTTGAGGCTGCTTAAGATGGGTAACCACGTAACCACAGAAAAATGACACAATCATTTCCCTTACCACTTCAAACCTCAAAAATCTGACACCGAATTACTGATGTTCTGAGCCTACGCAATATGTTTCATTAGCGAGAAATTAAAGCAATAGAAGAAAAATCAAATTCAGCCAGATCTTTATATAGCACTTGCAAGTTTGCACAATTTCCAACATATCTCATCATATATGTATATTATACATATTTTATACGAAGAGAAATAATTAATGAAAATACGTATGTTGTTGGCCTCCTGATTTAGTTATTTCTGATTCCTGTAATATTTTATGCACATTCTGATTTTATTCCCTCTTAGTTCCTTTTTGTCTTATTCAGTTTAAGTTCCTGTGTGAGCAATGATTTCTAGAGTAGCTTCCAAAGAGATAAAATACAGCCTTCTGAAAGGCTTGTTGATCTCGTCCCTGTTTAATAATGACCTGCTCAGCACCTTCCTGGGGAAAAGGATGGAATAGAATTGAACTGGACAACCACAAGTCTCTCCTCTCTGGTGTTCTAGTGAAAGGTTGAATATGGCCCCAACCTGAAATTCTAGATTACCTTGTACTTAAAAAAGTTGTTATGGGACATACTGAAAAATTGTCAGGTAATACAACATCCTGTGATTCAAATATTGATCAATTATCCTTCTATCTTGAAATAAACGTAATAGGACCCTGAACAGGAATATTACATTCTTTTGACAGTTTGTGGGGACCCAGATAAATGCTATATGAAAATTTGATGTCTGCTTCATACAGGACCAGGGGATTATTGAAAGCATTCTTCCTTCTAGCACCTTGAGTCATATTTTGAAAACTTAAATTTCATACTTGGAATGTGCAGGCTGGTTGGTGCATGACTGTTTACATTGCTGGGCTCATATATTATTGTCTTTATGTCTCTATGACCTAGTAAATAGTATGTGCTTAATAAGTATTTGTTGGTTTGAACTGAATTAAATGATGGAATTTCTTAGGTGATGTGCTGTATAGGATTGCCTTGCTTTTATAATAGCCTCAGTGATTTCATTGTTATATTCTTTGAGAATATATTATGGAAGCTAAGTATTACTTGCTGATACATTATACTTAAAATTTAAATGCTATTATGTGTACTGTATTATACTGCAGAAGACTATTAACTTTCTAATTTTCTCTTTGAATTTTATAGTGTATCATGTATTTTAAATGTGCTATTCTTAGAGTAATTTCTCAAGTGATAAAATTTGGTGATACAGAAGATGCATAATGCCCATTTATTACTTAATAATTTTAATAATTATTAATCAATAAATTATTAGTAAATTAAATTATTATATTGTAATAAATCATTAAAATAAATAAATAATTATTAAGTTAATTAATAAGTAACAATAATTGCTTATACAATACCTCTTTTGAAAAAAAATGGAGTTCTGTAAAGACACCTCTTGACTGAGTAAAATTTCACATCCTTAAGTGAGCCAAGATAGGTTTCTTACTAATGAGAAAAATCATGAGAAAAAATTGACTGTTCACACTTCAGAAATCAGACAGTGCTACAGATAAGGGCTTGATTAATAAATCAAGTGATTTATTAATTGTGATTAAGTGATAGAGAAATTGCTAATGATGCAAATTAAACTAAAAGCTTAAACTAAAAAGCCCGAATCCTATTGTAAGCAATCTAATTTCAAGACCTAGGCAAATATATTTTGAAGATGAAAAGGACAGAAACTGGGTCTCAGTAGAGTCAGGACTAAAATAAGGATCAAACTGAGGAGTCATGCTAAATTCTGTGAGAAGAGTTCCAGGAGGCAACATTTGGGATTCATGGTGTAATTACTCAAGAATGAGTATGTAATAATGCTATCTCAGTTTGCTTCACTCATTTGACTTGTGAGCACATGCATATTTTTATGCCCTCTGGTGCGTGACAGCCCTGACTTCTAGTTTCTTCTGAAGTCCTTTCAGCTGGACAGCTCCTACCACTTTCAATTCCTTCTCCACAGCAATGGCCAAGTGCTGTTGTGGGGTATGCTGAAGGGCTAATGTTATTGTTTGTCCTTCATTCTTGAAGAGGACCATGACATCAGGAAGGTCATGCCATGATCTGTAAATGAATTGGATTTAAGTGAGGCAGGGCTGTGCAAAGTCACCAGCCTCACTTTCTCCTCTAGTGCCAATTTGGGTCCAGTGACAAGATATAGGTCAGGACATGCAGAAGGACTTACTTTGTTCATGATACACTATGTGACTCTGTCAGCATATATGAGGACGTTCTTTTCCTGCTATTCATTTGATGCACATCAGTCATTTATTCTGTGATCCCTAAGAATTGCTGCATAGCAGTAATACCACTAGTCTTATGTAGATATTTCTAAGCAGCAGAATGGACAGAGATTGCCCACTCAGTCTTTCACTTTCTCCTTTACTGGTCTTCAGGTTTAAGGGGTTTAGAAAATTTGGCAACTACACCTCTCCATCTGGGTGAAAGTCAATTCTTAGCTTGTATTCAGAGAGTCTTTAGGACACCATTGATTTCTGAATTTGTTAGCGATCTCCAGTGGTACCATTAGGTGATGCAATGAGTAGAGTACTGGGCTGATCCCGGAAGATCGGAATTCAAATTTTGCCTTACATGTGTACTATCTGTATGAACCAGGGCAAATCACTTAACTTTTCTTAGCCTCAGTTACCTCATCTGTAAAAAGTGGGTGATAGTAATAGTACCTACCTCTCTAGGCTGTTGTGAGGATACAAGGAGGTGCTTCATGTAAACATGTAAAGTACTTTGTTAAACTTGTTAATGCCTGCATATTTTTATGCTCTCTGGTGCCATAAAGAGTCCTGTATCAATGCTAATTATTCTTGTTATTGTCACCCCAAAATACTACTGACACTAAGTTTCTTGAAGTTAAGGATGGTATTAAATCAATCCATCAGCCAATCAACAAACGTTCATTAAGTACCGCTTACGCTGCAGGCATTATGAAGCACTGGGGAATACAGGTGTAAATAATGAATAATAATGCATTAACGAAAGCTAGCATCTGTAAGTTCTTGAAGATTTGCAAGGTGTTTTACGTGTGTCATCTCATTCTATCCTCACAGAAACCCTTGGGTATAGGTGCTGTTATTAACCCCATTTTCTAGATAGAGAAACAGAGGTAGACAGAGGTTAAATGACTTGTCAGCACATAACTAGTAAGTCCCTAAGGCCAAATTTGAACTCGCATCTTCCTGAATTTGCACTCATCTCTCTATCCACTGCCTGAAGTTGAACAGTCCCTACTTGTAGTAAATGAGCTTAGAAAAAATATCATATGTGTGCATGCATATATGTGTGTATATGTATATATGTGTGTATATACATACACACATATATACATACACATATAGTGTTTTACTCATGAGACACAACCTGTGATGTCATTGATCCTCTTTGAAAATGAAGTGAGAACAACACATACACATATACATACAGAATAAATATAAAGTTAATAAATGTAAACATCTAGAACAATGCTGAGCACATAAATGAATCACTGTTCAATCTATACACATATGAGGAGAATAAGCTGGATTGCCTTTTAAAAATTAAGCAGTACTTCAAATGACTCTGAATTTCTCCCTGAAACTACAACTTCTCCTCTCCACCACACCCCCCTTTATAAACATTTGATTCTGATACATGCCTATAAACCCTGAAATACAACAGTGTTTGAAGGATTGGAGTGGAATATATACCAAAGAGAGTGGAGAGGCATGTGGCTGTATGAAAAGTTTTGTATAAAGAGTATCAAGGCAGCTGGGTGTCACTGGAAATAGAGTGCTGAATCTGGAGTCAGGAAGACAGAAGTTCAAATCCTGCCTCAGACATTTAATAGCTATTTGCCTCAGTTTTCTCATCAGTGAAATAGGAATGATAGTTGCACCTACTTCCCCGTGTTGTTGTGAGGTAAAACAAGATAATATATTTAAAATGCTTTGCAAACTTTAAAGCACTATATAAATACTAGCTAGTATTATTTCAGCATTATTGCAGATGTGAATTATGCCCAAGAAGTGATACAAAGGATATCAAAAGAAAAATGTGTCACCTTCCCAAAATGTTTTGATCAGGAAGAAAGTGTGAGGTATAAGCAATGGATAGTGGAGGTGTTCCCATGATTACCCATGTAATGTAAAGAGAACCTAAGGAAGACTCCCAGAACTCTGGGTAGAGTTTGTCTCATAGTGAATTTACGAGAAGACATGAATGAGTTATATAGGATGGATTGACATGAATGGCTTGAGAGCTACATCAGTAGAGAAAATGCCCATTTCAAAAAGATCACAGATCCATTCTATTATTGCAAGAAACTTCTAGTCTTTCCAATAAATGTTCATTCTATTCTGACAATATTTTAATCTTCCCTTTTGATTAATTGTTAAATTATGGAAGCAAATAGTTGTTATTAAACATATTACATTCTTTTTTTATGTCACAATGTCACAAAGCAGTTTAGTTCTTTGAACATTTGCTAGGATGCCATGTTAGCTGGGTTTGAAATGGTGTGCATTCCATAAATCTCCTAATAGGCTGTAGGTTGTCAGTTTTCTCTTAGGTATTGGCTTATCTTGAAGATATGCTTCCTGCTCTGTAATATCATGTGCTTGTGACTAGTCTTTTTTCCCTTTTCAGTTACTTGATTATCTTTTTGGTACATAGATAGACTTACCTTTTTTAATCCATTATTTTCCTTTTCAAATTCTGATTCCATTTCTCATTTTCTTTTCTTCTTTCTCTGCAGTTTTTTTCCTAGTTTCTACAAGTGTTGTAAGCTGCCATCACTGTAGTGGAGATTTAATTGAAAGAACTACTAAAATTTTATAGTGATTTAAAAGAGGGGATGTAGATGTTTGGCAGAAGTGCTCTATGTTCGTCTTTGCAATTTATGCTTTTTTAACTTAATGCCAAACTGTAACATAAATCATAAAGATTCTTTTTGAGGAAAAGAAGTTGTTTTCCTTCACAAAGTTAGGATTAGTGTGCATTGAACTTCTGCATGAACAGGCAACGTCAGCCAATCCGGATCTCTCTTCTCCCTCCAGTGTTCATCATCCTCGAATTAGCATCACTAAAATTCCCATCTGTCATTCTCTAATTGTTTCAGGTTCATCGTAATAAGAATAGTAGTAATAGTATGTCACTTTGATATAGTGCTTTGCAGAAATATTTGCAAAGTGCTTTCTTCCCAGTGAGGTAGAAAATGCATATATTATCCTTATTTCACAAAGGAGAGAACTGAGGTACATAGGCACTTAAGTTCCTTTCCCAGAGCCACATGGTTAGTCAGTACCAAAGTAAAGATTCTAACCCATGCGTCCTGACTTTCAGTCCCACCTTGTCACCATGCCATATTTCCTCAATAATATGGTAGACTCTGTGAAAACAGATCATTTCTTCTCTGTAGCATTCACCAGAGTGCTTTGCTTATAGGGTATACTCAGTAGTTATTGATCTGAAAAAAAAAAAAACCCTTTAGGGGTTTTGAGTTCCTTTTGTACTTTTTTTCTGCCTTATGTGTAAACATTCCCTCTCAAAATTTATGTGTCTTAAAAAGTCTTGGCAAAAAAACGAAACAAAACAAAAAGGCTTGGCAATAGGTGAGTGCTACAGGCAAAAAAAACCCAACAAAAACAGAAGAGAAAGCATGTTGGTAAGAACGTGTATGTCACCGGGTAACAGGATCTCCCTCCCTATGAGAAAATGAATGCTATTAGAAGTGTTGGCTCAGGAACTCAAGTTAAGCCTAGAGCATTACACCATCAGCTTAATGGTCTTCTCTGCCAGGACCTTCAGGCAACTTGCCAGCACATTTTAGGTTATATAAGACATATTAGGGGACATACACAGAAGACATTCTCTACAGGTTGCTCTTCCTTGAAAGGAGTTACCCTAATAAAGTTTTAACATTTTTAAGGGGGGTAGGATGGAAAGGTTGTGTGTGAAAGCTCCTACAGATGGTGAAATTTTGAGCTGTGTCAAAAGGAGCCAGGGAAACCAGGAAGTAGAGGTGAAGGGGCAGAACATTCCAGGCAGGAGAGGTCTGAGATTACAGATGAGTTTGGGCTTCTGTTTGAGAAGCAGCAAATGGCTGAATCAGAGTGAGTGGAAGGTACTAGTATAAGGAGACTGGAAAGGAGACAGTGGTGAGGGCTTTAAACACCAAATAAAGAATTTTATATTTGATCCCTGAGGTAATAGGGAAGGAGCCACTGAAGTTTATTGAGTGTACATGTAAAGGGTCGGAGGTGAAATGACACGGTCACACCTGCGCCTTAGGAAAATTACCTTGTCATCTAAATGAACTGGAAGACTTGAGGCGTGGGAACAAATTAGAAGGCGGTTGTAGCAGTCCAAGTAGTGGCTGATGATGGCCCTTCTATGAATTTTCTATGTAGTTGTAAGGAGTTTTGAGATTTCTTAAGTTCTTTGGAATAATGTCTGATTTATAAATTACGTGGGAGACTTTTTCAAATGTCTTTAGTTGCAATTTGTTATAGCACTAATGAATGGCAAAATGCTGTGGGACATTTATAACTAGATCTTTTATATCATTATTGATGCCATTTGTTTACTGGTAACTGTTTTTGTCTCTTTCATCCTTATGTGCATGTGAACAACTTCTTTTTTAGAATTCAGTATTTTTTTTATTGAATCAAAGAGTTACAGAGAAGAGCAATTAAGGAAAGGGGCCCTCTTAGCTAATATAATCAAGCAAATATGCTTTGTGACTGATCTATTCTCTTAGTTGCAATTTTTATCTGCTCCCATATTAACATTACTGCATCTAATCTGCAAACCATCTGTTTGCATCCATTTAAAGCCATTTATTTTAATTTTGACTTTCTACATATGAAAAATTTGCAGATTTGTAATGATAGTTGACTTTAAGCTTTTGGTAGTTTTTAAATTGATAGCACTTTTTAGTAAGCATATTTTACATATTTCATAAAGAAAATAATGGTGCTTTTATTTTTCTTTAGGATTTACAAAGTACTTTATATTTACTCTGTGATGTAGGTTGTAGGGGAAATCTTCTTCTTTTTTATAAATAAACTGAAGTTTGTAGACATTCCTATAACCATATTACTCGTAAACCTTAGAAATAAAATTTAAGCCAAATTTCTTGACTCTTAGCATCCTGTCACTACATCAGGCTACATCTTGTTTTTACAAAAAAAACAAAATTATAGTAATGAGTTTTCTAATTCTTTTGAGCATTGAAAATGAAGAAGAGGGTGATTCTTTAAGGTGTACCCACAATAAATTCCTGATTGATCTCACTGCCACCAGTGTCTTTCCTTTCCAATCAGGATATCCAAATCTCCCGCTCTCTTGGCTAAGACACTACATTAGAGAATGATTATCTTAATATCAGTGCCTACATGATGGGTAGAGTTGGCGAGAGCTTTGGAGAGGAAAAATCCTAGTCCCTGGCTTCCCATGAGTTTTTAGTATCACCAAAGGGGAGACTCCCCCAAATCCCTAGTTGGAAATTAGGGATATGTGGACTGTTCTGCATACTGATTCCTTCTTGGAGTCTTTGTCTCCTAGGAACCTGAAGACAGCTAGGAAAACTCCTCAAATCTTACCAACTCTGCTGCTCACCAGGAACAGAACATTAAGCAATGAGGAGAAACTTATGTAAATGAGCTTGAACTTTGACTTACATATTCTTTGTCAAGCTGATATTCCTGAAACATAGATCTGACCATGTTATTGCCCTACTTTAAAGTGGTCAATTGTTATTTCATCATCTAGAATAAGATGCCAGTGCACAGCCTGGCATTTAAAGTCTGCCATAATCTGGCTTCCACTTACCTATCTAGTCTTATTTTATATTACTTTATGCCCTTCCATTGCAGTAAAATTAGCCTGTTAATTGTTCCTTGTATATATTGCCCGTGCTTAAGAGGTTCTCCTTGTTTGATATGATGCCTCAGAAACTGCCTTCAAAACTCAGTTCAAGTGTCCCTTCCTATATGTAGGCTTTCCTTATGTGCCCTCCCTCTACCCCCAAGTTACTAGCCCTCTCTACCTCTTTAAATTATTTGCATATATTTCATAGATACTTGTGTGTGCATTGATAGTGTAATGTGGCGGAAAGAGCACTGACTCAATTTGAAGTCAAAGTACGTAGGTTCAAATCCTTAGTCTTCATTAACTCTCTTTGTGTGCGACTTGGGGCAAGTCACTTTACCAGTTGTACATTCAGTAAAATGAGAGGGTGGGACTAAATTACAGATAATTTAAAATAAAATACCTGCAAAATAGATGCTAAGTAATTTTACAAGTGAGAGGAGGTAAATATGAACAAACCAAGAAATCAGGAAAGTTGGGGGTGGCTCTTGAGCCAAGACTTGAGTCCAGATAAAGATTCCAAGAATCAGAGGTGAGGAGATAGAGAACATTCCCAGGAATATGGGACAGTTTGTGTAAAGACCCCTGGCAGAAAATGTACTCTCAGGTATAGAGACCAGCGAGGCAGTTTAGATGGAATGTTTAATGTGTGAGGGGGAATAATGGGAGGTACATTTTAGATAGGTTGGAGCCAGATTGAGGAAGGCTTTACATTTTAAACAGAGGAGTTTGTGTTTTGTCCTAGCAATAGTAGGGAACCCAGGGGCAGCTAGGTGGTGCAGTGGATAGAGCACCAGTGCAGGAGTCAGGATGACTTGGGTTCAAATCTCACCTCAGACACTTGATACTCATTAGCTGTGTGACCTTGGGCAAGTCACTGAACCCCAATTGCCTCATCCTGTGTCATCTCTAGACACCCTGATGAATATCTGGTCACTGAATTCAGATGGCTCTGGAGGAGAAGTGAGGCTGGTGACCTGCCCAGCCCTCCCTCACTCAAAACAAAGTCAAGTACAAGTCATGTCATCGTTTCTCTGATGGCATGGTCTTCTTCAGCAACTAAGGACAAACACACACAGGTAATAGGGAACCCCCAAGAAGGCTTTTGACCTACAGAGAAGTATGGTCAAAATCATGCTTCAGGATAGACTACCACTGCAGCTGGGTGGAGTCCCTACTGACCAACTGAGGCTACCGCATTAATTCAGATGAGTTGTCTTAACCAGCGTGATGGTTACATGAGAAGAGAGAAGGTAAAGGTATCATGGAATTTCAAGCCTAGAAGAGACCTTAGAAGTCACCTAGTATAACCTCCTTTTTTTATTGCTGATTTCATATACTCACATAGAGAGCAGAACAAAGACTTGAACTTAATTTTTCTGACTTCTAGTTGGATTTTATTTCCATTAAATTACCATCCTTCTTAGAGTTAATTTGAGTAATGTGAAACAGACTCTTCCACCTCACTCTACTTAACCCCAACAAAAGATTGTTTTCCTCCATCTTGTACATATTTATGATTAGATTTTTATATGATCTTTTCATTGTGATATTTTATATTTGTAATTTTCAAGAAGCAAGATTTTCTTCTTGAGATGGGATGACCTTCTCAGGTCTAAATCATCAATGCCTAAAAGAATAGGCACTAAAACCAGTATCTACTGGTCATTTGTGATCAAATTTTAGTTGTAGAATTAGTCATGACCCTGTTTTTCATTTATCACAAGTTGCTGCTATGAAAAAAAAAACTTTTTCCCCAAAGAGAGGGGATATGAGAATTAGTTAAGAAAAAAAACCAACAGTGATATTTTTTAAAGGAAGTAACAAGAAAACCACAGTGATTTAATTCACTGCATGTTCCCATCAGTATTTGGCAGCAAGTTGTCAGGTCTTGATCTATATAAAAAAGGATTAAACCATACAGTTCTATGTGGTATATGACATGAAAGAGACTTGAGACATTTCCAAGGTGATCATCGGTTTTAAATATAGTGGAGTGTTAGCTTGCATAAACTGGAGACATATACAGCTGCCACAGATTGAGCACAGCTCCTACTGGCTTGGCTAAGAAAAAGTCATCTTCTGGATAACCAGGCAGGCTCCTACTTCCAGACCCCAAGATTATATTGAGTTTTACTCTGTAGAAGTACATAGAAGTCATTTCAAAAAAAAAATCCTGACCAAAACCCATTGGGAAACTACTTTTTATAAAGTGTTGCGGAGAATAAAAAAATAATAAAACACGCAGTCCTTGTGTTTTAAAGACTTAAAATCTAAGAGGGGAGAGGAGAGGAGAAGAGAGAGTATGACAAGGAGAAGGAGGAAAAAGTAGAGGAGAAAAGGAGAGAGAAGATGAGAAGAGAGAAAAGAGAGAGGGAGAAAAGAAAGGGAGGAGAAGAGAGGAGGGAAGGAAGGAGGAGAGGAGGGAAGGGGAAGAGCGAGTAGAAGAGAGGAGCCAGGGAGATGGAGGGAAGAAAGTGAGGAGGGTAGAGGGGAAGAGAGGAAAAAAAGAAGTGAGGGGCAGGAGCCAAAGGAGATATTGGATATATCCAAGTCTGCTTTCAGATCACTAAGAAATAGATGGGGGGGTGGGGAACCTGCAACCTCGAGGCTACATGTGGCCCTCTAGTCAAAGGCCCACACTTGAGGACCTAGAGTGCCGCATGTGGCCTAGAGGCTGTCGGTTCTCCACCCTTGGAATAGCCTGCCCTGCTGGTAGAGATTCTGAAAAGAAAGGAGCATGAGTATGCATATGACATCATATTTGTCTTGGAAACGATGTCATTCCTAAACCTGTATGGAAGCTCCCTAAATAATAACGCCATCCACCTAGCTGCAGAACATACATATGTGTACACACACACACACACAAACTAGAAAACGACTATGAGAGAAAACATAAACACTGCTGCCAGATTCCTTTCTAAAATGTTACTTTGATCATGTGATTTCCTTACTCAAAAACTGACATTGGCTCTCCAAACCTATAGAATATAGGACTAACATCTTATCCTCCATTTTAAGGAAGGAAGGAAAAAAAGTTTGTTTCCTTTAGAATCCTTCTCAGCTTGTCCTGAAACTATTTTTCTAGTCTTGTCTCCCAATATTCTCTTAGAGAAACGCTCTACTCTATCCAAACTATACAGTAGTCCTGAATGTTGATCAACAGTCATTAGTTAGGTGCTACTCTGTGCCAGGCACTGGCACTATTCACTATGTGAATAGCTTGCTTGGTCTTGCCTCCATACCTTTCCCACAAGCTATTTCATGACTGCAATGCACTACCCCTAATCCTCTCTGCCTCTTAAATACCTACTAGTTTTTTAGAATCAGTCCCAATTCCTCTAGGAAACTTTCTATGACCACTACAGCCAGAAGAGATCCCTCTTCTCTAACTCACTATCATATTTCTTGGATATACTTTCACTTAGGACTTATACAGGTTTTTTTTTTTTCCACAAGAGGTGACATGGGACAGTCAATACAAATTTGATCTCTGACCGAAAAAGAATTGAATTCAAGTTCCATTTCTGGTATACATGGATGGGTAAGCCATTTACCCCTCCAGGAAATCCTTCACAATTTTAAATTTCAGAACAGGTCCTGATCTACACTGGGAGAGAAACTGCCCCCCTCCCAGCTCCAAAAACCCTTCCTTTACTATAATAATTTCTTTCTGATCATGCTACTTTAGGCAGTGCCAAGGATGATCTGGTCACTAGAGTTGGATGCCTGCTGATCAAGCTAAAGTCTTCCAGGTTTCTTCTTACCACCACCTTGCCCCTAGTAGAGAGTTCTGCCCCACAGAGAGCCTAACTGACAAACTTCTGCTCCCCTGGGCTTTGGACTTGTGACAAGGAACTAAGTGGAGAAGTCTTAGGAGTGAGAGAAGGTGGCTGCTGCCATAAGGTCACTAGCATGGATTTCAGAGCCAAGGCAGTGTAACCAAATCATACACAGGGTATGCCACAGTGGATCCTGGTTCTAGAAACTCATCTGGACTACAAATAAAAGCCTCAACTTCCCCTTTCCTTTCCCTCTTTCTCCTGTCTTGAATGATGCAAGTTCTGGTATGGATCCCATATAAAAAGTTCTGTATTGGAGGCTTCCTTTGATTCTTATCTTTGCTGTATCCATTTTCTTAACTGCTATCATTATGATGCTTGAAAAGATCGACAGTAAATGGTAGTGGCCAACATAGACTTTTCTTTGGTATTTCTCAAAAAGCCTTAATCCCAGGGGTCTCTCCGTTGACTTTTGAAAATCAACATCCCCAAAAATGATGACAACAAAATGGAACTGGCCTTAAGGAGCATACTTAAGAACACAGGTTAAACTGTGGTCCCAGATACCAAGAATGGATTACCAAAGATAGGACTTTCCAGCAAATAAATAGCAACTCATCCTGTTGATGGGGCAGCTAGGTGGCACAGTGGATAGAGTGCTGCTCCTGGAGGCAGGACGACTCATCTTTGTGAGTTTAAATCTGGTTTCAGATACTTACTAGCTGTGTGACCCTGGGCAAGTCACTTAACCCTGACTGCCTCAGTTGTTCATCTGTAAAATGAGCCGGAGAAGGCTATGGCAAAGGATGCTAGTATCTCTGCCAAGAAAACCCCCAATGGGGTCTCAGAGAATCAAATACAATGGAGAAATGAATCAACCATGATATTGACTCCTAAATCTGATAGTAAAAATTTGGTGTCTATTTCCTACTTTGACTTTTCTTTCTTCTCTCTCAGTATTATTTCCTATCTTCAAGTTTTCTAATGGACATAACAATTAGTACAGTAGTAAATGCAGATAATTTATAAATGAGTATATATACTTGGGATGCAGGCTTGAAAATGTTTTATTAAAAATTATTCACAATCAAAAGTGGAAATTGTTCATGTAGTACAGAGGTGCCAATGTAACATGGTTCCCAACACTCCTGAGTACAGCCTGAACCAGAGTGAGATGTAATTGGGAAATATTTAAGAATAAAAAAACCTCTAAAAAACCCGAATGATAATGCAATAGAACATGGAAAGTGTTCATGTCTTTTTCTAAGGTAATATGTCACCTTCAAGGATACTTATATATGGTTTAAGTGGCTCCTTTTTGATTTGTGACATCACTAGTCTCAAATACTGTACAGAATTGCTTTATTCTTTGAAACTATTTCTATATTTCATTAACACTTGAATAGGCAGGTGCGACTACTCTGAATATGTAATGTTTTATAGAATATAGGACACTGTGGAGTCTTTAGGAATGTCACTCTAAGTTTAAGATTGAGTCAAATCCAGTTTGGAGAGCAAATGAGGCTAAGATTTTAGGAGACGAATGAACACTTTCAAGTTCATTCCACTCATTTATAAAATGAAGAGGTTGGACTTAGATGATCTCATAGGTTTCTTCTAGCCTGCCACTCCGTGTGGAGCCAGTATACATGCACACACATATACATGTGTGTATTCATATGTATATATGTCACATATAAATATGTATGTATACATACATACATATTTATAGAAAAAGAGAATTCTGTGAATTACTGGGGAACCACTTAGATCATTGAACTCTTCAGTCTAAGGTAAATGGTGCTATTCAGACATCCCTGCAACTATGTGACACCTGAATATAAATAGCTGAACGGATTCCTTTGTTCACCAAAATCGTAATTCAATATGTTAATACTTCATGAGAATACTTCTCATATTAAAACCATTAAATTGTTGTGTTGTTTTTTCTCCTAAGTACATAACACATGGTAGAATGAAGGCCAGGCTTATAGGCATGCTGTAGTTTATAAGTGATTTACTTTTATTCGTGTTAGTAATATCTATATTTTCTAATAAAATGGGTTGCATCTGTTCTCAATTTGATTTTTCTTAGAAGCAGATTTGAAATAGTTACTTTGGCCTCTTGACAGAAGTCTGTGCAACGTCTACTCCAACAAGTAATATTATGATACGTGGTAATCCTTTTGTGAAAGCCTTGTAAATGCTGATGAATTGGGCCCTGTAATAAGTGGAAATCAAAAGCTACTTGTATTCTGCACAATTTGACCAAACTCATCTCATGAAAATACTACCATTTTAGGAGAGCTTTACTTCGTAAGAGCACTGTTATTGAGTCATTTCAGTCATGTCTGACTCATTGTGATTTTGGGGTTTTTATCTCATTTTACAGATTAGGAAACTGAGGCAAACAGGGTTAAGTGACTTGCCCAGGGTCACACAACTGGTCAGTGACTGAGGCTGATTTTTAACTTACAAAGATAAATCTTCCCGATTCTAATTTCATTGTTCTATCCATCGTTCCACCTAGTTACCCATTCATAAGAGTAGACTGGGGGAATTTTTAAAAGAGCTAAGTGAATTTATGTTAAGTGGAAGATAATTGCAGGATCATGCATTTAGAATTAAGAAAAATCACAGAGATTATCTAGCTCAACCTCATTTTACAGAAAAGAAAGCTAAAGCCCTCGAGAAACTGTAGTGATATTTCCAGGGTCACACAGGCAGTAAGTTGCAGAGAAGGTCCCAAATTCCCTGTTCCTTTTATTAAACTACACTGCCTCTACAAAGAGAGCATTGATTCGAGCAATTTGTTCTATGGTGTCTTACATGAATTACAGTCATGATAAAGCCAGTAAAAGTTGGAATGAGAAGATTGTATTACTCACTTGTCACGTAATAATAGCATCAACATTAACATTTGTTAAGTGCAGAATAATGTATAAGATTCATTGTGGTCAGGCCCTATTGATTAAAAAAAATCATTTTAAATGAGATAGCCTCTCCCTTGGAGAAGCTGATCTATATCTATATCTATATCTATATCTATCTGTCTATCTATCTATCTATCTTGCTATCTATAAACACACCAACAATCAACCATACTAGTTAGCATTGCTAATGCAAAATTGTGTGTGTGTGTGTATGTAATGTGTTATAGGAAATATCAGGGAGCCAGTATACATATGTGTATATGTGTGCATATACACACACACACATATGCATGTAGAGAGTACATTTAAAATGACTCCTTCCTATATGTGGAGCCAGTATACATGCCCACACATATACATGTGTGTATTCATATGTATATATGTCACATATAAATATATGTGTGTATACATACATATTTATAGAAAAAGAGAGCTATAGAATTTCTCATCATAGAATATCTCCTAAATAGACTTCTCCGAAGGCTCATCAACCACGTCCTATATCCTATCCCTTATATGTGTTTGTGTCTTCTGTCTCCTTTTCTTTTCTTGCTGCACTGGATTGCTTGCTGGCCTGACCAACTCTCATGGAGTTCACATTGTCATTCCTGTGTAGATGATTCCCAAATTGATCTATCAGCCCTCATCTCTCTCTTGAAGTCCAGTCCAGCATCTTCCACTGTCTGCTGAGCATTTCTATCTCAGTATTCCTTAAGTTCCATCTCAAACTTAACATGCCTAAAGTGGGACTCATTAACTTTGTTCACAAAGTTAGCCTTTTTCGTTTGCTTCTTTTCACCAAAGGTAGATGTATTGCCAAGGCACTATTCACAGCACCAAGGGCAACTATGAATATGCCATCATAGTTCTGAATCACAAAGTATAACAGACTCTCCATATAGAAAGCAAAAGAAAAACATTTATTCATACACCATGAAGCCAAATCCCAACACCAGAAAGCCAAATCTGTCATAGCAACCAAGAAGTCAATACACATTAGCACTACAGGGGACAAAGACATTCCCAAGCCCCCCGCCCCCACTGCAGGGACCTTCCTATAAACAAACACTCAGGAGCCTAGCTGTGCCTGCCTGACTGCCTGTGTCCTCTCCTTCCTCTGCCCTGACTGCTCTCACCAACTTCCTCTCATGTCTGCTCCATCTTTCTTGTAACACCCATTCAGCAAGCTCCTCCTACCACATGTAACTTAGACTTCCATGTGATGTAAGCAGGTTACATGGCCCTATTAATGAAGGGAAAGATATTCCCATTTAAATTGCCATTACAGTAGATCATCAATTCTCCCCTTCTCTCTTTCCTCACAGATACCACCCTGGTTCAGGGTCATAGCCTCTCACCTGGACTATCACACTAGGCTAGTTGATTACCCTGTAGCCAACTTCTACCCTCTTTCTAATCCATTTTCCCTCCCATTGCCAAATTGATATTTCTGAAGTACAAGTCTGATCAGGGCACTCTCTTACCCAAGAAGGTACAGGTTTCAGAAAGTCACTGAAGACTGAAAACATAAGAATTGGTACTTTATCATGTTTGTCATTTAAACCCCTTCAGAATCTTGCCCCACCCTGTCCTACCTGGGAGGATTCCATGTTATTCTCAAGGAAGACTAGCACCTCACTGGTGTGAGGGCTTGTCCTCTTGGTACTCATCTTTCACCTGTGACTCCAGAAGTGGCAGGATATGCAATGGCTACATCCTACTAAACCATCTCAGTAGACAGGCTAAATTAAGTTGAAGATAACTGATAGGCATCAAGCCTGTTAGTGAGTTGGGGGGAGGTGAAGACTTCCCCTGGTGGAATGGGCCAATGAGAACAGTTTATTCCAAAGTCTATGAAGGTGGCCGAAGCAAGTGCTTGAGCTTCGTCAGACATCAGAGATGCCACTGCATCTTGGGCCATTGCCAATCATCTTAACTGCTGTCTTGCCACTGGACTTTAATGACTCTGGAAGAGAGAGTGAAGTTGACAACTTTGCTCAACTCTGTCTCACTTAAATCTGATTCACCCATGAGTCAAGACATCACTCTGTAAGTGATGTCATCAGTCTGCTTTGAAAAAGGACAAATATTAACAACAACATATTATTCTCCCTCACACATTCAATCTTCCAGTCAAACTGGTGCCTTTCTCTTTCCTGTGTATAGCATTCCATTTTCCACCCCCCATACCTGGAATGTTCTCCCTCATTACCTTTACAACTTGGAGCCCCTAACTTCCATCAAGGCTCAGCTCAAACGCTACCTTACAAAGGGGCCTTTCCTGATTCCCTAAGTATTTGTATTCTCCTCCCTCACCCAAACTTTCATCTGCTAAAATTATGTTTCATGTATTTGTGTACATTTTGTATTTATATTTCTGTGTACATGGTGTATCTTCTAGTAGATCCTAAGGTCCTTGAGGTTAAGGACCTAGCACAGTACCTGGCTTATAGTAGATATTCAATAAATATGTGTTGAATGAAATGGAATTGAACTATTTTTTAATGCACCCATAAGATTGCAGATTTTTCAAGGATAGACATGCCATGTCTTTAAAATATTTGTATTTCTGACATCATTAGCATACTGCCTTGACTGTAGTGGATACTCAATAAGTACTTGTTACCTGAAGGAAGAAATTAATTAAATTAATATGAGGAAATCAAATATTTTGTATGTGCACGGTTTAACTCCCCAATTTAATTGTAACTTCTTTGATGGGAAAGACCACTCTGATCCCTTCTTAAGACTAGCCTTATTGGAGGATTAGTTGGAAAGTGCTTTATTGAACTTTATGCTTTAAAAAAAACTACACAGAAGATATGTCAATACCAAAGGAAATATAAAACATAAGTGAAATTCATCTGTGTGAGGTGGAGGATGATTATATGATTTTACACGTATGCACATATGTTAAATTCCCTATCAGAAAATAAGGTGTGGGGAAGATATAAGGAGAGAAATGGTACATGAAGATAACCTTGTATAATCGAAACATGACTGCTGAGGAATAAACCCCATAGGTGTCTTGGTTAAGAGAATTTGACCTTAATCAACCTCTATTAAGAGAGCGCTTCCCTTGTCTTTGTCTAAACAAGACAAATTGTTTGATTTCAAAGTTGTTTTTTTCCCTGCCTGAAGCTAAGGAGAATGTTAAAGCTAAGGAAGGATGGGAATGGGACCAATTAATGCCAAGTCAGAAAGCATTTGCCTCAAAAATTGGGAGCTTAGACAAGTTTTCAAAAGTTTTTTTTAAACAGTGCTTATTCAGTCTTAGGGAAACAATAACCATAATTATGTGCCCTTAACAATTTCATTGGTTCACTTAGCAAACATTTACTTAATACCAATTGTGTAAAAGGTCCTGTGCCAGGTGTGTGTTCATGGTTTCAAGGTTACCAAAACTTGGAGTCTGAACTCAAATGTTGCTACTCCAGATTTTCTGTCTGATCCCAACCTGTTGTACTTCATCTTTATCGCAGGGCTTTGTACTTCTCTTATTTACTTCCCTTGAGGAGGAGAAGAGAGGCTGGTGACCTGCACAGCCCTCCCTCACTCAAAACAAAGTCAAGTGCAAGTCATGTCATCATTTCTCTGATAGCATGGTCTTCTTTGAAAATGAAGGAGGAACACAGACATTCACTTCTCTTATAAATGTATTGTAGTTTTTGAGGATATTTATTACCCTTCCAAAGAGATTTTATGGTAGAGTCTCATCTGTTTTTTATCACCTCACCAAGAGCCAGGCACCCTGTATTACATATAGTAGGGGCTTAATAAGCAATTGTTGAATTAGGAAATAAATGAATATGTATTTTGATGGATGGTTAAAAAATGTTAGTATTCTTCCTATCCTTCTTGGTTAGAATGTTTAAAGCATGAGAAAAGGATAAAAGGAGATGTAGGATAATTGGTTCTTCCCTCCGCCAAAAAAAATTATTAATTTCTTTTCAGTTTTCAAAAATCATTTCCATAAGTTTCACATTTTCTCCTCCTCCCTCTGCTTCCCTCCCCAAGATGGTATGCAGTTTTATATGTGTTCTACACATGCATTCCTATTAAACACATTTTCACATTGTTCACATGTTGCATAGAAGAATTAAAACGAATGAGAGAAACCATGAGGAAAACCAAACATAACAAAGAAGGCAGTTGCTTCATTCTGCGTTCCGACTCCATAGTTCTTTCTCTGCATGTGGATGGCATTTTGCATAATGAGTCCTCTGGAAATTTTTTAGGTCCTTGCCTTGCTGTGAAGGGCTAAGTCTATCAATAACAGTCCTCACATACTGTGACTGTTATTGTGTATAGTTTCTCCTGGCTCTGCTCACTTCGCTCAGCATCAGTTCATATAAATCTTTCCAGGTTTTTCTGAAGTCTAACCGTTATTCATTTCTTATAGCACAATAGTAATCAATTACATTTATATGCCACAGCTTGTTCAGCCCTTCCCCAATTGATAGGTATCCCCTCAATTTCCAGTTCTTGGTCAGCACAAGAAGAGCTGCTATAAATATTTATGTACATGTGACTCCTTTTCCCATTTTTATGACATCTTTGGGATACAGTCCTAGAAGTAGCTTTGCTGAGTTGAAGGATATACACATTTTTATAGCCCTTTGGGCATAGTTCCAAACTGCTCTCCCGAATGGTCAGATGAGCTCACAGCTCCACCAACAATGAATTAGTGTTCCAACTCTCCCAGATCCTCTCCAACATTGAATAATTTGTTCTTGATGACAGGACAAGAGATCAGCTAGAGCTTACTATATAGTTATACATTGCATCCTCAAAGTAGAATTTAAGAGTCTTAGAGACAAGAATTGTTTTATTTTTTTTCGATGTCCCTCCCAGTTCCTAGACTTGCATAGATATAGTCACTTAATGAATATTCTTCAGATTGGATTAGATTTGTGTCAGTTGTGTTGTGTCTTAATATAGTGTAAACAACATAAGAAACTTTCACAAAGAAAATAGAAACCAAAGAAGGATGTATTATAGAGAATTATTCATTGTAGAGACTTAGAATTTTTTTCAAAAAATTCCAGCCTCAAAAAAGGGCCATCTAAATGGTCACTGATGATTTATCTATCTATATCTCGGAAGGTACATGTATTTATATTGATATTTTATCTTTTATTACTTGTAGACACTGAAAATTTCCTTTTATACTTGTAAGGAGATTATTGTTTAAGAGTGCATTCCTAAAGGGTGATGTAGTCTGAAGGGTTTTTACCTAGTAATATTTTGATTTATTTCTACAATGTTGCTATTTACTAATTTTGTCATTTTCATGATTGTGGTTATTATAGTTGAAAAATAATAAAGGAATCTCATATTAAACTGAAGCTGGGCTTGATAGTCCATTCACATCAATTGCTCACCTAAATAGAATCTAGGAGAAAGTATAATCTCAAAAGAGAAAATTAATGGAAAATAAGTGCCCTTTTTACAAAACTTTATTGTTATATTTATTATTATCATTTGTCTTGGAAAATATTTATAGTTATTTCTCTTGGGAGAGAATAACAGAACTGAAATTCTATGGTGCTTTAAATTTTGTTTTTCTTCTACCATGCCCCTTTTTAAAACTTTAAAAAATATATTAGCTTTGAAAATGCCAGAAATATGAGCAGATATCAAACCAGCATTGCATTTGGAATCTGTTATATTCACCAGGTATAGGCAAGTCCCAACTGGTGGTCATTAATTGCTGACATCAATTGCACATGATCAAAATAAGTTGCCAGAGTCCTTAGGACTGACCCAGACCAATTACTGCAGCTGGAAATAATTTTGTGTATAAATTCCCAATACCTTCTGGTATCACTGATATTTTTCTTTTCCTTTTTTTCTTTAATAGGTGTTAAAATGGGTAGAAGAAGCAGTTCAAGCTTCGAAAGTTCATCTCCTCTCTACAGATCATTTAGAAAAAGCTGCAAATACTTGGCAAATCCCTTTTGATCCCAGTCTGAAAGAAGTTACTGTATCTTTGAGTGGTCCTTCTCCACTAATTGAAATCCGTAATCCATTAGGTAAGTTTATATATAGATATAGATATGCATGTAGATAGATATAGGCATATACTCCTTCATATTTTAAAAATGGACAGAAAGTGCTCTGTTTCTTCCTTTACACCAAGCCATAAACCACAACTGAACAAACCACAGAACAGATGGCAAAACCATTTTTAAAAATTCTGGTTTTTTTAAACCCATAAATGCTACCAGATTTCAGTTGGAGTGAGAGAGCTGAAATTCCTTCTGAATAGAATTTATGTATGTGTGTGTATATACATGTATACATATCTATATTTTGGCACAGACTTGTGATTTTGTTGGTATGGGGAAACTCCCAGTTTAGAAAATCCAAAAATTGCAACTTCTCTTAAATTAAAGTCTTAGAGGCTTGTGTGTGTGACACTGAGAGGTTGAGAATTTGGCCACAGGCATTCCCCTTATATGTGCAAAGCCTACAGAAGCAGGCTTGGTTGTACCAAGGTCTTCAGTGAAAAGACTGCTAGACGTGTAATCAGAGGATCTCGGTTTAAATCTCAGCTCTGCTGCTCACTATTAAGTTGGCTGATGAGGGAAGGCTTGGGCACACCTTCTAGGAATAGGGTTGTGATGGTCTCCTGTCCTTGTCAGACCTCACATCTCCAGTTCTGAGTGACTTGGTTTAAGAAGGTTACTGATAATCTGGAGAGTGTCCAGAGGAGGGCAGGCAGGATCAGGAAGCTCCTTGGCTGCGGATGAAAGAAGTACGGATGAGAAGAAGTGTAGTTGAAAGAAGTGAGTTTTTTAGCTTGAATAAGAGAAGATTCCAGGGAAAGATAATAGTGAATGTGAAATAATGAAAGAATATCATGTGGACAAGGTATTTAGTTTATTCCATTTGGTCCATAAGGGTAGAACTTGGAACCATGGGTGGAAATCTGCGGATCAGGAGATTTCAGTTTGATGTCAGGAAGAACTTGGTGACAACTGGCGAAGATGGAGAGTGTTTTCCCTTCTAGAGGTGTTCAAGCAAAATCTGGAGGAGGACTTGTCTGACACATCTTAGGGAAAATTCCTTTTTGTGTATGAAGCTTGGCATCAGTATCGCTAAAGCATATAGATATACACATGTGTATATGGTACATATAAACAAATACATAAACTTAGACACATGTATGTCTGTGCATATATATATATATATATATATATATATATATATATATATACCCATTATGATCATAATAAATTATTTAGGAAGGATCAGACCAAACCCAAACTGGAAAACAAATTTAGATCCTGATTTGTCTGACCTTATTGAGCCTCTAACTGGAAAGTAACAATTTTAGCTGCTGGTAAAATAAAAATAAACCTTTTATGGCACTTTTACAAGTTTGGTAAAGAAAAGGACAAATGCTTTTTTAAAATGGTACGTAAAGGTAATCCTATTATTTTCCAACACATTTCCGTGTTGTTAAAATTTTATTTTTCATTGTTAAGGCCATAACAAAAAGGCAAACTACCTAAATGCTAGCTTTAGAAATGTTTTAATTTATTCTCATTTTCAGGGGCACCGTGACTTACCATATAACATAATTCCATTGTTAATCTTATAATAAAAATTACATAAAAACACTAATTAAAGATTCCTCAACCTGATAGCTGTAGTGGTTAAATGTCATCATATGAGAATAATCAACTTTTTTGGTCTTAGCCAAAATTTTGGGAAATTAAAATCTAAAGACACATAGTTTGACTTATGAAGGCTTTTCTATAAAAGTTTACATTTTTTGACTTTGTTCAAGTGTCTTTCCAAAACACTGGATTTCTTCAAGAGCCCTTCCTTTATACCTTTCATTTGGAAGTTTTAAAGCCTTCCTTGTTTAGGCGGAAAGAAATTTTGATTGTAAAATATGCTGATTATATCATACTTGCCATGGGATGCTTTGTAAAATAACTCATACAAGATAAATGTGTATACTTTGTAATTCCATTTGAGTGATTTTCAAACCAGTGTAACCAAATAAAACATTCTCCAATGTACACCAAATGTGTATACTGGATTTCAGTCCTACAGTAGCTGTCTTCTAAATACTGGCAACTAGGACACCCCACCAGAATATGGTCTCAACTTATTAATTCAGAAAAGATTTCTGCTTACTTTTGGCAGTCAACAAAATTTATTTCTAACTGAATAGTGAGCTTATGTTGTACATTTCCTGCACACTTGTATCATTGCTTCAGTTCAGTTCTCAATGTGCTTCCCTTCTTGTTATGTTTTTATTTGAAAAATTGTCTTAAAAGATGCCTGATATCCAAATTTTTTTAAAAAATCTAAAAAATTTCTCAGAAGTTTCATGTACTTTAGCAATCAAACTGGAGTTGAAGAAAACATCTGGAAATCTAAATATTTTTATGGATATATTCATACCAGTAGAGTGTATGGCCTTCCAAGGCTGTATGTAACTCCTGTCCCTATAATTTTTTTGGACATGATCCACTAAGAAGTACATTAAGAAGCAGAAAATCCATACATTGTTGAATATATTTTGTTACCTGAAAAATATTCAGACTTTTTCCAATATAGATTTTGCCACCTTTATAATTCAAGGATCTTTTTGCATGATTTCTCCCATTCATTTTAGTTCTTCTACACAGCATGACTATAGTGAAAATGTATTTAATAGGAATGTATGTGTTCAACTTTCTCATTTTTCAGGGTACCAATAGAATATCATACAAGATTTAAGGTTAAAACTGTTCAGATATATTTATGAAGCACATCATTACTCTCTCCAGGTATTTTGGCATTTTTTAGTTTCTACAGATGCCAACATATATCTTTTCTTTACCGGAAAGCCAGGGGTCGAATCAATCACAAAATATGACTTAAATCCATAATAACTTACAGGCTTTATGGTACCAACTTAGTAGATATGTCGTATACATTTGCTCATAATGACTAGTTAAAATTATCTGGTTAGATTGCCTTGATTATCGTTTATAAAATTATTTTGCAGGATAATATCCTTCCTCCATATCCCACGTACAAAGCTTGGTACTTTGGAAATAAATTGAATAAAATTGTTGATTATCTCCAATTTATCTTGTGTATAGCTTATAATTAGTTGCCTTCATGTTGTATGCCCCATTAAGTGATGAACTCCTTGATAGAAAGGACCTTTCTTTGTCTGTATTCCTAGTGCTTAGCATGGTGCCTAACACATGGCATAGATAATAAATACTGACTGCCTTAGTTCTAGATGACTACTGAGGGATCTCATGGTAACAATTTCCCAAGTTAATGTCAAAGAATTACTTAACCTGGTTTACTGAAATTGCTGTTCATATACTATGTGATCCTTGTGGCCAGGGGACAGATTTTTAAATTATTTTAGTAATTATATCCTAGAATGTCTTTGGAAATATGACCACAGTCTGACAATGATTATTTATTTTCTTTTTTTATATTAGTTTTATTTATTTTTAGTGTCCTACAATCACTACCATATAATTTAGATTTTTTGTTTTTCCCCTACTTACCCCACACCTCCCCCCTCCCTCCCTGAGATGGCATACAATTCTATATAGGATCTACACATACATTCCTATTAAATACATTTTCACTATAGTCACGCTGTGTAGAAGAACTAAAATGAATGGGAGAAATCATTTAACAAACCAAAACGTAATACACACACACAAAAATGACCTGATACATTCTGCAATTGACTGCCATAGTTCTTTCTCTGGATTTGGAGGGCATTTTGCAAGTCCCTGCATTGCTGTGAAGTTCCAAGTCTACCAGAAAAAACTCTCACACACTGTGGTCGTTACTGTGCACAGAGTTCTCCTGGTTCTTCTCCTTTCGCTCAGCATCAGATCGTATAAGTCTTTCCAGGCTTCTCTGAAGTCTTCTTGTTCATCATTTCTTATAGTGTAATAGTATTCTATTATATTCATATACTATAATTTATTCAGCCATTCCCCAATTGATGGGCATCCCCTTGATTTCCAGGTTTTGGCCACTACAAAGAGTGCTGCCATAAATCTTTTTGTACATGTGAGACCCTTTCCCATTTTTATGATCTCTTAGGGGTACAATCCTAGAAGCGATATTGCTGGGTCAAAGGGCATGCACATTTTTGTAGCCCTTTGGGCATAGTTCCAAACTGCTCTCCAAAATGGTTGGATGAGCTCACAGCTCCATCAACAGTGAATTAGTGTTCCAACTCTCCCACATCCTCTCCAGCATTTATCATTTTCTCGTTCTGTCATGTTTGCCAATCTTATAAGTGTGATGTGGTACCTCAGGGCTGTTTTGATTTGCATCTCTCTAATCAAAAGTGATTTAGAGCATTTTTTCATGATTATAGATATTTTTAATTTCTTCTCTGAAAATTGCCTATTCATATCCTTTGACCATTTATCAGTTGGTTATTTTCTTCCTAGATATAAAAGTCAACAGAATAGAAATTAATCTGTGACTCTAGTTCTAAAGCTCATACACTAATAGCTTTTTATGGATATAGGAAATATTCCTTGTTTTATAATCTCTTAATCAGATCTATTAGTAAACATATATTGCAGATGGTTTGCACTTCATTTATCCACCAAAACAGAAAGACTGAATCTTTAAGCCTGTGTACGTAGTTCTTTGGCAAAAAATATCACCGAGAGAAAATTGTTACTTGAAATCTGATCTTGCTCTTGGATTTATGTGGTGATAAATCAATCCATATTCAAAACTGAAAGAAATACTGTACTTGTTACCTTTCTGTCTGTCTTTCAGGAAAACTGATAAAAAAAGGATTTGGCTTGAATGAGCTCTTAAACATCCATAACTCTGCCAAGGTAGTGAATGTGAAGGAGCCAGAGCCTGGCATGTGGACAATTAAGGTACTGTTATTCCATGAAGAATGTCTTGTTATTATTTTATTTCTGTGGTAATATGTTTTATAAAGTGTATGTAACAGAAAATTTATAACACAGATCTCTTGCAAACATAGATAACAATTTAACAAAAAGAAATCCATATAATATATTTTAAAGACATTTTTAGAACATGAATTATCACCAGTGTCAGGAGGTATCCTATAAAATCCCCGACATAAAGCACTCCATTCATCATGCTGGTAATTTGTTCTTCCCTAAAAGTTAACATTTAAGAAAACTGTAGCTATATTTTATAGTCTTCCTATTACTTAGCATAGAATTGATATGCTTATTATAAAAAGTACCTGAAATGGAATGTAACACAAAAATCTATTATTCTACTAAAGACACTTCCAAATTTGAAAATCAGCAACTGGTGACCTTGAGTTGGCTCTGCCCCTTATTTTGCTGTTTGGTCATTGGGCATGTCACTTCTTTTTCTGTTCCTTAATCAGTCTTCTTCATGAAACCAGGATGATAACATTCCATCGAACAGCGTTGTTGCAATGATGAAATGAGGTGGCATGAATAGACTGAAAAATTGAAAAGTCTGTTTAAATGTGAATTATTACACCATTGATTGTCATTGTATCACCTAGATAGCCCAGTAGATACAGTATAAAATAGTCCATTTAGAAAAGATTACATCATTGAAAAGCATCTGTTATCCTGACCCTGGTACATGTAGCACAATGGCCAACTCATTCAGTTAATTCATTAGGACATATATCTTGTACACACAACTCCAGAAAGCAATTAGTTGCACCAAGAACTGACTAGGAAGAGGGTAGGTTCGATTGCATTGCGAAAGTTGCTTAGTTCCTACAGTGATTACAAGCTATTTCCTTTGTGTGATATTTCAAAAACAACACAAATATTCCTTGGGTGATATGTAGCTGTCAATCTTGTAACACCGCCGCAGTCTCCAAAGTAAAAAGTTGAGGGTGACCCAAAGCAAATAGTATGGTGAAGCATCATGGGTCCAATTCGTATGGTCCTGTCATTAAGCATCAATATCGGGCTTAACTGGAAGTTGTTTTATAATAATAATATTGTTATTATCATGAATTATCTCATATTTCTCATCTTTTTCAATGGAGTTTGGATAGAAATGATTGCAGCACAAGCTTCTTATCGGGTTACTCTTCTTTTGTATTTGATATTCTGCAGACATTCAAGCAATCAACAAGTGTTTATTAAGCGCCCACTATGACAGGCATCATGCTAGGTCCTCAATGAGACTATGTTAAAGTACTCTACAAACCTTAAAACCTATTGTTACATTGTTAATGACCCATTTCAGGCTCAAACAGTACTTTATTTTACAACTATTGATGCTCCTTTCTTATGTTATTGGGTGTTATGTTCTCTATTCCCTCAGGTCTCTATGTGAACTGTTCCTGGTCCATGAAAGATATTGCTATCTCATACAATCTGTGTCTTCCTTCAGAGTTCAGTTTAAGAGACACTTGCTACAGGAAGCTTATCCTAATCCCTCAATTCTTTGTGTCACATGGAAATTACTTTGTGTCTATTTGTTTCTCCCCAATAGAATATAAGCTTCCTGAGGTCAAGGACTATAATATTTTTTTGTCTTGATATCAACTAGCATATAATAAATTCTCATTCAATAATTGTCTCATCCCCTTGCCAGATTGTACACTCCATTAGGGCAGGGACTTTGACATACTGAAATGCTGCATTTCCTTCAGTGACAAGCATAATTTCTTGTTAAGGTTTTAATAGTGGTCTGTTAAATGAGTGAAAGGAATCCACTTGCAAAAAATTCA
Organism: Bettongia penicillata ogilbyi; assembly: GCA_023548195.1. NCBI lineage: Eukaryota > Metazoa > Chordata > Mammalia > Diprotodontia > Potoroidae > Bettongia > Bettongia penicillata. The sequence continues at coordinate 666,444 of JAJHZJ010000162.1, read as the reverse complement.
GTTTAAATTCAGCAAATATTAGTGGGGCATAACTCAATGCAAAACTCCTGTATACTCTGGAGATTCAAAGACAAAAATAAAACAGTCCTCGTTTTCAGAGAACTCACACATCGGATATAATTTTACCTCTGAACCTTGATTTAGACAAGCTGTTGAATAAATTAATTACATTTGGCCCTTCTACAGAAATATCAAAAATTGGAATTATCCTTGTTCCTATCTTTCATGGTTCCTGCTGTATGAGAAGTATCTACAGGGTCTGGACTTAATCACACTCTGACTATGTTTCACATAGGATTTTTTCATCCCATGAATATGTTATTTATCCTAACAGCTTTCATGAATGAGGTAGGGGCACTAACTTTCAAAGCCTCATTTTATAGGTGGGGGTACAATGAGGTGCAGAATATTTAAGTGATTTGTCTAAAGTGACAGATCACATAAAACTTGCTATTTTCAGTCTCTGTGGCTTCTATATTAAAACTGCAATGCATATGTACTGTAACATTTCAAGGAGCTCTCAACATACAGAGAATTTCAAGTCTTCTGTGCCTTTCATACAAATGAGTCAAATGCTTTGGGTTGCATCTGATGCTAGTGAAAACATGCTTAAAAGCAGCAATTTAAGAGAACATAAATTACTCTTTTATTAAAAACAAAAGAGAAAGTTGTTTTAAGCCAAACATTCCCATCTGTAGGGGGGCTACTTAATATGGTAAATCCTGGCTCTAATTTCTAAAATGCAATATTAATTTTCCATCCAGACATTTATCTCTGTAGCTATAGAATTCAAATATAATCACATAAGTACACATTTGTGTTAAGCCAAATCTGGCCCTCAGCTACTTTGGGGAAATTCTTGCTAAAAACATTAAAGAAATATGAGCAACCATAGGCTCTAAAAAGCACGAAATCCCTCCATTAGTTTATGATTGTCAGTATAGCTGGATAATCTCACATATGTGTCTATTCCCCAGGGTGTATATCTATTAAGAAAATTTGGATAAACTGTGCTAAGCTAATCTTCCAAAGGGAAGACAGAGAGTTCCTACTATACAGTTACACTGAAAGCATTCAAATTGGTTTCCAGAGCCTGTTAAAACATATAAGCATGATCAGAATGGTTTTGAAATCATATTCAAGTAACATGAATTTATTTAGCAATGAAAATCAAAACAACACAATGTGTACTAAGGACCACCCAAGAGCAAGGATTATGCTAGCAGCCAAATATTTTCACCTGCTAACTCATATGAATAAGCTTACGAACTTGCTCCACCAGGTGTACCCTTTAGATGAATTAGATGTGACACCAATTTTCTTTGGGGTCAATGGAATGTATTGTACTAGCATAACTCTTTCCTGGAATTTATCCCAGTTATTTGAACTTGACAATATCAGATTGCCAATTAAATGGAGTATTTGCTTAACATGTTTATGCATATATATCTATACATAGGGCTTAGGATTGTGAAGGGCCTTTATCTTATGCTGTATGAAGGTTGAAGAAACTGGAAATGTTTAGGTCAGAAAAGAGGAGACCCGGGAGGGACCTGGAAGCTGTGTTCAAGTTCTTGAAGTGCTGTTATATGTAATGAGGTAGATTTATTCTCTTTGATCCCAGAGTTTAGAACTGACTGTGATGAGTAGAAGTCAAAAAGAAGTAAATTTAACTTGAGGTAAAGAAAATTTCCTAACAGGTGGGTCAGTCCAGAAATGAATTGAATGGTTTACCTTAAGTGGGAGGGGTGTTTTGGGGGAACAGGTTCTCTTCTCCTTCGAGGCCTTCAAGAAGAGGCTGGTTGACCGCTTGTCATTTTGTTCTAGTGGACATTCCTTTCAGATATGAGTTTGACTAGATCATCCCCAAGGCCCCTTTCAGTTCTTATGTGCTGTGATTTTGCAATACTAAAAAAGACCTTCAGACAATACTAGGTCTCTTACTATTTGCCAAATCCAGATATATTTCTTTCTAACTTTATAGTTCTTTACCTCCTCAATATACAAGGGAAAACAAAAGATCCCTCTGTTTAGAAAATAAAAGCATACATTTGGTTGAAATCCAAGTCCCACCGTCAGCTATTTGGTCTGAGAGCCAGTTAGAGGCTTTATCTGTAAAGGGATATTATTTCTTCTTGTTTATATGTATATAGTCAATTTTATGAGTCTGATTACTACCCCAAACCGTTCTACTTTTTAAAAAAAATAAATCGTTACCTTTATGATTATTTCCTGTCAGGAAAGAGAATGAAAGAACATTTCTCTAATCAGATTTTATTTCAATTTGTAATGCTGAATTTCTTGTAACTTAGAGTTTTCCATCAAGATCATGAGTTAATTCAGTACCGTAAATATTAGCTTTCTAGTTAATCCTCTATTACCATAATGTATGTAGGCATGTTATGATTTTGTTTCTGTAAATAAATTTGGAGCCACTACTGCTCAGTCACTTTGGGAAGAAAGGTAAGGGAAATGTTGAGTAGAATTCATTTCCTACTGATTAATGATACAACTAGTGTGTTTAATTTTTTACTATATTGTTTCATGATAAAATATTTTCAAAGAGCTTAATAATAGTTATATAATCACATAATTTTCATCTTGGAAGGAATCACAGAGGCCATCTATGCTAATTCATACCTGAACTAGAATCCCTTTCACCCAGCCAACCTATTGTAAGACTTTGACAACTTCCAGTGAGATACAGTCTACTAACTACAGAGGCAAACCATTCCACTTTAGGATGACATTAATTTTTTAGAAAGTTTTTTTCTTCCAATCTAAATTTATCACCATGTGACATTTGCCCTCAACTCCTACCCCTGTTCTCTGGTGCTAAGCAGGAGTAGCCTAATCCCTTTATTATGTGATAAACTTTCAGATAATTTTAGAAAGGTATGTTTCCCCTAATTCTTCTCTTTTCCATACTAAACTTCCCCATTTCCTTCAACTAGTTCTCAGATTTCACATTCTTGATATTCTTCTCAATTATCTCTCTTTGGATCTCCATGTAACATTAATGTCATCTGATTCCTCACCCTCTTTTTGAAATGTGGTACTCATGATCGAACCCACCATTCCAGGTGCGATCTGACTTGGTTAAAGTACAGTGAGGCCATTAACTCATTAGATTTAAAAACTAAACTTTAAAAAAATGGCGACTTCTTCAGTGTGAATATTCCTTTAATCATAAAACAGTGCAAATCTACTTCCCTTAATTTCATGAATTGCTGTGGCTCTCCCACAATTCATTGTCTGACTCTCTAAATTTAACTAGGTTCAAGCAACATTTATTAAGTGTTCACTATGTTCTAGTCTGTGTACTAAGAGGTATGAATATAGGAAAAAAGCCACAATAATCTCTGACTTTAATGTGAGCTTACATTCTAACACAAATGACATCATGTTCATGAATTCTTATACATAAATACAGGGGAGATAGAAGGAAATCTCAAAAGGGAACCAAAATCTGGGGATCAGGAAAGACTGCCTATAGTTTTTTTATTGTTCAAACAGTTGTTTCCATTGTGTCTAACTTTTCTGGACCCCATTTGGGATTCTTGAAAAAGATACTGGAGTGATCTGCCATTTTCTTATCCAGGTCGTTTTACAGATGAGGAAACTGAAGCAAAAGAATTAAGTTCAGGATCACATAGCTAGTGTCTGAGGCCAGATTTGAACTCATGAAGATGAGTCTTCCTGACTCAAGACCAGGTGCTCTGTCCATTGCACCACATAGCTGCCCAGAAGGTGCATTTGAGTTTCATCTTTAGAGACTTGGGGAACAGCCAGTGCAAAGGCACAGGAATTAGAAATATAATGTCATGTAAGATCAACAGCAGGATGGCAGGCGTTGATGGACCATTAAGTACTGGAAAGGTGAGAATAAACTAGCTTGTAAAGAGCCTTAAATACCAACAAAATGGCTTTAATATTTAATCCTGGAAGTAATGAGGAGCCACTGGAGTTTACTGAGTAGGTAGGCTGACATAGATAAGCCATATCCTTTAGGAACATCCTTCTGGGAGTTGTGTGGTGAATGGAGTAGGGAAAGTTTTGAATCAGAGAACAATTAGAAAAATATTGTATTGGTCTAGGTGAGAGATGATGAGGGTCTGAAGTAGGATTGCTCTGTATGAGTGGAGAGAAAGGCATGTATATGAAAGATGTTGACAGGATTTGGCAATGGATTAGATATCAGGGGCGAGTGAGGGTGAGGAATCAGATGACACTGATGTTACAAACCTGAGTGACATGGGGGATAGTGGTACCCTCAGCAATAATAAGGAAGTTTGCAAAAGAGACGGTTTATGGAATAGAGAATGAATTATTTTGCATGTTGACTTTGAGATAACTATCCAGTTAGAGCTGTCTAGAAGGCAGTTAGGGACATATGAGTAGATCTTAGGAAAAAAGACTAGGACTGAATGAATACATAGATCTAGGAATCTTCTGTATAGATGACAGTTGAATCTATAAGAGCTGATAAGATCAGTAAATGAGAGAATATAGAAAGAAAAGAGAAGAGGGCCTATGGCAGAGTCTTGGAGTTCATCCACTGTTGGGGGGACATGGATAAAGATCCATGAGAAAAGACTAAGGAGACCTGCCAAACGTGTAGGAGGTGGCTCACATCTCTTTGCCATTCCTACAGTCAATAATATTATATTCACATGTTCTCCAAATGATGGGAACCCCCATAGTTTCCACTTCTTTCCCCCCTTCTAATACCACCTGCAGGATCAGCAAGTTTATTTTGCCTTAGTATTATTCTCCCTTTTAACTCCCCTCCAACTCTGTCCCTTCTTGTTTCTTTGTTGAGTTTGATGTATTTCACAAAACTGGTTGTGTGTGTGTGTACATGGATATGTTCAACTCTCTCATTTATCTGATTCAGATAAAAGTGAGGTTCATTTGATGTCTGTTCTCTGCACCCTTTTCTACTATTTCTTCTCTGAGTTTATCTTTCTTGTTCCTCCTTTTTTGGATTGGTATGTTCCTTTTAGTCTCCCTCTTTCTTCCCCTCTTAAAACCCTCGGAACTGGAATAATCCCCTCCCTCGCCCTCTGGTTTTCTTATTTTAACTTCCTCAGTGCCCTTTGAAGACAATTTCTGAAGGGACATTTGGTTTTTTCTCCCTGTATTAGAACAATAACACTATAACATCATACGGATCCTTCCAAATAATTAAATAAATTGAATTATTGAGGGTTTTTGTTCTTGTGTTTGTATCACAGAGTTCCTACTAAATTATGTTCTTTTAATGAGAAATGCTTAATAGCCCTTTATTTCATTAAAGATTCATTTCCCCCATGTATGATGACACTCAACCTTTCTGTGAGCATATTTTTTTTCTTATTTTTACATATTGCATTCCAAAATCTCTTCTTTGTCTGATTTTGTGTGGTAACGGTGGTCATTTCTTGGTAATTAAACTCTTTCTTTCGGGATTCTTGCCATGATTTTTCTTTGACATGGAAACTTAGAATTTAGGCTGTGATATTCTTTGGGCTTTTCCATTTAGGATTTCTTTCAGGAGATGAATAGTTGATTCATTCTGTTTTCACATTGACCTCTAATTCTAATAGAACTGCATAGTCTGAGTACACTGTTGCAATAGAGGGTTAAGAAATTTTTTAAATCATGGTTCTCAAATGATTTTTCATTGACTTATTTCCCAAGTCATTCATCTTTTATAGCATATGTTTTCTATATTTTTTTTGGAATTTTGCTTTAATATTTCTTGCTATCTCATTGAATCTATTATTTCTGTCCATTCTAGTTTTCATCACTTGGGTCAGATTTTGACCGAAATTCCTTTCCGATCTTGTTGTACATTTATCCCTCCTTAGTGCTCTTTGGTCTAGTCAAATTGGCCATCTTGTTGCTCTTTATATATGAACCTCAGTTTCCCATATCCATATTTTTGAGGGTACAGATTGTCTACCACCACTGGAATGTACCCTCTCCTCACTTCCAACTCTGAGAATACCTAGATTCCTTCAAAGATATATTCTAATAGAATCTCCTAAATGAGGCATTTCCTGATCCCCAAACTATTGGTGTTTCCATCCTACCAGTCAACTTGTAATTTGTTCTACATATATAGTTTGTTTATCAATAGATATGTGTATGTAAATATGCAAACATGTGCATATATAATAAAAACAAATATAAATAGGAACTACATATGTACACATACATAACAACTTCATATATACATATGTATATATGCATATGCATACATACATTTATAAACATACAATATATAAATCTAGCTTCCCCTTCTGGAATGTGAGCTCATTTAGGATGGGAATTGTTTTATCCTTATATTTCTATTTCTAGTACCAACACAGTTCCTGAGTAGAAGGCATGTAAATGCTTATGAACTGGTTGATTAAACAGATTTTCAGAACATGGTTTTTAAGATAATCTTATTGATAATAACAGTATGGTGACGACGCAGCGCAGGCATGCTCAGATTACACCTATAAATGCCATATAGAATTAGGAAAGAGGGAGAACATGTGCTTTTTCTTTTATTGCTCATGGGCAACGTTCCCTCCCTATAAATTCACAATGCACTCTTTAAAGTTAAGTAACCATCTTAAGAAATGGAAAGAATTTCCAAAAAACATGCATTATTTATATGAGAGAATTGTTAAAGACAGATAGTTTAAACTGAAATAAAGCCAGATAAACTTACTTTAATCACCCAAAATATAAAAAAAAAATCCATTTGTCCTATTATGTAACAAATACCATTCAAAAAAGTTTGTAAAGTCATTAAGTATTCTAAAATATCAAGTGCTCTTAGGATCTTCAGGGATCATAAAATATATATTCAATGTTGAACCTGGGGGAAAATATTAATGAGGTCAAGTTTGGTTTTGAACTTCTCAGTATTCCCTCAAGCTCCACATTCCTTTTTGAATTCTCAGATTCCCTCTCTCCCCATTGCCATTGCTAGCCCCCATGCTTGGTACAGCATCTTACTATGTTACAGCTGGTTACCCAGGATCCTCCTCTTTGGCATCTCCATGGAGTTTATATTTCCATATCCTGTCCCCTTTTCAAAATTTACTTTGCCTTGTACCTTTTTCCTTAGAGTCCTGTCAAGTAAATGTTTTACTAGTTCTTAAAAACACAAAACCTTTGTGTGTTAGAAAAAGATAGACTTTAAAAATCATCTAAACCAATTATTCTATTTCATATGAAAGAAAAATTAGGCTCAGAGAGATAAAGCACTTTACCCCAGGTCACATAGTAGCTAATTCATTCTGTGTTAATGAATAATAATGGGTTAGTATGTAACCCCTTTCTCTACTTCTGAACCTTCATATGACATTGCATTTTAACACGTTTCTTTACTGGTCCCACTCAAAGGAGATGGAAACATCATGTATGTTTCCAGGTTCCCCGAATCTGGCATCGGGTGATGCCTTTTGACATTCTTTAAATGATACTACATAGACACTTAGAGTAACCATATGTCTTCCATATGTTATTCACCTCACAGTTATGATTTCTCTTCATCTGAAATTTGATGAGTATATTTTATCTGTTCCCTGCTTTGAAAAATGGAATTCTAAGAAAGAAAGATGAAACAGAGGCAAGTAAAGGCAATAAAATACAAAACCCTACCTAATAAATGAAGTGGCCAGAATTCAAAGAGAAATTCAATACAAGTTTGGGCTCCTAGAGTTTTCATAATGATAACTCTAGCCAGCTGGGGTCTCATATTTATTTTGGGCCTTGGCAATTCAAGGTGACTTGTTAAAAAATGCAGAACCACTGTGTGCTCTGGCTACAGTTGAAGTCATAACTTTAACATTTACATTGGAATGTGGTAAATTATGAGTGATATTTATTGTTAAAGCTAGAGAATTGAGAATTTGAATTATAGACTGATTAAAATAGTTGAGTTTAAAAATTGTCACGAAGAGATTTTTAGTTGACAAAGATTTTTGGATGTATATATACATATATATATATATATATATATATATACATATATATATTCCAAATCTTTTGTATTGCAATTTAATAAACAAAATCATTGTTATTGAATGTTTCTTGATTACCCCCACCATTTTAAACATTTTACAGATAATATGAAGACCATTATTCCTTTTTCATGTACAATTTGTGAATTAGGGTTGTTTTAAAAGATCAAAATGAATTTGTGAGTAAATTAATTCAAAAGGGTATTCCAAAATAGTAATAATAACATTAATAAGTAACATTTACCTAGCACTTTGAGTGATCTACAAATATTAATTCACTGGATCCTCACAACAGCCCTGGGAAGCTGATGCTACAATATCATCTCTGTTGTATAGATGAGAAGCTAAGGCAAAGGCTTAAGTGATTTTCCAAAGATCACACAGTTAATATTTGAAGTTGGATTTAAACTTACATCTTCTTAATTTTAAGTTCATCTACCTACCCTCAAATAAAAAAAAGTTTTATCTTCAATTTCATTTTAATATAATCTGTTTATTCTTTAACAACAGGAGATAAAAAATGTTTTCAAACATTTAGTAAAGTTCTAAATGTCTCACCAATGTTAAATAAATCTGTTGTAACCTTTGTCACTTAGTTTACCCAAGGAATGTTTGGGCAAACTGCCCTTGATAACAGCTTGACAGTTTATTGAATATTTTTGTGCTCTTTGGCATCTTTAATAATTATTTCATACCAAGACATTTTGGAAGGAAAGGGGAAGGGGAATAAATAGAAATATCTAGAGGTCATTTTCATGCAACTAACTTGCTTGTCATAAAATTGGAAGGTTGGGCTGATCTATAAAAAACAGCTACAGGACTTTAAAAATAGGATTGGCCAAAGTGCTACATAGTCTAATAAGATCCATATTTTTCGTTAGATATATTATTGCTTAAGTAACCATATAAAAAATCCTCCAATTTACAAATAGCTAGCATACTAACATTTTATCTGAGTTAATTAAACTCAGAATGAATTTTTTAATGGAAAAAATGTTGTAAATTGTGTTTATGTTCTCAGGCCAATTCTCAGAAAAATAGTATTAACTGTACCACTATAAATAATTGATTTATTTAATTTGTATTAATGGTTTAAAAGATTTCATGGACTAACCTGGAAATCTTAACTCCTATATATAATATTTCTAGGGAGAATATTTAATAGCATGAAGAAAACAGCACCATAAATCATGCATTTCCCCCCATTTTCCCTTTCCTCTTCTGTTTTCTTCCTCCCACCATAGACACTTCCATATCTCTCATTGAGAAGAGGAGGGAATAGGGAAGGGAATAGGTGTTTATTTATTAAGTGCCTTCTATGTGCCAGGGACTGTGCTAAATGTTTACAGATAATATTTCACTTGGTCCTCACTAGAGTCTAGTGAGATAGGTGGTATTATGATTCCCAGTTTACAGATAAGGAAACTAAGGCAGACAGAGGTTAAGTGCCTTACCCAGGGTCACACTAGAGACCTAGTTAAGTGTCTTAGGTCATATTTGCACTCAGATTTTTCTGACTCTAGGTCCAGTGCTATCTCCGCTTTGCCATCTAACTTCCTAGGAAGGAAACAGGATAGCACAGTGAGCTTACATCCACTTAATTATGTATGATAAAGAGGAAACATATTGACCCAGGAACACTTTTTTTTAAACTGCCTCTCTTTTGGGGTGGTAAAGATTCCTATTTATGATATATCTATTCATTTTGTTATTATTAAATTAGAGCTTGTCTGTATTCTGGATGAGGATCGACTGACCTACTATAAAATATTTCATTTGAATTTTGCCACTTTATAGAAATGTCTTTCCATTCTTTATCCAATGTGTGATTTTATTTGCCTATTTAATGAAGACATTTTTTAGTATAAGACAGCTCTGAGTAACTTCACATGCTGGTGATAACTGGATGTATGATTCCTCAGTGAGAGAAAAAAAAACAATAGATGTCTAATACATTGTTACCTAAGGGCTGTTTTTCCCTCTCATCTTTTGATATGAAATGATGTTTTTATATTGACACAGCAGTTTGGACTCACCAAAAATAAAAGATAGGAATCAAGACTATCCAAAGCTTAATTACAAACCAACCAAATTTTATTTAGTGCTCTGGCCTTAATCCAAAGTACTTACTGTGGTTTATGTAAAGTTTGACAGTAAGATTTAACTTAACAGATGTTGAGATAGACTTTTCAGATAGTAGCAGGTGCTTAATAAATATTTGTCAAATTGAATCAGCTTTTCTTATGTATTTACTTGGGAGAGAGGTACCATGGAAAAGTAGATAGAAAACTGGCTTTGGAGTTAGGGAACACTGAGCTTGAAACATGTTGATTCAGTGACTGGGTAAATCACGCAATCTGTCTCCCAACTCTCTGTCATTATAACTTGCAAAGACAGTGCTGACCTGAATAATCAGCATTTTCCTTATATCAGTGAAATCACAGGTGTGGTTTCTAAACCCATATTCCTGTGGACTAATCACACAAGCTTCTTAATGGGAGAAGATTGTAGAATGCTATTTCCTGTCTTTTTTTTTTTTTTTGGCAAATAAAATGGCAGCTCTTGCTTCTATTTCTCCCCTGAGTCATTTCTGAAAATAGTATTCAACAAGAGTAAATGAGAAAGAGATGGAACAAAAAGAAAGAGACAAAGAAATAACCAGTTTATAAATATTGTTTATAAAGTTATAAATTGTTTATAAAAACTTAGTTTATACAATATTTTATAAAATGCCTTTTCACTTGAAATTTACCCATAGTAGATTGTGTACATTATTATATTTTAAAAATATACACTTTTATAATGGGTGTGTATAAAAATAGGTGTCTCTTTTAGAAAATAGATTCATTGTTACAAAAGTTCAGTTGTAAGATAATTTATTCCTTTAATCTGTATGAAACATTGGGGAAATTCTGGTAGATGGTTACAAACACATGAAAAATTTTAAATGCAAATTGATATCATCTATTTTTTGGTAGGTAATCCTAGAATGTATACTATATTATGTGTCAATTTCTGTAAGAAATACAAATACACATGTATACATATTTGTGTCTGTTTACATATCTACCTATCATATTCATTTCTGCCTTTCTTCCTTCTCCTCCTCTTCCCTCCCCTCCCTCTTAATTTGGAGTTGACATTTGATGGCACAGATAATAGAGAATTAGGTGTGGAGTCAGGAAGTCCTGAGTCTAAATCCATCATTAGACACTAACTGTGTGACCTTGGGCAATTCATTGAACCTTATCAAACCTGAGTTTCTTCAACTGAAAAAATGCCAATAATAACAGCACCTACCTCATAGAGTTATTGTGGGAATAAAATAAGCTAATATTTGTAAAAGCACTTAGCACAGTTCCAGGCATATCATGGTGCTATATAAATGTTTATTCCCTTTCCTTTCCCTAACTGTATGTGTATGCATGTGTGTGTATTTTTATATGTGTATATATGTATGTCTATACACATATCCATATACATAAATTTTCATTAATTGGGTGGAATCCAATTATAGGTGACTTTGAAAACAAACCAGAGAATTGATGGAAGAAGAAATCGAAAGACATTTAATGGAACTTAGAACCAAGAGTTCTAAGTATTGATATTTTGATACTAAGTAGAATGGCCAGAATTGGGGAGAGTTCAGAATTAGGCAGCCCAACTGAAAGGCTCTTCCAATAATCGCTGTGACATAACAAAGTAGGAGGGAAGTTAGTTTTCTTTTTGGGTAGGGGGAGTGTGGAAGGGAGTTAATGAGTTCTATTTGGGACATATTTAGTTTGAAGTACTAATGAAAGATCCTAGTGATCATATGCAGAAGATGATGGGAGCTCCAGGCAAAGGACAGAAGCAGAGGCATACAGTTAGCAGTCTTCAGCAGGATGTTGGCTCTTGGAGTGCAGGAATTGTTTCCTTTTTGTCTTTGTTTTCCCAGTGCCTAGCACAGTGGTTTGAATGGCATGAGGACTTAATAAATGTTCCTTGAATTGAATTCAGCAAAGGGGAAAAAATTGAAACCAAATGAATGGGTGAACTTTCTGAATGAGAAAGAAGGAATGCAGAATGAAAAATGGAGCCTTGGTGTGGATGCTTATGGTTAGGCTTACATTTGGATGTCAAGAAGAGGAAGGAAACAGCCCCCAAAAGTCATAGGGTAGAAGGTGAATTAGGAAAGTGTATTGTTACAGAATGCAAGGGTGAAAAGAATTTCAAGGTCATGGGGTGGTCAACCATATCAAAAGTATAGCAGGGAATAGTTTGTCCTGGATGAATTATTATTCCCTAAATCATAGAAATGGAGCAATAAAAATAGAACATAAAAAAGGCAGAAACCAGCTTTCACTTTTACCAAACGTTCAACTTTTTAAAGTCTAATTTAGGCAGATATACCAGGCTCTGGGAAGGGGAAATACACACATACATATATGTGTATATGTATATATAGGTATGTATAAATGTATGTATGTATATATATGTGTAAATATATGCAAGTTTACTAAGCACTGAGAATAGGTGTGTGTGTGTGTGTGTGTGTGTGTGCGCGTTCTCAGTGCCTGGCAAACTTACCTAAATTAGACTTAAAAAGTGAACACTTGGTAGAAGTGAAGACTCCTTCCTGCCCTTCTTATGTTCCATTTTTGTTGCATCATTTCTTTTTCTTATTTGTCCTTTGTTCCCCAAGAGGACCATGACTTTGGGAAGGTGATGTCATGATTTGCAAGTGAATAGATTTAAGTGAGGTAGGGCAGTGCAAAGTCAGTAGCCTGTCTTCTCCAGGATCATGTGTCCAATGGCAAGATACAGATCAGGACCACTAGAGATAGCCCTGAATGCAGTGGGAGACCTTGGCTTTTTTAAGTCTTTTTTTAATTCTTTTTTAAGTCTTTCCCACGTCTCAGTTTGTCTGAGGCAATGCCCATTCACTGATTGTTAAGGTAAGAAATGAGGCAAAGAATGGCCTCTTTTACTTAATCTTAAAAAAAAAAAAATCATTCTGGGAGGGAAAGACAACACAGAACAAAGGTATAAGTGGCCATTGAATTAAGGAATAATAAATCACTCAGGACAAAATATTCCATGCCATACTATATGTATTTGTGTGTACACACACATATGTATTTTTTCTGACAGTTGTTCTTCCAAAAAAGTTTCAATACAGAATGGTATTTCCAGTGCAGATCACATGGAAGAGCCTAACAATCCTAATACTTGTTGATATGTGGTTTTGAGGTTATGTGTAAAGTATACAGTTAAAAATATTAATCTTTTGGTGCCTCTCGTAATGGAACATTTCCTGTTTTTAAAGCTATGGTCCTTGCTTGAATATTTTATGAATACTTAGTGATAATTGTTGAATATAATTTGTCTTTCAATGTTTTTCAGACATCTAGCAATGGAAGACATTCAGTTCGCATTACTGGCCTAAGTACTATTGATTTCCGTGCTGGCTTTTCAAGAAAACCAACACTAGACTTCAAGAAAACAGTTAGCAGACCAGTACAAGGTTTGTATGGTTTTTTCCCTTATACTGATATAGAAATATAAATTGAAAGTGTTTCTTGGTTATTGTACTTATTCCCATAATATTATTATTTACTTTTATTACATGAAGAGATAGAATTGAACTTGAAGTCATTGCCAGCTTAAATATGCAACATATGAGTACCATACAAAATATCTCGCACATTTTCTTTCCAAATGATTACTTTCTTGATCTACATAGCCTGATCATATATTTTGCTTGTAAATAGTTTTATGCTCATCAAGATTACATATATATGAGTAGCTGATAACAACAGAATCACAGAATTTTTAACATCAGAAGTGGTCAGCATCATGTCTTCTAAGTTTTCATTTCTTCAGACTAAAGCTACACAGTTCTTTCAGCCTTTCCTGAAAGAGTAAGGAAGTAAAGCCTTTCTTCTTATTAAATGTCCTTCCTAAAATTCAGTATTCATAACTGATCACAATAATATAGATGTAGTCAAACCAGAGCACTGTCATCTCATTCCTAGAAGTTATATTCATCTTAATGTAGCCTAAGCTACCATTGACTTTGTTAGCTAATGGCACATTTTAAACTCATATAAAAAAACACTGATTCATATGATTGTATACCAGTGCCATTCATGTTCAAAGAGGGGAACTGAATCCTTCTAGCTTACTCTATCTTTTTATATATGCTCAAAAATTCAGACTATATTTATCCTGCTTAGAAATAGAACACGAAATTAAGTATATTTCTTATACCATTATTCTGTTTCTGTTATGGCCGTGGCAGGTTAAACAAAAATCATAAATCTTCCAAAATGCCATGTAGATTTCTCTATGATAAAGTATTATATTTGTTTTATTTTTTGAAATGCATTTTACAAAATGCATTTTAAAATAATGGCTTAAAGTATTATAAAAATTATTGTACTAGATTTTCTAAATAGTTTTTCAATCAAAGTTATGTTGTCTTTCACATAAAATGATGATATTTGTCTTTAAGAAATAGTAGGCAATGTGAGCTCTTTATATGTTATATAGGTGTGTATGTACACACACATATATATGTATACATGGAATATAGGTATATACAAGCAATATACATATATGGCCTTTTATTATACATATACACATGTAAGCAAATATTAATATATTATGTGATATGTCACTTTATCATACATATAAATATGCATTTAGAGAGATGAATGTGTGTATATATGTCCATGTATATATAGATGCATCATATGTGTACATGTGTATTGTGAACACACACTGTGTATGTGTATCTCATAGTAGACAGAGTGCTGTATTTAGAGTCAAGAAGAACTGAGTTCATATCTGAGCTGGCTACATGCATAACTCTTAGCAACACTTAGCCTCTGTCTACTTCAATATCTCCAACCAAAAAATGGAAGTAATAATAGGGTCAATCTCCCAGGGTGGTTGTGAGAATCAAATGAGAAAATTTTTGTAAATTGCTTAGCACACAGTGCCTGACTCACACTTTATAAATGCTTGTTCCCTCCCTCCTTTCCTACTTTAACAGCAAAAGCCAAAGCTTTCTATCAAAACATAAATACAGGATAAGTACTTTTCCAAATAAATATTTCTTCTTGTAGGTGTACCTACGTATGTACTTTTGAATACCTCTGGGATAGCTGTTCCAGCCAGAGTGGATCGTCTTGAACTTCTGAGTATCTCGGGGGATCCTCTTAAGACTATTCCTGTTAAATATTATCCAGATCGAAAACCTTATGGCATATGGAACATTTCTGACTTCATTCCACCAAATGAAGCTTTTTTCCTTAAAGTAACAGGTTATGATAAGGATGATTATCTTTTTCAAAGAGTTTCAAGTGTGTCATTTTCTAGTATTGTTCCAGGTAAGTCACTCTTAAACAATTCTGAAGATTTCTATGTGAATAAATTAATGCAGTAAAGTTACCTTATAGAGCCTTAATGGACTAGGTGTTAGTTACTATGCGTTTAAATTTATTTCTACTACTACTATATTAGTCATTTGGGTTAATTATCTCTACTATCTTACCTATAAAATACAATCTCTCATGTTCTCTGTTGAATGCTTAAACAATCCATTCACAATACAGTGAAGTCTATTTTGACATTTAATGAATAATTTGATAGATTTAACTTATCAAATGGATCCTAAAGAATTACTTTAGCCTAAATTTTCCAATTTTACCATGTGTATTTCAGATTAAAATATGTAATTCCATATCTTAGCTAATTTTTTTGCTTAATTAATATTTGTTCAATTAACAATTGAACATTTTATTCATTTAACAGAAAAGCTCATGAATAACTGTGGACTCTTGGTTACTGGGGGACAAAGTTCACAGAATTATGAATTGTATGGTAAAACCAGCTTATGTTACCAATTTATCTATATGGAAGCACTTTTTGGTTATGTCACTGCAGAACTGTCCTTGAATCAATCCAGCTATACCGTTAAATCTTAATGATTAACCTTTGCTTTTTTAATAGCAACATAATTGACAGAAATCCAGAAGCAGATTCATAATTTGGACCTGACAAGCCAGAGCTCTTGCCCCAGGGCACAGCAATTTAGAGATCTCCCAATTTAAAATGAAGATTTTAAAGTATTATGTGATATTTACATCTTTTACGTTTACTTTTTGACAACACATGCTCTCCTTTAGCAGAATAAAAACAACTCAAACTGAGCTGCTCACCACCTCATTAAGAAGCATAATTAGCTGAAATTGATTTGAGACCAGTTAAGTGATACAGTAGATAGCGTGTAAGACCTGGAGTCAGGAGGACTTGAGTTTGAATGCTGTCTTATATATTACTAACTGTGTGACCCTGGGCAAGTATTTAACTCCTCTATGGCTCAGTTTCTTCATCTACAAATTGAGAGGGTTGAATTTGATAGCCTCGAAGGTGCCTTACCATTCCCAATCTATGATCTTGAAGTTTATGGAAATAAGATGCTATTAGACAGAATGCACTGTATTTTATAACACCCATCTATGAACTACTATAGCAGTGAATTTGTTTTTCTACTTATTTTATCTTAATTACTTTTAAATTATTTTCATTTAATGTATTACAAACTTGATTAGAAGGGTTATTTTGTTTTTTATGTTCTAGAGGTGCTACTTGCCCTGGATGAATCGTCTACCCTGGGCAAATTGCTAATTATTGCCCTGTTCAGAATTTTCAGCTTCTCTAGTTGTGATGCTACATAGGACTGTAGCTGAAAAATACAATTCAACTAACTATGAGTCTAATATTTAATATCAGCAAAAGTAGGGCACCCCTTAAAGCTTTTTCTTATATAATGTTCTGTTATATATTGTGCCGTGTTTGGAGTCTCTAGGAGTAGACAAATACAAATGGTCCTATAGAAATGTTTGCAAAACTTATGAGTTTAAACTCTTTAAGGAAGTATCTTTAATGGGACACTTACAAAATGTCAGTAATTGGATTATGAGTGATTTACTGTAATAATTTTACAATTACATTTGTAAGTATCACTAAGTAGTCAGAATTAGGATGGTCTTTTCACATATAATGGGTATTGTTTTTTTCTTCTTCCAGATGCTCCCAAAGTTACAATGCCCAAGAAAACCCCAGGATACTACCTCCAGCCAGGCTATATTCCTTGTTCTGTAGAGAGTCTTTTGCCTTTTACTTTGCGTTTTGTCAGAAATGGGGTGACTCTAGGAGTGAACCAGTACTTGAAGTACGTAACAATTATCAAATATAAAACTGTATGTCATTAAGGAAATCTCAGTTGAATGCATCATTATTCTACTGTAATTTTCCCGCAAGGGAAGGTATGGTAAAACTATACATTCTGTTTTAATGCCCTATTTCAGTATTATTGTTTGATTAGGTGATGTTGCTGGAATGAAATCAGTACACACAGGAGCACATGTGGTAATTTCATGTAAAAATATCACAAGGCATGGGCCAGAACCTCTTCTTTGTGAAAACAGATCACTGTCCATTGACTTCTGGTGCCCATTAAATACACTGGACAGCTAGGTGGTGCGGTGGATAGAGCACCAGTGCAGGAGTCAGGAGGACCTGAGTTCAAATCTCACCTCAGACACTTGACACTCACTATCTATGTGACCTTGGGCAAGTCACTTAACCCCAATTGCCTCATCCTGAATCATCTCCAGTCATCCTGATGAATATCTGGTCACTAGATTCAGATGACTCTGGAGGAGAAGTGAGGCTGGTGACCTGCACAGCCCTCTCTCACTCAAAACAAAAACAAGGGCAAGTCATGTCATTATTTCTGTGATGACATGGTCTTCAGCAACAAAGGATGAACACACATACAAATACATTAGGCTTCTTTTAAAAAAAATACAGTAGTAATAAAAAAGACTTATCTAGTATGGCCCCAAATTTTCTTCATTGTGCCCTCTCCAAAATGTAATATGTCTTACTCTGAAGCAATTAGGCAAAATGTACTTGAAGGCAATGATCCAAATTGTTGATTTCAAGTGAGGAACACATTTTTGGATGGGGAAAACACAAACCAAAATGAAGAATTTCATTAGGAAAAATTAGGAAAGCATTTAAAAACTGGTAGGGACAAGGAGGAGGAAAGATTTGGGGAAAAGATATAAGGAAAGGATTTCCCTTCCACTTTCCTACCACTAAACTAAATGTTTCTTGCTTTGATGAATAAACTGCATAATTTGTCAGCGCTTTTTATATAGTATGGCTTGGTTACTTAATTTCATATTTAATGATCTAGTAAAATAAATGATTGATGAAGTCAAATACTCACAGTATTTGTAACTGAGTGATGTAGTCAAATGATAAGACTTCTTCAAATTTAAATAGCATCTTTTGACAGAGGCACTTTGGGAACAGACATTAACTCATTAATTTCAAAACCTTCCTGGGAATAAAGCCATAAATATTTCATCCCTCATTTCTATAATTCTGACTCACTGAGAAATGATGGGTTCTGTTTGAGTGTTTTAATGAACTCTTTTCATGAGAAAAGCTAAACAGAGGCAAGTTTAGTTAATGGACATTCTAGGGATCATTCTAGGGAAATTTGCTTATAAGTAAAACTGGATTGGGTCTTCCTCTGTGACAATGGAGGGACTTGATGTCACACACAGTAGTAGGACTCAAGGTAAGGATCGCTGATTTAGAGATGGACTTTAGAGCAACTTTAGAGTTAGTTTGGAATTTTGTCAAATTCTTTTATTCTACAGCTGAGGAAGTTAAGGTCCAGACAGCGTGGGTGACTTGCCTGATGTCATCTAAATAGTAAGTGTTAGAAATGGAATTTGAACTCAGGTTTTTTGACAACTCCATATCTAGCAATCAATCTTTCTACCATACCATGCTTCCTCTAATTTGCTGATGTGTAATTTATTCAAGGTTTCTTGACCGTAAGGAATATAAAATTTCATATTTCTTGTGTATTTGGCATGTTATGGGAGGCAACAGATAATGAGTCTGGGTTAAGGGTGCATATCCTTGCTTCTCTCATTTCTAAAGGCCATCTCTAAAACAAAACAAAACAAAAACATCTTACTCAGTGAGAGGTCCAGTGGGTTTAACTTCAGCTGAACTTTGGCTGATCTACTCAAATGTGTTTACCTTTCTTATAACAAAAAGAATTATTTTCTAGATTTGAAGTAGGCTCTGGATTTTCAGCCCTGTAATGTGAATTTTTGCATAGATCTAGACTGTGTGAGAGTCTTCTCAAAGTTAACTGAGGAAAACGTTGTTGTTGCGTTCATCCTTCATTGCCAAGGAAGACCATGCCATCAGAGAAATAATGACATGAATTTCACTTGACTTTGTTTTGAGTGAGGGAGGGCTGTGCAGGTCACCAGCCTCACTTCTCCTCCAGAACCATCTGAATCCAGTGACCTGATATTTCTAGGATGACTGGAGATGACCCAGGATGCAGTAGATTAGAATAAGAAATTAATGAGTCAAAACTGTATGAATCGACTAAATAACTGATATTCACAGTGCCTCACTGTGATCAATATACTCTATTTAGGAAGGCAGGGGGGTGGTAAATCTTAGGAAGGGTTCTATCTAATGCTGGTAGTTAAAATGCAAAGTTCTTTAAGGGTAGACTTCAGTTATCAGGAAAATTTGCTTATGAATTTTTGGGTTGGTTTTTTAAAAATTAATTTTATTTGTTTTCAGTATTCTACAATAACTGCCGTATAACTTAGATTACTATTTTCCTCTCCCTCCCTCTCACCTCCCCCCTCCCTCTGGCATATAGTTTTGTATAGGTTCTACACATACATTCCTATTAAATACATTTTCACTATAGTCATGCTGTGTTGAAGAGTTAAAATGAGTGGGATAAATCATCTAATAAACCAAAATGCAATACACACACACACACACACACACACACACACACAAATGATCTGGTACATTCTGTTATTGAATTCCATAGTTATTTTTCTGGATGTGGAAGGCATTTTGCCTTAGAAGACAATTGGGAATTTTTTTTAAGTCCTTGCATTGCAATGAAGTTCCAAGTCTACCAGAAAAAATTCTCACACACTGTGGTTTTGTTGCTGTGCACAAAGTTCTCCTGGTTCTGCTCCTTTCTCTCAGCATCAGATCTTATAAGTCTTTCCAGACCTCTCTGAAGTCTTCTTGTTCATCATTTCTTATGATGCAATAGCACTCCATTACATTCATATACCATAATTTATTCAGCCATTCCCCAATTGATGGGCATCCCCTTGATTTTCAGTTTTTGGTCACCATAAAGAGTGCTGCTATAAATATTTTTGTACATGTGAGGCCCTTTCTCATTTTTTTAAGATCTCTTGGGATACAGTCCTAGGAGCACTATTGCTGGGTCAAAGGGTATGCACATTTTTGTAGTCCTTGGGTTGTTTTTAAAGAAAAATTATCCATTAGCAAGCATATTTTCTCACCCTTCAAGCTCCTTCCCTCAACTTAAAAAAAAGAAAACAAAACTCTAGTAACAAATACACATTGTGAAACAAAACAGACAATGCACATGACTGAATCCTGATCTGGAAATTCAACAAAAACATCGTCAATCACTTTGTGGCCCAAGTCAGCACAGGGAGACAGCGAAGTCTCTGGATAATGAGAATGAGAGAATTGAGGAGACCACTGGCAAGAAGAGGGAAGAAATAATTTTTATGGATGCCTTTCCCAGTTTTCTCCTCTTATCATTCCGATAGAGATTTGTTGCATGTATCTCATATAGAAAACATGATCCCAAAGGCCAAAAGTACAAGTTAAAATAACATTCCACACCTCTCTACAATCCGTTATCTTGAAAGAATTATCATGATACAAAGCTTTACTTTCTAAATGTTGCTTAGAAGTTAGAGGTATAAAATTGTTATTATGTATTTAGAGTTTGTTGCTTTTTCTACATTGTTTTAATAGTTACTGGGAAATTTTTCTTTATTTTTTTTTTCCCAGAGAATCAGGAAGTGTGAATTGGGACATTGAAAAAGTTACCTTGTCAGATGAAGGGTACTATGAATGTGAAGCTACTAGCACTGCAGGGATTGGGCGGGCAGAAACCTTTTTTGATGTTTCAGGTGAGTATCATTTAATTCTTCTGCATAGGAAAGCAGATTGTTTTATGTGTTATCTGATTAAGTAATATGGGTTTATTTTACATAAATCTCATTGCTATAGACTTGGAATAGTTTTCAATGATGGAAACAGCCACTTTTCCATGAAAGAGTAAAATTGCTTAATGGACAGGGCTTATTCTGTTACTAAGAATGTCAAATCAGAATCATAAAGATATACACGTATATATATATATATATGTGCATATATATGTACCTATGTATATATGCCCTCACGTGTATGATGATATATCTATGGTATGTGTATATACATATCTTGTGTACATATTGATGTATATTATATATAAATACAATAGTAAATACTGGTTGTACATTGCCAGATGGGTAGATACTAGTAGAGAAAGTCTTCTTTCATGGCTACCTCAGTAATTGATGTTATCTCAATTAGAACTTTTCTTGTGCCCCCCTTTCTCTCTCTCTGCCATACATATGTATATATAAACACACACACACAATGTCCCAAAAGTCTTGGTCCAGTTTAAAACTTTAATATTACCAGAGTTGTAAATCCTACAAACCTACAAAAACATAATCTGAAATTTTAATTATTTGATTTATTTATATTTATCCTGTTTTGTTAATTTTGAATAATAAACTTGTAATTTTATATATTACATGACATGTTCTGAATAATACTTTCCCAAATGGGCAGCTATTAATGGAGGAAGTCCTCTTGCTTGGCTATCTCAGTCTCCTTACTTGGCCTTTTTTGTTGTGGGGACACATCAAAATTATTGTGAATGAATTACAACTTTGTTATTTGAATAACTTTGCGATATGATTGTAGATGAAATTCTGTTCATCACTGAACAATAATTGATGAAAGTTTTTACAAAGTTAAAAAAAATAAAAAATTAACTAGAGCAATATCTTGCACAATGTGGTGGTTATGTTAAATTTTAATTTTAAAATCAGTAACTTAGGGGGTGGAGTCAAGATGGCGGAGTAGAAAGACGCACGTTTGTGAGCTCCGAACCCACAGCCCATAGAGTTAATGTAAAAAGAGATCCCCATAAGTTCTGGATCACTGCAGGGGGTGCAGAAACATAGTGGAAGAGATGTCCGTTCCAGAGAGCCCTGGAGAGCCGTCCCCAGGGTCCGTTGCGCCCCAGAAAGCGGACCCCACCCCCAGCGCTGCCCTGGCCACGGCCCCAGAGAAGCTGATCCGAGTAGGCTTCAGGGACGGAAGCTCCGGCGGCCGGGAAGGTCCCTCTGCCCACAGAGGCTGCAGGTCAGTGAGACAGATGGCTGGCTGGCCGAGGGGAGCGGGGTGTCTCCGTGACTCAGGCCCCCTCGGGAGGAAGCTGCGGAGGCAGAGGCGGGGGCAGCGGCAGCGGCAGCCCAGGACCCCCCAGCAGCAGGCAGGATCTTCATTACTGAAGGTCTCTGCATAAACCACCTGAAGGAGCTGAGCCTGGGAGACGGCCCTGCCCCCACCCCAGCACCAGAACTAAAGCTCACATTGAATAGCAGCCGCGCCTGCCGCGGAAAGCCCATTTGAATCTCAGACCCCAAGCACTAGCTGGGCGGATCTAGGCAGGGGTGGACAGGAATCTCAGAAGTCAAGTAACTGGCTGGGAAAATGCCTAGAAAAGGGAAGAAAAATAAGACTATAGAGAGTTTTTTCGAACAGATGCAAATGATCCCGACATTCAGATCTGATGACGAGGACATATTCTTGCCATCAGGGAAAGACGTGGAGGGTGGGGCCTCTGTATCCCAGACATCCCAGGGGGATGTCGGGTGGGCTCAGGCCTTGGAAGAGCTCAAAAAGGATTTTGAAAAGCAAGTTAGACAGGTGGAGGAAAAACTGGGAAGAGAAATGAGAGAGATGCAAGAAAAGTATGAAAAATGGGTCAATACCTTGGTAAAGGAGACCCAAAAAAATGCTGAAGAAAACAACACCTTGAAAAATAGGCTCACTCAATTGGCAAAAGAGGTTCAAAAAGCCAGTGAGGAGAAGAATGCTTCCAAAAGCAGAATTAGCCAAATGGAAAAAGAGGTTCAAAAGCTCACTGAAGATAATAGTTCTCTCAAAATTAGAATGGAACAGATGGAGTCTAATGACTTTACAAGAAACCAAGAAATCAACAAACAAAACCAAAAGAATGAAAAAATGGAAGAGAATGTGAAATATCTCGTGGGAAAAACGACTGACCTGGAAAATAGATCCAGGAGAGACAATTTAAAAATTATGGGACTACCTGAAAGTCATGATCAAAAAAAGAGCCTAGATAAAATCAGTAAATTAAACATTGAAATAATTAACCTTTTAAATGTTGTAGTTTTAGATTTTGTAGCATTTTTACTTCTGAACTTATTAAAGTTTAAAATTGCAAAAATATTTTAGAGATACCTTGTATTTTCTGATTTAGAAAGCAACTGAAAGGAATTTGCCTTTTTTTACTAGAATAGCCAAGCATAGAAATTATCACTATTTGAAATTTATGTAGCGTCTTTCTCTAAAAAATATTAAACATTTTACAAAAGACATTAAAAAAGAAGTGGAAATCTTCATTGCATCTTGATGAGATAGAATGCAGAAATAATGGGAATGGGAATTTTGTGGGGAATCTACTCTTGCTTAATTATCCTTCTCCTTCAAGATTCTCTGAGTCGTCATCCAGGCTGCCAGTGGAAATGAAGGCCAACCTCAGACGTTCAGCCTGTTGAGAACTAGACATTTACCTAAATCTTAGTTGTAACACAATTTATTCTTACCATGTGTGATGACATATTGTTTTTACAAGCTGGAAAATAATAGTAATCATGTATTGTCTTTGTCAGAGCAGCATTTCTGTTTCAGTTCAGTACTCCCCGCATCTGCTTTTGTATGAATGGACACACATTTTTAAAATAACGTAAGATAAAAACTTCTTTTGAAATATATGTTATGCTTATAAATCTAAGAACTGTTATTTTTATTATTTGTTATTTTTATTAATATATCACATTGGAAATGTAACACGGGAGCACATAAGTAAAGAAGGCACACCACTTGTTCTGCAAACAAAACTATAGTCTTATTCTTAGAAAAAACAACAGTCTCCTAAAGAATTTCTCTTTTAATAAGTTGGTGTATATCATGAACTACACATTTTTTCAAGTGCTGTAATTATGGAAGAAATTGGAAGGGTGTCAACATTCTTCTACTTCTAAGAAAACAAACACTTGAGGTCTGGTTTTTTCCTTCCCAGCAATATTAATTTAAGTGAAGGAGAAGAGTGAAATAGTTTAAGGGAAAAGTGGATTCAGACATATTGCTTTAAATGAGAAAACAGTGCCAGTAAAGACTTGTGAACTCACCTTAATGAGCTTTGCCTCTATGTGTTTTACAAACTTCTGTAAATGAGCTCTGCAGATATGTTTCCAGTGTGTCTACACCATGTGTCAATATGTTAATGTGCATATACACATACTATATATATACATACACAAATACACACACACACACATATTAGAACCAGATCTTGACTAAAGAATTCCTAATTATTCTATTTTCTGTCAAAGGCATGGACACACGTCAGAATTATGTCTCTATGTATGTATATATATATATATATATATATATATATATATATTATATATATATAGCCATCTAATCTAATTCATATCTGAACAAAAATTGTTCTTCTACAAAACATATAAGAATTCACCCAACCTTTTCTTGAAGGCCTCCAGGAAAGAGGATTCCACTACCTTCCAAAGGAGACCATTGTATTTGGCAGTAATTCTAGTTGTTAGGCAGTATTAAAACCTAAATTTGCTTTTTTGCAACTTTTACTTGTGGCTGAACTAGTGTTATTCACTAGGTGTAGGAGTTTTTAAAAAGAGTTATGGGATCAGAGGATCACAGATTTTGAACTAAAAGAGTTCTGATTTGAGACCTGGAAAGATTAACTCCCTCGTCCAACATCATAGAGTATTAAGTGGCAGAATTAGGATCTGAAGCCAGGCCATATGACTCCACATCCAGACTTCTTTCCATACTTATTTCCTCCATTTTCCAGAATATACCTCTCCAATCTTCTTCATCTGTCTGACTTTTCTACAGGGTCATGTCTTCTTTTGTAATCTCCAAAATTTCAAGAATTGGTATGCATTTTGTACAGTAAATTTTAAAAGGTTAATTTTGAAATTCTAATTTCAAATCTGGATGAATGGAAATAATTCCTGAGTTCCTGACTTGTACCTTTTGATTTTATACAGAGCCGCCTCCTGTCATCCAAGTGCCTAACAATGTGACTGTTACTCCTGGAGAACTAGCAACCTTGACTTGCCTTGTCATAAGTGCAGTGCCTTACAACCTTACTTGGCAGAGAAATGGTAGAGATGTCAGACTGGCAGATCCAGCTCGAATCAGGACTCTTACCAACCTCTCCTTGGAGATAAATAGTGTAAAGTTCACCGATGCGGGAGAATATAATTGTATGGTTTCTAATGAAGGAGGATCAACAATTACTTCTGTCTACCTCTCTGTGCAAGGTATTGTATTGGAAGTTTTCTGAACTGTAGTGCTTTTGTTTATTTTTTCTTATTTTTTTTTCTTATTTGCTTCCCAGCCCTCCTCCCATCCCCCTGTTAGCTGAATAGAAATTGTTCCAGGTACTTAAAAATTTGCAAATATCAATGGAAGAATAATGTTTGTAGTTCTTAAATGTGCTCTCGTTGGCTAAATTTTTGCTAGCATCAAAATTGTAGCCTAAAATTAGCCACTTGAAATATTTAGATTTTCTAGTCTAGGATTATTTCATGGATCCATGTTCATATCAGTTCAAATACTTCCTCCATAGGTACAAATCTCAACTGACCCACACTTGCTTGTCTTATTCACTTCTCCATACCTTTCTGTAAATCCTTTCATAAAGAATATACCCAACACATTGGGGGCCTTTCACTGCACAGAGAACAGTAAGCCTTTAATTGACTTATAGCTTATTGACTAACTTTTAACAACTTAAGCTTCCTGATGTCACACTTCAACTTCCTGTTGTAAGATCATGAATGAGTAAGTATATTTTTTCTTTTTTGATTATTATTTTTTTAATTAATTTATTTATTTTTAGTTTTCAGCATTTATTTCCACAACATTTTGAGTTTCAAGTTTTCTCTCCATCTCTCCTCTACCCCCACCCCAAAACACCATGCATTCTGATTACCCCTTTCCACAATCTATCCTCCCTTCTATCACACCTCTTCCTTCCCTTATCCCCATTTTCTCTCTTGTAGGGTAAGATAGATTTCTATGCCCCATTACTTATATTTCTTATTTCCCAGTTATATGCAAAAACAATTCTCAACATTCATTCCTAAAACTTTGGGTTCCAAATTCTCTCCCTTCCTCCCTGTCCACCCATCCCCACTGAGAAGCCAAGCAATTCAACATAGGCTATATAGGTATAGTTTTGCTAAAGACTTTCATAATAGTCATGTTGTGAAAGACTAACTATATTTCCCTCCATCCTATCCTGCCCTCCATTTATTCTATTTTCTCTTTTGACCCTATCCCTCCCCAAAAGTGTTTATCCCTAATTATCTCCCTTCATTTGTCCTCCCTTCTATCATCCCCCCTACACCACTTTCTCCCCTTCTCCCCTTACTTTCTTATAGCGGAATATAGATTTTCATACCAAATTGAGGGTGCATATTATTCCCTCTTTAAGCCAAATGTGATGGGAGTAAGCTTCACTTTTTCCCTCTCACTTCCCCCTTTTCCCATCAAATGAAAAAGCTTTTTCTTGTCTTTTTTTATGAATGATAATTTGCCCCGTTCCATTTCTCCCTTTCTCCTCCCAATATATTCCTCTCTCACCCCTTAATTTTATTTTTTTAGATATCATCCCTTCCTATTCAACTCAGTCTGTGCCCTCTGTCTATATACATATATGTGTGTATAATCTTTCCAACTACTCAAATACTGAGAAAAGTTTCAGGAGTTACTAATAATATCTTTTCATGTAGGAGTATAAACAGTTCAATGTTAGTAAGCCCCTTATGATTTCTCTTTCTTGTTAACTTTTTCATGCTTCTCTTGATTCTTGTGTTTGAAGTTAATTTTTCTATTCAACTCTGGTCTTTTCATCAAGAATGCATGAAAGTCCTCTATTTCACTGAATGACCTTTTTTTACCTTGAAGTATTAGGCTCAGTTTTGCTGGGTAGGTGATTTCTTGGTTTTAATTTCAGTTCCTTTGACTTCTGGAATATCCTATTCCAAGCCCCTTGATCCCTAAATGTAGAAGTTGCCAGATTATGTGTTATCTTGATTGTATTTCCACAGTACTTGAATTGTTTCTTTTTGTCTGCTTGCAATATTTTCTCCTTGACCTGGGAACTCTGGAATTAGGCTACAATATTCCTAGGAGGTTTTCTTTTCAGATCTCTTTCAGGAGGTGATCAGTGAATTCTTTCAATATTTATTTTACCTTTTGATTCCAGAATATCAGGGCAGTTTTCCTTGACAATTTCATGAAAGATGATGTCTAGGCTCTTTTTTTCATCTTGGCTTTCAGGTAGTGCATAATTTTAAAATTGTCTCTCCTGCATCTATTTTCCAGAACAGTTGTTTTTCCAGTGAGATATTTCACTTTGTCATTCTTTTGGTTTTGTTTTGTAATTTCTTGGTTTCTCATAAAGTCATTAGCTTCCATCTGCTCCATTCTAATTTTTAAAGAAATATTTTCTTCAGTGAGCTTTTGAACCTCCTTTTCCATTTGGCTAATTCTGCTTTTTAAAGCATTCTTCTCCTCATTGACTTTTTGGGTCTCTTTTGCCATTTGAGTTAGTCTGTTTTTAAAGGTGTTAATTTCTTTTTTGGAGGGTCTCCTTTAGCCAACTATTGACTCACTTTTCATGATTTTCTTGCATTGCTCTCATTTCTCTTCCCAATTTTTCCTCCACCTCTCTTACTTGATTTTCAAAATCCTTTTTGAGCTCTTTTATAGCCTAAGACCACTGCATATTTATCTTGGAGGTTTAGGATGCAGAAGCCTTGACTTTTAGATCTTCCTCTGATGGTATGCATTGTTCTTCCTCATCTGAAAGGATGGAAGAAAACACCTGCTCACCAAGAAAGTAACATTCTATTGTCTTATTTTTTTCCTTTCTTGGGTATTTCTCCAGTCAGTTACTTGACTTTTGAGTTCTTTGTCAAGAGGAGGGTATACTCTGGGGACGTATAAGTTCTCAGTTGCTCCAAGGTGGTACAATAAAGGGAAAGGAATTTATTCCTCTCCTGACCTGCACTCTGGTCTGGGAGCAAGTACAGGAACTCTTTTCTGTGAGTAGAATTCCCTCTCCAGAGCCACCCTCAGCTCCATCAGCCAGTGCTCCTCCTCATCCCAGGGCCACTACTGAGGGCTGAGATCAGCCCTGAGATCAGCTGCTCAATTCCCCCAGGGTCTTTAGATGAGGTCTCCAACAATGAAATCTGCTACCACCTGGGGCCAGGGCTAGACTGCTCTGTTCCCTACTCACCAAAGTTGAAAGAGCTTTCTCACTGACCTTTGAAGCTGTCTTTGGCATTTGTGAGTTGAGGACTCTGGGGCCTGCAGCTGATGCAGGTGACTCCTTGAAGACTGCTTTAGTCCTGTCCTTATTATGGCACAGGGAAGGCCAGGCTACATTCCATGCCCTGTGTGATAAACCTTTCCTTTTGGCCTTCCAGGCTGCCTTGGGCTGGAAATCTCTTTCACTCTGTTGTTTTATGGCTTCTGCTGCTCTCAAATTTGTTTAGAGTCATTTTTTTACAGGTATTTTATGGGCTGTGGGAGGAGAGTTTCTAGAGGTGTGTCCTTCTACACCATCATCTTGGCTTCATTCCCATGAATAAGTATTTATTAAATACTTAGTATGTGGCAATTGCTGAGAATGCAGTAGTGAGAGAGTCTTTGCTTTCAAAGAGTTTACAGTTTAATAGAGGGAGAGAAGTATATTGCCCTTAAGGAGCTTATAGATTAATAGAGGGAGATAAGCACATAAAGGAGCAGTGATCAAGAGAGAAGTTTTGGTCTGTTTTTTGGTCTGTTTTGGAAGGCACAAGGATTGTGAGTGGATCCTTAAGGGAGCTGATTTACCCAGCTTTTCCAGAAGCAGTA
The DNA here is from genome assembly GCA_023548195.1 of Bettongia penicillata ogilbyi. Lineage (NCBI taxonomy): Eukaryota > Metazoa > Chordata > Mammalia > Diprotodontia > Potoroidae > Bettongia > Bettongia penicillata. The sequence goes on along the minus strand of JAJHZJ010000162.1, from coordinate 637,204 downwards.
GTGCAATGGTAGTATTGATTGGTAGTATAGTGGTAGTATAGTTTCCAAAGAAAGAGATAGATGGGGAGGGTGGGGAGAATACCTGTCAGGAAAGGTAGATGGAAGGGATGGTATACTGGAAGCATGATCCAGGGGTCTGCAGCTAGTTACATATAGTCTACTATGTCAGCTCATTCCTCACTGATACAGGACAGTTCATCCCTAGGGTGGCCATTACAAAACTAAGTGGATTAAGTTCCCCAGGGTATGATCTGTGAACTGATCATCCTGAGGGTGCAGTAGTAGGAGAAATGCCAAAAAAAAAAATTAAAAATTGGGCAGTTATAAGCATCATGTCGATTGTAATGTGGCATCTGTATTGTCACAGGTTCTTCTAAATACATGTTTTTCATATATTAATATATTTTATGCTTGGGCAGCTAGGTGGTGCACAGATGGTGCAGTGGATAATGTGCTGAGCCTTGAGTCAGGAAAGCTCATCTTCCTGAGTTCAAATCTAGCCTCAGACTCTTAACTGGCTGTGTGACCTTGGGCAAATCACTTAACTCTGCTTATTTCAGTTTTCTTCATCTGTAAAATGAGCTGCAGAAGGAAATGACAAACCATTCCAATATCTTTACCAGTAAAACCCCAGATGGGGTCTTGAAGAGTCAGACTTGACTGAAAACAACTAAACAACAGCAAGAATAACAAATTTTATGCTACTTCTTATGTCTTTCCTAATAATATACAATAATAAGCATATACTCACTATATATTTTTCTAGTGTCCTTTGTATTCTAATTTTTATTATTGTGAGATCAATGTTTTACACTTTATAACTATGTATGAGTGAAATAACATAAGTTTTAGTACTTGCTCCCTTCAAATAATCTCCCAAATTAGTGCCAACAAATATTTCCAGGCTATCAGATTCATCTACAAGGTAGTTTAATGTTTTCTGATTGCTATATTTTTTTTTAGATTTCTCCCTTCCAAATATCAATATATGATTGACTTGAGAATTGAAACTATCTTGGTTGTCGAACCAATCTGTTTTAAATCAGATTTTGCTTGTATCCCTTACTTCTTGGTAACTAATTGAATTTCCTTCCAAACTCTTGAGCTATTTCACATCCTACAACACTGCGACTACATGCTTTGTAGAGCTGCTTCCAGTCACTTCTTTGACTTACATGGAAATGAGAACCCAGAGAAGTATAAATCAGTAGTCATGCAATCTTAAACCTTCAACTCTGCCTCTTTAGAATGTGCTGACAGCAAGTTTTGTACACAATGCCATTAGCATTATGCTGGAAGAATTAAAAGTGTATTACGTTCAAGGTCATCAATTGAAGATGAAAAATAGCCTGAGAGTTTCTTTTTCATCGCATTTATATTTTTCTTTCACGTGTCCGTAGAGCAGCTGGGAATCTTAAAGCAGTAAGGAAATCACGATTTGTTTGGTTTTTATAGTTAAGCTGTGGTTCTGCCTCTGTCTCAGCTGAATATTTTATTTAAAATCCCCTACGTAAGAGATTAATTATATCAAAAAGTTGGGAAGGTCTCTGCCCAATATGCTCTTGCAAATAATTCAAAACTTTCCTAAGGTGATGACATTGACCAGGTAATCTGACTATGTACAAAGAATCTTTTTTCTGAGAATTAAAATCTTTTATTGAAAAAGCAGGCATTTGATTTTTATTTTCTTCTTGGTATTGAAGTAAAATTCTCAGGTCCATAGGTGGGACTTTTAGTAGTTAGTCCTGTACAATAATGGGGCATCATTGACCTAGAATTAATCCATTACATTTCCAAGGTGCCACACTGCCTGGATGATCTGGATCAATTTGTGTAGTAACTCATGTCACTAGATGCTCTCCAATGTTCCTTCTAGTTCTAAAGATCTGTGAAACTCCCTCTCCCAAGATCAAAATAGCCAATAAGAAGCAATGTTCTGATCAATCTTGGGACCAACAAGCAACTTAAAGAAAGGAGAAGGGAAAATGTGTGAAAAATCAATCAGCAAGCATTTGTTAAGAGCTCATGATATATGGGGTATTGTGCTAAATGTTAGGAATGCAAAGACAAAATAGGAGAAGGTCATTGCCATCAGTTAATCAGTCAGTCCTTCAAGAAGTATTTATTAAGCACTTACCATCTCCAGGCACTGTGCTTGGGATGAAGGCATACAAATCTAAAGAATGAAAAGAACTACTCTCAGGAGGTTCACATTCTGTAGAACTTTTCATGCCATATTTTTCTGACTTTACTGAGTATCTCATTGGGCACATAGTGTTAGCTCCCTGAAAAATTGCTGATTGCTTAATCTAAAAATTCTAAGTTCTTTAAGATAGTGCAGTCGGTCTAAATAATTGCTGGATGATGTGAATGTGAATGTCTACTATTTCTGGCACTTTATTCAATCAACAGGAACCAGTGGAAGGAATTCTTTAAGTATTCCCAAGAAATTCCAAAACGGACCAGACATTGAAGGTATTTATACAGGAAAAAAACCAAACATTTCTCTCCAAAACTTGAAGAAAAGTTGTTTCCAGAAAGGAGGATGCTGATACTTTACAGTGTCCATTCCTGAGCTTATATTTAGTTCAATACAGATTGCAAGTAAGAAAATTGAGACTTGAGACAGGTTAAATTACTTGCGCAACATCACACAAGTAGTAAGGTTGAGGCAGCATGTAAACTTTGGTCTCCCAGACTTCAACTTCACTGCTCTGTCCACTGCACCATGTAGATGACCTCTGATAGCCTGATCTGACCAGCTTTAAATCTCTTAGCTTATGTTCCTAAGCCTTGTCTCAGCAAGTTGTTCTTTTTAAGTATCCAATTCTTTTAAGCTGCTCATATGATATTTAGATTCACTGAGAACTGCTTTAGTGAATGAACTCCTGAAGAATGAAATTTATTTACAGAAGGGATGACTTTCATTCTCTTCTTGGTGGAATAGAACCATTATTATCCAAATTCTTTAAATAAGTGCTGCAAACACTACCCAAAAAGATGTTATTTTGCTCTCTCATTTCTTAGGCACTAATAGAGTAAATCTTCTCAGAGACATTCTTTTTGATGGCCTGTCTTGTTGGCAGTGGATTCAGGGAAAAAACATTTGATGAAGAAATGCTTTCAAAGCCAACAGGAAGATATATTCCAGAATTTATGGCACTGTTTAGTAGAAAATAAGAGACTACAGTTAATTTGTGGCCACCCAAATGTATTATTTTATGGTTGAGCATACAACTGCAAAGCTACAGATGTTTGATGAAATAAACTGCTGTACTTGGAGGCATATTTCTGTATTAAGTATGCTTTTTTTGGTCTTAATTCATGAAAATATTAATTTAATTAATGAAAATTTCATAACCTTTATGATGTTAAGTCATACAATTCATCTCTATAAAATAAAATAGCCACTAGGAAATTGTTTCCAATTAACAGAAATGAAAGAATAATCTTTCCTAGGACAAACTAAAGGATGAGACAGTTCCTTGTCCTTCCTAGATGCTTTAGTTATAGTTCTGTCTGCTGGCAGTGGGTATGAATTAGATGAGCCCAGAAATTTCTTCCAACCCTATGCCACTTCTTTGTTTAGCCACCATAAGACCACTGGCAGTCTTCGAAAATGCAATTTCAACCAAACGGTTGAAGCCGGATTGTGAGGGCTTTAGGAATGAATTTTTTATTAGGATATGAAGACATCAAATATAGAGAAGGAAGGAAATAAGCATTTATTAAGCACCATGCTAAGCTCTTTACAAATAGTGCCTTGCCTGATCCTCCTCAGCACCCTGTGATGTAGCTGCTATTATTATCCACATTTTGCAGTTGAGGAAACTAAGGCAAAAAGAGGTTAAAGGACTTGCTCAAGATAATAATAAAAGTCTGAGGCTAGAATTGAACTCAATTCTTTCTGAGTCTAGGCTTAAAATTTTACCCATTGAACATACTAGTTATCTTTTTCTAGATGAAAATCCATCTTTCTAGGAATTTATCAGTAACGGGTGATATATTGAAGGGATGGGAAGATCAAGAAAGATTTTTGGTTTTAAGATAGATGAAACCTGAGCATGTTTCATCTAATCAGTAATGAAGTAGGCAATGATGAAGAAGTCACCAAATTGGCCGAGATTCATAATGAGAGAGCTGTAGAATGACTAGGGGGGCAAGCTCCACAAAAGACTGTTGGGGGTGAGATGAAGGATAGCAGTGGGAGCATTGGCCTTAACCAGGAGACTTTGTCAGGGTACCACCATTGTCCCTGTCACCCACGCTCACAACATAGGTGTCATTCTCTGCTCCTCACTGTTTCTCACCCATCATAGTCAATCTGTCATCAAGTCCTATTGATTTTACCTTTGTAGCATCTCTCATATCCACCCCTTCTCTCTTCTGATACTGCCACAATGTAGATTCATCACCTCAGACCTGGACAATTGCAATAGTCTGCTGGTTGTTCTCTCTGCCTCAATTTTCTCCCCACTCTAGTCCATCCTTCATTAAACTGTCATATTGATCTCCCTGAAGTTCAGGTCCAACAATGTCACTCACTCATCCCTCCCACATCCACTCCCCTTCATCTCTGTGCGCAATTAAGGCACCATGTACAAGGCATTGGACTGAAAACGGTACTCTATATTCTCTATTAAAGTGTATTGTGTTCAGTATTCAAAGTAGTGAATTTTCTTCAAATGAATTTTCTAATAAGAGGAATGGGAAAAATCCCTTAAATATCTTTTAATTAATATTTTCTCTTTTATAGAAATTCATATGAATAAACTTTGCTTACCATATTCAAAGTTCCCTTATAAAACATTTGCTTATTACATATATATTTAAATGGTTAATATTATTTGCTTGTTGCATACATATTTAAATATTTAAAGCCATTTTGAATAGTATATTCAAATAATGTACTATTTTGAATAGCATTGAATAGTCAGGATTGGTTTTCATTGGAAAATACTATTCTTGACATTTTTACATTACAGAGTTCTGCTAAATTTTTTTGTAGATTGAACTGAAAGAAACTTGCCATATACCTACATAAATATTTTATCTGCTGAGTCAATTCAGTTATGGTATTATTAAATTATAATGAAAATCCTTAAATCACTAATTGTTGCCAATATCTAATTTTGGGGGCAATAATAATTGCTTTGGAGTCCCAAGCTTGAGTCAGTGCAGATTAATAAAATACTGTGTTAACATTCTGACTTTTATTGGTCTTGGTGAGGGGGAGAATTGTAGAAGCCCTTACATCATTTATGATTAGTTTCAAAAGATCAGAGGATGATAGCCATATATCTAGGAGGATATCTATTTTAGAGGATTTTAGAGCAGGCAAGGGGAAGAGAACACATATTTATTAAGTATCCACTACATGTAAGACACTGTGTTAAGCATTTTACACATATTATCTCATTTGAGCCTCATAACAATCCTGTATGGTAGGTCCTATTATTATCCCCATTTTACAGCTAAGGAAACTGAGAAAGAGGTTAAGTGACTTGCTTTGGGCCCCACAGTTAATGTATGGGGCTGATTCTAAAGTCAATTTTCCTTATCACAGACCCAGCACTCAATCCATTCTGTCACCTAGATGCCCCATTTAATTTTAAGCATCTGAAAGGCTCATTTGGTTTTGTGTTGTTCCCTCCCCAATCTATATTCATGATTTCATCATGGTAGAGAACTCTAGGTGTGGAAACTTCTTCTACAGATGCAGGTAGGCAGCTCTTCTGTACCCTCTAGTCTCAGAGAGTTGCTTGACACACTTGTGAAGTTACCTGGCTTTCCCATGGTTATACAGTATGGGTAGGGGTAGTACTTGGATCTAGGTATTTCTAATTTCAAGTCTGGCTTTTTATTCATTATATTACAATGCTTCCTGTGTCTTTAATAAAAGTAGTACATTTTGAGCTTCTGATAATTTTCCCTCTTATTAAAAAAACCAGACTTATTCAGGGTTGAGATACAATGACAGGACTGTTCAATGACATCTATACAGTTAAATGATGAGATGAGATTTTCATGTCCACTTGCCTTACTTGTTTAATATAGTCCACTGGTTGAAGTGGACTGAAGTGAGTCTTTTTATATTTTTGGTAATACATTCCAAGTTCCACATAATAAAATGTATAAAATAATACTGTGTTTGGCATTTATGTGGAACTTTCATTCTAGTAATCTATGTGTTTGACAGATGTTATAACAATTTAATAGCTGGTGGTAAGAATTATTTCCCTCTTATGTTCAGTGGAGAGTAGGAAAGATTATTAAATTGTTCTAAAATAAGACCTATAAGGAAAGGTTAAAGAATTAGGATTATTTAGTTTGTATAAGGATGGTATGGGGGATGACCTAATAAATGCTTCAAGAAGATGTAGGGTTGTTATTACGAGTCTGCAGAGCAGCTGTTTCCCATCACCACCAAAGAGAGAAATGAGGAAATATGGCTAAGTGTAACTTACGAGAGTTAGATTGGATGGGAAGTAGGACTTCCAACTGTCAGAAAAGTTAAACCCTGAAAGATTATTACCAGGGACAGAGGGCTTAATAAAAGTTCTTGTTCTTATTATCAGTCAACTAAATGCTATCTGAAATTCTTTATATTTCTGTTTCTCTAATAGATATGAGCATTTTCTATACAACCTAACACAATTTATGGTGCTCCTTGACAGAGTGTGATTCAGTTTAATGACACCCGTTTTCAAACCTACATAAATGATAAACACTCAGCATCACCACAATGATTTTTACTTCTTGACAAGCTTTTCACCAGTCTTTTCCCACTTTCTAGAATGTTGTTGCACGTAATTATAGTATTAATAATCTGAAAGGGATTCTATGCCATTAATAAAATTTTATTTTCCTAGTGCCTGATTTCTTTTAGAACCAACTTTTTTTTCAGATTCTGGTCTCCACTCTAATGTTCCTGACTTCCCTATAACCAGGACTGACTAGAGAGGTCTCTTGAGGAAGATTCCAGAGAATGAAGTGTTGAGGGACTCCTTATATATCAGGAACACAAACAAATTGTCTTCTCTGTAATCATTTTTGTCCCCTTAATTACAGCAGATCTTTTCCTACTTTTGAAAAGTATACAGTGAGTCAATTAAAGCTTGAGGAATGTGAGAAATTTTCAACTAAATCAGAACTGGTAGGTATTGAACTAAACCAAGGGAGAGCTAGAAGTGCATGGTAGAAAAAGATAAGGCAGAAGCATCATGACTTAGCAAAGACAATCCTGTCAGAACGACTGTAAAATAAATATTAAAACAACAGTGTGATTCAAATTGAAGAAAATAAGAATGAAGGGAAGGAAATAGGGGAATTTTCCCAGAGATCTTATTGAGTCTCAATGTGGTTATTTGTATAGTTTGGCTTCACTGGTAAATATTTAAGTGAAAGATGTTGATGAAAAACTAGCTAGATAACCTCCATGATGTGGGAAATACCAGCTCCTCTAAGAATAGGGCCATTTCCCCATTTCCTTGCTCTCTATAATACTCTGAGTCAATAAAATAATTTTTCACAAACCACTATCATAGATACAAAACTATGAAGAGCAGTGCCCAAGGAAATATATTGAAGAGAGATCCTCTGACTTTACAGGAAGAAGGGTTACTTTTTATTAATATTTGTGTGATTATTTTGTGTGTGAGTGGTGCTGACAGTGAAGTTACATTAGGTAAGGATTCTCTCTCCCTTTAAAATTCAATCTGAATTATGACATTTTCTCCATCATTTTCTTAAGTCTCAACAACCAACACAATATAAATCAAGCCCTGATTTGTAGCATTTGTTCATTTCTGAGATGTAAATGCTCACACTAAAAATTTGGCAATTGACTCTGTCCAGCTGGTGAAGTTTGGTAACTCCTGCTGCCATCCATCCTGAGGTCCTTACTATGGTAGCTCTTGATATGGAAGACATGCTGCAGATATATGTCATGCCTTTCTTTCTACGTTGTAATAACATTTCTAAAATTTGAAAATACATGATATTTTATTTGAGCCTTACAGTAATGCTGTGATATAGGTGTTTTGGATTTTAACTGAACCTATGATTTCACTAGTAGAAAGACCCTCCAAGTAAAGACTTTCTTTACTAGTGTAAAGCTGCACTTTCTCCATAACTTGAAGGCATGGTTAGAGGATTTCCTGGGACACTGAGAGATTAACTAATTTGCCTAGATTTAGATACTCAGGACATGTCAAAGACTAAAATTGGACCTACATGTCTTCCTGACTCCTAAGTGGACTCTGTAGCCAATATTCCATCCAGCCTCTCAGGGTAGGTATAATAGGTATTTTTATAAGCATTTTATAGATGATATAACTGATGCTGTCCTTTCCTTGTTAATGACTATAGGATACAGGGAATAAATGTGGCAGCATATGTCTATCATTCTCACAAAAAAAACAAGTCAGATTTCATGATCCCTATAAGCTACAGTCCACAGACTTGAAAACTTCTAGGAACTAAGAGAGCTCTATAAGGATAGGAATAGGGACTGGGCCTGTGATTTCATTGGTGTGGGGAAATGATAGATAAGAAAACTTCTTTTCCTAATTCAGATTGGACCCTTGACAGTAAATTATATATAATCTTAGAGAGTGCCTAGAGCCCTGAGAGATTGACTTGTTGAGGGATATATACAGTCAGTTCATAAACATTTATTAAGCGGTTGCTAAGTGCCAAGCATTGTGCTAAGCACAGTCAGTGTGGCATTATGGATACAGAGCCAACCTTAGAACCAGGAAGAGAGCTACATAAAATATATTTAATTGATACTTCAAAAAAACTGGTTTTGTCCTTGGGGATAATCCTTTCATCAGTTCATGTTGTAGGCCCCGTGAATTTTAGCGAATAGTTTCATAAATTGTTATGGATAAGTGAATTTGGCACATGACGGACACTGTGCTGGTGATAAATGCTGGTTCCTTGACAGCAGGAAGTATTTCATTTTTATCTTTGCCTATCTAGCACCTGGCACATAGTAAGTATTTAAGAAATACTTGCTGATTAATTCTTGAGTCTGTCTCAATTTGACTTGTTTTTAATGCTCCTTGAATGGAGATCTATAGTCCTTGCTTCTCCTGAGATTGTTGATTTGATTTTATATGAGGGCTGTCAGATGTCACGTATACAGACATATTTCATATATACAGCCATACCTACAAAAATTGCCCTGTGATGCTACATAAACAGAGCACTGGTTAAAAACTTGTGAATAAAAACCATGGAGGATTCAAACATAGCAATATCCCAGAGCCAGACTGTTCCTCCCAGGGTCCTCAGTGTTGTTTATCTTTTGTATCAGAAGAGCACTGATGGCTTCATAATATTGGGGTCACGGTACAGTGTGTTTGATTGAGACTGATCAGTACAACATAAGCCTACAAGACTCTACCACAGTTTGGACATAAATAGTCCATTTGAACATTTGAGATGGAGGCGTCTCTAGATTTGTGCATCTTGTGTTTCTTTTGTGCTGCAGTAATTCTGCTGTGCTCACAGAGTACAGTGGCTTCTTTGATGCAGTCCTACAGACGATCCTGTGACAGCACCTCCTGAATCTCACCATCAATAGCAAAGTTCTTCAAAGAGACTTTGAAAGTGTCCTTGTACCACTTTCCTGTGAGTGCTTGCCTATGCAGGTTCTCTGTTAAACAATCTTTTAGGTAAACATGCATTTGGCATTGGAACTATGTGGCTAGCCCATTGAAGGTGCACTCTCTGCAGAAGAGTTTGAACGCTTGGTGGTTTAGCTGGAGAGAAGACCTCAGTGTCTGATAACTTACCTTGTGATGCGATCTTCAAAATTTCCCTAAGACAATTCAAATGGAAATAGCTGTTTTCTGGCATGGCACTGATAGACTGTCTAGGATTTCAAAGGCAAACAACAGTGAAGTCAGCACATTGGTTCTATAGACCTTCAGTTGGTTTGCAGTCAGACACATTCATCTGAAAGATGGTCCTCTACCTGAGAGTCGGTGTTCTCAGTCCTGAGTGGTTGACGTTTCTTTCATGTTTCTGACTTCAGTCCTATTGAATGTGTTCCATCATGGTTGACCTCTAATGACTAGCATCCCAATTCCATGTAACCATATAACATCAATTAGCTGCTTAAAATGGTATTTACTCAAAAATCAAGCAAGAACAAAATCACTAATATTTTACCCTGATACTTCTGGGCACACTGTCTTCTCTACCAGTTTGGTCCCTGGAGAGAGCAGGCTCACAGCTAGAACAGTTTCTACATAACATTAGGCTCACCCCATTCACTTGAATGAGTTTTCTCCCCGAGATATTGTTGGGCTGAATCTCAAATGTCACTTTTTGATCCTCAGGACATTGAATTTTAGGAATATGAATCCGCTAAGCATGCTTATGCATCATGTGCATATGTTAGATCCACAATACACAAATGTATGCATCTATCAGTTTCAAGATTTGAAAACTTGTAAGGTACATTTGATAAGGGCAGGAGAATGTAGTGGCTAAAATACCAGATAACTTAAAGGAAAAAGCAGATCAGCAAGTCATTCAAAATATTCCCTTCTCAATGTGCAACATTTATTACCTATTTTGCTTAGTACCTCTAAGTGTTCTTTTTATTAAAAAATTCCAAGATGAAATACTTATTGTGGCATGTGCCAATGATATTTATAGTTTGAAATGAAGGCCAACTTACACTTCTAATATGTATGTCCTTATAGATTGAAAAGAGATAATCAGTATCATGGATTTAGGAAAATGTCTATATAGTCCAATTACATTTTTTCAGCAAAATCTGCCATAATCTCAATTTATAATCAATGTATCATCTTCTCTCCTTCCTCACCTGCCACAAATCCAAATTTGCATAAAAACGAAGTATAGCCCTACCACAGTGCTTTGCTATTGGTCCATTAATGAATCAGCATCATTTTACTTTGGGATTTGATACATTTTTCCGCTTCCTTTCTGCAGAGATTAAGAAGCAACAAGATGGGAAATTACAGAAAAGTCCATAATAAGTACTAACTAGGTAAAACCTACTTGATGATTAACTAGTTTCCCGTTTTTGTCACCAAAGTAGGCATGATAGAATTTGAGTAAATTTATAGACTAAGATTTTGAGAAAGGGATATTTCAATTAAATTTGACGCTCCATTATAAGAAGAGAGACCCTTGGTTAATGACCCTTGGTCATTCAGTGAATTTCACATTCATTCAGGAATCGTCTCCTCCATCTTCCTTGATTTCATCTTTGTCTCTGTCTCCTTCTCCTTCACTCTTTCCCTCTTTCTTTTCTTCTTTTCCTCTTCCTTTTCTTCTCCCTATCCATTTTACTTCTCCTCTCTCCATCTCCTTTTTTCCTCTCTCACCTGTCTCTTTCTGCTCCATGGCTTGTCTATATCCATTTCTTTGTTTGTGTGTGTGTGTGTGTGTGTGTGTGTGTGTGTGTATTATTTGGCTATACTGTTTGCCCATCTTTCCCCACTGTATCATTAAGGGAGCTCTGGAGTTACTTGATTTGGAAACTTTTAGATCAGAATCTTGGTACCTAGTTAGATGATCTAAGGGGCTCTAGGATTAGGAAATGTTCTAGAAGTTGTAAGTTAAACTTATGGGAGAAAAATATTCAGATCATAGGTCATAGACTAGACGGTTAGAGAAATGTTAGTAATACAATCTCTTTACACAGACCAGCCTAGGTTATATTACACACATTTTGAAATGCTAAAATGTTTCATTTTGCTATTTCCCTTAGGAAACAGCAAAAAAAATGAAAGTTGAGAAAGATTTCTTGGAGCATGTTGGTACATTATAAATTGGCCTTATGATAAGTTAATTATTAAGTTTCTTTCTCCATATACCCCGAGTTTTAATTTAAAAATGTCTAGCATGACCAAAGAGTCTCTTATCTTCCTATTCAGAACAGGAAGTAAAGGGAAGTTAAATTCTTTGTTTGAGAGTAATGTCAATGTGTTTTAAACTAAATGATCTAAATCAGTAGGTGCACATCTGTTACAATGGTACACAGCTGCTAATTACAATTCTCAGCAGGCTCAGTGATAGTCATTACATTACTTTTTGAAGTTAACTTCTTAACACAGGAAATGCAGACGATTGGAGGATGGGTTAGAGATCCTGTTTGATTTAAGAGAAACTGGACCAGGTTTACAAGCTCAATAATCAATCTTTTCCAACATTCTCATTTAGCAGCTTGTATTGCTCTATCTACTTATTTAGGAGAAATAAGAATTTAGGAGTTTGGGGATTTTTTTCTCACCACAAATACAAAAAACATTAGAAACCATTATGAACCAGTTTTCTTAGATTTTTCAGAAATGCCAGAAGTATAAAGTTTATGTATGTGGTTTTTTTTTTAAATAAAATTGAGAGTATTTACTCAGATTTTATTGCTGGAATGCAAGTAATAACAAAAAGATACTAAGGAACCAAGAAATAGCTCATGGGATATCTCCTCTTACAAGCTTTTTTTCTGCATTTGTTATTATACGATGATTCCTGTGAAAATTTTTGCATAAAATGAGGTGCCAAGTTGCCTCTCCTCTATAAATTAGAAAATAAACTGAACAGAATTCAATAGAAAATTTCAATAGATTCATCATCTCCTTAGAACTCTCTTCATACAAGCTATGGTTTACTACAGAAAGCAGTGCTGTCCTGTGTTTATTTTCCTTTTATTAAACATTGCTATCACTTAACTGATGAATTCTCCATGTTTCAGCAAATGTGGACAATGTGTTTTATAAACTAATGCCACTGCCCTGTCTTGGTTGTCTTAATGGTCTCAGTCATAAATCATAATAATAACATCCAGTGTTTATGGGGTGTCTTAAGGTTTGCAAAGAACATTTCCTTTGTCTCAGTCTTCGTAACAGCTCTCTTTGTTAAGTGCTACATTATATTCTTTTTATAGATGAGGAAACTGAGTCTCTGAGAAGTTGTGACTTCTTTAGGCTCTCACAGTAAGTCTGAGACAAGCTCCAAACTCATATTTTTCCAGCTTCAAGCCTATCACCCTATCTGCTGAGCCATCAACTTTACCACATTAGCAAGCTTACGGGAAACCAGAGAATGACTAAGGGAATCTAAGTTATTAATAATTCTCGAAGAGTAAGACCTGTCCTTCAAAATCCAACTCAGATCTTAGCTCCTCCACAAAAACTTCCCCAGGGACTCCTCCTTTACTGAAAACAACTTCCATTTACACATTACCTTAAAGTTTTCAAAATGCTTAAATACATTATTTCATTTGAGCCTTTGAATATCTCTGTTTTATGGCTGTTACAGGGCTCATTATCCCTAGTTTCCCTCTAGGAAACACACTTGGAGAAATTAAATGACTTTCTGCCAATGGTGTCAGAAGTTATTAGGCATTTAAGGAAGTCTTCCAGACTCTAACTCTCCTACTCTGTCTGAAGCACCTCAATCCCTGGATTCTTGTAACCCTCATTTAGCATTTTTCCATCCTAAATGTCATTTTTCTCATTTTCATTCCATATTTTGTATTAAGTCTATTCAAGGGTAGGAACCAAGTGATGTTGTATTTCCAGGACTTCGCACATGCTAAGAGAGAGGGCAGTAGATGTTCAATCACGATTTAATGGTGATGATGAAATATTTCTAGAAAATACATGTACACTAGGTTATAAATGTATCCATCTGGTTGACCACCATGGTTTGTGTGTTGTGTTTTATATCCTGAAGAGTGTCTACTACATTATAACTATGAGGAGGCAGCTAGGTGGCACAATGGGTAAAGCACTAGCCCTAGAGTCAAGAATAACCGAGTTCAAATTCAGCCTTGGATACATGTATGTAAACCTGGGAAAGGCATTGCAGTTGTCTGTTGAAGTTTCCTTAACTGTAAAGTAGTGGCATCTACCACATAGGGTTATTATGAGGGTGAAATGAGAGAATGCTTATAAAGCACTCTGAAAAATTTAACGCACTATATAAATGCTAGCAAGTAGTACTCATAGCAATAATGATAATAATGACTGGTAGCAACGTGAGATTTAAGTAGTCATTTTTCATGTATGTTTATATGATGAAATCTACTCAGCAAAGCTAAAAACATATGTCTCAGTAGGTGTTTGCAGAAATAGCAGCCTCCTTTACTATGGTTAGAGTACCAATATATAAAATGGTACAAATATTTCCTTCTAGTATGTGAATGTCTTTTTATCTGGCCTTTTAAAGAAGATGTTTGTAGAAATTTGATAATGGAGAAATGATTATTTTCATTTGTAGTTTTTTGCTCTTGTTCAGAGTAAAAGCTTGATAGTCATTGAAATATACACATTTGGATATCCATTTGGAAGTTCAAAAGAACAGAGTAAAAATTGGAGAATATTTCTCCTGACCTACATATAATATGATTTATGCTGATTATTATAGTATATAACACATAATAGACATTTCATATACTATATATTAAATTTTATATTATATATTATACAATAGACTTCTTAAAAAATTCCATGGTAAATTTTGCCTTTTCTTTTATTGAGTTTTCTCTCAGAAGTATTGACATTATTACTAAAACATATGCTATAATATTATTCTTATATGTAAATATGAATACATTTATGCACACAAACTTATTTTCCTATCCCTATCTTCTTATGTGGACTTTAGTTCAGGACCTAAAATTGCTTTCAGGGTTTTTAAAAATTGCTTCATGATTGCCTGAACATGTATATTAGTTTTTACTATGAACCAGTTTCTCCAGGCTATCACCAATTCCCCTAAATCTGCCAATATTATTCTTCTAGTAATCTAGGTCCAAAGTCTTGGTGTCTTTTGGCTTCATTCTTCTCTTTTAATCCCTATATTTAATCATTAAGACAGGTTGGTTTTTCTTCCAAAATTTCCCTTGTGTCTGCTCCTTACTCAATCACTGTCACCTCTGTTATCCAGACCCTTATCATATAGGTTACTTTAGGAGTAACAACTTCCTAATTCCATGAGGTCCCCACTCTAATTCCTTTTTAAAGGTTTTATCTGTCTTTTGGTTTTATATTGGAGTTGTTTCTAGAATGCCCTTTCAAAATTGAACTTTAGTACAAAGAAAAATAGTTAAGTAAAAATATATATAGGGACCATACCTGGCAGTGGTCCCACTTCTTTCTCAACATTAGGGCATTTGCTTCATTATCTGTTTTCTGGAATTTGGTTTTCTAGCTATTTGACCCAACTTTCTTATACTTGTCTTTTCAATTACATTATTGTGGTTATTGGATAGATTATCCTTTTTTGTTCTGCTTATTTTACTCTGCATCACCTCATATCAATCATCTCCTATTTCTTTGAATTTCTCTTATCTCACTGCATTAATATTCCATTACATTCATATTTTGAATATCTGAGCTCTTTGAGGTATCTGACCAGTAATCAGATCATTGGATTGGAGTGTGATGTGTAGTCATTTTTCTTTCATAATTCCAAATTGTTTTCCAAATGTTCAATTAATTGATAACTCCTATAGTAGTGTGTTTGTGTGCCTTGCTGTGATCAGTTATATTTCTGTGGGACAAAAACTTTTTTTAAGTCATTTTTTTAATTCTCCACCCTGATTTTTATTTTTTAAATTTATTTATTTTAAATTTTCAACATTCATTTCCACAAAATTTTGAGTTCCAAATTTTCTCCCCTTCTCTCCCCTCCCCATACTCCAAAATGGTGAGCACTCTAATTACCCCCACCACCAATCTACCCTCCCTTCTAACACCACATCCTTCCCTTATCCCCATCTTCTCTTTTGTCCTGTAGGGCAAGATAAATTTCTATACCCCATTACCTGTGTTTCTCATTTCCTGGTTGTATGCAAGAAAAATACTCAACAGTTGTTCCTAAAACTTTGAATTCCAACTTCTCTCTTCTCTCCCTCCCCACCTATCCCCATTGGGAAGGCAACCAATTCAATATAGGCCATATCTGTGTAGTTTTGCAAATGACTTCCATAATAGTCGTGTTGTGTAAGAGTAACTATACTTCCCTCCATCCTATCTTGCCCTTCATTTCTTCTATTCTCTCTTTTGACCTTGTCCCTCCCCAGGAGTGTTGACTTCTGATTGCTCCCTCCTCCATTGCCCTCTCTTCCATCATCACCCCCCACCTTGCTTATTCCCTTCTCCCCCACTTTCCTGTATTGTAAGGTAGGTTTTCATACCAAAATGAGTGTGCATTTTATTCCTTCCTCGAGCTGAATGTGATGAGAGTAAGCTTCACGTTTTCTCTCTCACCTCCCCCCTTTTTCCTCCATTGAAAAGTCTTTTTCTTGCCTCTTTTATGAGGGATAATTTGCTCCATTCCATTTCTCCCTTTCTTCTCCCAATATATTCCTCTGTCACCTCTTAATTATATATTTTTAGATATGATCCCTTGCTATTCAACTCACCCTGTTGTCTGTGTGTGTGTGTGTGTGTGTATAATCTCACCAACTATCCAGATACTGAAAAAAGTTTCAAGAGTTGCAGATATTGTCTTTCCATATAGGAATGTAAACAGTTCAACTTTAGTAAGTCCCTTATGATTTCTCTTTTCTATTTACCTTTTTATACTTCTCTTGATTCTTGTTTTTGAAAGCCAAATTTTCTTTTCAGCTCTGTTTTTTTCATCAAGAATGCTTGAAAGTCCTCTATTTCATTGAATGACCATTTTGTCCCCTGAAGTATTATGCTCAGTTTTGCTGGGTAGGTAATTCTTGGTTTTAATCCTAGTTCCTTTGACTTCTGGGAAATCATATTCCATGCCTTTCTATCCCTCAATGTAGAAGCTGCTAGATCTTGTGTTATCCTGATTGTATTTCCACAATACTCAAATTTTTTTCTTCTAGTTGCTTGCTCTATTTTCTCCTTGATCTGGGAACTCTGGAATTTGGCCACAATGTTCCTAGGAGTTTCTTTTTTTGGATGTTTCTAGGAGGTGATCGGTGTATTCTACCCATATTTATTTTGCCCTCTGGTTCTAGAATATCAGGGCAGTTTTCTTTTATAATTTCATGAAAGATGATGTCTAGGCTCTTTTTTGGATCATGGCTTTCAAGTAGTCCCATAATTTTTAAATTGTCTCTCCTGGATCTATTTTCTAGGTCAGTTGTTTTTCCAATGAGATAGTTCACATTATTTTCCATTTTTTTCATTCTTTTGGTTTTGTTTTGTGATTTCTTGGTTTATGTTAGCCTCCATCTGTTCCATTCTAATTTTGAAAGAACTATTTTCTTCAGTGAGCTTTTGAACCTCCTTTTCCATTTGGCTAATTCTGCTTTTTAAAGAATTCTTCTCCTTATTGGCTTTTAGAACCTCTTTTGCCAATTGAGTGAGCCTATTTTACAAGGTGTTATTTTCTTCAGCATTTTTTGGTCTCCTTTAGCAAGCTGTTGACTCACTTTTCATGATTTTCTTGCATTGTTCTTATTTCTCTTCAGAATTTTTCCTCCGTCTCGCTTACTTGATTTCCAAAATCTTTTTTGAGCTCTTCCATGGCCTGAGCCTATTGAATATTTATTTTGGATGTTTGGGATACAAAAGCCTTGACTTTTATGTCTTTCCCTGATGGTAAGCATTGTTCTTCCTCATCTGAAAGGATGAGAGAAGATATCTGTTCACCAAAAAGTAACCTTCTATAGTCTTATTTTTTCTCCCTTTTTTGGGCATTTTCCCAACCAGTTACTTGACTTTTGGGTCCTTTGTCAAGAGTAGGGTATACTCTGGGAATTTGTAAGATCTCAGTTCCTCCAAGGTGGCATAATCAGGTCTGTACACTGGTCTGAGAACAACTAGAAACTTTTGTGCCCAGAATCTGCGAGTATTAGAGTTTCCTCTCCACAGCTACCTTGCCTCCAGTTATGCCATGCTGGCAGTGGGGGCTGAGATTCAGATTGGCTGCTCAATTCCCCCAGGAGCTTTAGGTGGGGGCAGGGCTGCCACACAAGGCTGAGGCATGGATCAAATGTTCAGTTTCCACAGGGGCTTAACACTTTGGCCTTCAACAATGGATGTGGACTGCTGCCTGCCTTGGCAGCCCCCTCCTGCTGTTGCTGCTGCTGCTGCCACTGCTGCTGCTGCTGCCTGAGGCTAGAGATATGGGAACCCCCTCCTCCCTTCTCAGCCAGCTGGACAAAACCCTCTGACTGACCTTTCTCACCTGTGAGTTGAGGGATCTGTGCTGCTGCTGGGGACTCTGTCCCCAAAGCTTGATCCTGCTCCTACCAGTGCCTGTGGCCAAGGCTGGGCTGGGCTCTGCTCTGTGTACAGTGCAATAGACCTTTCCTGTCAGCCTTTCAGGACACCATGGGCTAGAAATATTCTCCACTCCGTTGTTCTGTGGCTTCTGCTGCTCTAGAATTTGTTGAAAGTCTTTCTTCACAGGTATTTTGTGGGCTGTAGGGGAAGTGCTAGTGTATATATGCCTTTCTATTCCACCATCTTGGTTTCACCCGCTAAGTCATTTTTAAAAATCATTTCCCTGACTCAGAGATCTTGAATACTCTTAATTCTTCAAGTCAGACTTCATCTATGGATATGCCCTACATCATTTGGCCCATACCATTCATATACATTATTTACCCTCTGTTTCAGTCAGGTCGTCCTCTTAATGATCCCACAAACATGATGCCTCCATGCCTTTGTACTTTTGCTGATGATCCCCTCATTTGGAAGCTGCTTATCATCCCCTTTCCCATTCCAAAAGCTTTGGTTCAATGTACGCTGTGAACAGAATACTAGACTTGTGTCAGGAAGTGTGTTGTTGCGGTTGTTAAGTCGTTTCTTCATTATGTCTGACTCTCTGTGACCCCATCTGAGGTTTTCTTGGCGAAGATACTGGAGTGATTTGCCATTTCCTTCTCCAGCTCATTTTACAGGTGAAGAAGGGCAGCTCAGTGGTGCAGTGGATAGAGCACCAGTGCAGGAGTCAGGAGGACCTGAGTTCAAATCTCACCTCAGACACTTGACACTCACAAGCTGTGTGACCTTGGGCAAGTCACTTAACCCCAATTGCCTCATCCTGGGTCATCTCCAGTTAACCTGATGAATATCTGGTCACTGGATTCAGATGGCTCTGGAGGAGAACTGACCTGCACAGCCATCTCTCACTCAAAACAAAGTCAAGTGCAAGTCATGCCATTATTTTTCTGATGACATAGTCTTTGGCAACAAAGGATGAACCGCACACAGGTGAAAAACAGAGGCAAACAGGGCTGAGTGACTTGCCTAGGGTAACACAGCTAGTATCTTGGGCCAAATTTGAACTCCGGAAGATGAGTCTTCCAGATTCCAGGACATGCACTTTATTCACTGCTACTAGCTACTCAGGAAGCTCTGAGCTTACAACCAGCCTCAGACACTTCCTTACTAGGGAATGCTGCCTCAGTTTCCTCATATATAAAATGGGAGTAATAATGACAATTGCATCCATCTAGTAAAGTTATTGTGATGTTAGAATGAGATTTTTGTAAAAGTACTTTGCAAAATTTAAAATGCTATTTAAATGATGATGATAAAGAAGCAGCAGCAGTAGTAGAAGAAGAAAAATAAGAAGATGAAGAGGATATTGATGACTGGATCAACTCAAGTTGTGCTTCCTTCAGAAAAGATTTACTGAATCTCTCTAGCTCTTCTAGATTTCTTTACACAATCCAAAAGTCCTTTTTGTTTATACTACATAGTTCAGGACAAGTATGTCCTACTCTGTTTGGTTTAGTTTTTGTTTATGGTAGCCTTATTTCTCTAACTGAATAATAAGGTCCTTGAGGGAAAGGAGCATAATTTATGCATCTTCAGTTTCTCCCACAATGCCTTGCCAATTTGCCCCATAAATAGGTGCTTAACAAGTTGGTTGGTCTCTCTCTTGAGAGAGACCTTGAGAGTGTTCTTGTATCATTTCTTCTGGCCACCATGTGATTGCCTGCCCCATGCAAGTTCTACATAAAATAGTCTTTTTGGCAAGCATACATTTTGCATTTGGACAACATGGTCAACCCATCGGAGTTGCGCTCTCTGAAGCATAGTTTGAATACTTGGCAGTTCAACTTGAGCAAGGACTTCAGTGTCTGGTACCTTATCCTGCCAGGTGATCCTCAGAATCTTCCTAAGACAGTTCAAATGGAAGCAATTCAGTTTCCTGACATGGTGCTGGTAGACTGTCCATATTTCACAAGCATATAACAATGAGGTCTGTAGACCTTCAGTTTGGTAGTCAGTCTAATACCTCTTCTCTCCCAAACCTTTCTTTGGAGCCTCCCAAACAGTGAGCTAGCTCTGACAATGTGTGCATCAACCTCATTGTCAATGTGTACACCCCTGGAAAGTAAAGTAAGTGAGCTTATCCACAGCATTCAGAACTTCTCCATTTGCTATGACTGATGGTTCCATGTATGGATGGTGTGGTGGTGGCTGATGGAGCACTTGTGAAACAGGGCTGTTTGCTTGTTCCCATGCTTTTTAGCATGATGTTTTCAGCCATGTTGACAAACGCTTTCAATAAAGATGAACATGGCATCAAGGTCGGCTACATACTCACAGTAAGTTCTTCATTTTGAAAAGGTTACAAGCCAAGACCAAAGTGGAGGAAGTGTTGGTGCATGATTTTCTGTTTGCAGATGATTGTGTACTCAATGCAGCCTCTGAAGCTGAGAAGCAAAAAATGTATGGATCAATTCTTTGTTGCCTGTGCTAATTTTGGCTTAATAGGTATTGGTTTATTGGTAGAAATAGGGTTTGCTAGACTATACCTCAAAATATACACAACAGGTTATAAGAAAGAGTTGATTGGGTTGCTAATCTTTCAGTTTGGGGTACCAATTTTAATGATATTTCTATCAAAGAAGCAGCTTGAGATTCTGCCAAATCATTAGTTTCTTTTCCATTTATGGTTTATGTTACATTACTTCCATTAAAACACAAAAACAAAATTCACATGGAAAAACTTAGGATCTACAAAGTTGACAATTTTAGATATATGGAATTTTTCCTCCAAAAGATTTCTTAAATTAGTTCATCCTGACAATTTAGAAATTACATCATGTTAGTGATATTTGCTGAAAATGTGTGAAACATACTAAAGTAGTGTAATTCGTTGTTCACATAATATGTCATGCTAGATTTGAAAATGCTTTACAAGGGTAGTGTACAGCTTAAGCGAGCTGAAATATGAGGATAAATGAGGAAGGCATCAGTGTGTGTTGACTTCCTTGAAGGAAAGGTTCTTTGCAAATGTGAGCAGTTATTTGAAACAGGTGGCATTCAATGTTACAAGAAATTTTACAAGGCTGTTGGGAATTTTGGAATACATATTTGTGTTGCAACTGTAGATGGCAGTAACTATGCACCAGAACATCCACACTTACCCCTTTTGACATATCTTTTCCATTAGGGAGATTTTAATTGATTTCATTATGAACTCCTTATGTGGAACTGAGTCATAGAGCAAAGAAAAGCATTCTTTACTCTAAATGAATAATTTGGAATATCACTGTCATTTGTTGTGCAATTATATATTTTACTGGTAAACACAGCTCTTGCAAATTTACAGTTAAAGCCCCACACATTGTAAATAAATACCTTGAAAACTGAGGAGTACGTAAAAGTGATTTTTGATATAGTGAAGTTCTACCCATGCTTTAAGGAGCTTATTGTTTCATAGTAGATAGGATCATGAACTGAGAACTGAAGAAAACACAATTGCCACTGAGTCTAATCTAACGTTAAATATAAGGAAAGAGAGGCATACAGTTAAGAACTTTTGCCCAAAGTCACACAAAGTGATAGACCTAGAATTTGAACTCAACTCTTCTGATTCCAGATTCTGCTCTCCAATAACTCTTCAATTTTAAGGTTTTTCTCCACAATAATTTGATAGAGAAAAAAACTAAACTTATCAATTAAAATCTTAAAGGTCAAGCATTCACTCATGAAGGGAGTTGCAGAGTGATTAGAAAACAACCAGATAATTTGATTCCTTCGGGAAAAACAACTAAAGTTAGGGACTCGAATTGCGTCTATTCTAAGTCAATCTCCCAAAGCAAGAGTTGCAATAATGCTTTCAGATAAAGCAGTAAAAACTATAGTTGTTTTCAAGAAAGACTAGCAGAAATAATATACTATTATTAAAGACATCATAGCTAATGAAACAATATTAAAACAGATATATGTACAGATATGTGTATGTGCATATGTATACTCATGCATATCTTGTCATGGGACATGATGACTTTGTGATTGCATTGAGTTAGTATATCAATGCACACATTTCAACAGGCACTACAGATGGATATTTACATATACGTATATAATATAGGATGATCTAAATTTTACTCTTGAGAGCAATACAAATAAATATATTTCAATTTCCACATTCTTCAAATTCTTCAAATATTTAAAAGTTGTTATAATAAAATTAATTTTTCTCTTTATAAATTTCTTTATTCAGAAAAAGTGGTTGAGTGCACTGTACATAGATTCTGTAAGAAATACAAAAAAGAATAAGATAAGGTATCTGCCCTAAAATAATTTATATTCTTATAGAAAAAATAAATACTTAAAGAAAAATAGAATATTAAAGAGCAATAAAGTATGTTAACAAAGTACAACTTATTATTAGAGAACAATTTTACACATAAAAATGCTGTTGGACTTCAAGTGAGGGATATAATTTTGTACTGGGAGGAAACCAAAAAAGCCTTTGTGAATTATTCAGCATTTGAGTTAGCCTTTAATATATGGATGGAAATTAAGTAGATGAAGTTGGGAAAGAAAGGCATGACAAAAAGAGAAAGTATAATGGACAAAGGCAAAGAAGTACAAAGCAGAAGGAATGTTGAGGAAACACTATAATTAATATGTTTCTCTGAGATGATTCCTCACATGACATGTTTGCAAAACTTCCATTGTCTCCTGGTGACCCTACTTTTGGATTCTTCTAATTTTGATATTTATCTAAAAGTCAATAAAGTGGAATGGATTCTTCTTTAGGAAAAGCAAGTGTTCCCTTCTTTAATCCTCAAATTAATCATGGTTGAGCTAAAAGAAAAGATATTCTTCGTCTTTTCTCAATTTTCTTTTTAGTGATGAGGGTCCATACCTAACTATCTGGTTTGTTCAAGCAATCATTCCTTAAACAATTATATGTTAAGGGCTCTCTGTGTATTATGCAGCCAGCATCCACGGGATGAAAAAACATGAGAAGCAGTTTCTGTAACTGCATGTTGTGGATCCTGATTGACTTTTCTCTTATTTCATATATTCTTACTTCCCCCTTGATTTTCCTTCGGTCAGTGGTAATACCCTTTCTAGTGCCAGAGCAGATCTTTCACCTTCTGTGGGGGTGATGTCATCACATCTGTGCATTGCATCCATACTTATTTTGTGGCCCCTAGCAGGATCCTGTATCCCCACTTTATTTGCAAAGTGACCTTTTAGCTCTCTGCATCCTGGTGTGGGTAATTGATGCTTTCTTTCACTTTGATATCTGAACTGAACTGGGTGGGAGTTGCTGGGACCAGCGCCAGAGATACTCAGGAATAATAAGCTGAATAGGCAACAGCAGCTTATGGGATCACATTTGGGTGAATATCCTGAGAGTCTCCTGAAACTCTACAGCATTATTTCACCAGTACAAGCTGGACACTTAAAGCACTTCTTTTTCAAAGTTCTAGCACAACGTAGGTGCTCAATAAACAAGAAATAACAAGAAGCATTCCTTCTTCATGTACTCTTCCGAAGTACTCGGCAACACCCACACATGCATGCACCATTTTCCAGTATCACAGAACTGATGTGTGCCAGATGGAATCATAAGTCAAACTTAATAGCCAGTTAGTCTGCAATCTCCTATTTCTTGATTCCATTT